>CM075348.1:32832500-34082500 GCA_037693485.1 Kitagawia praeruptora | reverse complement strand
CATTCGCATGGCTTTCATCTAAGGCATCCTCGTCCAACTCCATCAACCATTGTTAATGAATATGTCAGAAAAAATAACCTTATCCCTGTCAACTTCCACCCAAACAAAGTGGCAAAGATGGGATCTGGAATGGCTATTAACAATGGAGTGGATTGGTCTCTTATTTCCTGTTTGAATAGATTAGTAGATAGAGAACACAAAAGATGTAATCTTTGAATGTAAACTCTTTCTTATTATCAATGAAAAAATCTTGTTTTTATGTTCTATTCAGTGTTTTTCCTGATTTAACATGTTATCTGAAAATAAATATGAGGACTAATTAAAGTGATCACATTATCAGGAATTCAATAACATTAAACATAGCTTCAATCAGGAAATTGAGATAAAATGAAGACAGTTAGATTCTGACAAAATACTGATTATCGAATCGTTGCATCAGGATTCGACGTTGACCACTGTCAGGATTGACTTTCCATCAGTTTTTTTTTTTTTTTTGCAAGTTGTCAGTATCTGATGACCTCTTTTTCTCAGGAACTGCCATAGTTTACCATTCCAAGTTCATTCACCAACTTTGTAAAAGTAGCCTCAGGTAGTGGCTTGGTGAATATATCAGCTAACTGTTGATCAGTAGGAACAAAATGAAGTTCAATTGTTCCTTCCAGTACTTGTTCTCTTATGAAGTGATACCTGATGCTGATGTGCTTTGTAAGAGAGTGTTGAACTGGATTTCCTGTCATAGCAATAGCACTTTGGTTATCACAATAAATAGGTATTTTTGAAAATGACAAACCATAGTCCATTAGCTGATTTCTCATCCACATGATCTGAGCACAACAGCTTCCAGCAGCAATGTACTCAGCTTCTGCAGTTGATGTGGAGATAGACTTTTGCTTTTTACTGAACCAAGAAACTAGTCTTCCTCCAAGAAACTGACAACTGCCTGAAGTACTTTTCCTGTCTATTTTGCATCCAGCAAAATCAGCATCTGAATAGCCACACAAACTAAAGTCTGATTCTCTGGCATACCAAAGGCCAAGAGAAGATGTGCCCTTTAGATATCTGAAAATCCTTTTTACTGCAATGAGATGCGGTTCTCTAGGATTTGCTTGAAATCTTGCACATAGACAGGTTGCATACATGATATCAGGTCTGCTAGCAGTTAGATATAAGAGTGAGCCAATCATCCCTCTATAGTTGGTTACATCTACTTCAGTTCCTTGATCAGGATCAGGATCAAGCTTTGTAGCTGTAGCTATAGGAGTGGAAGCTGTAGAGCTGTCTTGCATGTTAAACCTTTTTAGTAAATTCTTTGTGTATTTTGATTGATTGATAAAAATCCCTTCATCAGTCTGTTTAACTTGAAGACCTAAGAAATAGCTCATTTCACCCATCATGCTCATTTGATATCTCGACTACATTAGCTTTGAAAACTTCTCACACAGCTTAGTATTAGTTGACCCAAAAATGATATCATCAACATATATTTGAACTAACAGCAAATCCTTACCATGATTCAAGTAAAATAAGGTTTTATCAATTGTACCTCTGTTGAATCCACTTTCCAGTAAGAATTGAGCTAAGGTTTCATACCAGGCTCTTGGAGCTTGCTTTAGTCCATAAAGTGCTTTATCCAGTCTATAGACATGATCTGGATGTTTGGGATCAATAAATCCAGGAGGTTGTTCAACATATACCTCCTCTTCCAGTTCTCCATTGAGAAAAGCACTTTTTACGTCCATCTGGAATACTTTGAATTTCTTGTGGGCTGCATATGCCAGAAAAATTCTGATGGCCTCCAGTCTTGCAACAGGAGCAAAAGTCTCATCATAATCTATTCCTTCCTGTTGAGAATACCCCTTTGCTACTAGTCTTGCTTTATTTCTCACAATTGTGCCATCTGAATCAGTCTTATTTCTGAATACCCACTTTGTACCTACAATAGACCTTCCTTTGGGTCTTGGTACTAGTTTCCAGACTTCATTTCTTTCAAACTCATTCAGTTCTTCTTGCATAGCTGTCACCCAATCAGCATCCTTAAGTGCATCTTCAACTTTCTTGGGCTCCTCCTTTGACAGAAAGTTATTATATAAACATTCATTTTGAGTTGCACTTCTTGTCTTAACACCTGCTTCAGGATTCCCAATGATTAAATCAGGAGTATGACTTTTTGTCCATTTCCTTGCTGATGGTAAGTCATTTCTTGAACTGGATGCTCCCCCTGGATTGGTGTTTTCTTCAAAAGAACTAGAGTTGCTAGAAGCTCCCCCTGAGATAGTGCTGTCTTCTTCTGATGTACTATCTTGATTGTCACTTGAGTCTGTTTCCGATGAATCTCTACTTGATATTTGAGTTGAATCATCACTAGTGATGTCTCGCTCTTGCTCCCCCTCAACATTTGCATTATTTGAGTCATCATCAGTAACAGGTGTTTGATCAGGAATTGATCGATCGTCAGGATCTGACAGAGTATCAGTATCTGCCGTGACTTCATCAGGATTGTTGGTAGCTTCATTTGCAAAAGTCAAACTGTCATGAGAGTCTTCTTGTATTCCTGTTAACTTTCTATCATCAAAAGATACATTAATAGACTCCATGACTGTCTTTGTTCTTAGATTATAGACTTTAAAGGCTCTTGTTGTTGGATAGCCAATAAAGATGGCCTCATCAGCTTTTGTCTCAAATTTTCCTAGCTGTTCTGGATGAGGTCTTAGAACAAAGCACTTGCAGCCAAACACATGTAGATGCTTCAAACTTGGCTTCTTTTCCTTAATCATCTGATAAGGAGTTACACCATGTCTGTTGATTAGTGTAATATTTTGAGTGTAACAAGCTGTGTTGATTGCTTCTGCCCAGAAATATGTAGGTAGTTTAGCTTCTTCCAACATAGTTCTACCAGCTTCAATAAGAGTTCTGTTCTTTCTTTCAACTACTCCATTTTGCTGAGGAGTGCCAGGAGCAGAGAATTGTTGAACTATTCCTTTGTATTTGCAGAACTCTTCCATTGCTGAATTCTTGAATTCAGTCCCATTATCACTTCTCAGAATCTTGACTTTGTATTCCGTACCAGTTTCAATAAGTCTAACATGGTCCAGCAGTATTTCAGCAGTTTCATCTTTTCTGTGAAGAAAATAAACCCAGGTAAATCTAGTATATTCATCAACAATGACTAGAGTATACCTTTTCTTACTGATGGACATTATATTCACTGGTCCAAACAAGTCGAGGTGTAGCATGTGATATGGTTCATCAATTGAGGATTCAGATTTGCTCTTGAATGATGTCCTTCTCTGTTTAGCCTTCTGACAAGCATCACAGAGTCCATCAGGAGTATATAGAGCCTTTGGTAATCCTCTTACCAAGTCTTTCTTAACCAACTCATTTATATTATTGAAGTTGAGATGAGAAAGCTTCTTATGCCAATTCCAACTTTCATCTACAGATGCTTTACTGATGAGGCATGTAGATGGATTTTCAGTATTAGAGTGAATGTTGGCTTCATAAATGTTACCATGTCTTTGACCTGTTAATGCAATCTTTCCTGTAGATTTGCTGATTACTTCAAAATGAGTATCATTAAAGTTGACACGATAACCTCTGTCTGTGATCTGACTAACACTTAACAGATTGTGCTTTAGTCCTTTCACCAGAGCTACTTTTTCAATGATGACATTTCCAATTACAATGCTGCCATATCCCAAAGTTTGTCCAATGTTGCCATCCCCATAAGACACAGTTGGGCCAGCCTTTTCCTCAAATTCTGATAGCAAGGTTTTGTCTCCAGTCATGTGCACAGAACATCCACTATCCATGACTAACACATTTTTCTTTTTACCCTTGGTTTCACCAGCAGAAGTCTCATCAGTTTTAGCCATTAAAGCATAATTCACTTTCTCCTCTTCAGAGTCAGATGATGAGTCCATCCAATCCTTGCTTGAAGAAATGAGAGCTTTGGTTTTGGTCTTCTTGCACTCAGTTGCAAAATGACCCATCCCATCACAGTTATAGCATCTGATTTTTGACTTGTCAAACTTGCTGCTTTTGCCTTCTTTCTTCTTGTACCTGTCTTTGTCAGCATTGAAGGTTTTCTTCTGGAATTTCCCTTGCTTCCTAGCCTTTCTGAATTTCATCTTTTTGAAGCCCTTGACTATCATAGCAACCATTTCCATCATATCAGAATCAGTAGAGTCATCATCAGTATCAGGATCAGACTCAGTATCAGTATCTGATGATGAGTCATCAGGAATTGACTCTTCCACTCTACTCTTTCGGTTATAAACCTCCTCAGCTTTTCCCTTTGATTTTGATTCAACATTCAAAGCAACAGATTTTGCTTTGACATTTTTCTTGTTCTTCCTCTGTTGAACCTCAAGATCATGAGTTCTTAGCATTCCATAGACTTCATCAAGAGACAGCATCTTCAAATCATATTGATGCCTTATGATTGAAGCTTGAGTATCCCACTCTTCAGTTAAAGCTCTGAGAAACTTGGTATTCGAATCCTCTGGATCATACTCTTTGCCAACCAGTGATAGATTGTTCAGTAAAGTCAAGAATCTATCGTACATATCAGTAAGGCTTTCATCAGATTTAGCATCGAATTGCTCATACTCCTGAATTAACAGAGCCCTTCTGTTTCTTTTGATAGATTCAGTACCTTGACATTGAGTTTCCAAAGTATCCCAAATTTCCTTTGCAGTCTTGCATGCTATTACCCTGTTAGACATGACATTATCAAGACTGTTATGCAAAATATTCTTTACCTTTGCATCTTTGAGTACTTGAACCTTTTCTTCTGTCGTCCATTCATTCTTTGCCTTAATGACATAGTGTTCAGCAACAGTCTCTGTTCTTGCAACTAGTTTTGTTGGAAGAAATGGTCCAACATTGATCCTGTCAAGATAGTCAGGATCAGTTGCTTCTAGATATATCAACATTTTCACTTTCCAGGTTGGATACTCGGTCCTCTTGAGAATTGGAATTTTAATGCTTTCATACTTGCTTGTCGACATCTTAAGATCGTTACTGATTAAAATTAATCAGTTTAGCTCTGATACCAATTGTTGCCCAGTAAATAACAATTGTAGAAGGGGGTTGAATACAATTGTATAAGATTTTCGACTAAAAACAAATAACACAAGTATGAATCAATAACAGCTTTATTAACTCTGATATAAAACTGTTACAAAACTCTCTTAAGAAATTCTTATGTTCTTAAGAGCTGCTAGGTTACAATATAACTCGTGTAAGCGATTACAAAATGTAAAACCTAAACTGTGTTTATATAATGTACACAGTTGCACTATCAATTACAAGATATTCTAAATCAATTACATATATCTCTGAATGCATATCTTGTATGATAGCTGCCTTCCTACAAATTAGGAACCGACATATCAATCTTCCTTGATCTCTGGTCTGATGAGAATCTTCATCAAATACTGACCAGCTTCTAATCCTGATAGTCCAATACTGACGGTGCATTCCTGATGACGTCAGCATCAGTATCTGATCAGTAATGCCCAGATCCTGATCATCTCTTGAATCAATATCTAACATACCCTTTGATTGACTCAAGTGCTTACCCTGGTAAAATAGATGTTATGCATACTACAGAGCCTACTACTATACCTCCCAGGTTCCCTTTCTGCAACATGGATAGTCCACCACAGTGAGAGGCAAAAGATTAATTAGTACAAAAAGGAAATTACAACTGATGTAATTTAAGATGTTATCAGGCTCTTACGGCGTCCATGTCTGTAGAAATAGCGGAAGCTATGAACATCATAGAAAATGTAACAACGACCTGCATAAGCATGATCAGAGCTTGAGAGTCAGTTCCAGATGGAGTAGCAGTGCCTAAGTCTTTAAAGGGATGTAGTAATACCCGAATCGTAGTAAATATTGCACCTAAAGCTCGCATTATTTGTCCTACTACACACTGTAACCTGCACATTTAAAACAATTATTCCTACTTTAGCATCAATGTTAGCACTTAACTCCTCTATATTTTCTATTGATCTTAACCAAGTATATTCCAACCTCTGTACTATGGCCACCATGGCACATTGAGTTTTGTGTGTTATGCATATGCCATCAAACAGGCCAAGTACTTGGTAGCAATTTTGATTTCATTGTATTTAGCAGTCTCTTCAAATTAAACACTTTGACATAAGAAATTAAGATAGACTGTCCAACTTGGCTTCGTACAACACGACTTTCGGTAACTTGAAACTAAAAGGAATAAGAACTGCCAAAATAAAATAATGGAATAAAAAAAAACTATACTTACTGACCATGTCAGAAGTACGTATCCAGTTTCCTTTTAACACGTATTGTTCTTGGAAGAATATTTAGTGAAATGTAAAAATTTGAGCCATTAAAGAGGATCAGTAGAAAAATCAAGCATAGAAATCACTGACATTAGTTAGAACTTAAATATCAGCAGCAATGATTATGGATAGTAATGTAAAATATTTTATAAATCTTTCAGCAGTGCAGAAAACTATAACATAACTTTGATAAATTGTTGGATATTTTAAGGCTTACTCTTCTTTCCCTTTCCTTCAGAGTCGCGGACGAAACCTTGCTAGATGGGGCTTATCCGAGGGAGCTATATATATATACACAACCTCAACTCAAAACCACCAGCCTTAATATCTCTCTCAATCATCCTCTCCCCAAACAACTCCATAACCATCGACCCTGCAATACCACCCCTCACCGCCTCCGAAAAATCCCTCTTACCCAGCCCAAGCATGCTCTGCAAACCAAGCAAATTCCCTCCAACTACAATCTGATTTGCAATCTTACACTATGTTCATTCCCTTCATAAGGAAGCCACCCATCAAGTATTTAACATTATAAATTGCAGGAAAATAGGTAATTAAACAATATTCGGAGGAATAAAAAATGTATAATACCTTTGGGTACTTTCAAACACCAATTTCAGTTTATGATTTACCTAGTTAAAAACACCTAGTATCTTGATTTAAAACTGACATGAAGTCTAGTTTAATCAGTTCTACAGAAGATGCGCGCCAACCTTCTTGATACCTTCCCAATCTGCTTGTATAAACCTATGAGATGACAGAACAATGACAAAGTCAACAATAAGGATCATATATCCAAGTAAATATTATACATTGCTCCTAATTTGTTTTTGTGGTGGTCATTTTTTTCCTCCCAAAGCTACAGGACAACAAATATTATACATATGCTCCTAATTTGTTTTAACACAGGGTTAGTGGAACCAACCGTATGGAATAAGAAAGAAAGTAATATGGACAACATTAGGAATAATGTTTTCACTTAGTATAGCAATACTAACTTAGAAATATTTGTAATGGACCTTATATTACACTGAATATTGCATTGGTAATGATTTACCTCTCATCTCTACAGATCGAATTATACAGGATCTTATAGCAACCATGGTTTATATGCATAGTCGGAGGACAAACCATTAATACCCAGCTGATATGATTTAGTGAAACCATTCACCTTTACCACTCAAAACATCATCCTTTGTTGTTCCAATTTGCATAAAATTATCCTTCGCACCTCAATCAGATTGCATCAATCAATAAAAACATTCTTATTTTAACGCATTGATTTGCAGCATCAGATTTACATCAGACAACTTGTCATATTTTTTATTAATAACATCGATCTAAACTATATTACACATCAAAGATTAAAACACATAAAAGCAATTGACAACTTTATCAAAACTTTAATCAAACGTTTGTTCTACGAAAAATCTAAACATTAGTTGTATCCTTAATTTATTGTGCTATTTAAAAGTTGAATAAAGAACACACCTTATAAAATTCGGAAAATCATGTCTCAATTGCCCCGAAAATATATCTCAATCATAACCTGCAAATTAAGAATAATTATGATGATATAAGGATTATATAAAGAAAATTTGAAATAAAGAAGAATATACTTCGTTGATGCATAATATCAAACACTTGATAGTATATACATATCCAAATCATAAAAAAAGAACAATTAGTTATCATAACAACGTCGAAGGTCCAATTCGTAAATGAGATGAATATACACGCAAACCGCAAACCTGTCATCTTAACAACATAACCTTTTTTACAGGATTGAAACATCTGCAAAAAGAAAGAAGAGAAAATACAAGCATACACAATATTAACATTCAAATGAAATAAAAGACATTCAGATATAGAGATGAGATAATATGGCTTTTCAAAATGTAAATCTTTAGTTGTACGTTAACAAAATCATAAGTGGCAAGTTCAAATTTTGAAAATTTGGAATTTGATTTAAATTTGTTGTTTGTACAGTATGTTTGTATGTACTTGTGTGTAAAAGACTAAAAGCTTCTTTGGAAAGCTTTAGACGCAAATGAAAGAGTGTGGTATTTTTGTAATTAGAAAGAAAAGTAATGGCAAAGAGCTAGCAGACCTTTATTACTGTAGTAAAGACGCAGTAGCAACTATTATATAGATAGATAAGAACTTGTTTAAGAGCTCCAATTTTCGCAACACTTGCTTCCGAAACTGATATGCGCAAATCCCAAGGCCAATTCTTGTTCTTGGTCACAAACTCAGCTCTTTTGTTTTGCTCTGTTACAATAAAAATCATATCTTTATTATAAAACGGTTTAAAACGGTACAAATACATATATTTCGTATTTAATTTCAGAGTTACATTGCTGAAAACCTTGCAAATTTAATGAAACAACAATCTTAACAGAAATTATATTTTATTTATAGAAATTTAAAAATATCTAACACAGACAATCAGACAATGTTGTATAGTACTAAATATTTGTGTGTGTAATACAGTGTGGAGAGTGATGACTAAAGTAATGCCAAAAGTTCTAGTAACATGATAGCTCAGCCTTGTTCTAATACTTTTTCACAAAAAAAAAATAAAAAATCAATCAACGCTAGATCATTTAAATTTTCGCACTTTTATTAAAAAAATTAACAACTCATAACAGAAGTTGATAAGGTTACTAAGATATGTGTGTACAGGAAGTAACATCTTAGAACCAGTAACATCTTAGCTTTCAGTAACACTAAAAAAACAAAAAATATTTAAACAAGAAAACACTGATGAACGAGAGGATAAGGAGATGAAAAGAAGACAAAAATCGTATAAAATATATCGAGTCTCTTGTAGGTATTACTTGGAAAATTAAAAACCTTATATAAATAAAATATGTTGTTTCGCTTGATACATCTGTATGTGTTACGAGTGAAAACTTATAATCTTATTTTATGTTTTTTATTTTCTACCGTGGATGCTAGATTGGCATAGGCTAGAGGATAAATGTCAAATGTTAGGCTGAATTGTCATGTTTGTCAATATAGTTAGGCACCGTCTAAAGACTTTGGGTTATGTAAACCTTCTATATATAGGATCTCTCTCAATGTAATTACTACAATACAAATATATACAATCTCTACTTCTTCTGTAAATTCTAGTATCAGAGCGTGTTATATCATAGGGAAATACATATCAGACTTACAAGAGTTGCAGAAAGATTGTGCAAGAAGAACAAATCCCCAATCCAACTGTGAAACTTCGAATATTTCGAAAACTATCAAAACAAGAAATCAAATATACCATTGCGAAGAGCACTGAAAGAGGAGATTGCAGAAACAAACCGACTGAAAATCCGGCCTCCCACGTGCCGCCACGCGCCACCGGAAGAAGCCAGCCACCGCCAAACGCGCCCACGCGCCGGCGCGTGTGGCGTCCTCCGGTGTTTTTTCGGCGAAGTGGCAGAAGGATTTCTTGTTCGTCTTGTTATCCCGATTCCAATCGTGGTAAAACTTTTCAGTTCTGTGAAGTTTTTATTTTCTGATATATAATTGTATGTATATTTGTGTATATACATACTACCTCTATTTTTCCTGAGATGCAGATTGACTGTTTTGCTATTTTCCTTTTTAATTCATTTGCCCAGACTGAACAAGTTGTTCACTTTAATTAAAAACTTGGCCTTTCTGTTTAAACAAAAAAAAAACGTCCCACATCTTATATTCATTCCACCCAGATTTCTTTTTCCTTTTTATCCCTTTCGGCCCAACATCAACCAAGCTACAGCCCACTTCTTTTAATATTATAATGACGGATACTGGAGACTCTGCAATTTCAAGCAACAATACTGCTATAAGTAGCAGTAAATCGAGGTTTCATAGTACTCCATTCGTGAGTCCTAAATTCAATGGAAAATTTTTTCTGGAATGGTCCAAAGCTTGTACAATGGCACTAAAATCTCATAAAATGATGAAATACATCAATGGGAAAGCTAAACAACCTTTGGAAGAAGATCCTACTTTCGATGATTGGGATTCTGAAAATGCCATGGTGTGTTCATGGTTATCTAACTCTATGGAGGTAGATATCCAAAAAAGCTATATCTTCATTGATACCGCTGAAGATGTGTGGAATTCTCTCACTCGGACTTATTCCTTCTCTGGGAATGTAGCCAAGCGGTTTGAGGTGAAGCGAAAGATGTGAGCATTGACTCAAGGAAGTTGCACACTAGCTCAGTATTATTCTAAGCTAACATCATTATGGAGTGAATTGGGACACTACACTATATTTGAGTGTAAAACTGCTGAAGATCAAGAAAAATATCAGAAGATCATCACTGAAGAAAAAGTGATGAAATTTCTTGATGGATTGTCGGATGAGTATGATTCAATTAAAAATCAACTTATCGAACAAGTTCCATTTCCTACTGTGGAAGAGGCCTATGGTCGTGTCAGGCTAGAGGAAAGCCGGAAGCAAAGTATGACCCCAATGGTCCCCTCTAATCGATCTGCACTCTTAACTAAAGGTGTCCAGCAATCAGAACCAGAACAACCAGAGCACGTGTCAATAGCTGTAATTGGAGAAAGATCTATTCAATGTGACTACTGCAAAAAATTAGGCCACACTCGTGAGACATGTTTTATTCTTCACCCTCATCTCAGAATTCGAGGACGAGGTGGGCGTGGCCGAGGTGGTTACCGTGGTGTCTCATCTGGAAGAGGCATGAGTAGGGGTTCCTTTAATGCTCATCATACTACTTCAGAATGCGAGCCTGACTCTACAACAGGGACGATGACCGCTTCAGAGCTCAACGCCTTCCGCCAATTAATGTCACAAATCAAGACCCCTTCTCCTACAGCTAATTCTGCTCATGCAGGTATATCCTGCCATTTTACTTCCGATAAATATCCAACATCTTGGATCATTGATTCAGGAGCATCAGCACATATGACTGGAGATTCTAGTATTCTGGAATCATATCATGACAAAACAGGCAATATACGTGTTGCTAATGGAGATCTTGCACCTATTCATGGACAGGGCACATCTCTTTGTCTTTCATCATCGTTACCATTATCAAATGTTTTGCATGTGCCTTCTTTATCTGCAAATTTACTATCTATCCACAGTATTACTGACAACCTCAATTGTTCAATAACCTTTTTTTCTTCCCACTGTGTATTACATGATCTAACGACAGGCAAGGTCCTTGGCAGTGGTAAAGTGGTCGATGGTCTCTATGTTAAGGAAGGGAATTCTGTTTCTCCTTCAAATTATCAGGTGTCATCTAATTCTGTTTCTGAATCCTTGTATCAATGGCATAGACGGTTAGGTCATCCATCCTTTGGTGTTTTAACACATCTATTTCCCGCTTTAATAAAACACTGTAATAGGGAAGATTTTTTCTGTGAACCATGTGAATTGGCTAAACATAAAAGATCAACTTATCCGCCCAGAAATAAAAGAAGTTCTACCTTGTTTTCTATTATTCATACTGATGTTTGGGGTCCATTTAGAAATCCTACACATGATGGGTATAGGTGGTTTGTTGTCTTTGTTGATTGTTATTCTCGACTAACTTGGGTTTATCTTCTGAAACAAAAAAAATGAAGTTTTCGGGTGTTTTAAATCTTTTCATCACATGCTACAAACACAATTTAATGCCTCTGTTAAAATCCTTCGAAGTGATAATGGTACTGAATATGGAGGTCCATTTACATCTTATTTGGACACATGTGGTATTATTCATCAAACTACGTGTGTTAAAACTTCTCAACAAAATGGGGTAGCCGAAAGAAAAATTGGCCACTTAACACAGGTTGCACGGTCTCTTATGTTAACTATGCATGTTCCTAAATATCTTTGGGGAGAGGCAGTCATGACTGCTGCTTATCTTATCAACCGTCTTCCTACCAAGGTTCTAAAATTCAAAACACCGTTGTCATGTGTTCCTGCACCCTCTTCTCATCCACTTCCTCTTCGGGTATTTGGGAGCGTATGTTTTGCTCATAATCATGCACCCTCTCGAGATAAGCTTGATTCTCGGGCCCTTAGATGTGTTTTCATTGGGTATTCCCCCACTCAGAAAGGGTATAAATGTTACCATCCTCCCTCACATCGGGTATTTGTTAGTTAGGATGTTACTTTCTGGGAGTCCATTTCTTACTTTTCTTCTGGCTCCTCCTCTTTGCTTCAGGGGGAGATAAACAGACATAGTCTTGATAATGAAACAAATGAGTCAGATCACAGTCTCCTTGATAGTGAATCACAGTCACTTCCATTCATGAATATACCTATTCCAAACACTAGCTCAAACAGGTTATCTATTCCTCCACATACGAGTAATGAGTCAGATGATCTAAATAGATTGGATTTTCCAGATTTGATTACATATTCCAGGTGGAAAAGAAATGATATCACCACTTTACCGCATCCAGAGACCTCTGACCTCGAGACAGATCCTGCATCTCCTGTGTTTGAGCCAGAAAATGGTAATACTCTTGATCCTACTCTAGATCTTCCTATTGCTATAAGAAAGGGTGTACGCTCTTGCACTAACCATCCCATCTCAAACTTTGTATCTTATAATGCATTATCTCCATCTTCACTTGCTTTTATGTCATCCTTGTCTAGTGTTTCTGTTCCGCATACTTGGCAGGATGCTTTATGTGATCCTAAATGGAAAGATGCTATGATAGAGGAAATGAATGCCTTGAAACATAATGGCACTTGGGAGTTAACTCATCTTCCCGCTGGAAGGAAGGTAGTTGATAAGTGGATTTTATATCTACTTGGAGCATTCTAAATCGGCTTAAATTGATTGTCTTGGACTCAAGTTTCTTGTAGTTTTGATGTGTTTTGCTTAGTTGTGTAGATTTACAAGAATGTTGATTATGGTGGATGTTTCTATTATTTTTGGAGAATTAATTGATTAAAATTCGGATTTCTGAGAAGGGTTGCGCAGTCTACACTGTTTTAGCCATATCTTGAGTTCTAGAAGTCCGTTTGAGGCCCATAAGCAGTCCACGCGAAGATAACGAGAGTCTCTATCATTCTAAAGAGGCCCAGACGTCCAAGCACAACTGGAAAGGTTCGGAAAAACAGAAGAAAAGAAGATACGAATTTTCCTTAATAAAACATATTCAATTTAGGAAACGTATTTTTGCAGAAATTCTATTATAATTCTGTTTTGGTATTTTCTTGCTGGGCAAGACTTTTAGAGCCTATATAAACACATCTAGATATAGTTTTTGGAGGATCGAAAAATTATTGTACATAACTTGTATATTCTAGTATAGAGAGATTGGAGATAGCTATTCACTTTTCTTTGGAGATTGAAGGTTTTTCTCTATTCTTTATAATATTATGTGTTCATATTATATCTCTTGCTTTATTAGTTTAATTATGTATGAGTAGATAATTAATCTAGGGTTAAGTAGAACCCTAGTTATGATTGATGTGTGATTTTCCCAATTCCCCCAATTTAATTGTTTAATTGCTCTTGCTTATTGAGTTGTTTTAATTAGCAATTACAAATCAGACGTGATTATGTTTATTGTTTGAACCATTGTCTATTTATCAACGAGAGTTGGATTTAGATGGTTGTGATTTATCCAATGAGGACATGAACTTCTCCATGAGAATAGGTAGAACGGATTGTTAGGAAGTTAGGGTGCTGTGATTAATGTCTCTAAATTGCATGATACCATGAGAATAGGCTTGATTGTATTTTAGAGAAGCCATTAATACTCGAGAGAGGTTATTGGTAATTTATAGGGCGCGCCTTTCCTGTTGAGTATTATACGATTGATTGGGGAGGGAATTCACGATTGCATTAATTCATGCTAGTGGGGATACTTAATTCTGGAAGTTTTAGTTAATTGATTAATTGCATTAGTATAAAATTAGTTTAATAATCTTTGATATTTTATTGTGTTACTTGCTTGGCTGAATTGAATCGAGAACAACTGGTGATTGACACGTTTGTCTCTGTGGGATCGACTCTGACTTACCCTACTACATAGTTAGAAGGATTTGTTAGATATTATTATTTGATAGGCACGCGACAGCCTTGTCAGTAGTAGGATGCAGATGGGTATTCTAAAGTAAATTGCTCTTAAAGTTGAGGAGAAAGCTTCTAAAGAAGTTGCTGTGAAAAAGAGTCAATCCAATAGAAAGGTTCTTATTACAAAGTCTGATACTGAGTCATCAAACTCTGATGATGACTCAAACTCTGACAATTTCACAGACTATGATGATGATGGCAGTGATGCTGAGATGAAACAAATTGCAGCCCTGATGGTAAGAAGCTTCAAGAAAATGGCTTACAAGAACTTCGGGAAAAGAAATAAGTTCACACGAAGAGATTCAAATTTCGAAAAGAAGAATTTCAGAAAAGTTGAGGGAAAGGAAGGCAGGTCTGGGAAAGTGGACAAATCCAAGATCACATGCTATAATTGTGGTGAGAAAGGACATTTTGCACTTGAGTGCAAGAAAGCCAAAGTTGATAAAGGTCAAGCTTACATCACAAAGAAGAAGGACTGGGCTGACACTTCAGACTCTGAAGATGAGGTGAACTATGCCTTGATGGCAAATGTTGATAGTATCTCTGAAGCTACTGAGACCAAGGTACCTCACTCTACTCTAGCTTTTGATACTACTAATATATCTGAGTTAAGACTCTTTCTTAAAAACTTGCATGTTAGCTACAGAGATCAGACTTTAGAAAATGAAAGAATAAAATCTGAAAGTCTAGACCTTAGAAAGAGAAATGACTATCTAGAATTAGAATTAGTCCAGATGTAAAAAATTCAGAAAGAGAGAGAGAGAGATGATGCTATTTTTGTTAAAACTGAATTATTGAAAAAGCATGCTTATCTTGAATCTGAAATTGCTAAAGAAAGAAACATTATTAAAACTTGGACTAACTCTGGGAAAACTACTCAGATTATCATAGAGAATGATTGTTGGAAAGAAGGTCTAGGTTACACTGATAAAAAGAAAACTGCCAACATAGAAGCTGAGACCTCTAAACCTGTATTTACTGAAAAGGCTGCAAAGCCCAAAATTAATCATGTGAGGTTTGTACCAAAATCTGACAAACCAAAACAGGAAGTCAAATCAGTAAATATTGACTTAATGTCTCAGAAACAGCTTAAACACAAGCTGAAGGAGATAAAAAGAGTGAACAAGGTAAAAGAACCTAGGAAAAACAGAAATGGAAAGGTATGCATCAATAAAAGCAACAACTATATGTCCATTCCCAATGCTCCTAGGAAGAAATGTTACAACTGTGGAAATCCTAACCATCTTGCTATTTTTTGCAGGAAGAATAAAAATATAAACTCTATACCTTCTAAGTCAGGAGTTAAGAGTGATTCAGTTAGGTTTAAGCCACAGAATCCTTGTTTTCACTTTGGCAGTATTTGGCATTCTATTTATACATGCAAAGAGTATCATAAGTTGTATTATGATTATTATGAACTTAAACCCTCTTTGAATAAATTTAAGATTGATTCTACATGTATAAATTCTGATAAAAAGAATGTTAGCACAAACTCTGATAAGACTTCTGCTGCAAAAGCTAACAAACTTAACAAGGCCAAAGGATCCAAGCAAGTCTGGGTCCTTAAAACTAATCATTAGTGGTTTTTGTGATTGCAGGGTAACAGGAAAATATCCTTGTTATGGACAGTGGATGCTCAGGACACATGACTGGAAATAAAGCCCTGCTATCAGAATTTGTGGAGAAGGCTAGCCCAAGTGTTTCTTATGGAGATGGCAACATGGGAAGGACTCTGGGATATGGCAATATCAAACTTGGGAATGTCATCATTGAATCTGTAGCTCTAGTCTCAGGACTCAAACATAATCTACTAAGTGTGAGTCAAATCTGTGACAGAGGTTATCATGTGGATTTCTTTGAAGAACACGGTGAAGTTGTAAGCAAATCTACAAGAAAAGTTGTTCTGAAGGGATACAGGCATGGTAACATTTATGAAGCCAAGATTTCAACAAACTCTGATGGCTCTGCAATCTGTCTACTGAGTAGAGCATCAATTGAAGAAAGCTGGGATTGGCACAAGAGACTTTCTCATCTGAATTTCAACAGTATTAATGAGCTAGTAAAGAAAGATCTTGTGAGAGGATTGCCCAAATCAGTTTTTACTCCAGATGGCCTATGTGACTCATGTCAAAAGGCAAAACAAAGGAAAACTTCATTCAAAAGTAAGACTGAATCCTCAATTCTTGAGCCATATCACTTATTGCATATTGATTTATTTGGTCCAGTAAATATAATGTCTATTTGAAAGAAAAGATATGCTTTGGTTATTGTTGATGAATACACCAGATATACATGGGTGTATTTCATGCACAAGAAAGAAGAAACTGCATCAATTTTAACAGAGCATGTCAGACAACTGGACAAAGGATCTAAGTATACAGTGAAAATCATAAGGAGTGATAATGGCACTGAGTTCAAGAATGTAGCCATGGAAGAGTTTTGTAAAGAAAATGGAATAAAGCAAGAATTCTCTGCACCTGGAACTCCACAACAAAATGGAGTAGTAGAGAGAAAGAACAAGACTCTCATAGAAGCTGTAAGGACCATGCTTGATGAAGCAAAGCTGCCAACTTACTTCTGGGCCGAAGCTGTGCAAGCTGCTTATTTCACACAGAATGCTACACTCATAAACAAGCATGGTAAAACACCATATGAGATGGTGAAAAATAAGAAGCCGAACCTAAAGTACTTTCACGTGTTTGGATGTAAGTGTTTTGTTCTTAAGACTCATCCAGAACAGCTTTCCAAATTTGATTTAAAAGTTGATGAAGGAATCTTTGTTGGATACCCACTATCCACAAAAGCATTCAGAGTCTACAATCTGAGAACAAAAGTGGTCATGGAATCTATCCATGTGTCTTTTGATGACAAGAAGATAACAGGACTTGAAGATTTTGATGAACATGACCAGCTGAGATTTGAGAATGAAGAAATAAATGATGATCTACAAAATTCTGATATTCTTTCAGACTCTATTGTTCAATCTATACCAGTAGATCAGACAACAGCACATGTTGAGGGGGAGCAAGTGAACGATGAAAATGAACCCCAATCAAGTGAAGAAACATCAAAGAATGCATCTGCTGATTCATTAAACTCTGATTCATCAAACTCTGAAAGCAACAGCTCAGGGGGAGCAAACAATGATTTTGGATCTACTACTCACCACACGTAACACAATTATGAACTTGGGGAATCATCAAGATCAAATCTGCCGAGACAAAGGGTATAGAGTAGAGCGCATCCCTTTGAACAGATCATTGGTGAACCAGACACGGGTGTACAAACTAGAAGAGCAACACATAATGAATGCAATTTTGCAGGATTTTTATCTCAAATTGAACCTAAAAAGGTTGATGAAGCTCTAGATGATCCAGATTGGGTAACTGCAATGCAGGAAGAACTCAATCAGTTCGAAAGGCAGAAAGTTTGGAAGCTGGTGCCAAGACCAAAAGATAAATCTGTAATTGGCACTAGATGGGTGTTTAGAAATAAACTGGATGAAAATGGTATTGTTACGAAGACCAAGGCTCGATTGGTAGCAAAGGGTTACTCTCAAGAAGAGGGAATTGATTATGATGAAACCTATACTCCAGTTGCAAGGCTTGAAGCAATCAGGATGTTCTTAGCATTTGCTGCACACTCCAACTTTAAGGTTTTTCAGATGGATGTGAAGAGTGCATTTTTGAACGGAGATCTAGAGGAAGAAGTCTATGTTGAACAACCCCCTGGGTTCGAAGACAAGGAATTTGAAGGTTTTGTGTACTTTCTCTTCAAAGCTCTCTATGGTCTCAAGCAAGCCCCTCGAACATGGTATGATACTCTCTCCAAGTTCTTACTTGAAAATGGTTTTACAAGAGGTATCATCGACAAGTATATGTGGATGATATAATATTTGGTTCTACTAATGATTTGCTATGCAAGAGATTTGCTAAGCTAATGCAGAGTAGGTACGAGATGAGCATGATGGGTGAGTTGTCCTTCTTCCTTGGACTTCAAGTTGTTCAGAAGCCTGATGGTATTTTCATCTGCCAATCAAAATACATAAAGGATCTTCTGAAGAAGTATGGGATAGAAGAAGCAGCTACTGCCAATACCCCGATGCCAACTGCTGTCAAGCTTAATGAAGACAAATCTGGTAAGTCAGTTGACATCACGAAGTATCGAGGTATGATCGGCTCTCTCTTGTACTTAACTGCTAGTAGACCAGATATTATGTTCGAAACTTGTCTATGTGCTAGATTCCAGGCTAACCCTAAAGAGTCACATCTTATATCTGTTAAACGTATTTTCAGCTACCTTAAGGGAACCCCCAATCTTGGGATTTGGTACCCTAAAGAAACAGGTTTTGACCTAATTGGCTATACAGATTCTGACTTCGCAGGTTGTAATATTGATCGAAAAAGTACTTCTGGAAGTTGTCAGTTTCTAGGAAGAAGGTTGGTATCTTGGTACAGCAAGAAGCAACACTCAGTATTTACCTCAACAGCCGAAGCAGAATACATTGCGGCAGGTAGTTGTTGTGCTCAGATCCTGTGGATGAGGAATCAACTTCAGGACTATGGACTCATGTTGGACAAAATTCCAATTATATGCGACAACACGAGTGCCATTGCCATTGCCAACAATCCAATTCAACACACCAGGACTAAGCACATTGATATCAGGTATCATTTCTTACGAGAGCATGTCATGAATGGAACTGTGGTATTATATTTTGTTCCCACAGATCAACAAATTGCAAACATCTTTACTAAACCACTGGATGAATCCACTTTCTCCAGGTTAGTTGGTGAACTTGGGATGTTAAATCTGTCTAATTAATTTTGGATAATCAATAACTGCAATTTGTTATAAATTCACAGGTATTTTAAATGTCCATATGTTTAGGACTTGTGAATTTGTTTTGCATCCAGTCCTCTTTTTATAGTTATCTCTATATTAATTACCATGCTTATAAATGCTATATTTTATGGTAATTAGTTAATAAATAATTGTGTTAATTGTAGCATAATTTAATAAATATTTTATTGACATATATCAATTAATGATATTTTGTTAATTTTATGTCTATTTAATTGTGAGTTTATCTGATTATTGTGGATTAATTCTTGATTTACTGTGTGATTATTTTTAAATCCATAATAATTAGAAGTATTAAATATGTGTATGGGTATAGGCTGATAGGTTTCGGCGATAAGATTTTTTTTTCGGCCGACAGGTTTCGGTGATAAGATGTTTTTTCGGCTAATTAGGTAGTTAGGTGGGAAATTATTGAGCGGTGTTATTTTTCAAACATAACCTGTCACTATTACACCTAACCCACTATTACTTGAAACCTTATAAATGATGAGTTTTTGTTTGTGTTTAACATCATCATTTTTCAGATATACAGAGCATATACACACAATTGCTGAATATTTCAAGCTTTGACCGGAAAGATCTCACAATCTAGCTGGTGGTTTTTGAATTTCCTCAAAGTTTTGAAAATGGCATTGCAGGGAAGCTTTTTAATTGCTATAGTTAATCCTATTTCCATTTAGCAAATCGAAACCATTCAGGATGAGCAATTTCGGGCTTGGACACAATTTCTGAATGAACATTCATTATTTCGCTATGCTTTAGTTACGCAGGTGCAGCTTAACCATGATGCATTGCGTGAACTATATTGCAGTGCGGTTAACACTTCTGGACAAGACGGGTGTGCATTCACATATCGACTATTTGGTAGGTCGATTAGGGTCACTGAATGAGATGTTATTCGAATTCTTCATTTTCCTTTGGAAAATCTCGTTTCTGATCCTACACCTGAACAGATTGAAATGTTCTTTCGGTTTATAAGGTACCAAGATGGCAATTTCAATACTGGTAATCTTTCTAGAACATTTCTAACCCAGTACTGGAATTTTTTCTTTCACACTCTTAACCATGTTTTTTCCTCAGATAGAACAAATCAAGATCGAATACCTGAATTTATTCAAATAATAGGGTATGCGGTCGCCAATAATTTGAGGATTAATTTTGGAAAAATAGTGCTTGGTCAAATCATTTTAAAAATGAAACGCTTGGGAACAAGAGATGTTCGGACTCAAAATGTCAAATGTCTATATCCAAGATCTCTACAGTTAATATTAAATGATTTTTTGAATGATGAAGACAGGGTACGCTTGGAAAATGGTCAAAAGGTGGAATGTTCTTCCATGAAGACGAATGTAATTAATTACATAAGGAAAAAGAAATATATGGATGTGCCTACAGTCCTAACTGAATATCTAAAGACTGTCCCACTTCCGTTGTTACCACGACCAGTGAGAGCAGGTATACGACAAAGTAATATTTCAATCCCTGCTATTTCAACCTCTGTATTCCCTATTGTGTCACAGGAAATACAGTTTCTACAGCCCCTAGTGGCCATCTTACTCGGCCAAGAGCAGGAAATCCCACCGACTCTAACACAGGTCGAAGAGCCCATTCTACAAATGCAAACACAAACACAACAAACTCCTACACCTCAATTGTCACTTAAACGACCAGCCATCAACACTTTTGAGGGAGATAGTGCCTCAGTAGCACCACATAAGGAGTTAGTTACATCAGCCGCTCTACCTCATTCTAAACGGAGTAAACCCAATGAACCTAAGGTAACGGCAACTGTTAGTGAAACAATTCTTCCTTATCCAATGAGTGAAAATGTAAATGAGGTTGAATTGACGGGAGCAACTATCTTGAGTTCCATTTCACGAAACATAAGAGTGGTTGATGATCTTTCTAAAGATCAAATACCTTCACAGGCATCCGAGGTGGAATTACCTACCTCAATAACTGCTGGTGAATCTTCCATTTTACGGAAAGATCCATCGGTGGGTGGTTCTTTAATGAACCAAGTGTCTTCACGGACATACGAGGGAAACTTGGATTTTGTGCCATTTAATCGATTCAAGTTTAACCTCCCAGAGGAAAAATCTCTGGATCTCTTTCAAGATTTACCACTCTTTACCAGTGGTCGGCAACTCGCTTCACGCGAGGACGGAAGCTCACGAACTTTCATTGCACCATCTGTGACCTCTGAAAAAGGGGCTAGGATGATTTCATTTGCAGGTACACATATAGGTGGAAGCTCTAAAGGAAAGTTGAGGGAAACACCAACAGAACATGTAAGGGTAACCCAAACCACTAAACCGAGTGAATATAGAGTGTTGAGTGAAACACCTGCAGAACGTACAAGTGAGCAACCTACTCAACCACATGCACCTGTAACCAGAAAGGAATACAGCAGACTCCTTACACGGGTCCAAACAATGGAGAAAGAGTTGTCAAATATTTGTAAGTCCATTGGAGAAATCAAAAATTTGTAACTTATTCAACATGATGCATTCCAGGTTCAATTAAGTTCCATGGCAGCGCAGTTTAGTCTTGCAATCAACTCCTTGGTAAAGCCATCTTCGTCTAATTTACCAACTCCACATCCTACTAATCTGGAGGATAACCCAACTGAGGGGGAGAAGGTGGATGATCAAGAAAAATCTACTAGGCATAAGGGCAAGGAAAAGGTTGTTGACACGGAATTAACTTTATTTTGGGAAAGGAAAAGCTAATGGGAGTATTAGTGCTATGTGGAAAGAAAGCAAAGGCAAACTTGAAGATATGTTCAGTCTAGAGGAACAATTGTCTTGCACTTGGAAATCTGGAAAAATATATATATGATCCAGAATGTACTTTAATATTATTTATCTTTGTATTTCATTTTTTGTTGTATCAGTTGAGTTATCCTCTAGGAATTTGCTTGTCAAACCCTAACAATCAAATAGGGGGAGATTGTAAAGCATAATGTAATATAATATGTAATAGAGGACATATATAACTCAACTAGGATAAAAGATAAATAATATTAACCCTATACAGGGATCGTGAAATTTGAAGAACAGGCACCAACAAGGATCAAGTCGCTGAAAGAAGTTCATTAACATGATCAAGCCTCAGTGACAGAATAAGATGTACAGATGATTCAGTTAAAGGGCCAAAAGATTCCATGTATTTATTGAAGATACCGCTGCAGGCTAATCAATTGAAATATAACGAAGGTGTGAAGATCAAGATCAGTGCTAGTCACTTGTGAACCAGACCAGTGCACTAAGTGTTAGCACATACGAGAAGGATCAACACATTAATTCACAGAAAGAATTGCCAAAGCCTATTGACGATCAAGGACAAAAATAATATCTCAAGGTATTGTCAAAAATTAATTTACTCTGAAAATTAACTAAGTAACAGATTAATTAATTATTTATAATAAATAATTAAATTAATTTGGTACTTGAACTATTTTCCGAGAAGAATTAATCCAGCAGAATATTTGAAACAAAAGAGAGAGACCCAAAAGAAGCAGCCAAAAATAGTAATACTATTCACGGTTACTATTCACGGCTACTATTCATATGACGGCTACTATTCATATGGCAGCTACTATTCAAAAAGTGGCTACTATTCATATGGCGGCTACTATTCAAAAAGTGGCTGGAGGGGCCCACGGGGGTTGTTGGAATAGTACAGCATAGTGACTTTCTAAAATCTATAAATAGGCATGTTGTATTTCATTTCAAAACACAGCTCAACACACAACTTTCTCTTCTCTCTCTTATATCTTCTCTGTGAGCTGCTAGACAGTCCATCTAGTAGGAAAGCCGGCTTAGCCCGCTTTCAGGAAGTGTCGGGTAGAAGGTCCTCGTGCCTAAACTATCCTTAGGAGTGTTTGATTTTATAGCTGATCCATATATAGGATTAGATTGTGTAGCAAACCTTCGGGTTTTATCTATTCAAAGATATTTCCCACACAGTTGTGTTATTTCGATTTAGTATTTTTGATTTCATATCCACATCAAAAATCGAAATATTTTTAAATAACGTATTCAACCCCCCTTCTACGTTATTCCGGACCTAACATAACATGTCATAATCCTAATTACAGTAAAACCTCGTTAAATTAATACTCGATAAATTAATAATCTCTCTAAGTTAATAATTTCTCCGATCCCAACTTGGGCCAGTTAAAAAAATGATCAGTTTCGATAAAATAATAAGATAATAATTTATTTGAAAAATCCTATATAAATATATGATCCCAATAATATTATAAATTAATAAATCCTTTATAATCATAAAAATATATGTATTACCCTTTATATTTATTTTTGATTAATATTTTTATATGATTTTAGGGTTCTTAAAATTTGAATCTATATGAAAATCATCCTTAACCCTCTTTTTTGTATCCAAAAGTTCGAATGTGATGTTTTCGTAAAGCATTAAATAGTTATTAATTAATATTTTTGATGTCTCGAGTGCTTCTTTACGTGCAAAAGGTAAACAAAAAATTAGAAAAAGTACAAATTAGAAAAACTATTAATTATAGAGGTTTTACTATGTTGGTTTTACTATATTAATTTATAGAGGTTTTACTGTATGTACAAATTAGAAAAACTATAAAACCAAAAATATGTATCAATTGATATATGTAATTAGTAACTTTTTGCAAGTATTAATTATACAAATTTACAGAATAATAAATATTATTTTGCATTTTCTAATAAAATGTTTTGAAATTATGTTTTTTAATATATAAAAAAAATAAGTTTTGAATTTCACAACCTACTTAAAAATAAAATTTTAATTCGCAATTAATAATAGGCATTTTAATTACCTTTCTTACAAAAATGTTGAAATTTATAATAATACTCATTAATAATAATGATAATAATAATACTTAAATGTGTATAATAGAGACACGTTTGATTACCTCTAAAATAATTTCTGCTACGTCTTCCCTAATCCTATCTCGATTATGTTGGGATTGGATTTAATTTTTCACTCCATGAGATAATTTGTTTATCAAATATTCTTTTATCAAGTTTCTACTGTAACAATAAAATTCACTTGGCCACAGAGCGAATTGAGGGATTTAGGACTGATAGTTAACAGACCATATTAATTAGGTTGAAATAAGGGATTGACATTAAAGTTAAACAAATGAAAAAAATTTGATGCAAAATGTTTTAGAATAAATGTATGTACATTGTTTAAATTGGTTTATAACTTTTTTCGAGTATATTTTTAGTATCACGGTGCATACAATGTAGTTGTTGTTTTGTTAATTAAATAAAAGCTTTTAATTTTAAAAAAAAAGAGAGAATTATGTTACTAATCATCATATTTTTTTATGATAAAATTTATTACGACAAAATAATCATCTTCTTTGATGATTTTTTTCCTATGTCTAAAGTTTACATTGTTGTCTTGAGTATCATAAAAAACTATTAGTTATTGAGTCGCTTAGTATTTGATTTGGTTCATGCTGCATATGCTATAAATACCTATAAACATAGGAATTCATGATTATTGGTAATGATATACCTATTTGACATAGTACTTAGCTACTCAAAGCCATATCCGCACAATCAACCAAATGGAAGATGTTGCTTAGGAAACGCAACATCTGCAATTGCTTTGATAACCAAATTTGGATATGATGACAGGTGACTTAGAAGAAGGTAGTATAGAAGTTTATGATTGTGTGCGGAAGGTGAGATGGATACTAACAAGAACATTGCAGTGAGAACAAGAAATAACAATGAACAAGCTTATATTGAAAGTACTACACTGCAGTGAATACAAGAACACAGTAGACTACATTGTGATAGATTAGATACCAAAAACTGAATATAGCAGTCCATATATATAGGACATAAGACTAATGGCTAGTAATGGGCAACCAACGGTTGGAACATAATAAAACCAATATGCACCAAGTGGAAGACACCAAGTAGTGGGATAGCACAACTCAAAGAGTGTGAAGCATCATCAACATAGCATGGGCTACACGTTTATTCTCTGCACTGCTGCACTGTTTATTCTCTGCACTGCACTTTGTATAAACAATGCTGCAGTTTAATCATGGGAAGAACATTTGCTTAATGTTCTCCCTTAACCTCATGCTCCTATATTCTCCCTCAAGTTGATGTGGTAGAGAAAACGGAAGCATTAATTTGAAACTATAACAAACGAACGTAGCAGCAACAAGAAGAAACGACCCTCTCTAGCGTTAACCTTTGCGGATTTGAAATTGATTGCTCTTGGCTCTGGCTCTTGTAAATTCTGGATATGAGGATTTGTCAAGTAGTATATTGTTATCTTTTCACATTGAGCCAAGTCATTCCATACATTGTTGGAGACTTTCCCTTTTGTGCTTAAAATAACGACCTACTGTGATCCTTCTTTTGATCGGCTCTGGCTTATGGTAGAGTTTGCATGACCATTATAGACCAATGCATTTTCTGGATATGAGGATTTGTCAAGTAGCGTTGTTAGCTTTGCAAACAACAACTCCTACTATGCTCAGTGATCCTATATTGAAGTTTCCAGTTTCTAAAATCTTCAAGTGATGACAAGTCAGTCTCTTCTTGGCAAAGTATGAAAGATGAACAGTTGCTTCCATTACTGCACTGAAGCCTTCTTAAATCAAGAATTTGTTGCAGTATTAAGCAAGTACTTTCCTCTTGTTTTCCTTTAAAAAAAAATAATTTTCAATTCATGAGCACTTGAGCGTGAAGTCTGAGGTTCCACTCTGGATAATACTGGAGAGCCGCTAAATCCATAGCAGAAGGGCAACCAAGATAACTACTAATTACACGTCTCTGGTACTGAGATGAAACATTGTGCTTGCTGCTGTTACATCGTTGCTTGCTGAAATGGGTTTGCAGCCTGGTAAAATGGCTTGCTGAAACCTGGAATATGCAGAATGTGAAAAATTGAAGAAAACAACTTTGCGGAATGCAGATTCTGAATCCTTTTAACTGGTTTGTTTAACATGGAAAGGCAGCTCCTTTATGCTCGGTTTGATACCCTCCTGGTGGGTTGCTTTGTGCTGCAGAAAGGCTTTGAAAAGAAGCAGAAAAATAATGAAGAAGGTGCAGAAAATGCAGAAAACTGTTTGGAAGTGCAGAAAACTGCAAATGAAAATTTTACGGAATGGAGAAGGATCGGAGGAAGGCTGTTAAGCCTTGATTTCCTCCCTAGGCTCTGATACCATATAGAAGTTTATGATTGTGTGCGGAAGGTGAGATGGATACTAACAAGAACATTGCAGTGAGAACAAGAAATAACAATGAACAAGCTTATATTGAAAGTACTACACTGCAGTGAATACAAGAACACAGTAGACTACATTGTGATAGATTAGATACCAAAAACTGAATATAGCAGTCCATATATATAGGACATAAGACTAATGGCTAGTAATGGGCAACCAACGGTTGGAACATAATAAAACCAATATGCACCAAGTGGAAGACACCAAGTAGTGGGATAGCACAACTCAAAGAGTGTGAAGCATCATCAACATAGCATGGGCTACACGTTTATTCTCTGCACTGCTGCACTGTTTATTCTCTGCACTGCACTTTGTATAAACAATGCTGCAGTTTAATCATGGGAAGAACATTTGCTTAATGTTCTCCCTTAACCTCATGCTCCTATAGGTAGGGAAGAAGTGTTACCTCGAACACTTCCAATACCTTTAAACATTGTCGAGCTCCCTGAGATAGAGTTCTGATCAAGAATGGCCATATAATGAAATGGCCAACTTAGGTGAGATAGACCTTTTTCGACATTTGCTTGCAATGTTAATGCCCAACTTAGCTGTTTTATAATCAATCTTTAATGTGTATTCAGATGGACCAATGAGTGTAAACATGACCAGAAAATATGACATATAAACGTAGCTGTGTTAAAAGAAGGACAGAAGCACACATATTTCCTCAAAATTCAGAAGCAGATGACATTATGGGAAGATACACAATATCCCTCCGATAATATGTAATGATACATTTACAAGATATGAGATACTCTACGTACTTAGCACATGTATTACTTGAAAACATAAGTTATTTAATTATGACTTGCAATACTAATAATGAACATGTCCAAAGCAAGAACAATTCTTATTGCCTGTTTAATTAAATGAAAATCACTAAAGCAATAAGTTTAAACTTCAAAAAACATACTGTAAATGAAAGCAGGGCATCACATAACCCGAAAGAAACAAAAGTTTGAAACAAACAATTTTATTGAGATTGTGGCAATTGAAAATAATGCTGCATGAAGAATTCATCACTTGAATCTGCCATGATTTTCAGACCTGTACATTTAAAGGAAACAATTATGATTTAAGTCATGTATCTGTATAATATATGTTTATGTTTAACCATGGTGCAGAACTGATTGACAATAAGATTTACCTTTTCCTTTTTAATTTGCTTGACTGGGATAGATTTTGGTTTATTTTCTTTATCAACTACATTATCAGAGTCATCATCCAGGTCTGTTATAGAAATGACAGTTCCATCATTCAATCTTTTGAGACGATTTGATGTAGATTTCTCAGTATCGGGGGTCTTGGATTCAGATTTTTCAACGGAATATGTTGATGAGTACTGTGTACAAAGTCATATAAAATGTTTGTTAGTACAAAAACGAAATGCAATGTTTGCAACATAGAAAAATAAGTATGATTTAATAAGAATTGTTAGAATACATTATAAGATTCTGGTAAGGCCTTCCTCTAACACCTTAAGGTGTTAACACCTTAAGATGTTAGAGGAAGCCTTACCAGGAACCTTAAGGTGTTACAGAAAGGCCTTACATGATCTTATAATATATTCTAACATATATATATATATATATATATATATATATATATAAGTAGGGATCTAGAGAAAACCTTTTAGATAGAAAACTTATGGAACACCATCTTAACCGTTGATTGTAATATAATTGAATAAATAAGTATAAATGGCAAATCTGTGATTATTTTAATGCATATATAATATCTAATCACTACGCCATAGATGGCCTATAGCAACCCCCAAACTGTGTTACCATAGACCCCATTTTGAAGTTACCATAGGCCAAAATAGGGCTATGGTAACACTTCAGCTGTGTTAGGTTCTCAGCAGTAACTACAGGTATCTAAGGTAACATCAAAACACAGCCTAAGGTAACATAGCAAATGTGGTTACCAAAAACCTCTATAGTAACATCTTAAACACTCTATAGTAACATAGTTTGTGTGTTACAACAGATAATACAATTTTGCACAGGTGTCACATGTGGGTCCCACAGGTTATTTTTCTACCATTTCGTTCCTCTAATATTCATAAAAAAAATGCATAGATACAACAAAAAAATAAAAAACAACCAAATGTCAAATCTAAAATAAAACTACAAACTATAAATATCATTAATTTAAATAAAATTTTACAAATCGTACAACCGATTACATTTACTTAAACATCTCAACAAAAACTAATCTTTAAAGCATATTAGTTTACATCAACTGATCCCGGTAGGTAGAATGCCTGAACGGAGAAACAGACATTTAAAGATTTTATATAAATCTAATTATCCCAAAATTGGAATTATCATTTGCTTCCAGACCTTGCCCGATAGTAATTCTTGATCCTACCAAATATTATCATATGGAGATTCCTTCTTCCTGTCAAGTCTGTAGTAGCAGCAAGACAAAAAAAAAAAATTAATCAAGAAGCCATTAACTGTTAACTTTTGTAGTATGAACATTTAGCCAGGCAAGAAACAGACCTTTCAGAGATGTCAACAAAAAGCCTTGGCCCTCCAAAATCTGCTGCTGCAATATCACTAGTTCTGCATATAGAAGACGGGAAGAACAGGATTATTCCATGGTTATCAGCTTCAGGAAACATGCTCAATGTCATTAATAGCTTCTTTTTTTAAGGTGAAAAGACTAAAAAAGCAAAGAGGTAGGAACAGTACAACTGATTGATTACAATAATATAGGGCGTCTATGACCATGACTGGGACCTTTGTGTCGTGTACCTTGTGGTACTTATCAGAGATCCAAACTCTTTCACCTGCAACGGCACTATATATCAGAAAAATGGAGTGTACCAAGTACTAACTCTTATTACTGTATTAGCTTATAGATTTAGCAACCAGATTTCATGTGCATTATCTAATGTGTGATGCCAAGTATACAAGTGTTAAACAAATTTCTCCAAGCCTGCACAGGGATAACTGTGATTTATAAGTTACATACACAATATACCGTTTGCATTGAAATAGAGGAGTTAGAGGGAACGTTATACCTGATCCTGCTCATTGTACCAGCAAGAATTCACATTGTCATAGTGGCTACGAAATGACAACATTGTCTGACCAGACCACATGCTCAATGCCTAAGAAGATCAGTTTTAATATATGAGCTCATATGATAAGAAGAAACTTGTTCAATACTAGAAAGTGAAAGGTAGAGAAATGTCATTACTTTCACAGTTGACATGCATGGGACAAAAACAAGGTCAGAATCTGGGGATACAGCCAACTGCATTGCCTTGCTAGTCTGAAGCCGCACAATGTCAAAGTTCACGAGCGTATTACAGCAGGATTCCACATCCCACAACTCATCTGTCTGTACTCTCCCTTCTGGAATATTTGCATCAATTTAATTGTTGCAAATCAACAAGTCAGACATGAACCATATAGATTGCAGCGTTGTTTAGTCACTTCACTAATCATTTTTAAATAGCAAAAAAAAAATTATATATTTATTCAGGAATTAAGAGTCCATTATGCGTAAGGATTGAAATGACAGACCATCCGAAAGAACTTCATCACAGCTTCCTTGTCATATCGTGCTTCCTTGGCAGCCTATTATGTTTAACCAAATCAGGATTTTAGACATAACATATAGGAAAAAGTATCAATAGGGAAAAAAGGGGTAATCAGCAGAACTTAACTAGTTGTGCAAGATGAGTGCTCTTTCCATATATATATAATCTCACCAAAGCAAGCTCCATGTGGTAGTGAATGTTATAACATTTGCCATTAAAGGTAAAAAAACATGTAGCAACACAATATCCAACTCTGGAGGAATTTTATTTGAATTAAATATATGACCAAATTAAATAAACCAGCAGCGCTGTCATGTTTTAAAAACTTACAGTTCTGTTTCACTTTAAAAGAAAAGCTAGATAATTATGGAAGTAACTTATGCGTGAAAATCATAGTGCTTCCATTAACATATACAAATCACACTAGCAACTAGTACTCGCTATAATTTTTTTAAAAACATAGGTTAATCAAAAAGCTTCATGCACAAACTGGAACATCAAAACTCCATTACAATATTAAAAATTTTATCTAATAGTTCCAGAATACTATCTGCAACCCAGACAAAATAAAAAAATAAGTGTTTGCAGGAATATATTGAATTCGTGTAAAACAGTGCACTTGCATCCCTAGACCTTGACCAACAATAAGAATCAACACAGTTTTACATATGTAGTTTTTTCATGTTTTCTGTTTACCTTTCCTTTTTCAAATTAATTGGTAGCTCAAGTCAAATCTTACCGCTACAAGGCCTCCACCACTAGGAAAACTCTCAGTTATCGGAAGTTCATCACTTGATGAAAGCAGACCCTGCTTCTCTACCCACTGTCCATGTATAATTGTTGTCCAGTGTATAATAATTACAAAAACCTATCCATGTATAATAATTACAAAAACCTATCCATGTATAATAATCAGACTTCATTTGGTTTGGTCAGGGCAGAACATGTGCCAACTGCATAGTTTAGTAGATACATTATTCCATTAACTTTGGTCAGAAATCAAAGTCGAAAAAGGATTACATAGATATAATGTTATTATCTTTCAAAATATTGTACTATTGCAGCACTTGGACTGGATTTAATGTCGCTATGACAATACCCGAATTCAATTCTCTGAAGACAAGGAAAACAAAAAGATTAAATGCACCATTCAAAGCATAGTCTGAATTGCTTTTATAATTTCTCTATAATCTAGAGAATTTCTCCTAAAAACTCTGACATAACATCTGATATCTTAGGCCAACTCCCTAAAATTTAGAAGTACATGAGTTGTCAATGTCCTCTGATGAATATACTTTAAAGATATCATTGCTTGAATATTGTAGGAGACTAAGATAATGATGTCAAAATGAAGGTGGTGTGGCTGGAAGAATTCAATCAATGTAAGCCTAGTAAATCCATCTACATATATACACAAGGACAAAAAAAAACAAGCTAACAATTAAACTAACAAAATCAATGTAAAAAACAAAACTCAACTAGACAATACACAAGACATATTCAAGTTCTTGTCATTCTTATATTCAAGGCATGACCTGACAAATTGGTTAAATTACAGCAACTTTGACATACCTGATCTTTTGCTCTGCAACGACAGTGGTTTGACCTCTATTCGCAGAATTGTTAGTCGGGATTTGACCTCTATTCGCCATTTATAAACAAACAGCAACACCTAAAAAAACCACTCATCCATCAATATCAAACACAATTAAACATCATAGCTATTAAAACTGAGCATATATAGACTTAAATGAAGATTGAGAAGCAATTAAAGTATTAATTAATCAAATTTACGAAACACAAAACACAGTAATTACAAAGAGACAGAGAGGGAAAGAGATACAAAGAGAGAGAGAGAGAGAGAGAGAGAGACAGAGAGAGGGAGAGAGATACATAAAGAGACGGGTAGAGAGAGACATTGATACTGGGAGAGAGAGAGAGAGAGATAGAGAGAATGGGAGAGAGAGATGGGAGAGATACATAGAGATATAGATGGTACATAAATTTGAGTCATACCTCAAATTCGAAACCAAACCAGGATTGAAACCAAATCTGCTACAATCCGATTCAAAGCTCGAACCCGTTCAATTGAGCCCAAATACCGCTTAAATCCTGATTAGATTGAGAGAGAGTGAAGAGCAAAAGAGATGAGAAAGTGAAAGCTACATAAGTGAAATATTTCATCCCTTGCCCCAATATGAATTAGCCCCAATTTTGTTTGCCGCTCCTCAAATATTTTGAATCCCCGCCCAAGCAATTCACTGGTATTTGTGTACTTTTCTTTTTTATTTGTTTTTTAAAAAATATTACAAATTTGTCAAAAAAAAATATTACAAATTTATTTTAAAATTTTAATATTAAATTATAAATTTTGATTTATTATTTTCAAATTCTTCATAGTTCATACAAACTATTATTTTCTCTATTAAAATTTTTAATGATTTTAATCAAAATTTAATATTTTTTTAATATCACTTTATTTTAAAACATTTTAATTCTAAATTTATTAAAAATGTTTAATAAATTTAAATAATTTAAATATATCATGAAATATTTTAATTGTTACCATAACTGACTTCATTTTTTTAAAATTAATTATTTTTAAAGTCAAATAATTATAAATTCATTAATTTTAAATTAAATAAAAATTTTGTTAATGAATAATCTATGGTAACACACCTCATGGTGTTAGCCCACTGTAACACCTTTTATAACTAAAGTAACATACTTTTGTGTCTATGGTAACACCACAATCAAAAGGTTGCGATAGGTCAAAATTTTCATAGCTATGGTAACACCCATAGTGGTAACACCCATGCCAAAAAGTTGCGATAGGCCATCTATGGCGTAGTGAATTTATATGGTATATTCATTGCACTTAATTTTAGGGATAGAATATTAACAAATTTTTTATTTCAGGAAAGTAAATATACATATCCAATTTTATTTTAATCAGAATTTTTTTATTTTAGGAAAGTAAACTAATCCATTAATACGATACATATACTAACACGATTAATTAAGACACTACAAGTAAGAATATAGTACAACACTTAAGTAAACACTTAAATTTATTCAAGACACTAAAAGTAAGAATATAATACAACACTTAAGAAAAAACTTAAAAGAATATTTAAAATTAACTTAAAGGAACTTTATAATTTTTTTAAATTAAAGAACACCTTATTAATTTTTTTATAAGAATTCAAAATTATAGAAAAAATATTTAATTTATTTTGGAAACACTTTAAATGTCTTATTAGTTTATTACCTTTTTAAAGAACACTAATTCAAAATTTATGTTATTTTCATTTATTATGTTTTTTATAATAATTTTATTGGAATATTTAATAGATCACTTATTAATATTTTAATTAATTTTGAACTTTTTTTAATTTTTCATAGAACACTTAAAAGAACACGTTATTAGTATTTTAATTATTTTTTTATATGGATTCAAAATCATTAGAAAACATGTTCCTTTTTTTTAATGGAACACTTAAAAACACTTAAGAGAACACTTATTAATATTTTAATTATTCTTCAAAAAAAAATATTTTAATTAAATTTGAAGTGCTTTTAGTTTTTCATAGATACTGGAAAGAACACTTAAGAGAACATTTAATAGAATATTTAAACTTAAATTTTTTAAGAAAGAACATTAAAAAACACATTGTAATTTTTTAAATTAAAGAACATGTTAATATTTTTTTTATTGGAATTGAAAATTATGGAAAAAAAATTCTATTTTACTTCAGAAACACTCTAATTATCGTTTTTGTTTATTACCTTTCTAAATAACACTTAAAAACACTTACTGAAACATTATGATATTTTCATTTACTATTTGTTTTGTTATTATTTTATTAGAATATTTAAAAGAACACTTATCAATATTATAATAAAATTTGAAGTGTTTTTTAGTTTTTCATAGAACACTAAAAAGAAGACGTTATTAGTATTTTAATATTTTTTTTATAAAGATTCAAAATCATGAGAAAACATGTTCTTTGTTCAATGGAACACTCAAAAGAACACTTAAGAGAACATTTATTAATATTTTAATTAAATTTGATGTGCTTTTAGTTTTTCATAAACACTGAAAAGAATACTTAAAACATTTTATAGAATATTTAAACTTAAATTTTTTCAGAAAGAACATTAAAAAACATTATAATTTTTTAAATTAAAGAACACATTAATATTTTTTATTAGAATTGAAAATTATAGGAAAAAACTATTTTATTTCAGATACACTCTAATTATCGTTTTTGTTTATTACCTTTTTAAATAACACTTAAAAACACTTATTGAAACATTATGTTATTTTCATTTATTATGTGTTTTGTAATTATTTTATTGGAATATTTAAAAGAACAATTATCAATATTTTAATAAAATTTGTAGTGTTTTTTAGTTTTTCAGAAAACACTTAAAAGAACACGTTATTAGTATTTTAATAATTTTTTAAAAGAACACTTAAAATTATACATATTTATTTAGAACACATTTCAAAACACTTAGTAAAATCTCAAAATTTATATTAGAACACTTAAGAGAACACCTAATACAATTTTAAATATACATTTTTACAACACTTAAGAGAACAAAAAATTTAATAAATTCTTATCAAAACACTTAGTAGAATCTAAAAATTAGTATTTAGAACACCTATTAAAATCTTAAATACGTATTAAAATCTTAAATAAAAGAGTTATTAAATTAAATTATACAGATTTATTTAGAACACATTTCAAAACACTTAGTAGAATCTCAAAATTTATATTAGAACACTTAAGAGAACACGTAGTACAATTTAAATATAAATTCTTAGAACACTTAAATGAACAAAAATTTATTAAATATATTTAATTATACATATTTATTTAGAACACTTATTAAAACACACACTTACTATAATCTAAAAATTAATATTTAGAACACCTATTAAAATCTTAAATACGTATTAAAATTTTAAATAAAAGAGTTATTAAATTGAATTATACATATTTATTTAGAACACTTATCAAAACACTTAGTAAAATCTTAAAATTTATATTAGAACACCTAAGAGAACACCTACTACAATTTTAAATTACATTTTTAAGAACACAAGAGCAAAAAAATTATTATATTCATTTATACATATTTATTTAAAACATATGTCAAAACAATTAATAAAATCTTAAATTTATATTTAAAACAAAGAACACGCAGTAAAATCTTAAATACATATAAATTATTTATTAAAACAAAAAAAGTTGTTAAATTGAATTATGCATACTTATATAACACTTATCAAAACACTTTGTAGAATCACAAAATTTATACTAAAATATCTAGAAGAACACCTAGTAGAATTTAACACTTAAAAAATACGAAATCATCTTATTTTATAAATCACTTGAAAGGAACCGAAACTAAAAAACACTTAAATACGAATATCTAATAAAATGATATTACGATTACAAATAACTAACAAAACACCTAAAAAAATCTTGGTGTATTAAAAAAATACATATATTTATTATGTGTTCTATTATGTAATCTTAGTGTTTTATTATGTGTTCTTTTAAAAAAAATACAAAATTTTAAAATCTACGGTACAAAATATCATCATCCGTCTAGAAAAGCGCTCAACCCGCTTGATTACATATCTTTGGTGCTTGTTTAAGGCAATGTTTCGACGTCAATATTTGACATTTCTTTACTCTTGAATAACAAATCCTCTTGATATGTATAATATTAAATATATAAAGATTTTGAAAAGTAAATACACATTTAGTTGATTCATGCAATTATGGAATGTTCCATGATTTCCTTTATACAATATTTAATTAACAAGATAAATAACCTTTTTAAATGTTTGCCCCTCATGTATTAAATATTGGTTCAATATATTACTAACAACGTTAATTATAAATTAATTTGTACCGTCGATCAACTTGCAAATCAACGCTGGATAGATAGGTCCCCTGGTTCTCCCATTTAGAAGGTTCTCCCTTGATCATAAGTCTATATATATATATATAGGGGACTGCTCAAATGAGACCCCTCTTATAATGAGATCCTCTCTTATAATGAGTCCCCCTCATATTTCTTGTATTCTAGAGGGCCCCACCAGGTGCACCCAAAACGAAAAAGTTTTATAATTCTACCCTATATCCATTTATGAAAAGAAAAAATAAAATAAAAATTATTTTTTTTGGGAAAAAATGATGACGTGGCAACAAATTTTTTTTTTTCCTAATTTTTTTTTTGATGAATGAATAAAGGGTATAATTATAAGACTTTTTCGTATTGGGTGCCTCTGGCGGGGCCCTTTAGAATAGAAGAAATATAAGGGAGACTCATTATAAGAGAGGGTCTCATTCTAAGAGGGGTCTCATTTGAGCACCTCCCTATATATATATATATATATATATATATATATATATATATATATATATATAGGTTTTTTCTCAAATACAAACTACTCTTAAAATAAGAACTACAAACCAACACAAAATATATTATATTTCGTTTATTCTAAGGGCCCTGCCAGGGGCACCTTCACAAAAAAGTCTTATAATTCAATCCTCTATCCATTCATTAAAAAAAAAATTAAAAAAATAAAAACAAAAAAAAAATGCTGCCACGTCATCATTTTTAAAAAAATTATTTTTTTTAAAAAAAAATCCGTTGAATGGATAGAGGGTAGAATTATAAGACTTTTTCGTATTGGGGTACCCCTAGTTTGGTCATTATATTAGCTTAAATGTTGGATTGGAATTTGGTTTTTAGTTTTGTATTCTAAGAAGGTTTGTATTGGAGTAGCCCCTATATATATATATCTATACTATATTATTATAAGCAAATTAGAGATCTTTTGTAGTTTGTTGTTTGGTTAACCAAACTATTCATAACCGTTAGATTTTAAATTCAAATAGATCATCACCGTTAGATATAACAATATTAAAAATTGTTATATTGAGAAGTCTAAGATTCGATTCCCTTTTAGTTTAAAATATTACCTTTTATAAACAACTAAAAACATAAATCCTACCATATCTTTCGATCATTAATATTTCTATATAATTAAAACATGTTACTTTCTATTTAATTAAAACACGTTATATTTTATTTTAAAACTAATTTTACAATCATTAATATATATATATACCCAAAAATATTGCACCATATCTTTCAACCAATAATAAACACCTAAAAATATGAATCATACCATATCTTTCAATCATTAATATTTCTTTTCTTATTAAAACACGTTATCTTTTAATTTAAAATTAATCTTGCAATCATTAATATATATCCAAAAATATCACACCATATCTTTCAATTAGTAATAAAATATATTAAAAATCATTATACATTGTTTATAATAAAAAAAACATAAGTATAATCATTAAACATGAATATATCAAATTACATTAAATTAAAATTAAAAAAAATTATTGAAAATGATGTTTACATAAAAATGTAATATAAATTTCATTAAAATTTATGACATAATAAAAGAAACTCGTGCATCGCACGGGTTACAAGCTACCTATACTATAATAAGCTAAAGGGGATATAATTTGTAGTTTGGTTACCCCTTATTTTGGTTCCTCATTTTTGGTTATCTCCCATTCACACCTGTTAGATCTTCAACTCAAATAGATCATGACCGTTAGATACAACAATACGAATCCCGCCAACAACATTTTAATATAAAATTATTACTAAATTATGTTATATAGAAAGGTTGAAAGTTCGATTCCCGCCATATTAATTTAGATTTAATACCAAAAATTATTTATATACAAAGGTCTAAAATTTGAATTTTTCCAATATATTAAAAGTAATGTTTATAATATTATATATACTAAACTATAACTAAGAGGAATTTTTGAAATGGTGTCCCTATTTTTCAAGATTGCGAAGAAAAAATAGAACAATAAAATTGAAAAAGAATTTTAAGTATTCAAAAACACATTTAAATGCAAGTATGTCAATATATATATCTAAATTTATGTTATCTATTACATATATATTATTTTTTTGGTACCCGTGTATGTTCTTTTCATATTCTATTGAAATTATAATAACTAATATAAAAAAATTGTGAGAAGGCTTTTAACCTAGCCATTTTATGGTTTTTTTAAAAAAAATTAGCCATTTTATGGTTCTTATTTATTACTAGCTTATAGCCCGTGCAAAGCACGGGACACTTTTAATTTTTTATAAATTTTATATAGTGTAATATAATATTATAAATATTAAATTTAATATGTTATTAGAAAAATTTGAACTTTACATTAATTTATAATATTAAATATAAATTAATCCTTTTTTCACTTATTATAATATAGTATATTATTTGTAACATTAATTAATAAAATTATAAGTAATAATAATAATTATTATTTAATAAATGACATGTATTGTTTAAAATAATAATATAAAATCTTAATATAAATTTGTTGTTGACGGGATTCGAACCTTGAATCAGAGATTTAAATATATAATATTTCTTATATAGAATATTTCTTATTATTAGATCTAACGGTTATGATCTGTTTACTAAATATCTAACAATCACTATTCTTTTAAGGCTTGGTTGAACCAAACAACCAAACTACCAATTATACCCTAGTTTGCTTATTATATTTCTTATTATTAGATCTAACGGTTATGATCTGTTTACTAAATATCTAACGATCACTATTCTTTTAAGGCTTGGTTGAACCAAACAACTAAACTACCAATTATACCCTAGTTTGCTTATTATATATTAGTATAGATGTGATGTGTAATTTGTTTTAACTGACAAATTTTTTCATCACGCACCTGTACTAAATACCACACCTGCCGGCTGCCGCTATGTTAAAATTTGGTAAATTTTCGGTTACAGGATGCATACTAAAGATAATTTGTTTTAATCACTTTTTCTATTTACTAGATTATAATCGGATGCATGGGTTTCTTTTGATATGTTATAAATTTTATTTAACATTATAGTTATGTTTTTATATAATCATTATTTCAATAATTTTTTTAAATTTTAATTTAATATAAATTTAATTAATGATATGCATGATTTACAATTTATATTGTAAAGTTTTAAATTAAAAATGTCGTTGACGGGTTCGAACCTTGAATTTTTAGTAAAGTAATTTAATCATATAATATACCTTATTATTAGATCTAACGATTATTAGTTATTACAAAAAATAATGATTGGAAGATATATATAGCGTGATATTTTTGAGTATATATTAATTATTGTAAAATTAGTTTTAAATTAAAAGATAACGTGTTTTAATTAGAAAAAAGTTATTACTAAAAATAATGATGGGAAGATATGGTGTGATATTTTGGGTGTATATTAATTATTGCAATTTAGTTTTAAATTAAGAGTTAACGTGTTTTAAATATAAAAAATATTAATGATTCGAAAGATATTGTTCAATTGATATTTTTAGGTGTTTATAGAAGTTAATATCTTCAAATAAAGGTAAACGTGAAAAAGGCAATCGATTAATTACCACTAATTATATTATTTTATTTTTATTTTAATAATTAGGATAACCATACCGAAAACTAAATCGATAAATTTTCAATATTCGGCTTTAATATAATAGTATTGTATAGATTGTATGATTTGTTACCCTAGTGGATTTTGATGTTATATACAGCAAGCTGATTGCTTATCTTGTACTAGTTTTACTATATTTAGCTTACCATTATATGATCGAATCACTTGATGTATCATATGCATATATATGTGTTTGCTATGTATAAGTATACTCTCAGGTAACTTGGTTGATGATATGGAAAGGCAAAGATTTAAAGCTATCTATCTGTTCAGCTCGCCAGAACCAAAGCAGCAAGCTGATATGAACTTGCCAGAACCAAAACAGCAAGCTGAATTGGACTTTCCAGAAGCTGTTCTTAGTCAAGTTTGATTTCGAAGATTTCTTGAAGATTGCTTAAAGATCAGAGATTGGCTAGGATTAAATATGTAAGGACTCTATTATATAATATATAGTATATATAATTAATAGAGCTCAAATCTTTTTCGAAAATCTGTTCCTTATTTAGTGAGATTGTGATTTATCTTTCCTTATCCTTTCAAAATAGATTTTACTCAATTTTTTACTTATCTAAACATTCCATAACAGCCCAGATTCGTTCATATCTTTTTATAGCTGTTGGAATTTGATTTTAGCATATATATACTATCGTATATATATCAAAATGAGTTTGTTGGAGATTCAAATCATTTCAAACGTTTTATATTCAAAACCTCTAACTAATATAGCTGTTGGAGAATGTTTTTATGCAATCAAATCTTTTCCATATATCAAATCTTCAACTAGCCGTTTGTAAGTTTTTCATATATATTCACTTACAACCTTTCTTGTAAGTAACCAAGCAAAACACAACTACAAGTTTGAGACTTGCTTATACACGTTTCTATCATCTCTCTCAAACACCATTCTTATAAACTCTGAGCTTTATTGTTATATACACTTATATTATATAAGAGAGTTTATAGCTTGAGTTGTAATACTCGAACATCTTATTTTGGATTGTATTGTTCAATTTGTATTGAATATTTGCTGTACAAGTTTGGCTTAAAGTTTTGGGTGGGTCGAACTAGACTAGAGAAGGATACTTTGGAAGTATTGCTTAGAGAGTTGGTTCAGCACAACAAACAGCAAGCCATTTGTCAGCAGGATTGGTAAGGATTAGTTTCTGGGCATATTGGCTAGGGAACAAGGGTTTGGTGAACGTTGCTAGAGAAGTATACTTGGGAAGTATAGCTTAGAGAGCAAGTTCAGAAACAGGTGTTCAGCAAGCCATTTGTCAGCAGCTGGGATAAAAGGGAGATATATTATTGTATCTTGTAATTGGTTTATTTCGTTGATCAATAATATATTCTCTTACCAAGTTGGTAAGGGACCAGGACGTAGACCATAGGGGTTAGGGGTCGAACCTGGCTAAAAGTTTCGTGTGTTCTTTATTTTTCTGCACCTTACTGTTTCTGCACTTTACTTTACTTATAGCCTTTACATTCAGCATACTGTTTGCAATCAGCTTACCATTTGTCTCTGCATAAAACTAAATCAGTAAGCTGTTTCTGGTAATTTTTAAAATCGGACTTAGTTGAATATAGTTAGCCATTGACACCTATTCACCCCCTTCTAGGGTGCATTTTCATTTGGTATCAGAGCTTTGGTGTACTAACATTTCTGTAACAGGAAAGTACAGATCCTATGGCACCCGCTTATGTAGAAGGAGATTATTTAGACATGCCACCACTTCTCAATGGGATTGAAAATTATGATGCTTGGAAACAGAGAATGAAGGTGCTTCTCAACAGAGATGATGCAATTGAATGGAGAGTCGTTAAAAAGGGTCCTTTCACTTTTCTTGACAAAGACGGCAAGCCAAAAGACATTGACGATTTCTCAGAATCAGAATTGATAAAATCAGGCTATAATGGAAGAGCAAAGTATACATTAATATGTGGTCTTTCAGAGTCAGATTATGACATGGTCTCCTCATGTAGCACTGCAAAAGACATATGGGATACCTTAAAAATGCATTATAAAGCTACAACAACAAAACAGCGTGCTGATTTGAAAGATAAAAGGAAGTCAAAGGCTCCATTGACTTGGAATGATGGAAAATCTATTTCTGGTGAAGTACCAAGTGAAGAGATAATAAACTCTGCATTTGTTGGCATTGATGATATAGGAAACACGAAAGAAGTTCTTGTAAATAGTGATGTGTCTGATTCAGAATCAGATTCTAGTGAGGTAAACTCTTTTCACTCCTGGAAATCTTCTGAAAATATTATTATGGGATCACTAACAATGCAGGAATCAAAAAGTGTAACCATTGAGGAACATTTGGCACTAAAGGCTGAAATCAGCAAGCTGATTGATAAGAATGCCTATTTATCCAAAATGGTAAAAGATCTGTTGCCAAAAATGAAAGAATGGGATTCAACTTCATTCAGTAAAACTACAGAGATCAAGGAACTAAATACTAAGAACAGCCATTTAGAGGCTAATATCAAGTTGCTTGAAAGAAGAAACAAGACCTTGACCGAAGAAATCAAAGAGCTAAGGTCTGATGTTAATACTCAAGCTAAAGCATTGGAATCATACAAGATAAAGGAATCTAGTCAAGCCGAATCCTCAAAATCTGAAGAAAAGAGAGTTCAGCAAGCTGAACTCATCAAACAACAAGCTGAAGTGATCACCCTCCTAGAAACAGAAGTTAAAGATCTCAAGAAGGGCATGGAAACTTTTGTTCAAGGTGAAGATACTTTAAAAACAATGATGAAGAAGGCAAATGTACCTTTGGTCAGAGAAGGTGTTGGTCTAAACTTCAACAAGAAAGATAAGGTGCTCAAATATGATGGAAGGAATGGCATACCTTATGACTATGCTATGCCCTGGAAGACATGCAACAAATGTGGTACAAAAGGTCATCTGGAAAAATATTGTGTGGTTCAAGTAAATCATAAAGTGAAAATAGCATACCAGAATGGACCAGTCAGACAGAAAACAGCATACCAGAATGGACCAGTCAGACAGCAATCAGCATACCAGAATGCTTCTGGCAGAAGACAAACAGCTTACCATTATCAGTCTGGCAGAACACAAAGGACTACAAATCAAGCACCAAAAGTGATACAACAGTGGATCAAGAAATCTGATCTACATGTTCTTTATGTCCTATCAACAAACCATGGTGGATCCAATAAAATTTGGGTACTCAAGTAGTAAGTATGTTATTTGTCCTCGTACAGTTATTTGAATATGATTATATTATTTTTATGGTACTAACGAGATTCCTCTAGTACATAGATGGGACAAATAGATGTATATGTATTGTATTATGCAGGGAACAAGAAAGAAGAATACTATTATGATCAGTTGGAATGTATATTGTCTAATCAGCAAGCTATTTTCCAGTCCAGAAGAACAATTGTTATCGATGAATATCCTGGAAATGTGTATTCAGCATGCTGGTTTGATTTATTCAACTTTATAATTAACTAGCCTCATGCTTGTTAAATACTTTACCACATGTTTTATTCATATATGATTATCTTCTTGACCCTTTTCTGATGATGTCATAGGGGGAGAAGAACATGAATACATGAGGATAAAAAGGGCTATAATATTATAAATTTGATTTATCAACTAATGTTTCATGCAGGGATGAGTCGCGTTTATATCTTATTGCATATGATGAATTATGCTAACCTGATTATATGAGATATTATGTTAATCAGGGGGAGCATTGTTTTAGGGGGAGCAACATAGTCTCTCTGATGTATTCAAGTATGTCATCATCAAAAAGGGGGAGAATGTTACCGTGATGTTTTAATGATGAAAACAGAGGTTGTATCGTAATACTTCATGTTTATCTAATCTTGTTTTGCAGGAAGTGTTGATCAATGATTAAGGGGGAGCTTTTAGCTCAATCACATATTGGTATATAATCATCAAAAAGGGGGAGATTGTTACCCTAGTGGATTTTGATGTTATATACAGCAAGCTGATTGCTTATCTTGTACTAGTTTTACTATATTTAGCTTACCATTATATGATCGAATCACTTGATGTATCATATGCATATATATGTGTTTGCTATGTATAAGTATACTCTCAGGTAACTTGGTTGATGATATGGAAAGGCAAAGATTTAAAGCTATCTATCTGTTCAGCTCGCCAGAACCAAAGCAGCAAGCTGATATGAACTTGCCAGAACCAAAACAGCAAGCTGACATGAACTCGCCGGAACCAAAACAGCAAGCTGAATTGGACTTTCCAGAAGCTGTTCTTAGTCAAGTTTGATTTCGAAGATTTCTTGAAGATTGCTTAAAGATCAGAGATTGGCTAGGATTAAATATGTAAGGACTCTATTATATAATATATAGTATATATAATTAATAGAGCTCAAATCTTTTTCGAAAATCTGTTCCTTATTTAGTGAGATTGTGATTTATCTTTCCTTATCCTTTCAAAACAGATTTTACTCAATCTTTTACTTATCTAAACATTCCATAACAGCCCAGATTCGTTCATATCTTTTTATAGCTGTTGGAATTTGATTTTAGCATATATATACTATCGTATATATATCAAAATGAGTTTGTTGGAGATTCAAATCATTTCAAACGTTTTATATTCAAAACCTCTAACTAATATAGCTGTTGGAGAATGTTTTTATGCAATCAAATCTTTTCCATATATCAAATCTTCAACTAGCCGTTTGTATGTTTTTCATATATATTCACTTACAACCTTTCTTGTAAGTAACCAAGCAAAACACAACTACAAGTTTGAGACTTGCTTATACACGTTTCTATCATCTCTCTCAAACACCATTCTTATAAACTCTGAGCTTTATTGTTATATACACTTATATTATATAAGAGAGTTTATAGCTTGAGTTGTAATACTCGAACATCTTATTTTGGATTGTATTGTTCAATTTGTATTGAATATTTGCTGTACAAGTTTGGCTTAAAGTTTTGGGTGGGTCGAACTAGACTAGAGAAGGATACTTTGGAAGTATTGCTTAGAGAGTTGGTTCAGCACAACAAACAGCAAGCCATTTGTCAGCAGGATTGGTAAGGATTAGTTGCTGGGCATATTGGCTAGGGAACAAGGGTTTGGTGAACGTTGCTAGAGAAGTATACTTGGGAAGTATAGCTTAGAGAGCAAGTTCAGAAACAGGTGTTCAGCAAGCCATTTGTCAGCAGCTGGGATAAAAGGGAGATATATTATTGTATCTTGTAATTGGTTTATTTCGTTGATCAATAATATATTCTCTTACCAAGTTGGTAAGGGACCAGGACGTAGACCATAGGGGTTAGGGGTCGAAGCTGGCTAAAAGTTTCGTGTGTTCTTTATTTTTCTGCACCTTACTGTTTCTGCACTTTACTTTACTTATAGCCTTTACATTCAGCATACTGTTTGCAATCAGCTTACTATTTGTCTCTGCATAAAACTAAATCAGTAAGCTGTTTCTGGTAATTTTTAAAATCGGACTTAGTTGAATATAGTTAGCCATTGACACCTATTCACCCCCTTCTAGGGTGCATTTTCATGATTAGTTTTAAATCAAAAAGGGTGTTTTAATAGAAAGAAAATATTAATGATTGGAATATATGATACAAGAGTAAAATGGGCCTGAGGATGACCCCAGGTAACTGAGGTCATAATATATTTCTATACAATTTTAATGGCAATTTGGTAAATACAAAAGTCATAATATATTTCTATACAATTTTAATGGCAATTTGGTAAATACAAAAACTTATTCCTGAATTTACAAATTTGCCCTCGTGTATTTATATGGAAACTCCTTATAACCTCAAACTACTACCTGAGGGTGACCTCAGGTACATGATTCCCATGATACAATTGATGTTTTTAGGTGTTTATAAAAGGTAATATGTTGAATTAAAAGTAATTGTGAAAAGGGCAATTGGCTAATTATCATTAATTATATTATGTTATTATTTATTTTAATAATTAGGATGAGATCAACCATAAAATTACGTTAACATTAGTAATTAGTTTTAATAATATTATTGTTTATTTTATTTTAATAATTAGGATAACCAAACCGACAAACTTTTAATCGGAAATATAATGATTGGAATATATGATATAATTGATGTTTTTAGGTGTTTATAAAATATAATATGTTCAACTAAAAGTAATTGTGAAAAGGACAATTGGCTAATTTTCATTAATTATATTAGGTTATTATTTATTTTAATAATTAGGATGAGAGAAACCATAAGAAAGAGTCTAAGAAGAAGTTCTATGTGGGTGGAGAAATTTTAATTGAAATATAATTACTTTAACATTAGTAATTAGTTTTAATAATATTATTGTTTATTTTATTTTATAATTAGTATAACCAAACCGACAAATTTTTAATCTTTTAGCTTTATGCGATTATCATATTTAAAATGTAGAGTAAAGTTCTATGGAGTACTGTTTTAATTGGAGTACTTGGAGTACATATACGTTCTGCATTCAAAATTTTGCAAACTTTATTATTTTGCAAAACTTATTACATGAATATCATTATTTCATTGAAAATCTTGAAAATTTTGTATGTTTTACTAACAAAATATTGCAAAACGAATTGTTCTGCGAAACACATTTGTGTTGCAAAACATATATGTTCCGATTGCAAAACATAAAGAATTTTCAAGATGAACATATTGCAAAACATACATGATTTTCAAGATTATCAATGAAATTATGATATTCATGTAACAAGGATTGCAAAATATTAAATTTTAAAATATTTTGAATGCAGAACGTATATGTACTCCAATGAAACAGTACTCCATAGAACTTTACTCTTAAAATGTATATTTTTAATTATACATACGTGTAAGGTAACAAAATCCTCAGCTCGTGGTAGCTCAGGAGACTGACTGACTTATCTATACTATATTATACTATAATAAGCAAAAGGGATATAATTTGTAGTTGGTTGCCCCATTTTTTATTATCCCCATTTTTGGTTATCCCCCATTTATCATCGTTAGATCAGCAACTCAAATAGATCATGACCGTTAGATATAACAATACTAAAAGTTGTTATATGCAGAGGTTCAAGGTTCGATTCCCGCCAATAACATATTAATTTATATTTAATACTAAAAATTATTACGCCAATAACATATTAATTTATATTTAATACTAAAAATTATTATATATAAAGATGTAAGGTTCGAATCAATAACATATTTAAATTAATATTTATAATAATATATTATATTATAAATAAATTATAAAAAATTAAAAATAACCCGTGCTTTGCACGGGCTATAAGCTAGTTTATTTTAATTGAGGTATAAAACAAAAACTAGTATATATAAATTATAAGAAGGGGCAAGCTAGGGGGGATAACATAAAACATACGTTTTAATCATTCTGTGTGGAAAGGAATAGAAGAGAAGGAAAGAAACATACTGTATATATTAAGTTGATCATAAATATTCCTCTCTCACCCCCTTGCAATTCTCATGAACTGCGTTTTCGTGTTGGGTTTTTATTGTTGGGGTTGGAAACACATAACCGCCCTGATGCTCTTTCCTTCTTCTTCCTCTAATACCTCCACTTCTTCACCCTTTTTTTCTTCTTAAACTACAAATATTATTAATCTTCATCTTAGTTAGTTTCAAATTAATTTCTTGTTAGTTATAGAATTTATTTATTAATATAGCTAGCTAGCTAGCAAGATACGTAAAAATATATGATGATGGAGGGTGAAAAGGATTTGTTAGAAGATTACATGGTGAGAAAGTCATCCCCGCCACCTTTCTTGCTGAAAACATACATGCTAGTGGATGATCCGGTCACCGATCATGTCGTTTCTTGGAATTCCGACGGGACGGGTTTCGTGGTGTGGCAACCGGCGGAGTTTGCTAGAGATTTGCTTCCTACACTCTTTAAGCACAGCAATTTCTCCAGCTTTGTCAGGCAGCTCAACACTTATGTATGTCCCCTTCCACCAAGTCTTTTAAATTCATCTTTCACAAAAAAGAATTAATTTCTAGGATTTTTTTAATTATAATTTATATTTGTGCATGTCGGTTATTCCTCAATCATATGCAGTTGAGTGGTTAAGCTGTCTAGATTAACAAGCTGAAATGCGTGCCCGCCCGACAAAAACATTAATAATGATTTGGAGTGCTTTACACTATAATTAATTGCTTGAACCCCGGCCAGTCTGAACGTTAATTAGGGAAGCTCAAGGAATTCGAAACTGATGCTTCTTTGAGTTTATACATTGATACATACTCATACTGGCTCAACCTTTTTCCAAGTAAAACACTTATTTTAAGATTAGTAACACTCCCTCCGTCTCAGTTCATTCATTCCCGTTTATTTTAAGATGTATAATTTTTGGTGTTGAGTTTAGTTTACAAAATCTATTTTCATGTAATATATCTTATTTGTACGTACATATTAGATTGGTAATTAAGTAATTAATGTGCATGTTTGCAATGTTATATTTTGTAGTTACCCGTGTGTATAATTTTAAGGGTGAATAAATATAAGGATGAAGGGAGTCTAAAGTTAATTTTAGAATATTTTTTAAAAATCAATTAAATCAAGAAATATCATGACAATCAATATTAATGTTCGGGCCTTTATTAATAAAAGATAATAAAAAATTAAGATCACATGTTTTTAAAGATTAATTTTAGAAAATTCTCCTAAAGATAACTTTAGAAACTTTTTTCTGTAATTATAATTATGTTAGATTTGTAGGGGTGAACACGGGGCGGGTTGAGGGACAAAACAACCAAATCCAATTAGTACGGGTTTTTTTAACATTAACTCATTCAACCCACGGTTTTATACGGGGCGGGTTGGTCGGGTTTTGAACGGTCCGGGTTGGGTTAAGGCGGGTTGGTCGGGTTGCAAATCGAAAGAATTTTGCAGAAAATGAAGAAAATTCTGCCCAGAAAATGCAGAAATGTGTTGCAGAATGTAGAAAATGTGTTGCAGAATGTTGTAGAATGTGTTCCATAATGTTACAGAGTGTAAAAAGTGTTGCAGAATGTAGAAAATGTGTTGCAAAATGTGTTGCAGAATGTAGAAAGTGTTGCGGAATGTGTTTACAGAATGTAGAAAATGCAATAAATGCAAAAAACTGTAGAAAATATTTAATCAATATGCATTGTATGTAAACGGGTTGGGTTAGGGTTAAAATTTGTTAAACCATAACCCAACCCAAGTAGTACGGGTTTTTAAAAATCAACCTGTTTAACCGATAGATTTGGACGGGACGGGTTGGTCGGGCGAAATAAAGAACGGATTGAGTCGGGTTGGGCGGATTGAATAAATTTTGTTCACCCCTATAGATTTGTAGTCGCGAAATCATCCAAATTTTGGAAGAAAGTCCAGTCATATACGACGTTGATTGATGTAATACGTTGTTTGGACGAGATGTTTTTGACTTATCTTTTAACTCGTTAAGGAAATTGTTGGGAAGTGGTTTAGTGCTCTTTCACACTTGAATGCTTTTATACAAGAAAGAAGAAACTTCTACACAAATAGCTAGCTAATTCCATTTTCTCTATGTGAACTGTTTGGGTCATACGTCATGCATGAAATCACCAGTTGGAGTTGGTTTGATATATAATTTATTTGTAAGAATAAAAATAACAAAAAACAAATGAACTTTCAGGGTAAAGTAAACACATGCTAACCCTCGTTGCCACGTGTATATGCATACGAGTACTTAACACTACATCAAATAGGGGCTTTTGTGACGATAAACATGTCTTTCTTCATCTTAAGGATATTATTTAAATAATATAATAACTTGTCACTAAATCAACGATATCCGAAAGATCATTATTTTAGTATATATTTGTACTTAAATTTAATCATGAATATTCATGAACCAAGTTGTTGAATTCAAATTCTAATCATTGTTTCATGTGTATATTGATGACTCGCAGGGGTTCCGAAAAGTAGCTACAACCAGGTGGGAGTTTTGCAATGACATGTTCTGCAAGGGCAAAAAAAATCTACTCTCCAAAATAAGGCGCAGAAAATCATGGACAAATAAGACACAACCAATTGCCCAAACCATAAAAGAACAATCCGAGAATGATCAAGATCATGATCAGAGGTCTAAATCAACTTCTTCCACATCTTCGTCGTCTGGATACACAAGTCTAGTTGATGAGAATAAAAGGCTCAAGGAAGAGAATTGGATTTTAAGTTCCGAACTTTCGACTCTGAAGAACAAGTGTAAGGAGTTGCTTGATATGGTGGCAGTATACACAAGAAAAGAAAACTTAGATGATAATGATGAAAAAGATGAGGGGCCAAAGCTGTTTGGAGTGAAGCTTCAAGGAGAAATGAGGAAGAGAAAGAGAGAAGAGAATGCTGGTGATGTTAATGCTCCAACCTATTATATGTCTCAATTATGCAAATAAAAGTTTTATAGCTAGCTAGCTAGCTAGATAAATTACTTTAAGAACTGTATATTTATATATCTGAGAGCCATGTCAAAATGTGATTTGGTTTGTAGATATTCATACACAGACACCATGAATAAATATCGATGCAATAATGTAGAGCTTCAAGTTTCAACTACATGTATCACATGTAATTGCTTTTGTAATTTTGTAAACAAGAGGCACAAGCCTTTAAGTATGAAATATTGCAGGGGTTACAATCAATGCAAATCTTGTCCTAGCTAGCTTTACAAATTGAAAGACTGGAAGCAATTTCTTATTAAAATTGATACTGCATGCGAAATTAGTAAACGAGGTATATTGTGTACTATATATGTAACTAAAATTAGAGGTGGCCAGCCGGGCGTGTCGCGTGCCGTGCTGAATGAAATGGGGCACGGGCATGCACACGTGGTTTGGACGTGCCGTGCCGTGCCTTCGACCTTACAGCCCGTGAACGGCATGCGAGGTTTTTTTTTTTAAAGAAAATTTGAAGGTTTACTGAAAAATTGTACATAAATTTTGAATTTTTTTTTTGTTAATTTAATATTTACTTTTAATATTCTCAAAATATGAAATGTTTCGAATTTGTAACTTTTTTCATCTAATTTTATTTCATATTAAAATCTTTCGAATTTTTAAGAAAATACGAATCATACGATTATATTAAAACAAAAAAAAGTGAAAGAGGACGGTACCTCTACTAAATTTTATTAATTAAAAAAATATTTTATAAATGGTATGAGAGGACTCCTCTCTAAAAAAAAGGGAACAAACCGCATTAAACATGTTTACAAAATTACAAACAAATATATTCTAAAATCTAAAATAAATATTAAAATACAAGATAATACAAATTCTACACACTAGTCTTCTCCTTGTTCGGCCCCCGATTCCGATGAAGTATCCATTATCATCCACGGATCGTCTTCTCCGTCCGAATCATCCGCTTTTTTTCCTTGTTGTCTTTTTTCGGCTTGATCCCAATCTTTTTTGCAAACACATATTTTTATTGAATCGGGTGCAAGACTTGATCTCTTCTCGTCTAACACTCTTCTACCCGCACTAAAAGCGGATTCGGATGCAATTGTAGAAGCGGGGACTACTAAAATATCTTTTGCAATTTTTGCTAAAACCGGAAATTGTAACTCATGATTTTTCCACCATGTTAATATAGTACTCATCATTTAACTCATAATGATACGAAAAAAAATTCATGCAACATAGTAAAAGCAGTAGTGGGAATGGGAGTACTATTACTAGTTTCGAAAATCATAAATTTTTGTTTTTTGTTAGTTAATATCGATGCAATTGTTTTATTAAATCTACTACTACTACTTTTACGTGGCATAGAAATTTGAGTTTTAGCATTAAATATATCAACAAGACGATACAAATAATCTAAACAATTTTGAACATATAATTCGCAATTATATGAAACATTTAACGTTGCGTAATAATGATTTAACAAGACTTCTAAACCATCCTTTCTAACACCCGGAACAAGAAGACATGCAATACCATAAATAAAATGAAATTCACTTAAATATTCGATCCACTTTTTCTTCATTTCCTCTATAATAAAACTAAAATGAGGATTTTGTTCATAATTAGCTAAAGTGTTAACAATATTAATACATTCAATAATAACGTGATGTACATTTGGTTCATAAACATAAGAAAAAACCTTAGTAGCATGTGCATAACAATCAAGTATATCACGTACGGTAGATGCCAATTCCCAATCATGTTCGGTAATATATCCATCTTCATTTTGATGATTTGGATCGCTATTATATAATTGCATGAAAATATCCTTATAAATAATTGCATCACTTACTAATTTATGAGTCGAATTCCATCTAGTCGGACAATCAATCCCCCATTTTCTCGATTATAGTGAAAAGGCATACCTCCACCGAGCGACGAAGTCATGAAACCACCGATTAATGTTTGTTGCTCCGTTGAAGTTCCGCGTGCCGTTCCACTTTCGTGACTTTCCTTCGTAATATTATGTTTAGAGTGCAAATGTCGATCAAGTGTACCCGTGACGCTTCCCTTCCGATGTACAAATGGTTTTTGTTGTCGATTAGCTTGTATACATAATAAACAAAAACATTTGGCTTCGGTGGGATCTTGTTCCGTCGGCACCGGAACTCTATTAAAATAATTCCAAACATACGAATTCTGCTCGTGGAAGACGAACCACCTACAAAACAAAATTAAAAATGATTAACTAACATATAAAACTTACCAAAATAAAATAAATCGAATCACAAGATAAAAACATAATATTTTAAAACAAAAAAAATGAATAAAAAACCAAGTTATAAACCAAAAATACGAATCAAAAAACAAAATAAACTTACCGGCTTCGACGATAGGTGGTGGTGGCGGCATGGCGGAAGTTGCTTGGCTTGAACCTTGCGAAGAAAATGTCCCACTTCCTTCTTCCATTTAAGCTCACCGAAAATTAGTTAAGCTCACCGGAAATTGGAAATAACTATAGAGATAGAGAGTCGAGATAGTAATTAATTTGTTTGTAACTAAGTAGTAAGTAAGCGGATTAAACAAAATCGAGAGAGAGTGTGAGAACACAGAGAGAGTGTGAGAACAGAGAGAGAGTGAGAACACAGAGAGAGTGAGAACAGAGAGAGGGTGAGGTTTTGGTCGAGAGAGAGGCTGGAGGCTGGTTCAATTTTATAGAGTGAAGATTGGACCGTTATAGAGAGTGAACGTTGGAGTCTTGTAGCCGTTGTGCAGTAGCAGAAAGAGGCAGAGACAGAGTTGCAGTTGTAGCCGTTGGAGTTGCAGTTATAGCCGTTGCATAACAGGCGTGCCGAACGGGCTGAACGTGCCGCGTGCTTTTTCTTTTCTCACGGGCTGTGAGGTGCCGAACGTGCCGGGCTGCGGTTCACACATCTTCGACTCGTGCACGACTCGTTGACTTTGACGTGCTGAACGGGCTGGCTCGTTATTCGTACTGTAGCGGGCCGAACAGTTTTTTCCACGACTTATTCACGTGCGTGCCGGGCCGAACCGCCCGTTTGGCCGGCTCTATATGTAAGTTCTTTATTTCTCTTCTCCACGAAAAATCTACTCCATCTCTTCCTCTCATTTTTTTACACTTTTCTTTTTGGGACGTCCCACCAATTCTTTACATTACTAAAAATAGTAATTTTTAACAATAAAATATATTATTACATCAATTACTTCACTCCATTTTTTCAACACTTTACACTATTACACTCACTACTTTATTTATTTTAATAATAAAATTACTATTACACCTACTATTTCATTATTATAACAATATTATACCCATCATCCTTGATCTCTGTACTCAAATATAATGTAAAGAACCTGGGGACGGAGGGAGTAATATGTAGGGCATGTGTTCGTTCTAGCTAGCTAGTTTGCATCTAGAAACTTCTGTGGCAATTAAATCAAAACCGTTTTAATTATATATAAGACAATTTTAATTTTGATTTTGTTTATAATTAAGAAGTCAGATCATCTAAATGTTGGACTGTCAATACTCTTTATTAATAAGCGAAACTCCTTTTCGTTGGAGCGCATGTTGGTACCAAATTTTGGTTATCATTGTATTTATTTATTATTAAATTTATTTATTTATTTTATTAATGTAAATATATAATAATACATGATTGAAGACACCGGCATACTTCTACTATAAGTCTTATTACATACACATATTTCTACTAACACTTACTTCCACCGTAAATCTTATTACATACACATACTTCTACTATAAATCTTATTAGATTATAATGTGCGATGCATCAGATTTTTTTGGTATTTTATAAATGATACGGAACGTGATGTGTTTATGATAATATGTAATAATGATAAATATAAAGTAAACTCTTAATCTCCAAAGATCTCCGTATGGAGAAACAAACTCAAACTCTGAATTGAAATCGATTCTCAAAGCTGCCGAATAGTCAAAATTTTATTATCAATATTCGTCTCCCTAAAAGATTACAAGATGAGAGTATATATAGGCTAAATAAATAACCTTATCCTGGTTGGAATCCAAAAAGAAATTCAAGAACAACTAGAATTTAGCTAATACATGAACCCAATTAGGAAACTATTAAAATCCTGGTCTAACTTGAAATATAAAATCCTAAGCGCTTAAAACAAGAAAAACCCTTTCAAGTGAAAGGTAAAAACTTGCAAGCCAAATATCTACTTTCTCAATTAAGTCCATAAACAATTGGAGTTTTTATTATTAAACTAAATAATTAGAACTCGTTTAACTAATACCTATAATATATTTTCTGAATACTAGATATAAATAAAGTGTATAAAAACTCTATTTTACTTCCACTTCTATTCCTCATCATTCTCCCTTTGTTGGAAAAAACTCGCCCACGAGTTTTGTAGAACGCAATGATTACCATGCACGACTTAGATGTATCCAGAAAAAAAATCGCACATCTTCAAAAACGACGGAGGTGCAAAGAACTGTGAAAACATGCTTTTAGTTGAAGGCGGCTTAATCAAGGATTCAGGAATTATAAAGTCAATATGTTCGACCTCAATGATATCATCAATTTGTTTTTCTCGAACTAAGAAAACTTTCTTCACATGAGATTCTTCAACTTTATCAACATCAAGAACCCCTCTACTCTCGTGCTCTACACAACTTAAAGATTGTGAGATGATCACATTATCGTTATCTGGTTGATTTTCCACATGTGTATCTTCAACTTGAACAATATCCCTTTCAACTTCATCTCTCTTGACTACTTTATCTTGTGCGCATTCCTTTGGACCAAAGCGATTATTCAATTGCCTTTTCATCTCAGTCCAAGTTTTGATTCTAGGAGCCTATTCCCTCATGAGCTTCAACTTCAGTTTGTCAAACCAAATAGATGCATATCTTGTTAGCTTCATGTTTGCAATTTTATAAGACTTTTGATCATCGTACCCTTTGTCATCAAAAAAAAATTCCATATAATCCACCCATTCTAAGAAATTCTAGGAATCACCTGCTCCAATAAATTCTAGTACATCCCACTTCAAACATGTATCATCGTAATCATTATTAGTGGGTGGAGGGTTTCTTATAATGCCTCCGCGAAGAGGTGTATTTTCAACTGTAGCAATAACCCCCTTAATCCTGTCGTTTGTAACTTTTAAACCATCAATTCTCTCGTTTGTAGCTCGTAAACTTGCCTGCAGTTCTTTTGTACTTTTTGTAAATTGCTCTGCCACAAAAGCAAGTTGCTCAATAATATTTTTAAGAGGCAACTTCAAGAAATCTCCATCTGATCCTTCAAGTTTTAATCTTCATCCCTTGCCATTAACGTGCAACCATACAAATCCAAGAACTAATATACCAAATTCGAAGACTTGACGTGAATAATGCCGATGAACAGCACCGATGAATAGTCGCGTGAACAGTACCCGTGAACAATAACTTTTTTTTTTCCGAAAATCCTAGATCTCCCAACAATTAAGAAATTGATGGAGAAACCTTGGCTCTTGATACGGAACGTGATGTGTTTATGATAATATTTAATAATGATAAATATAAAGTAAACTTTGAATCTCCAAAGATAAACAAAACTCTAACTCTGAATCTCCGAATGGAGAAACAAAACTCAAACTCTGAATTCACTCCTGAATTCGATTCTCAAAGCTACCGAATAGCCAAAATTTTATTATCAATATTCGTCTCCCTAAAAGATTACAAGACGAGAGTATATATAGGTTAAATAAATAACCTTATCCTGGTTGGAATCCAAAAAGGAATTCAAGAACAGCTAGAATTTAGTGAATACCTGAACCCAACTAGGAAACTATTAAAATCCTGGTCTAACTTGAAATATAAAATCCTAAGCGCTTAAAACAAGAAAAACTCTTTCAAGTGAAAGGTAAAAACTTGCAAGCCAAATATCTACTTTCTCGATTAAGTCCATAAACAATTGAACTTATTATTAGTAAACTAAATAATTAGAACTCGTTTAACTAATACATATAATATATTTTCTGAATACTAGATATAAAAAAGTGTATAAAAACTCTATTTTACTTCTACTTCTATTCCTCATCATTCTCCCTTTGTTGGAAAAAACTCGCCCACGAGTTTTGTAGAACGCAATGATTACCATGCACGACTTAGATGTATCCAGAAAAAAAAATCGCACATCTTCAAAAACGACGGAGGTGCAAAGAACTGTGAAAACATGCTTTTAGTTGAAGGCGGCTTAATCAAGGATTCAGGAATTATAAAGTCAATATGTTCGACCTCAATGATATCATCAATTTGTTTTTCTGGAACAAGGAAAACTTTCTTCACATGAGATTCTTCAACTTTATCAACATCAAGAACCCCTCTACTCTCGTGCTCTACACAACTTAAAGATTTTGGGATGATCACATTATCGTTATCTGACTGATTTTCCACATGTGTATCTTCAACTTGAACAATATCCCTTTCAACTTCATCTCTCTTGACTACTTTATCTTGTGCGCATTCCTTTGGACCAAAGCGATTATTCAATTGCCTTTTCATCTCAGTCCAAGTTTTGATTCTAGGAGCCTATTCCCTCATGAGCTTCAACTTCAGTTTGTCAAACCAAATAGATGCATATCTTGTTAGCTTCATGTTTGCAATTTTATAAGACTTTTGATCATCGTACCCTTTGTCATCAAAAAAAAAATCCATATGATCCACCCATTTTAAGAAATTCTAGGAATCACCTGCTCCACTAAATTCTGGTACATCCCACTTCAAACATGTATCATCGTAATCATTATTAGTGGGTGGAGGGTTTCTTATAATGCCTCCGCGAAGAGGTGTATTTTCAACTGTAGCAATAACCCCCTCAATCCTGTCGTTTGTAACTTTTAAACCATCAATCCTCTCGTTTGTAGCTCGTAAACTTGCCTGCAGTTCTTTTGTACTTTTTGTAAATTGCTCTGCCACAAAAGCAAGTTGCTAAATGATATTTTTAAGAGGCAACTTCAAGAAATCTCCATCTGATCCTTCAAGTTTTAATCTTCATCCCTTGCCATTAACGTGCAACCATACAAATCCAAGAACTAATATACCAAATTCGAAGACTTGACGTGAACAATGCCGATGAACAGCACCGATGAATATTCGCGTGAACAGTACCCGTGAACAGTAACTTTTTTTTTTACGAAAATCCTAGATCTCCCAACAATTAAGAAATTGATGGAGAAACCTTGGCTCTTGATACCAAATTGATACGGAACGTGATGTGTTTATGATAATATATAATAATGATAAATATAAAGTAAACTTTGAATCTCCAAAGATGGAGAAACAAAACTCTAACTCTGAATCTCCGTATGGAGAAACAAAACTCAAACTCTGAATTCACTCCTGAATTCGATTCTCAAATCTACCGAATAGCCAAAATTTTATTATCAATATTCGTCTCCCTAAAAGATTACAAGATGAGAGTATATATAGGGTAAATGAATAACCTTATCCTGGTTGGAATCCAAAAAGGAATTCAAGAACAGCTAGAATTTAGCTAATACCTGAACCCAACTAGAAAACTATTAAAATCATGGTCTAACTTGAAATATAAAATCCTAAGCGCTTAAAACAATAAAAACCCTTTCAAGTGAAAGGTAAAAACTTGCAAACCAAATATCTACTTTTTCAATTATGTCCATAAACAATTGGACTTATTATTTGTAAACTAAATAATTAGAACTCGTTTAACTAATACCTATAATAAATTTTCTGAATACTAGATATAAATAAAGTGTATAAAAACTCTATTTTACTTCCACTTCTATTCTTCCATCAATAAATTTAGAGATTTATAGAACTTTATCAGAGTTCCATATCTATCTTTTATACGTAAAAATGGCGTGGACGTTTTAGTAAATTCATAATTTTTCATTAGCCCTGCGGGTCCAATAAAATTTAAAGTTATTTTGTATGTATCTCAGGAAAAGTTCCCTGAGATCTATCTCAGGGTCCTTTTTTTCTAAATTTTATTATGTTAAGATTATTATGTCTTTATATAATCACTATTTTCAAAGGTCGTTTTAATTTTAATACAATTTAATATATTATAAAACATATATTATAAATTTTTAATTTAAATATGTTGTTGATGGGATTCGAACATTGAATTTTTAGTAGAGTAATTCAAATATATAATATTTCTTCAAGATCCAACAAATTGTAATTATTTACTAAAAAACTAACGATAATAATTCGTTGTATTATTGAACCGTTGAAACAAAAAACAAACAATTATACTTTGGTTTACTATAAACATACGAATTTTTAATATATTTTATTAATGATTGAAAAAAAATGTGTGATATTTTTGGGTATATATTAATAATGCAAAATTATGTTTTAAATTAAAGGTAGCATGTTTTATTTAGAAAATAAATATTAATGATTGAATATGGAATACTTGATGTTTTTAGATATTTATAAAATGTAAAAATATTTAATTAAAAAATAATTTGTTTTAATTAGAAAAAGAAAATGACTAATTAACATTAATAATATTTTTATTATTTATTTATTAAAATAAAAGATCGAAAATCATAAAAATCATTTCAATATTTTGGTTTTAATATAATTATATAGATTACACAATCAAACTTTGGTTATAAGTATCAAATCAAATCGACGAAACTTCATTTAAATAAATTATCTTGTGTCGTGCTTCGCACGAGTTATCAACTATAATTATTTATTAGGATATTCTCTTTGGTACACTCGTGGAATTGGCTTTTGCCAATGGTACCATCACATTTTTGGCTTCTATACGTGGTACACCTGAAATATTGTTTCTCTCTTAATCATACCCTTTTTTAAGTAAAACGTTAAAAAAATGTTAAACATCGTTTAATCACTGTTAATGAATATTAAAAATAATAGGGATATTCTCTTTGGTACATTCATGGAATTGGCTTTTGTCAATGGTACCATCACATTTTTGGCTTCTATACGTGGTGCACCTGAAATATTAACAGTTGTCTAACAGAAGGGCATGACTAAGAGAGAAACAATATGTCAGGTGTACCATGTATGGAAACCAAAAATGTGATTGTACCATTGGAAAAAGACAATTACGCGAGTGTACCAAAGAGAATATTCCTTATTTATTTATTAATATATGTTTAATTATTTTTTATTTTATTAATGTAAATAAATAATTATACATGATAGAAGACACCTTCTTCTACTATAAATCTTATTACATACACCTACTTTTACTCAAGCTTATTTCTACTATAAATCTTGTTACATGCACCTACTTTATAAACTTTATTCTACTTTTACTTTAATTTTATGAAATCAAATCGATAAAATTTCATCTAAATATATTATCTTTGTAACGCCCCCAAATCCACCCTGATAGGGGACCCGGGTCGTCACATTGTCTCAATATCCTGCAGCACACGATAACGCAATAATAAAATAAAATATTTATTTCAACGGAACATAAATGTCCCACTCCGCAGTTCCAGGATCGTCTCACAAAATAATACAATCCAACTTATTTCCTCTCTGGATAATATCTTACATAAGTTCATAAAAATAGAAATAAAGGTTCCAGCGGGATAATCTAATTCTTGTCAGCAAGCTTTTCCCTTTCCTCTGGATTCCAGGCTGGACATCTCGCATCTTTCCATCTTGACAGCTGAACAAAATGTTTTAAAGCAAGAATGAGCAACTATAGTGCTCAACAAGTTCTTTCATTGCTCGGGGTATAAATATAATAATATTTACCGAAAGAAATACTCAAAATTTTAATGTAGGATATCACAATCTGAATTGGCTCAAACTCATCTCGAAAATAGCATACTTGAAAGACTCAATACTCATCTCGAAACAAAATACTCGAAAGAATCAATACTCTTCTCGAAACAGAATACTTGAAAAAAACTCAATACTCATCTCGAAACAGAATACTTGAAAACTCAATACTCATCTCGAAACAGAATACTCAAAAGACTCATTTGATATAACTCTGATAACTCATGATTTAAGAATAAACTGGTCTTCCACCTCACGGTATCTCGGTGGGGCGATCAACTATCCGGCCGAGAATACCGCCTCCAATGACACCGCACTTCGCCCGATCACGGCTACAATACGATATCAACTATATATATGTATGAATGCTAGCATCATAATGGTTATCAATTCAACCAAGGCAACAAATGCCTAATTATTCTCGGTCCGTATAACGGTACACGAGTCTCTAGTTCTCTATAAGGGGCCTCTTGCCCAAACTTGACCAGTAGAATACAGAATTCCCGAATATTTGGGGTACAGATAACTTGAAATAATTCATCCAGCAAATATTTACAAATCTGACGGACTGCCAATCTGACTCGATTTTACCACCAATCCGAACAATAGACTGATGCAAATTCTCAATAATAATAATTTATCGGTTGACACGAACAAAATGCCAAACCTTGACAATAAAATCAACTATCTCGAAATTATGAGAATAGTCTTAAAATTGAAGTAATTGGGAGTCGTACTGAACAAATAGTACTTCTCAATATTTATAATACTCAACATTGATGAACGTTTAAATAGAATATTTTTCACTTGATCGACGAATAAAAATCTCTAACAATTATAATTTTTAAACTCTTATCGGTTAATTCGAACGAGGAACTAACTAAAAGATAATCAATAAATAATGGTTGAATTTGTAAAATAAATTCAATCGAAAAGAATGAATGTAACTATCTCAGACGAATGAGATTAGTTTCACTGAATCAAAATAATAGTCGTCTCGAATTAATGAGATCGACCCGATAACAATTAAATTATTTCTACGCTTATAGGGATTATAATTCTCAAATAAACTAAATTAACAGTATAATAATATTTAACGAGAGATAATGCTCAAAAGAAATTATTGCATCATACGGAGCAACAGATAAATCTCAACATATAATATCTCGAAAATAATTAAGGGATTAAATAACACGAACAGAAATTCATAGTTTCCAAAGGTTAGGGTAGGAATGAACTTGCCTCGATCTCGAAGTGCAAATGAATGTAGATAAAATATACTCTACCCGTGAACTTGGCGTCGATTTACGTCTCGGGAATTATTCTCTAAAAATGGCAACCAGAAATACGTGAGCGACTCGTCAAAATAAAGTATTTCTAAACCGTTAATATAGGATCTAAATATTGAATAATAATATCTCTCGAAAATCTCTACAATAAATAACGGAAATTAATTCCGGATAATAACTCTTTTCCGAACTCAGAAATTAAATCTAGAACATATATCATATTTTTAATCTGGTAAATAATTAAATATTAATCCGATTTTAACCTCTAAAATATTCTGACTCGATCCGGGTAATTAAAATAGTCCAGGAATGTTAAATAACAGTCTTCTAAAATAATATCGTATTTAACTCTATTTATTCACAATTATTATCTCTTTTATCAACAAATTATTAAATCTCTAAATTACGTCTCAATAATCTCAAAACATTTCTTTTAAAATAATTAACCAATTATACCATTTTTACTAAATTATTTATTTCTCACAATTTTAAATAATAATCCAAGTTAAAGTATTCCAAATAATTAAATGTCCGATTATAACATCCGTTCACCAATTTATTGTACTGAATTGTTTTGAAATTTTATTTGCAACAACAATGTGGGCCCCACTTTTATCACCACCACGCGCCGCCGCCACGCGCTACCTCTGTTTCCTCTCTTCCCTGCTTTCTCTTTCTCTCTCAATCTCTCTGCCATCTATCCCCCTCTGTACTCTCTCAATCTCTCTCTCTCTCTCTCTCGCTATCCTCGACCCTCTCTCCGTGATAATCTCTCCCCGTTCTTCACTCTCTGTTCGAACCATCTCTCTCGTACTCCCTCTCTGCCTCCCTCGTATCTCTCTCACCATCAATTCTAACCTCCCTCTCTCACAATCTCTCTAAGGTCGAACCCCTTACACTACTAACCAACCACAATCATCACACCCACATAAACAACAACAACATACAACAACCGATCTCTCTTCTCCCTAGATGCCTCTCTCACAGCAACAAAGTCGAACCCCCTCTCTTCTCCTTCTCGACTAAGGTCGAAATCAAACAATCTCTCTCACAATCTCTCTCGTCCTCAACCTCCTCTCCCTCTAAGCCATCTCTCTAAATCTCTCCTCTCTGCATCACCTCTCTCGGTTCATAACCACACCCAATCAACCTCTCCTCTCTCACTTCGATTTCCCACCCCGGACAACAACAACATCAACAACCCAATTTATACTAATCGAAAACAAAATGAAACTACAATCGGAATAGGAAATCACTGCTACCTGCGATTACTCTGTTTTTCTGTCTATATGCGAATGGTTTTGCAAGTGAACAAAAGAAGAGGTTGTGTTATATCTGCTGTAGCTCTGTTTTTCTGCCTTGTAATGTGTTTGGCTTAGCAGAAATAAAAAGGGTGCTGAGAGACTTGGTGTTGTTTCGTGAGAAATCATCAGGTTTTTATAAAACAAAACACACTGCATAATGCTGATAATGGTTGATAAAAAATTTAAAAGAACTAAATAATGGAAGTAAAATCATTGTAAAATTTTAGTGGACAATAAAGCCTAATCATTATTAATTAAGTGGCAATCAATAAATAAAAAGAATAAAACAAATGGGGGACAAATTGATTTGATATAATGATGCAAATATTTAATATAATTATTTAGTAAAAAGATTTCGTTTTTCTCCCGCTGACTAATTAAAACGAGACTCTAAAATTCGGCTCAAAATTAAAATATATTTCGAAATTCACGGTTATTACAGTCTTCCCCCCTTATAGGATTCCGTCCTCGGAATCAAAATTACGCACTAAACAATCCAGGATATTTATTCCTCATTTCACTTTGTAATTCCCACGTGGCTTCCTCAACTTGGTGGTTTCTCCAAAGTACTTTCACTAAATTTTCTTTCTTAGTTCTTAACTCTTGCACTTTGTAATCTAGGATCTCTACAGCCTTTTCTTCGTACGATAAATCAGGATGTATTTCCACTGGTTCGTAGGTTATAACATGTCTGAAATCAGAAAGATATTCTCTTAACGCAGAAACATGAAACTCATCGTGGATATGCTGAAGATCTGGGGGTAGGGCCAACTGATAAGCTAGTGGTCCTATCTTCTTAAGAATCTCAAAAGGTCCTATATATCTGAGGCTTAACTTGCCTTTCTTTCCGAATCTCATTACTCCCTTCCAAGGTGAAACTTTCAACATCACTTTATCTCCCACTTCAATTGCTTTGTCTTTCCTCTTTTGATTTGCATACTTCCTCTGTCGATATTGAGCTACAACTAACCTTTTTCGAATAACCTCGGTTGCTTGCTTAGTTTGTTGAAGTAATTCTGGTCCTAGTATCTTTCTTTCTCCTACTTCGTCCCAATATAACGGTGATCTACACTTCCTTCCGTACAAAGCTTCATAAGGTGCCATACCTATGCTTGAATGGTAACTATTGTTGTAAGCAAACTCAACTAGGGACAAATGTTCATCCCAACTTCCTTTGAAATCAAGTACCCAGGCTCTTAACATATCCTCAACTGTTTGGATTGTCCTTTCACTTTGTCCGTCGGTCTGTGGATGATATGCAGTGCTCAGATTTAACTTCGTGCCAAGACATTCCTGAAAACTCTTCCAAAATCTAGAAGTAAAACGGGCATCTCTATCAGATACAATTGAAACGGGCACTCCGTGACGAACCACAATTTCCTTTAGGTATATGCTCACCAATCTCTCAACGGAGTACTTATCCCTAATTGGTAGGAAATGCGATGATTTAGTGAGTCGGTCAACAATAACCCAAATCGCATCGTGGCTAGCTCTAGTTCGGGGCAATCCTACGACAAAATCCATGGTAATATGTTCCCATTTCCACTCGAGTATCTCTAAGGGTTGCAAAAGTCTACTTGGTCGTTGATGTTCTGCCTTCACTTTCTGATAGGTCAAACACTTGCTTACCCATTCTGTAATCTCTCTCTTCATGTTAGACCACCAATAATTCAGCTTGATGTCTTGATACATTTTTGTGCTCCCTGGGTGTATGGAATATCTCGAGTTATGCGCTTCGCTCATAATTTCTTCCTTCAACTCGATACGTAACATTAGGAACTCATATTCTCATTGCAAATCGCTCAATTCGCTTATCATATTTTGAACTCAGAAATTCTTCTCTGGTCAACTCTGATCTTTTTTTTTTCCATTACTTGTTCCTGATAACGGCAATTCTTCTCGAGTAACTCTGGTTGAAACTGAATGCTATAAACTCTTTCATTGTTTTGGACTGGGACCTTGACCTCTAATTCCATTTTCTCAAATTCTCTGACCAATTCTTCTGAGGTTGTCAACAGGTTAAGTCTTTTCTTTCTTCTGAGGTTTATCGAGCAATCATAGTCTTTGATCAATTCTAACCATCTTCTCTGTCTCATGTTTAATTCCTTCTGCGTGAATATATACTTTATGCTCTTGTGATCCGTGTAAATCTCGCATTTCTCTCCATAAAGGTAATGTCTCCAAATCTTGAGGGCAAAACAATAGCAGCAAGTTCTAAATCGTGAGTAGGGTAACGAGACTCATATTCCTTCAGTTGTCTAGAGGCGTAAGCTATTACCTTCCTGTGTTGCATCAGAACACATCTTAAACCCTTGTGAGAAGCATCGCTGAACATCACGAAATCGCCTTTCTCATCAGATAAGGTCATCACTGGGCAGTAGTCAATCTCTTCTTTAATTCTTGAAAGTTGTCTTCACATTTGGGGGCCATTCAAACTTTTCACTCTTTCTGGTAAGTCGAGTCAGTGGTGTAGCTATCTTTGAGAAATCCTTCACAAATCTACGATAGTATCCGGCCAATCCAAGGAAACTTTTAACCTCTGTTGGAGTCTTGGGTCTCTCCCTATCTACTACGGCTTCTATCTTAGCAGGGTCTACGGAAATTCCTTCGCCGCTCACAATGTGTTCCAAAAATTTGAAATTATTTCAACCAGAATTCGCACTACGCAAATTTCGCGTATTTTTTTTTTTCAAGGCTACTAGGACTAAATGGAGGTGTTCTGCATGTTCCTCAGGAAACTTATAGTACCTCAAGACGTCATCAATAAATATAATCACGAACTTATCACAATTTCTCTTGAACACACGATTCATCAAGTCCATAAAAGCGGCTGGAGTATTCTTCAGTCCAAAAGATATAACTAGGAAGTCGTAATGTCTATATCGAGTCCTAAAGGCAGTCTTAGGAATATCCTCAGGCTTGATATTTAGTTAATGATAGCCGAATCTCAAATCAATCGTGAATTCTATCTCTCGATCCGGTGGAATCCCAGGCAACTCTTTAGAAAAAAAAAACATCTTTAAACTGATTAACTACAGGGACCTCTTCGATCATACGGATCTGTTTCTCGGTATCTATCACATGAGCCAGATAGGCTTGACATCCTTGCCGAAGTTTTTTTTTTTTTTTTTTTTTATAGCTTCAATTGCTGACAGAAAATCCTTAGTCGATTTCCGTCCGCGAAACGGAATTCTTATATCATTAGGTCTACTTAGCTGACCCTCTTACGATGACAATTTATTTGAATATCATAACGTGGTAACCAATCCATCTCGTTAAATTTCCAAAAAATGACGTCTGCGTCGCAACGTTGCCCATATATCTCTATAGAACAATTTGGACACAATCGGTTCACTAGTATGCTCTCCTAATTACCCACTTCTATATTCAGAATTCCCTCTAAGGGCATAGATTCAAGATTTAAATTATTCATGAAGCTTTCCGAAATAAAAATTTTGTGGCTCCGAAATCTACTAGAACACACATTCTCAAAATTTACTAGAAGCGAACTTGTGATCATATCGCTCTCGTCAATGGCATCTCTTACAATCGTGTTGAAGGTTCTTGTTGTCGACTTGTTGTTAGGAGGTGTTGTAAGTCGAGGCACTGGATTCTCCTTCGAAGGTTGTCTAAAATCTCGGGACACGGAACCTTATGATTCATGATAACATCTGTCATACTCATATTAAAAGTGTATACTTGGCTTGTCTCCTAGATGTGTATCCAATCTTATAATTGTGTTTTCTCTTGGGGGTACTAATATTTTTCGTCCAAAATCTCCATTCCTTCCTCATTTGAAGTAGGAATATCCTTCTTTACGTAGGTTAAATAATAATACCAACTCTTTCCCAAAAATATAAATATATTCTGCTCATATGGTCTTGGATGCTTTCGTTTTAGGGAGCTTGATCCTCCTATGATTCACAACATACTTAAAATAGTACTTACTAAGTATCAACTCAATAATTCCAACTTAAAATATCACCATCGTGCCTTCAATAGTTCTCTTTTGCCCTCCTCCAATAATTTTATTCACCATAACATATTAACGGATATAGTCCTAGCTTATTCAACACTATTCAAAGAAAATATTCTACAATTCTCTCAACCATATTCTCATTTTTTTTTTTTTTAGAATAAGTAATCCTTTTTGGTCTCAACAATCTCTTACTACTAATAAATCTTGATAGTGATGGTATGGTTTGAGTTTCTCAATTGTAAAATGCATTTCTCCTCATAAGGTCTTCTTATTTTAAAGAAAATCAAGGAATAACTTCCAAATATACCCTTAATTTGGTTTTAGTCTAGGTCCTGGGTTTTGTCTCTACTTTATAATCCAAAATATTCTCACTTTGATTCTCAATCGCGGTGCGTTTCATTTAAAGAAATGTTGTAGGTATAAAGGGGTAAAACACTTGTCATACTTGGGCAAGAAAATTTTAGAAAATACGATAAGACATGCCTCAAGAGTTTGAAGTATCATAATCATGTTAATTGTCTCAAACATTAATCTTAAAACTTCCAAGGGTTAAGTCGTCGTTTAGCTACTATACTCAAAAAGAAGATAGTGGAAACACGCATTAATGTTCTCTTTCTTTTCCTATATGAAAAAAACGATCACTCTTTCATCAACAAGTAATATATCATCAATGTATACTCAGTATCGATTCGCTTCTCACTTTCAAAAGGATTGAGCTCAATAATTGCTCCATATTTAGACCAAATTCTTAGGACCTTAATATCTAACCATGAAACATCACATAGGGTTTCGAAAACCTGACTAGTGGTTTAACGCAATGATCTATTCATATTTAGAAATTGGCGCTCAATCTAGAGTCGCTGAAATTCTCTTTTCTGGAAATAAAGTTTCATCACATTCAAATTTCAGTATACCACTTTTGAAATTCTTAGGCACCAATCATTTTAGGATTCATAAGAATATTTGAATAGAGATAACTCATAAAGGAACGAATGTTAAATCACAACATGTGTATACTCAATTCTTGATAGTGAGAATCTTTTATGGAAGGATTAACTGAGAGATCATGATGATCATTGAACATCTGTTTTGTTGCATGTTTCATTAGGACAACCGTCATAGTACACAAGGTGGCCAGCCTTTAGTACTCTAATGACAAACAACATTACAAACGGTGGCGTCCCACCAGACTTCAATCACAGAGACTGATAGTCTTCCCCTATAAATAGGGTTGTTCATCTCAATATCTCAAAGGGTATCAAATATAGAAATGGATATTAAAGGGATTTGTATTTATGAAAGTACATGATGATGGTTAACTTAACCTCAAAACAACGTAGGTCCATTTTAAATAGGATAGGAATTGCCTGAGTAAATTCGAATGGTAAGATTTATCGATAATCATTGGTAAGGAAGTTATTTTAAAAAAAACGATTTTCTAGCTCAAAGTAAGCTCGTAGGAACAACTATTAAATCTCGAATAAAAGCGACACTTGCAGACCCTGGTAACTCGTCAGGGAAGAAAATCTCTAAAAGGGAATGTACGAAAAACACATCAACACAGAGAACTATTTCAACCTATATAAGTTATATCTCTAGAAAAATAATGTCGATCACGAAATCGTTTAAGAATTTAGCCTCAAACTTGGAACACATAGTTGCATCCCTCTTTAAGTCCATCTCTGGTGCATGCACCTCATGCTAGTCCAACTCTGACCGGTAAAGATATTGACAACATCTACAAAATGTGAAAACTCTCTGCAGGGTAACATCCAATCTTAACAATAATGGAAACTTAGGCATCCTATCCTAAATCAATTGGGAACTAGGGATCTGTAAGGTGTAGGAGATCTGTCTCGAATAGGACGAAAGGCAACAGATCCGGAAATAGACATCTACAAAGGTACAAAAAGTTTCGGTCACAAACAGGTTCTAGTCGACTATAAACGCATATAAATATATAAGGGTGTAAGGCACTTAGTACTTAAAATCTCAACATCTTATTAAATCTCTAAATTCTCACGTCGTGTCATATTCCTAGGCTCTCACGTTTCCTAAAAATATAACAATTGCTCTGATACCAAAACTGTAACGCCCCCAAATCCACCCTGATAGGGGACCCGGGTCGTCACATTGTCTCAATATCCTGCAGCACACGATAACGCAATAATAAAATAAAATATTTATTTCAACGGAACATAAATGTCCCACTCCGCAGTTCCAGGATCGTCTCACAAAATAATACAATCCAACTTATTTCCTCTCTGGATAATATCTTACATAAGTTCATAAAAATAGAAATAAAGGTTCCAGCGGGATAATCTAATTCTTGTCAGCAAGCTTTTCCCTTTCCTCTGGATTCCAGGCTGGACATCTCGCATCTTTCCATCTTGACAGCTGAACAAAATGTTTTAAAGCAAGAATGAGCAACTATAGTGCTCAACAAGTTCTTTCATTGCTCGGGGTATAAATATAATAATATTTACCGAAAGAAATACTCAAAATTTTAATGTAGGATATCACAATCTGAATTGGCTCAAACTCATCTCGAAAATAGCATACTTGAAAGACTCAATACTCATCTCGAAACAAAATACTCGAAAGAATCAATACTCTTCTCGAAACAGAATACTTGAAAAAAACTCAATACTCATCTCGAAACAGAATACTTGAAAACTCAATACTCATCTCGAAACAGAATACTCAAAAGACTCATTTGATATAACTCTGATAACTCATGATTTAAGAATAAACTGGTCTTCCACCTCACGGTATCTCGGTGGGGCGATCAACTATCCGGCCGAGAATACCGCCTCCAATGACACCGCACTTCGCCCGATCACGGCTACAATACGATATCAACTATATATATGTATGAATGCTAGCATCATAATGGTTATCAATTCAACCAAGGCAACAAATGCCTAATTATTCTCGGTCCGTATAACGGTACACGAGTCTCTAGTTCTCTATAAGGGGCCTCTTGCCCAAACTTGACCAGTAGAATACAGAATTCCCGAATATTTGGGGTACAGATAACTTGAAATAATTCATCCAGCAAATATTTACAAATCTGACGGACTGCCAATCTGACTCGATTTTACCACCAATCCGAACAATAGACTGATGCAAATTCTCAATAATAATAATTTATCGGTTGACACGAACAAAATGCCAAACCTTGACAATAAAATCAACTATCTCGAAATTATGAGAATAGTCTTAAAATTGAAGTAATTGGGAGTCGTACTGAACAAATAGTACTTCTCAATATTTATAATACTCAACATTGATGAACGTTTAAATAGAATATTTTTCACTTGATCGACGAATAAAAATCTCTAACAATTATAATTTTTAAACTCTTATCGGTTAATTCGAACGAGGAACTAACTAAAAGATAATCAATAAATAATGGTTGAATTTGTAAAATAAATTCAATCGAAAAGAATGAATGTAACTATCTCAGACGAATGAGATTAGTTTCACTGAATCAAAATAATAGTCGTCTCGAATTAATGAGATCGACCCGATAACAATTAAATTATTTCTACGCTTATAGGGATTATAATTCTCAAATAAACTAAATTAACAGTATAATAATATTTAACGAGAGATAATGCTCAAAAGAAATTATTGCATCATACGGAGCAACAGATAAATCTCAACATATAATATCTCGAAAATAATTAAGGGATTAAATAACACGAACAGAAATTCATAGTTTCCAAAGGTTAGGGTAGGAATGAACTTGCCTCGATCTCGAAGTGCAAATGAATGTAGATAAAATATACTCTACCCGTGAACTTGGCGTCGATTTACGTCTCGGGAATTATTCTCTAAAAATGGCAACCAGAAATACGTGAGCGACTCGTCAAAATAAAGTATTTCTAAACCGTTAATATAGGATCTAAATATTGAATAATAATATCTCTCGAAAATCTCTACAATAAATAACGGAAATTAATTCCGGATAATAACTCTTTTCCGAACTCAGAAATTAAATCTAGAACATATATCATATTTTTAATCTGGTAAATAATTAAATATTAATCCGATTTTAACCTCTAAAATATTCTGACTCGATCCGGGTAATTAAAATAGTCCAGGAATGTTAAATAACAGTCTTCTAAAATAATATCGTATTTAACTCTATTTATTCACAATTATTATCTCTTTTATCAACAAATTATTAAATCTCTAAATTACGTCTCAATAATCTCAAAACATTTCTTTTAAAATAATTAACCAATTATACCATTTTTACTAAATTATTTATTTCTCACAATTTTAAATAATAATCCAAGTTAAAGTATTCCAAATAATTAAATGTCCGATTATAACATCCGTTCACCAATTTATTGTACTGAATTGTTTTGAAATTTTATTTGCAACAACAATGTGGGCCCCACTTTTATCACCACCACGCGCCGCCGCCACGCGCTACCTCTGTTTCCTCTCTTCCCTGCTTTCTCTTTCTCTCTCAATCTCTCTGCCATCTATCCCCCTCTGTACTCTCTCAATCTCTCTCTCTCTCTCTCTCGCTATCCTCGACCCTCTCTCCGTGATAATCTCTCCCCGTTCTTCACTCTCTGTTCGAACCATCTCTCTCGTACTCCCTCTCTGCCTCCCTCGTATCTCTCTCACCATCAATTCTAACCTCCCTCTCTCACAATCTCTCTAAGGTCGAACCCCTTACACTACTAACCAACCACAATCATCACACCCACATAAACAACAACAACATACAACAACCGATCTCTCTTCTCCCTAGATGCCTCTCTCACAGCAACAAAGTCGAACCCCCTCTCTTCTCCTTCTCGACTAAGGTCGAAATCAAACAATCTCTCTCACAATCTCTCTCGTCCTCAACCTCCTCTCCCTCTAAGCCATCTCTCTAAATCTCTCCTCTCTGCATCACCTCTCTCGGTTCATAACCACACCCAATCAACCTCTCCTCTCTCACTTCGATTTCCCACCCCGGACAACAACAACATCAACAACCCAATTTATACTAATCGAAAACAAAATGAAACTACAATCGGAATAGGAAATCACTGCTACCTGCGATTACTCTGTTTTTCTGTCTATATGCGAATGGTTTTGCAAGTGAACAAAAGAAGAGGTTGTGTTATATCTGCTGTAGCTCTGTTTTTCTGCCTTGTAATGTGTTTGGCTTAGCAGAAATAAAAAGGGTGCTGAGAGACTTGGTGTTGTTTCGTGAGAAATCATCAGGTTTTTATAAAACAAAACACACTGCATAATGCTGATAATGGTTGATAAAAAATTTAAAAGAACTAAATAATGGAAGTAAAATCATTGTAAAATTTTAGTGGACAATAAAGCCTAATCATTATTAATTAAGTGGCAATCAATAAATAAAAAGAATAAAACAAATGGGGGACAAATTGATTTGATATAATGATGCAAATATTTAATATAATTATTTAGTAAAAAGATTTCGTTTTTCTCCCGCTGACTAATTAAAACGAGACTCTAAAATTCGGCTCAAAATTAAAATATATTTCGAAATTCACGGTTATTACAATCTTGTGCCCGTGCTTCGCACGGGTTATCAACTAGTATATATATATACTCCCTCTGTCCCACCCATTTCTTTACATAAAAAAGTGCGTGTCTGACACGCATTTTAAGGATAGTTCTATAACTTATTTTTGATATTTTCCTTTTTTTATATAAAAATAGGATTGTTCTATTTTTATACAAAAAAAAATATCAAAAATAAGTTATAGAACTATCCTTAAAATGCACCTTAAAATCCGTGCCGGAAACTGGTCCGCAAACGTAAAGAATTAAGAGGGACGGAGGGAGTAGTACAAAATGAAAAAATAATTTGAAATCAAGAGAACCAAACGCTAAAAAAATTGGAAAATCATTATTAGTTGTTTGGTTATTTTTAAATCAATTTTTCAGATTCAATTCATTTTTTAATACAATTTTTTTGTAAATGTATTATAGTAAATAAAAACTACATTATTAATTTAATTAATTGAAATAAGGAAATTTAATCAACAACTCATTTATTAAAATCTTTTATTTTTGTTAAAATTTTTATCTCATATAACTTTTGACCAATTTTTTTAATTTCAATAAAAGTTTTAATTTATTTTATTAAACTTGTTTTACAAAAAGATAATCCTCGAGATAATAGGATTCCAGTGCAGAATCTATTTTGTTCGTAATAGAAATACAATATTCTGCTATTGAATTTCAAACTTATGCACATGAATTTAATAACATTCTGCTGAACACAGTTATCTTATATTATATTTATACTATAATTTTAATGTTCTATAGCTAAACTTAAAAGTTATACATCCAATTTTTAAAATTAAGCACATGAATTTTAAAATTCTACAACTGAACTTACTTATATTTGAATGTTCAAAATTTTGTGGTCGATGTCGGTGTATAATAGTAATTATCAATCAAATATGGATTATCTCAATCTTGTGTTTTTGAACAATTTTATCCGTGAATAATTCATTTTGCATGGGAATTAGGGCTGTCAAACGGATAATTCGGATACGGATATGCCTATATCCGTATTCGTATCCGAAATTGTCGGATTCAGATACGGATAATATCCGCTTTGTTTCGGATACGGATAATATCCGCTTTTTCTCGGATACGAATGCAGATATTTCGGACGGATATCGGATTTTTCAGATTTTTTTGACGCGTATTGATGATTTCAAAACAAAATTTTTTTCATTTAGAAAAAATAAAACTGTGAATGCCGTACTAAATATCTAATTTTATTATCTTTAAAATATTAAACTCAAATGAAATTTTTATATATGTCTATAATATTGTTACAATTATATAAAATTTGTATAAATTTATTATTTAATTAATAAACACACATAAACATTACATGCAAATAGAAAAAAAATCTTAAATTATATAATTTAAATATTATATATATTCCATTTCGGATTCGGATACTCCGGATTCGGATACGGATAATATCCGCTTTATTTCGGATACGGATAATATCCGCTTTTTCTCGGATACGAATGCAGATATTTCGGACGGATATCGGATTTGTCGGATTTTTTTGACAGCCCTAATGGGAATGACTACCAACATATATAGCCTACGACAGTACGAGTTCGCGCGCGCTTGGTTTCCTAGTCTCTTCTAGATAAAGACAAAGTGTAAACTTTGATTTTCTAGATCGCAAGCGACTTTGCTCGAAAAGTTGGAAAAGATTAAGAGAAAATTATGCAAATTTAGACACAGTACTAATAATTTAGTCATGATAAAGCAGTTTTACTGTTCTAAAAGCAACCCAACAACCGTATACATATTATATCCTTCACCGAAAGAAAACACATTCAATGCATTTGCTAAAGTTTGATAGCAATCTCACATTTGTTTCTTTGTCACACAGTAATCTTTCATTTTCACATTTTTTTTCTTTGTCACATTTTCATTTGCTAATTAAAGTTGGTTTTCTAGGAAGTGATTGTAAAGTTATTGAAGTTCCTGAAGATCCAGTTTTGAATCTTTCAGAATGCATACGGGGTCGGGACTTGAGAGTTATCACTTTCCTATCTGTGTGGATGCTACGTACTTTGACACTAATTTTTTTTTAGTTTTTTACGGCTTAAGGTCTTTAAAAATTGTTTTTGAGAAGATAATTTTCAGTCGTTGATACCAATATGCGTGACCCGTGATATGGGGGAAAAAAAAAAAACTTAGCTAACTCAGTTATAATACCACTCAAAGTGGTGTCTGAGGAGGGTAAATGTACGCAGACCATGCCCCTATACAATAGGGAGGCTGTTTCCGAAGGACCCCCGGCCAAATACAAAATACAAAGAAAGGGGAGGCTGTGTCGAACCCTTGACCTCCTACAAAGGAGACAAAAGGAGACAAGGGTTCAACCCACTGCACCAACATGTTGTTGGTGTGATATGGGGGAAAAAAGAAGAAAAGAAAAGATTGATCAGCAATGTCTGCGTGGTTATGAGTATAATGATATCCACATCGATCAAGTTGGACCGAAATAGTTTCTCCATATTTGCAGGAAGGTGGGAAATATATATCACTGTTACATTTCAGTCTTGTTCACCTAATTAGCTATAAAGGACTATCGACAGACATTTATAAAGTGAACAACAACGAAAATGTTGAAATATATAATGACAAAGATGCCAAATCCGGAAGTCCACAAGTATGATTCAACGAAATATTCATATACATACACCCAAAATTCGACCAACTCCTGACTAGCACAATTTTATAGTTGAATTAGAATTAGATAATCACTCAGGCTATGTTCACTTGGATTGAATGGAATGAGGGGAGAATGAAATGAAATTTATATTATTATTTGGGGGAGATTGGAGAAAGTGTTTATAAATTTCATTCCTTGCTTCATTCCTCTCCAAATAATTTGAACTGGAATTCTAACCCACATGTTTTGGAAGGAATTCTACATTCCCAATTTTCATAAGTTCCTTGCAATCTTCATCATAAAAAACTTCTTCTCTCTTATATTTTGTTCATTATTTCCCCTAAACATCCCCCTTTCTTCATAAATTTTGTTTACAATTTTCATTTCATTGCTACCCAATTCCATTCTTTTCAAGTGAACACACCCTCAGAATCTAATTGTAGGTAGACGAGCGAGGGAGCGAAACATATATGTCAAGAAAAGATCCACGTTCACATGAATATCTAGGCTATTTCAACTGCGGCCAATCTGCATACACCATGCAACACATGATATCTCACATACCCATCAATATCCTCTAATGAGCCATGACTATTTTCCCACTGGGACGTGTTAGCAAGTTTTCGAAACTTTGCAAGGATATCATAATACTCGAACACTTGTTCATTTTCGTTTAGCCACGAACTCGGAGGAGTTGCACTTAGGGGTGGCAATCTGGACTAAAAACCAGTTAACCAACCCAATCCAACCCTAAATTTGGATTCTGGGTACATCTACAATCACATATTATAATATGGATAGGGACATAGGGTTGGGTAGGGGTGTAAATATTATCCGCAAACTGCAATCGCACCGCAAATCACTCGCAATCGCAACCGCAAAAATCGCCAAAATCGAAAAATCGCAAAATCGCAACCGCAATCGCAACCACTCGCATACTTGCGGGTTGGCTGCGGATTTGAATATTGAAAAACCGCAAAATCGCAACCGCAACCGCAATATATATATATATATATTATTAAAAATAAATATTTTATATATTATTTATTTTTATAAATATAAATTAATAAATCATATATTATATTATATAATTAGAAGTCTTGGTGCTAATTTTTAGCATTGATGTTCGGGCCTTACATCATATTTCTTTGTATTCTGTTGGTTTACTTTTCTTTGTACTCATGACTTTTAGTCTTGAAATATCACCAATTATTTATGAAAATGTTAGTCACAAAAAACCATCAAATTTTTTCAATTTGAAAATATATTTTTTATACAAATTTTAATAGGTGGTTGAACCGCAAACCGCACCGCATAACCGCGACTTTAACCGCAACCGCATGTGCGGATAATCGCAACCGCAAGTGCGGTTGTAGTTGGAAATTTCAAAAATCGCCATAACCGCCAAAAACCGAACCGCACCGCACCGCTTACACCCCTAGGGTTGGGTTATTAATCACACATTTGCATTCAAAATATGGGTGTAAATATGTGATAACCCATTTTACCCAAATCAATTATAAGGCTATGTTCACTTGGATTGAAAGGAATGAGGGGAGAATGGAATGAAATTTATACTATTATTTAGGGGAGATTGGGGAAGTGTTTATAAATTTCATTCCTTCCTTCATTCCCCTCCAAATAATTTGAACTAGAATTCTAACCCACATGTTTTTGGAAGGAATGCTCCATTCCCAATCTTCATCATTTTCCTTGCAATCTTCATCATAAAAGACTTCTATTTTTTTCCTTTTTGTGAATGTTTTGGCACGTGCATGTGTATGTATTGTGTTCTATTTTTTCTTTGCAAAATAGTGAATAACTAGCAGTAGAGGCTAGGATTAAAATTTGGAAAAAGAGTTTCTATCTGACACATTGTAGGAAACTTTTCTACAGTATCGTCTTAAATTAAATCTGGGCCATAGATTAATCTAATCCAATGGCCCCGCTAGGGGCACCACACACAAATCGAATATACCTTCACACACACAATCCCACCAAATTTCCTACATTTTTAATTTAATTTTTCCGGTCAATTACTAAATTTTTTTGAAATCTGACTTCATTGTATTTTTCTCCATCTCTCAACGATCAGTTTGTATATCATATGTGCAGCAAAATCGTAATTTTAAGCCGACACTGTAGAAAAGTTTCCTACAGTGTCATGTAGAAACTCTTTACCCTTAAAATTTTTATATGTTGTTTACAAATTATTACTCCTATCTATCAATAACAATACTACTAATACATTATATTATAATATTTTTAGCTTGTTCGGCAAAAAATTACTTTTGGAATGGATTAATTATATTAACTGCATTATTTTCATTTAATTTCACCAGCAATCTTTAATAAAAATATTACACGAAAAATATAATTATTCAAAAGATAATCTAATGAATACTAAAAAATAACAATAAATTAATATATTTAATTAAGTTATTTTTTTTGCATACTAAAAGATAATAGTCTTTCAGTCACATTTTGTTAATTACACTTGAACCACATACTAGACACAGTTTCACTCAATTTGAATTCTTAAGAATTATACTCGATCAATTTGACTTGATCAGTCTGAACATTTTAAAATTAAAGACAAATAAGTTAGGATGGAAGGACACCTCGGAGGCTCATACCACACTATTAAGAAATCGCAACCCTGCAAGTATTTTATAAGAATGATCTTTTTTTTGGGGGGGGGGGGGGGGGGGGGGGGGGGTTTAACCAGAGCCAGATCTTTGGGGGGGGGGGGGGGGGTTTAACCAGAGCCAGAGGCAAATCTTCAGAATCACACAAACCCAACATATCCAAGAGACAAGATTTGTCTATCATACACAATTGCACAAAAGAATGAAGTTTTATGTTTTATATACAAAGAGACAGTCAAGTATTCATTAATTAATAAAAAAAGAGAGAAATGTGTTCTTGAACACTAATTGAGGATCAAGTTTAGTCAGTTTGAATTTGCTGCAAAATGATTGAAAATTGTTTCAAGTGTTGACTGGCTGATACTGTAGTCTGCAATGCCCAACCGATTCCTGCAAATAGATTCACATCATACATTAGTACAACAAAGAAAGAGAAAGATATAATCAAATTTAAAGTCAAGAGTTTCCACCTGTTTCGTTCTATGTGTCCAAAAACATCAGCTATCAAAAGATCTTCTCCATGCGGTAACTGCAGTAATTTTGAGAACCATGAACAAGTTTAAATAGAACATATAGGGAATGGCAGGAAAAGGCACACATGCTGTTGCAATCCTTAACTGTTAATCTACTTGCACCTTTTCAAATTAATGAATGATAACCTGGACTTTAGATTCCTTTCCAAATTAGATGATTCACTGTAGCAAATATGATTGGCTTACCCTCTGTGTCTTATTTTTAAATAATTGTCCAACAAAAGGGTTCTTGCTACCCTCACAAGAGGAACAACCATATTCTATATAAAAACATAATTGAATATTATCCAAAAGTAAATTCTTATTTGGCCTTGGAGTATACAGAATCAAAATCAGATTTTTTGTGGTAAAACCTTGGTAAATTTGATCAGAAATGGACTTCTTTTAAAGAAAAGAAAATTTATACTGGTCAGGAAGAACCAGCAGAAATTTTCAGCCAGAGAAGAGCATTGCTCAAACAACCTTACAACTATTTGCAATTGAGATCTTAATTCTCAACTCGAATTTCGTCAGATATGTATGTGAACTGTTTTAACACAAATGCATAAATTTCCACTATGTCTTCATACGATGAGCAAGAAATAATATTCCCATATTTTACACCTCCAACATTTCCAAATAGAGCATTATGGGGTTGTTGACCTCGAAATATATAGGTAACAGTAGTACAAAATTGAGTTGCCTAAGAAAGCCTGGTAAAAATTACCTGATATTTAATACTTAAACCATTGCAACCTTGAAAAGTTGAACCAGGAAACGAAGACAGAAGAAATGAATTTATTACTGAGAACTTTTCTTTGGTCAACCACCACTCAGAAAAGATTGGCAACGGGATACCACCTATAAGAATATCAACGACCAATCATTAGTAGACTTCTGTGAGTAAAAAAATAAAAAACAGCAATAATGAACAATATAATATAGGAAAGAAAGCCACAACAAAGTTTACGGGATGCATGTGTATGTTCAGGGTGCAATTTCATTTTTCCGTGGAAATTCAAGGATCCAAAATTGGAACTTGGGATCTACTAAATCGTCCCAAGACTCATTACTCAGAAGTCAAACTGGCTCAGACAAAATTAAGGTTAAAATTTATCATTGGTTCACACAACCAACCGAAATGTTATACATTTAAAAATTAAAATGAACCATCTAAGCAACCAACACTGCCGCAAGAAAGAGAAAATAACAAAGAGATGAAAAGTTTAACTATACCATCACGTGCTAACTGCTCTGATAATTGCTCATCAGAAATTTCATCAGAACCACAACTTGGAGATAGAAGTGCGTGTATCCTATCTTCATTACCAAGCCAGTGTCCAATCGTCACCATCATTGCTGCTGATAATCTAATTTCAGCAACTGATGCATTTTCTGATGGTAAAGAGTCACTACCCCCAATGCAGATCTCAAGTTCACCTAGTATGCCCCTTCTCTGAGATGGAAGGTCAAAGAGCCTTTCTTGGATAATTTGACACATATACTCCAACTCTGTAGAGATAACTTCAGTAGGCTTGACCTAAGGAGAGGATTTAGAGGGTCACTGTACAATATACATGTAAAAAATATGAATATCGAGGTACCGACATTAAATTACCTCCAGCTCTAGATGATTTCCAAAACGCGTTTTTAGATGTTGGGAACTCCCAATGCATCTTAGCCGACCTCCAACCTTGAAATACGATGCCAACAAAGAACAAAAAACAGATCGGTCAGATCACACTAAGCATCTCAACCTGCGTGATCAACTAATATAAGCGAGTACGTACCATTATTCCTATCCTGGTGCAGAGTGCTTGAGCTTCATTCATGCTGTGAGTGGTCAGGATAACAGCTGTTTTTCCTTGTCTGGTTGATAATCGAGATATAACCTCCCACATAAACCGTTTGGCAATGGGATCCATACCTAGTTACGGTTGATAAACCAAGCTTTTCACATGAGTTATAAATGAAGAAACATGGACCAGTTTATTCTCAACTAGAGTGAACACGAACAAATAGTATGTAAAATGTGAAGTAGTTGATATATTTCCTGAGGAACCCAGATAGCAGAACAACATGAAGCAAAAATTGTTGTTTGTCCAACCAGGCCTAACATCACAGTTCTGTACGAATTCATAGGGCCAAGTTGTGCAGTATCAAAAATATAAAGAACTCAACAGGATATTATTTTGTGCAGCTATTTAGTTATGCATGCTCCTTGCTGGTAGGATGTGATGAATTAATGATGGAAGATGAATTACTTGCCAATGAGAAAGCTGTGGTTGCATAATGTATATCTGATTTCACTTTTGTTTCCTGTCTCCAATAAGGTTAAGCTACCATGTACCTTTTAATCCGTCAAGTTTAAATTCCAGTTCTGTATGTTTCTAATTTCTATTTTCTAATTTCTAATGTTTCAATATGAACCTATTAACATTTAATGTTTTTGAAAATGTTTCAACTGAACCTTTCAAACAAAATGGTTGAAATTAGAATTCATTTTCTTTCCAACTTGATCCTCTATAAGGGTCGCATGTACTGTGACACAACCAGGGTCCAATCACCAGTCCAATCAAAAAACCAGGTCTATCCCGAATGTGAAATAAATCCAAGGGACTAAATTTACTTGGCCAAAGCAACCAACTTAGGAAATTTACAAAGCCTGCCACAATGCGATATTATCTCTTCTTTATGTAGCATAAACTAACATTGTATATCATGTACGTGGTAAACATTTATCATTGTAATGAAAGAATAAAGTCTGTATTGGATATATTAAGATAGACATGTGCACTGTTGGAAGCACACACTGTTGACCAATGGACTTAACATGTACACGAGCGAAATAGCATGGAGCATATCATATTATCATGTAATGAGAAGTGCCAAAAACTTTATACGTTCGTCTCTTGGAAGATAAATAGGAAATAAAAAGAAAAATGAGATATTTGATTACTTAAAATTTGGAACTTGGAGAAGCATAATTACCTGTAGATGGCTCGTCAAGAAATACTACAGGAGGATCTCCAATCATAGCAATCGCAACAGATAATTTCCGTTTGTTACCCCCACTAAGGGCAAAAGATGGTTTATTAGACTGTTTTAACAAGTCAAACTCCAGTAATTTGTCCATAACAACCTGAAAAGTACACCAATAGAATTGGTTTAACAATTCACTGATTAGAAAAATTGGAAATCCTGGATTTTGCCACGGATTAGACTGTGAACTCGGACTACCGGAATACGCATTAGGCTGCCATGCTAGTGGTGTTGGGGTGGGAAGATGGTTTCAATAGTTCTTAGCCAGCTTAGAGTTTTCTCAAAATGCAAAAGCATAACATTAACATAAATTTGTTATTGTTCTTATTTAGAAGGTAATGAATTTAAACACTTCAGACACTACAGCGAGGGGTGTTTGTGGGTACGTACTTCCATCTCAGGTACCTGTGGCCAAAATGTAAACTGAGATAATTTAATTATGTACAAATTGACGTTTTGCTGTTGCTGAAGCCTGAAAGATTGGACATCATAAACACCTTCAATCACTTGAGATGGATTTATTATGTACTTAATGGAGCTCATGGTGTTCTTTTATAAATGGATTGGGAGGATCAGAGTGGGTAACCTCTTTCTCGCAATAGTAATGACACAGTTTTTAAGACCTCCAAACCATCAAATCCCTCACTTCCTTCCACCTTACATAACACTGGCCAACAGTTTTCAATAGTCATCTAAATCTAATACCTCTCTTATCGCATGTGCTCTCGCCTTTTAGTTGTGTAGATCTTCTAATTTTCTACAGACTCATCTTTGGAAAGGAAAAGAAAGGTCTGACACCGTCCGAGCACCGTATAAAATGGACATTATTTACTTTGTTTTTACTTTATCAGCAAGGGACCAATACTTTCTTCTTTCCAAATTGTAAAGGTTAAGACAAAGAAAGAATTTATCGCCATTGATTCTGTTAATTGTAGGTAAGGCGAAAAGACAGCTAGTGGACGCTGCTTTTTCCAATGTCAGTTTAGGGGGTTTTTAAAGAGAACTTGTACTACTTCTCACCTTTTTGTTCACTGACAAGTGACAACTATATCATCTTTGTGAGACAGACAAGCAATACATACTTGAGCCAAGTTGGTAGTGCGTTAAGACTTTAAGTCAGATGGGAAGCTTGAGAACCAGGATCTGGCTTGAACTTGGCTTCCTTCTTATGTCAATGTATAAGTATAGCGGTATGGTGCCCAGTTGTTTCAAGTTTAAACTTTAAATATATTTTTTTCGAAAATTTGTACTGTATGACCGTATATGCTTAGTAGTCCGTATAAAAAGAAAAAGTCACAATTGTTCAAGAAAGACATACATCTGCCAGATCGTAATCCGGGACTCCTTTTATTCTAGCGTAGAGCTCAAGATGTTCTTGGACAGTCAAAAATTCAAGCAAAGCATCAAACTGAGGGCAATATCCGATCTGAAATATGAAGCCATGTGTATTTGATATAAAAGTGGTGATGTATCATATATCATATATATATATATATTTTTACAAAATTCAAGAGATATATTTACACACATGCTGACGAGCTGCTTTGGGGTTCATACGAATGTCACTGCCAAAGATATATGCCGTTCCATCAGTTGGAGATTCCTCGCCTGCATTTAATAATTAACCCAAACAGAAAGATATTACATGGTCATTCATTAACAATACGGATTGACCCTTGAGCAGAAAAGACAAAGATCCAGACAACACAGATAATTTTCTAATGCAACAAGAACAAGACGAAGAATGGTCCTATCCTATATCATTACATGAGTGCAGGAATTTTGCAATAAATCTTCTATGATACTATAAACTGGCAAGTGATGACCACATTTCAATCTTTGTAACTGGTGCAACAGTATATTTTATGTCAATCTCTAACAGAGGAGTTCCATGTTTCCATCAGATGAGAGACCAGGAAGGAGGCTTCCGTACTGATAAGTTATAGCTCCTCTCATCCTTTTAACAAGATGGTACAGAGATCAATCCATGAATAGTCTTGACAAAGAAGGAATATTATAGTGCAGTAAAAATTTCCAAGTATAAAAGCAGGTTCTAGCCCCCCCCCCCCCCCCCCCCCCCCGGGCAGCCGGCTTGGACCATAAACAATATAAAGTCAACAGAACAGTAATAACAAAGGAAAAGTAAGAAGAAAGGAAGTTTTCCTTGACTCACTTTTTTTTTGCAAAAGAGTCAACCTACATCATGATTCCAGACATAGGACAATTCTATTATTAGTAGACTGCTGTTGAATTGAATGGTAGCAAGCAATTTTTTAAATTACATAATTTATAATGACATTTCCAGAGATGCCAGGGTGCTAAAGACGTACAACTGCAGGCTGACAAAAATAAGGGATATAATTTGCTGTATTTTACAATATGCAAGTCGATTCATCTAACAAGTTAAACATGAAAGTCGTCATGTACCAGATAGCATTGACAGGGTTGTAGTCTTCCCTGCCCCATTAGTTCCTAGGAAGCCAAAACATTCCCCTTCTTGAACTGCAAAAGTCAATGAATGGACTGCAACTTTTGCTCCACGATACCTCCCTCCAGGATAAACCTGAAAAGGGTTATAAACTACTTAAAACTTCAATCTATCTCGATGCATTAGATAAATGTGGACAAATTTTTTAATTTGCCAAAAAAGTACCTTTCGAAGATTACGTAGGTATAAAATCGCTTTATCAACTGATCCTGATAGTACCCTATTTTTTTCTGATTGGACATCTATATCTTCGTGAAGGTCAAAGTCAAGATTAACATTCTCGGAAGACGAGCGTAAAAGAGGCTCTGAATGACATTGAGGAGTTGGACGCCACAATCTCTCTATACTTTTGCAACACTCCTTAGCAAATGAACTTACTTTTTGAGGTGGTAACAGTTCAAACCCAAGAGTTAAAAGGAAATAAATCATTCCCTATCACAAGTTGAAATGACAATAGTTATTAAATCTGGTTTTCCGATTTCAAAAGTATCACCATGTAAAAATATCTTGACACGAATATTTGACAATATGTCAAAAAAGAAAAGAAAGAAGAAGATGAGTTGATGCTTCAGTAAAGGTGATATAGTTAATGGATATTTCCCTGTCCTAAAATAAATAAAGATTTGAATGCATAATGCTTCAACATGGAGGTTAATTGTAGCATCCTAAAACAAGGCCTTTTTGGCCTTGCAGTGGGATCCCAAAGAAAGAGCTTTTCTGCCCTATTAAACTAAGTTCTCTCAACTTTAGCAAGTTGTTTGTCAAGGTTCATTGTATATTGTTTTCCCTCAAATTTCTTTTCGATAATTGAAGGCACATACACCACTTCATTGAATTCTTTAAACATTATTTTTGGATGGCTATGAGGAAAGTTTGCTTGATTTTTCTTGGAGCTGAAAACTTTTGGCTCCACATTTCATTTATCTGGCTATATAACACATAATGCATGTTATGGACTTATGGTAATTAAAATTTATTGTAAGAGTTCAGAAATAAACATTGATTTAATGGCCTCTTTAAGGTTTTTGCCTAATCTGAAAGGTTGATTATAAATCTAAATTACCCAGCTGTAGCACCCCGCTGTATTATTTGCTACCAAAAAAGATTTATAATTGCAGAGGGGTAGATAGGAGAAACTAGGAGATAAGACCATATGATTTTATGATGTCCCGAGACTAAAAGAAGCACCTCTGCAGCCAGATAACAGATAGAGGCCCCGGTAACATTCCAATCAAAAACGCCAGCACCGGTTTCATTTTTCACATCTTGGCGCAGAAGGGCTAGGGAAGCTAGTCCGTCAGCAAAGCAAAATCCTGGTGATAATCTGAAGAAATTCTGGAAAATGATTGTTCAAAGCTTAGAAGTGATATACACTGTATAACAAGCACATATGCATGAAGGTTATCATAGAAAAGGACAACCGATCTTAAAAGTACTGTTAACAAAGAATAAGGATGAGGATCAGTTGGAATTATATTTTGTTTGGACATATAATGATACTATAAACAAATTTCAGTAGTTGTCTAATTATAAACTGCTTGAAAAAGATATTATATGAGGAAGTTTGATAGAAAGAGATTTTAATACCAAAAGTGCTTTCAGTTCTAACCATACACAATTTCTCAAAATTGAAATCTTCAACACTACGCGAGTTTGACATGAATATAAAGTTGATGAAGTGAGAAATGTATAAAATAAAAAAACAGTTTTTAACCTTAAGAAAAGAATTTGCACTTGCAGTGGTCTCTATAACCCCCATAATGAAAGATATAACCATCAGAATAATCCCAGAAAAGAAGTGGACCAGGAGAACCACGTTCTGCACAAATGTTGAATCCTTTAGTATTGAAAGGTAAATTGGACAACCAATATAGTATAAAAGGTCTTTTACGTGCTGGGGAAAGTAACAAGAACAGATGTACCTGGGCCATGCTATGTTCAGAAAAGAAAAAAGTAAGACAATATGTTGATGACGAAATTGCTAGTCCATATTCCAGAAGCATGATGAAAGTGGGTAAGAAAGAATATTTCCCAATAAACTGTTCCAAACCTGAATAACCATACAAACAACAAAATTAGGAATATTTTAAGATGCTTACTAACACAACTTACAGGCGATGAGCATAATAAAAGCATGAACAATAAAAAAATCAGTACCAAAATTTAAAAAACAGAAATCTGATTTTAAAGTGAAATATTACAGATTGGGAATACTGTAAGATGGTTTACAACACGAGTTACATGGACAATAAAAAAATCAGTATTAGAGGGTTTGAAAAGGTAACTGCATTTAAAGTGAATATTTTAGACACAGGAATAACGTGAATATTTTAGACACAGGAATATTGGAAGAAGCTCAATAATCACAACATGAGCTGCATGATTGGTACATCCTTCTTCATGATCAGATGTTCAAAAAATGACTCAACATGAGTTGAATGCTAAAACCGATGTACAGCCAACACCCTATGCATTCAATTATAATCAACTTTACATGCACAAACTAGGATAATATATTGGCGACTACACAATGATTAATGGAACAATATTTCAGTTGGCAATTCAATCAATTTGTCTAAAGGAACATCAAATCTACATAATTACAGTATGCAAATGACAATAGCAAAAAGATTTCATATCGTAAATTAAAAATTATAAATGAAGAGAGAAGCTAAGAAAAATATGAGGACTATAACAAATGATGCAGGACAGTAACTGAAAAAGCCAAAGAGACTAACTGGAGCATTATAAAAGGCTTCGGAAGCCCAATATTCAGAAGACTCTAGAATAAATTTATTAATTATACCAGTATTAAGTTAAATATCAAAGCAGCAACTGTATAGTCGCCAATATATCAAGTTTATTACTAGCTAGTAGTACAGTACGTACGGTGTGAACTTTTTAATTATATAGTGGTAGAACTAAGACCCCAAATTTGTTGGTGGTAAACTTGATACATTGACGATTATACAATGGCCACTTCGAATTTAAGTTATTTAACCCTATTAGTATTGTAGATAAATTATAATATTAGCATGCTGTCATTGAGAATCTGATTTTAATTAGATAATATGTTACAGTTTTATTATAGATAGGGATAATATTATTGTGATTGGAGGACATTTTAGTATCACTTGTAAAGCTATTTTTTTGAATGTTTACTGTTTCTGCATGAGAATAAACGTTTAAAAACCTTACCCTATCAAGTATCAACACAAGCACTAGCATCTGATCGTAAAAGGTTTAGGAAAGAAAAAAACCAGAAAATCAGTATTTATATACCTCAAAACAGATGCAAATTAAGCTGAAGTCTTAATAGCACACCACAAAGCAGAACCATATACTGTATTTATATATGTACCTATATCTCAAATTAACATTGATATATAATAAACAGCTTTTGGGTACCAAGTATCAGTTGGCAACTACTTTGGCTAAAGAAGCTGCATCAACTGATCACGCACATACAACAGGGGATCTGATGACTTACCAAATATGTAAAAGAGAAGCACCGCAAAAGATGAAGGAAACAAGAAGCTGATGAAGTCCCATACATAAGTGGATACCCAATACGACAATATTGACACCTAAAAAAGTATTATACCTTCATGAAAATACATATCGATGATACAGATAATAGTGCATCCTCTTTAGAGGATAGAAGAAGAAGAGAACAGACATACTCCACTAATTAGTTGTTGATGCTTGGCTTTCACTTCTCGTTCCTGCACCAAACTAATAATTCAGTACCTGTTTTTTCAAAATAATATTTCAAAAAAAGGCATATATATATATATATAGGACACCTAATATACCAATTTTATACCTGTATCTTTCTATTAAATATCAAACTAAAATCAATTTGTATTATGAATTACCTCACAGTTATATCCTTAGATTTGTATCCCTAAACTTTGAGTTATTATTGAATTTCTTCTAGTAATATTTGGTTATGAGCGGGTCCCAAATGTTCAGCCAGGGTTATAATGAACTTCTAAGGATGTTGTTGGGCTCTCTCTGTTGTGGAAGGGGATGGGTGATGATGATAATGAGAAAAACCCTCACAGTGAGCAAGCTTTTTGGCTTAACTGGTGAGAAGAGATAGCACCTAGTAATGGTACCAAAGCCCACGTGACTACATTCTTCCTGTGAGAAGCCGATTAATTGAGACCAAGCAAGGCCAAATGTATAGGAGACAAGATTGTTGGGTAGTCATGCTTTAGTTTGCAAGTGTAAAAGAAGCTACTTGATTAAGACACAGTCCCGGTTGTGTTTAGGGAAAATTATTGGTTTGTTCCACATCGGTTGTGCAATTCAAATAGAATGGATGATATCTTCCTTTTGCTTTTGAACAGTGCCAATAGATTTTTAGCTTAAAGCATTATTATTACAACATACATTAATCAATTAAAAAATATTTAATATAGAAATTAAAATTGAAGCTGATATATACTGGATAAATCTCACTAACATGACAAGATAATATTACATTAGTTATAAGAAATTGGGGACACAATCTTCAGAAATTAGAAAAGCATTTTAAAAAAACTCAATCATATTAGATTTCAAGTATCTACCTGTATGCCTGTCAAAAAAAAAAAAAATTACCTACCTGTATGGCGCAAGGAAAAACCAAAATTTATCTAACTTGATCAATTTTTGGTTTCGTAGTCTATTAATAATAAATACTTATAATTACTTATTATGAAACCACCCAGAAGTGCACAAGGAACGAAACTATTAGAAATCACAGTCAACAGTTTATCTGGAATTGATGACAAGCAGATAGGCAAAATGATACAGCACATACGTCTAGCAATTCTCTATAGCAGTTTATCTAAAGAAGTGAAGATACCTTTACAATAGCAACAGCAAATGAGGCGGGAAGGAAGGAGAAAGCAATATTAACAATAATAGCAGCTGAGAAAGCATCCAAATCCTGAAAATCAAGATGTTATCATTTAAAAACAGCAAATCGAATAACAAGAAGACTGTTACACAGTATTATTAAACAATCGCTGCTAAAGGGGGAAAGGCAAACCCAGAATTCACCTAGTACATGGGCCAAGTTTCCCCGATTCAGTCAATAGATTCATTTATATATCTCTGAAACAAGTTCTTGGTACTATCTAGACAGCCAAACCAATTGTTATGAGAAATACTAAATTTGACCGGATATGCATTTAGCCAAATCCCAACTGGATCCGCCTTTTACAGGATTGATCAAGACTCTAGAGTACTTATTTACTTGTCTATGATTGCCTATAACCCTGCAAGTTTGTATGCCATACAGTCGGAAGCTATTGACACCAGAGTTCTCAGATCAAAATTTGTCTACAAAAAATTAAAAAAAATTAAACTAGATGAAAACCCAAGATCTCGATGCCGATGTTTAACCTAAACAAAGAGATTTACTAGCGTAGGTAAATTTGAATCTATTGTGATCTACTGGCATCCTATGTTACATGAACTTGGTACACGACCCTCAAGTACTGATGTTGAACAATTCATTTCAGTGTAAGAAATTGGCAAATTCAAGAAATGTCAGATACAATTATTTGATGCACAAATATTTAACTGTACATATCAACCACAACCACCTCACATTGCCCATGTGGCACGAGAACACCATTAAATAGTGGACACAATGCAGCCAACAGAAACAAAGAACGAAAAGAGAATCTGGATTTTGATAGATGACACAGGTTTGCTGCAAAAAATCAAGTAAAATCTGTTTGAAGTAGTTTAACTGGCTCCCGTTCATTTAGACTTATGTCGTGTTTAACTTTTTAGAGAAGGCAATGCAATGTTTCCATTTAGGTAATTATCTAAGCAATGTGGCAATTGTACAGTCACCACACCGCATACCAGATCACTTTGACAACACAACACTGCCAAATCCACATATACTAGCAATTTTGATACCTATTGGTTGTAGCTTTTTCTTAGATGGGCTTCCAAACTTCGTGATTTTAACTAATGTGGGATGTTACAAGTTGTCTTCTCTGTGTGCTCAAACTAAGATTCACAACGCTGAAATCTAGGAGCATTTAATAATACCCGCAGCTGACTTCAAACATTAGAAATCACATCTCAACAAAACAAAATTGCAATAAAAATTATCAATTCAGACAGAAACAGCTCAGAGACTGTTGAATCTCATAGGTCCCCATCAAGAATATTCAGAGTCAGAAAGATACTTCCTACCACTCTACAACGTACGAATTCTAGATCTTTTACAGAAAAAGTTTTAACGGAAATTACAAAATTGCCTGGATGAAACACCAAGTTGGCAAACTTGATAAAAGTAAAAAGGTAAGTAATATTACTCGCACACAACACAGACACACAAGCACAGAGGGAGGGAGGGAGTGCAACTGTCCCCACAAAGTGAGCCTAATTTATTAAAAAAATAAGTTGGTTTTTGCATTTAGACCATTACTCTTAAAAATTTATATTCTGTTGAAAAAAGATCATAATGTTTGTTGTAGACAGGAGAGAGAAGCATACATGATGCTGGACACGCTGGCTTTCCGTCATGGGTAGTGGATGATTACGTGTTTGAATTGTCATATTTTCTTTAGAGGTGGCAAGCCTTAGGATTGCAGCGTTCATTAAATTGATATAGGTTGGCGCAGCATGTTGACAAGTACTGTTGTGTAGAATTGTGTATCCAAGACTTCCATCATCATACAAATCATCCACTACAATTGCTCCATATCTGCAACCACACAAACATATTCAAGTCATGAAACCAAAGTAATAATCTACTGAATTTTAACAGAACTTAAGTATATTTGGGATATGTAGGGTGTTGCACCATTTTAAGCACAATTTAAAGCTAAACTGCCTAAAATGGCACATCTTCAAAAGTTAGCCTGATTTTTAATCTATTTAAAAAACACATGATAAATGCATTTATAAAGGCAGCATTGACATCAAGACAGCACACCTTGACTGATAGGTCAGATTTAAGCTAGACATCAAATATTCACTCATAGTTAGGAGGACAGGTCCTAATGCTGCTCCTGCTGCCTCGACTGCATCAGCTAGAACCTTCTCTGATTCAGGGAATCTATATGTTGTCTTTTCAAATTTCTGTATCCACCCACCTTGTACATACTTTGCAACCTGCATGATCAGAAGTAGTGTTTGGCACATGATGGCGGAAGACCCACATTTAGAAATAAATGGGAGGTCTAAAAAATTTCGGATGAAAATATTTAACTACCGTATATGCAACACTATATTGGATATATGTATCAACAATAACATTTTCTAAGAATGAGAAGCAACCTCTTGGGAAATCGGCCAGGATAAATCAAAAGGAATAGGACCACCACCTCCACCACCACTCAACAAAGGATTAAAGTGTGAAGTTGTCAATGTAACAGACTGTTGATCAGGATGTGGCTTTAGCTTGAGAAATAGAAGACCAAAAAACAAGAAAAGTGCAGGAATTAACAGTTGGAAAACAATTGTCTTCCGATCTCTACGAGCTGATAGAGCCCTCTTTATGAGCAAAGCTTTAGAGTGTTTCCAGAACGTTGACCTTGTTGGCATACAGGAACAGCAGCAATGAATGCTTAAGAATCTCATAAAACTGAGAATGGCAGCCATGAAGAGACTACAAGCTCTGTGTGATAAAATGAATATAAACCCAACTACTTTCATATAATTTCCACATATTCTGGAGTAAAATCTTTTCTTAGGAGCATAATCATCGCAAGCTTGAGAAACAGCATAATCTGGTAAAACAATTTCCCTTTGCTCCTCCAGGCACTCCGCTTCATCAAAGTCACATCCCGCAACCTTCAAAAATACCTCTTCCAGAGTTGTTACAGAAATTCCATAACTCTCAATGCCGGACAATTGTTTGCCTTCACAATCTGTTGTTTGTGAGTTAGCAACTGATCTTCTGGTGCACTGTTCAATTTCCCTAAACATGCTTTCAAAGCAATGTGAGGATGACAGAGGAAGCTTGAAAGAAATCTCCGTTCCAACCTATAGAAAACAAATTAAAGCTTTATTATCGAAGTAGGTACCCACAGAATTAATAACAGTTGTGTGTATAAATAAATGAACGTCCTTTTACTTTCAAAAACACATTATCCTTTAACCAAATAAAAATAATACAAGATTCAAGATCAGAACAATACTTCGCTCACACATGTAGCTGATGGTATATGGCGGTGAACAATATTAGCGGCTACAGAGGCATCAGGTGCAGTCTACAAGAATGACAATTAAAAAAGTTTATATAAATACAAGTTTATCATCATCAGTGACTATATTAATGAAGAAAGTCACAAGCCGATTAAATCGAACTATAAAGTAATCAGACCTTCACTAGGGTAAGAGTATAACCAACCCCATACTGATGCTTCAAGAAAAGGGAACTGCAAAATGATAAAAATATTCTAGTCACATAATAGTAGAAAATCATTATTTTTTTAACTCAAATTCTTCTCCCCTTTAAAAATAACCTTCCACAGCATCTCAAAGAACCATTTGCCATTATGGCTATTCGATCTCCTAGTACATCAGCTTCATCCATGGAGTGTGTAGTCAGTAGTATAATTCTTCCCTTCTTTATTTTTTTGATTAATTGCCATGTCATCCGCATTGAATAAGGATCCATTCCGCTAGTAGGTTCATCAAGAACGATAATCTATAAAAGAGCATGTTTTAATGTACATAATATGTAAGAAATTCAACAACAAAATAAAGAGATTCTGGCAAAGTGCTTACCTTACTATCTCCTATTAATGCAATTGCAAGTGACAACTTTCTTTTCATACCTCCAGAAAGAGCTCTCACAACAATATTAAGTTTATCAGCCAATCCCACCTAAAGTTCAGAATCAGGTGTAAAACAAATAATTAAATGCAACAAGACATGCATCCTTGATCTAGTTTAAAAACATGAACCTTAAGACACAAACTTATCAAGGTCATTTAGGACTTAAAGAGTTTATCCAGACATTACGTTTCTTTTTCTATCTGTTTTTTGCTAAGCATCCAGACATTACTTTGAACAACCGAGAGCATTTGTGAGGACAATTACTGTAGCAAAGCATCTGATTTCAAGTTCTATTCGATACTTGATAGGTTTCTAAAGACCAGTTGCGAATAAGTGACGTATCAAGTGCTGGTATGATGATGTTTGAGATACTTTCCTCTTACTAGGCCGGAAATTTCTTAAGCTGCGGCGAATCAATAAACCATGATTCATGGTTTTCTTACATTAAAACTGCCTCAAGAATTTTGGGAGAATCAAAACCTGGGCCTAAGAAGGGAGTACTGTTCTACTGGTAGATATTGACAGCATGAATAGCTTCATGCAATATAAATTCTACTGGAACGAATTCTTATCTGGTAAATCATATATCAGTTCAGCTTGCTAACATCAAACATCTTTAGAATAATAAACAGTCAGAGATACATAAGCATATCAAACATATTTGTAACAACCTACTGTGGCAACACAAACTAAATTAAACCCAACTGAAGAAAAACTATATAAATAACAGTAACCACCAAAAACCCATCAAACACATAATCTTATATGTTTAGCTCACAGTAAAGAAGAGGTAATAATTTAAAGTGTCAGGAACTAACTTCATCAACCATTCCACTCACAACATTATCCAACAAGTCTGCTTGAACACCCTTAATATTGGCAAATAATTCCAGATGCTCCTTCACCTGGCAGTATAACAAGTCAAGCTTGGCATTATATAGAATACTGCAATAACTACAAGTACAAGATCTAACAGCATATCTCTTAAAGATAAGGAAAAACCTTATGCCCCGCTATCAGTGGCGGACCCAGAAATTTTTTTCAATGGGTTCCTAATATAAAATTTTAAATTAAAATAAAAATAAATTAAATTAAAAAGTACGAATTTTTAACACATGAAAATGTTTTATATTTTAGAGTTGTTTTTTTTACTGTGTTCTTATCTTTTAAAACAGTCTGGTACATATTTATCAACAACTTGACTATTTTTTAACTTTTTTTTAATTTTTATTTAGGTTTTTTATGTGATGTTTGATTAAAAATTTAATTAAGTGGGTTCCTGTAAAATATTTAAGTGGGTTCTTTTAAGTATTCCGTAATTTTTTAGCTTAAAAACTAGTATATATTTATCATTAAGACCGAGCCGAGTGGGTTCCCGGGCACCCACTATAATCTATATAGGTCTGCCCCTGCCCGCTATTATAAATCTAGTAATGGAAGATGTGTAAAAATGAAAAAATGACCAAATTACACCACTTTTGAGAACCCACTGCCCAAAATACCTATAAGTGGAAAGTCCGCCCAAAATACCTGTCCAATACGCATGTATAACATGCGCATATAAACACCGCATTTTTATGAAGGCCACGCAAATGGTACATGCGTATAAATTTATTTTTTTATTAAAAAAAATGGACCACGCAAGTGGTACATGCGTATAACTTTCAAAGTAAAAAAAAACAAAACTTAAACCTGGGCATGCGCATGGTTATCATGCGTAGCCTGTTGCATAATCTAAAAAAAAAAAAAAGAATACGCAAAATCCACGTGCAATTGGGAAGACAACGCATAGCATAAATGCGTGTTCACTTTTTAAAAAAGAAAAAAAGAAAAGAATACGCATGTTAGCTTTGCGTGGCTTGATTCTTAAAAAAAAAAACAACGCATACGGGACTTGCGTATATGGTGGGTATTTTGGGCGGAAGCTCACGCATATGGGTATTTTGGTTAGCTAATTTAAAAAGGTGGGTATTTGGGGATTTCACCCTGTAAAAATCAGCACAAAACTACCGCTTCATCCCCCAAAAAAGCAGTTAAAAATAAAATAGTCCATATACATTCAGTTTTCAGAAACAAACTAGCCTATAACCCGTGCAAAGCACGGACTATCATCTATTATTATTATTATTATTATTATTATTATTATTATTATTATTATTATTATTATTAATTAATATATTAATTATTTGATTTAATGAAAAATTTAAATTTATTTTAATAAATTTTATTAATTATTTTAAATTTACATATGTTTCATACTTAATTTCATGACATAAATAAATATCATTAATTTAACGTTATTTTCAAATTTTGTTAAATATCTTAAAATTTTAATAGATAATTTTTAAAAATTATTTAGTGTTACCTCAAATAATAGAAGAAAGAATCGTAGAAATAAGTGTGTGCGGGCCATGATTCTAATCGGGATATAATTGAAAATGTATATAATTCTATAAAACATGTGGTTTTTTATTTTTAAAAAGTTACATACTCTCTCCGTCCCATTTATATTGGTCATAATTCCTTTTTCGCATGTCCCTTGACCATGTTTCTTTAATAAAATAAATAAAGGGTTAAATATGTTAAGTTTTTCTAAATATATAAGCAATTGAGAGTAAGTTTGACAGTTTCACTTGATTACTAAATACGTGTCTCTTGATTGATGACCAATATAAACGGGATGGAGTAAGTATAATTTAACTGAATTTGGAATTTTTTACGCATTTTTTTTAAATTTTCTAAAAATGTACTTTTATGCCTTATTGGTAAATTTTGTTATTTATAATAAGCAAATTAATATTTTTAATATAATTTTTTAACTTGTTATTTTTAGAAAGGTGTTAATAACCTTACTGGTAAATTTTGTTGTTTAAAATAAGTAAATTAATATTTTTAACATAATTGTTTTAACTTATTATTTTTAGTAAGGTGTTAACCAACCAACCAACGATACCTTATTTTACTTGTAATAGTATAATATAGATAGATAATAAATTATAATCCGTGTGATTATAATTTTAGTTTGTCTTCACTTTGTTGATTTATAATTTTTTGTAAATTTGTTAATAAATATGTGATTTTAATTTAAATATATAGAAAGAGTATGTAATTGAATATTAATTGGATTATAATTAAAAGAGTTTGTTAATAAGTAAAATATGTAGTTTATTTTTTACAAAATAAAATTTTATATGCATTTTAATGTATTTTTTATTTTTTGGAAGGTGTTAACCGACCAACCAACCAACCAATTATACTCTGTTTCGCTTATAATAGTATAGTATAGATAGATATATAAACCGATTAAAAATGATCCGGATCCTGTTCAAGCAAAGCATAATATTTCAAAGAAAGACTAAATAGCTTTATGCCACCACTGAAAGATAGATAGTAACAAATATCAAATGCAGTATTATTAGACATCTAACCAGAAACAAAGATAGCTTACAGTTAATTCTGGGAAAAGGATATCATACTGAGGGCACACACCCAAATTTTTCCTTATCTCATCCTGCAGGATAAACAAATTGGTCAGAAAAGTGCTCAAATATAACACAACCAACGATCAGGACAGGATAAACAGATTGGTCAGAAATGTGCTCAAATTTCGATCAGGTTCAGGACAAGTAAAAACATAGATTTGACGGGAAGGAACAATATGTTTTAATCAAGATTGTGCGCAACAGCCGACTATATAAGCTATAAACTAAGAATAAAGAAACAGCACTATGATACTACTTCCTACAGGAATAGCAGCAGCAGTTACTTATATAAAAACTTAAGAAATTCGTAACTTTAAGATTATTCCCCTAAGCCAGAGTCTTCACAGAAACAACCCATCTACTTGGAGGCATGTTTTGTTTTTTCCTCTTCAATTATGCACCTCTTCATCTTCCTAAGACGAGGAGAAGAAAGTAAAATACTTAGCAAGCCAATGCTTTTCACAGACAAGGAGATGGACGAGACAAGTTTTGTCACCAAAGACGAGTGGGAAAACCTTCACTTTTAATAGTAGGACAGCAAGGCTCAGACCGAGGAGCGAAAGCCACAACACAATCAAACCAGAGGCTCAACAACACAGTACTGATATTAAGTTCGGTTCAGATCGAAGTCGTAGAAAACAGATCTTACACAAATATTAGAAACCTCTCGAATACAGTGCTCCAAAAAAATACTGTGACTCATTGAGTAATAATCTAAAAAATTCAGTGCATAAATATAATGATACGACTAAAACGGATATTTTTGAATGTGCTACATAATAGTTAGATTAGTTGTAATCTAAAGACTGCGATAGTTTGATTAGCTTCATGCTATCATGGACCTAGAAAGATTAGTGTAATGAAGTTACCATATCAGTAAGGATATTCTTCCCCAATACCAAAGCATCACCGGATGTAGGAGAAAGGAGGCCAACAATCATGGATATTGTTGTGCTTTTACCAGCACCATTATGACCTTCAAAATTTGAGCATCCATCAATTTACATACACCGTATTAAGGAACAAGAACAACAAAAAACAGAGAAGTAGATTGAACAAACTGATAGAAGCAAATATGAAAGAGCATCAAATAGCAAAAGTAGAGGGACCCTTTCCGAACTGCAAGATTAACTTACTTTCAGTAAGTGCATGCTCTAAACATAAATTATTAGGCATTTATTCTATTTGCAAGTTGAAGTAATATCAGTACAATAAATAGAACAGTTTAATCCCAAGAACGAGCAAGATATAACTACCTATTTTTCTTTTATGTATGTGACGAGGAGAGTAAGGAATCAAACCCCATTATGACAGTTGGCCATGGGGGAAAAGAAGCCTTTCCAAGAGGCTGTCAACAAATCATCTACATATTACCCTCTATATAACTCTCTTTATTAATTCTAGTATCACTTTCCACAAAGACACTAAAAAGGCAAAAAAGACCCCCAATATCACAATTTCAAGATAAATGGTCCCAAATATCACAAATGAAAAAGTTGGCCCCGTATATCACTCCAAAACGCTACATCGTGTAGCGTTTTGGATTTTTTATTTTTTTTTGTAAGAGGCGCTAAGGCGTCTAGCGTTGTTTGTGTTTTGTGGTGGGGGGAAGGGGGTAACGCCACATAATGTGGCGTTTGGGGTTGGTTTTCCTTTTTTTTTTTCTAAATATATATTTATAAATAATATTAAAAATTTAAAAAAATGGTCAACTAAAATTGTATTTTTTAAAATTTAAAAAATACAATTTTAATTAACCTTTGGGATTCAATAATTAACCTTCGGGGTTCAACGTATCCATTTAGGATTTTAGAAATATTCCGAACAACGAATAAACCGTATGCGAACTTAGGGTTTAGGGTCTAGGGACTAGGGACTTATCCTGATTTTTAAACGCGTTAGCATTTAAAAATCAGGCCACCGGATTCAATTTTTTAATTAAAATTTTAAAATTTTATTTGCATTCCCTCGGAGTTTCAATGGTTAACCTTTGGGGTTCAACAGATCCATTTTGGGTTTTAGAAATATTCCGAACGACAAATAAACCGTATACGAACAACCCTAAACCCTAGATCCTAAACTCAAACGCTAAGTCGTCTAGCGTTCTCCCCCAACGCTACTTTAAACAGCGTCTTCCCTCTCTCTCCTTCAAAACGCTAGACGCTTCAGCAATTTAGAGATATATGATATCAATCACACCCATAGAATACCACACCCATAAATGCTGTAAACAGGGTCAAGCAATGAGCACAAGTCTTCCAAATCAAAGAATCAACAAGATGCTTTGGTTTTCTAGAACTACAAATCTCCCGTAAAAAAAAACAATACATAATACTGACCAAATTCTACCAAACAAATGGCAAAATGTCCCACCTCCAACTCCCAAGTCATTCAGTTTATAATAAATAATTCATAAATCTCAACGTGTATATAATTATAACCCAAATCGGGTGGAAAGAAGGACACTAGCATGTATAAAGACTGCTCAGCATATAGGAATACATGTATACATATAACACAGCAATATTTGCACATATGTCAACATTATCGCACACGATTATATGAGGACCAAATATGAGGAGAAGAATACCAGCAATAAAGGAAACTACTACTAAGCAAAAACATTGAATTAATAATAATACATGGAAAATGAACAAGAGGGAGAGCAGAGAAAATTAATCTAGGGAAACTCATACAGAAGTGCAAGAAGAACCCAATTCCTTATGGACCTTATCAACTCCCCCGCCCCCCCCCCCCCCCCAAAAAAAAAAAATCAAAACCACATTTCCTCTATCCTATGACACTGAAAAACTGGGAAAAGGGCCCACGAATGTGAATGGTGAGAAATGAACTCATAACACGCTTTCCACTCCGTGGGTGGGTGAAGGCAGGGGGCAAGAAGATATGACTAACCTAGAAGAGCAAGAATCTGATTTTCATATAAGGTAAGATGCAATGAATTGACAGCATGGCACTCGCCCTTCTTTGTAGAGTAAACCTTATGCAGATTTCTAATCTGGATGCATCTGCAAAAAAGACACTGATGCTAAATCTGATAGATATACATATATAATTGTACTAATATGAGGGTAAGTTACAACTAGCAATACTGTGTCTTCAAATACTAGTGTTTTCACCTGCAATCTAGCTCTTGCTGCTTCATTTCCAAGCTTATGGCTTCCACAGCTGGCCCAGCAGAACTACCTTCTTTAGTAAGCTCACCACTGGTCTCACCTTTAGAAGCATGGTGCTCAACGGATATCTTCTTACTCCAAAAATTCCAGCGATTAATGAAGTTCCAAGGGCGAATCGGTCTATTCTCATTGTTAAACACCTGATCACATCACATCACCGAGTCTATAATATATGTCATGCCAACAAGTATGCAGTAATGTATATTATTTGGGACTACAAGGTCCAATCTTCCAACTTGATCTCCAACATCCATATCAGAATGATATTTTTTATTATTCATTATGACCACCTACCTTCAATAACTATGTCGTTTAAAGTGATTTGTATATTGAATCCTCCCTCTACCAACAACAAGCTTTTAAGCGTATGGTTCTTCGATAAGTAAATTTTGATTGATGAACTAGTACAAGCCTGTGACATGCATCTTGCCGGATTCTGAATGCGGGCATACGCAGAACTTGTAATCTAGTTAGAGTATCATCGTACTGATTGGCTCATTTAGAATGCAGTGGAAATTGCAAATACTAAAGTAGAATAACTGATTTACCATTAACATTTAAGAATCAAGATTAAAACTAACAAATTAGGAAAATTATGAGCATAAAAATATCATCAGATACATTTTTTTATAAAGTAAAATAGATGATATAATAAAAATTTCATTTTGAAGTCCTACAAAGCTACAGTTCAGTTCAGTTCACTAAGGGGTCGTTGAATCGGGGTGGCATGGATTGGAACTTCACTCATGATACCATGTATTTGATTTAGTGTGGAATAAATCTTTTTGATATAAGATACTTTTGAGTAATTTTTCACATCAATTAATTATATTATATAAAATATATTTTTTATTGTTAGTAATGTTTGTTTGTATATATTATTATTCTATTATTAGTAATGTTTGTTTGCTGGAGTGCAACAATAATATTTGAATTAATAATAGGTAGTGATATTGATATATGCGTACTTTAAATTCAGAGTTGCACACACCCATGATTTATTTGACAAAAATACCCTTATTTCTATTTTGATTTTTTCTATTTATGTTACTAATTATCATTATATTCTCTTTATTAATTATAATTAATTTTATAAAAAACACATCTCTATTGTTGTAATACTGTATATGTTATTTTAGAACTAATTTGTTTCGATTCTTAAATATATTATATTGATAAGGATACACATAGATTTTGCCGATTACATCAGACAAAATTTTAATGTATATTATCTATAACACATAGCAGCATATAATAAAAAAAACATATAAAAATTCTTTTTGCATTACGAATTGTAAAAGAAAATATAAGTTACAAAGTATAAAATTATTTAATATCATTAGCAATATAATATTAAGTAAAAAGTTTATATTGTTACCAATATTAAATCTAAACTATATTTCTAAAACCGAGATAATAAATTCATACATCTGTCGGTGATTGGCCCGATCGGATTAAAATAATAACAATATTGACTACAATATTTTAGATAGAATACTATAATATCAGATGTTATACAGTATCAAAATAGATAAGTTACTCTTTCATACCTTAAGATAATAAGAGTATAACTTATATTTTAAATTAAGATAATATGAAAATATAACTGTCAATTTGTATTCGACTTAATTATACTGTAATACTTTATTTATGTTCATAATTTATTTTAAAATATTTTTTTATTTTATTCCAAATTTGTTTATACTGTATCAATATAAAAGATCGTACTTAGCACGAGGTCTATGTGGTGTTACTAAGTGTTACAATAAAACCTCAATAAAATAATATTTGATAAACGAATAATCCCGTCAAATGAATATTTTTCGGTGTAAACATAATAGTGATAAGTGTATTTTTAAACTTGACCAACGAATAATCTTAAGAAAAATAATACTTCTTCTTAAGATTCAAGGGTTTTATTTTTCAAGTCCCAAGGGTTTTATTCATCAAGGATTAACTATAGTTACGAAATTTTATTAGTTATAACTTATAAGTACTACAATTATTACATAAACTATATATTTGTTAAGATATGATAATATACATACTATTTTACCGAATCATTACTTCTTTGAAGTCCTTAAAGATCATATTAATGGGTAAGGAGAATATTGGAAATAGAAAACAAAACCAAGGTCATTTAAGTCATAGAACAAAAAAGGTGTGCAAGTATCAATTTAAGGTGTGCTAATATCACTGCCCTTATTATTTCATACCACCTACTCATACACACCTTGTGGGTTTCAAAACCCATACCCTGTGGGTTTGAGGTACAAGTTTCAAAAATAAAAAAAGTTCTTCCAAACACTAGGTATGACCGTATGGGTTTTCTTTATTCTGAACTGATACCTCATCCTTAATACCAACGAACCAAACAACCCGTAATAGTAATGAAGCTGTATCAGAAGAAGTGAGATTAGTTATTTAATTGAACCGAACAGAATGATTATTGAGTGCAAAAAGGTGACGCAACCTGTCTCTTTATTGCCTATTGTATAACCCGACAAAATGGCCTAATACGTCGACTTATGGGTGCATCTAAAGTCTCCTAAATGGACATAATAAATTTTTGTATGCTGTGTCTTAATACATGTTTGGACCATCTGAACAAGAGTCAGACTGATGTCCTTGGCTGTGATTTTACATAAATTCAATGAGGAAGCTCTATGCTTAGTAACTTATTTGAATTACTGACTTGAGATGATGGATCTATAGTGTAGTGATGAAGTATAAAATGCAATTAATGACATTGTATATTGACATCTCTCGAGTCAAACATGACATTATCATAAAATTAAAATTGACTGTCAGCAAGAGGATGAACTAATGCAATCATTTATACATCAAAACGATTCCAATAATTTCCGAAACAAAGATTAAAATAGCATATCAAAATCCGAAGCAATACCTTATCCAGGTAAAGACCAATTGCACAGTACAAAAATGAATCGAACAACATCATCAAGAGACAGACCAAAAAAGACACTCCAGATGATGCCTGAAAGGATTAGGAACTAAATGTGAGGAAACAGAAAAGGACCAATTAAATATTACTATATAAGAGTATAAGCATACCCGCCACATGTTACTCCACCGAAGTCCAACATGAGCACGCTCATAGTCAGCAAAGTTAATTGATCCTAATGCAAAAGCAGTGGGTGAAAGCAAAGAGGCCAGGACCTTGATAATCCTACAAATCAAGTGTCCTAATATTAAAATAACACTAAATGATCATCTTTCCTAGGAAAGTCGCAAAACGAAAATACTAACATGGAAACAGTCTGATCATTGACAGTATAATAAGGGAAAAATGCCCCAAGAAAGGTCAAAGTTCCGACTGCCACAGCTGTTTTTGCTCGGGTAAAGAATGTAGAGATTAGAAATGACAGCATTATTGCACTGAGTCCGAACAAGAAGAAGTACATAAAGACCAGTGTCTTATCACTGTACTTGAAAAGGGTGCCCATTGTGCATATAGTAATGATACCAGCAGAAACTGCAAACTGCATGGAAAGAAAAGGCATAAATGGTGCTTTTTTCATATTAATTGCGAGCATGGAATTAAAATTCACAGTCAATGAACCAACTTTATGGGAAAGCCTCGGGATAACAACCATGCAAGTATCAAGTATGTAAAAGAAGCAACTAAAGTTATAAGATTTAGAATCGATTTATATACATTACCATCACCTCCTAGAACCAAAGAGATGAGAATACGGAAACACTGGTTGTGATTTGTGAATAAGAATTAAAATTCCTCCAATCAATTTTATTTATTTTTTTGGAGAGGGGAAGGGTAAATGAGAGCCTTGAACTATATTAAAGCGAAGTTACGACCCAATTTGCAGCAAGTTGCAGATATCAAAAGATCTGATAACATATAAACCTAAAACCACCTAAAAGTTGACAACTAGGTTGTGGTGCATCTTGCTGCTCTGCATAACGATATTATTGTACCGTCACTTCACTATCTTAGAACATAACAAACGAAAACAAACAAAGTGATTCTCTTGCCTCTCAAAGGCATGGTTGGGCCATAAAAAACTTCAATAAATTGCTACAAACAATCAAGAATTATAGTTAAAGGTCAGACAGTAAATGCACAAATCTTTCTTCAAAATTACTGCCATTATTTTTTCAAGTCAAAATTACTAAGAAGAAAAAAGAGCCCTCATAGGCAAATTATCTCAACCAAAGAGATACTCTTAATAGATTACGGCATTATCTAACTCATAGTGAAAGATTGTCTTCAGCATTTCACAGTAGAAATGGAGTTAATAGCATAATTTTTCAAAATACATCACTTCTCTTAATATCTTTCAAGTAATTTTACATGTGCAGAGACACCAACTGGTATGACAGATATAGATAAACAACGAAACATTTGAAATTTGCATAATTCAGATACCAATATTCTTCTTAACAAGCATAGGCAGATCTCTCGTATATTATCATTGAGATGTAAAGAGCAACCATTTTGATCTTGCACTTCTAAATCCTTAACTAAGAAAATTATAAAGGTGAGAAACCTAGGCAGTGATACTAATTCATGCTATTCCATGGTTTAGCTCCAACAAAATCAACATAGCCAAACACATATCTACCTGAAATGAGTATGTAATAAACCATGAAAGGTGGAATATCTCGCCTTTCAGACCCATCATGTAAAGACCTTCTTTTATCTTTTGTTCCTGGAGTGTCAAAATTAAAAGTTTGCTGAACAAAAAACTCTCTGAAGCAAAACTTAAAATATATACGAAACAGCTCCAGCAATTATATTCAAATTTACTCTGACCCATATGATTAATGCACAGATCAAAAGCAGAAGCAGACCTTCTCAAAAACAGAGTAACTAATCAGGCGTGAAATTGGATAGAGAAAACCCAAAAGGTAACTGTTCATTGAGATCCAAAGAAAAAGACATTTTGTCAATAAATTACGAAAACTGAAATAGATAAATGGCATGACATAAAACAGGAGATTTGAGGACAAGAGAACTTTCTTTTACAAAATAATTTTAAGTACGGATGCAAGAAATTAATGTAAGATACGTACAGGACTCCCATGACTGTCTTGATTATGGACTGGAATTCATCATCTGTATATTCACGAGTAGGAAATGGAGCAAGTTTTATGTTTGAAGGACTGAATCGAGTCCAAGCTATTTTCAGGGAGGAATTTGTAACTGATGGCAGTGAAGGTGACTTCAAATCTTCATTGACCGAGTTGGCAGGTGATTGCTGAGCAGCATAAATAATAAAAGAATCCACAAGTTGTTGGAGCTGAGAAAAGAAAAAGTAAAAGTGATTATATTATTAGTTTTATTTAAAACATGCACCGAAAAGAGGATGGCAGCACATTGTATGAAACAGAATCGAAGTTTAATCGATTTAGTCCATAACTGAAAATACACTCATTGCTAGTATGAACACACATAAAACAGATATAGACAAGAGGGTACAAATTGTTCATACAGTTAAGAAGCCACTGAAGCTATACTGCATGATTGGTAGAGTATTGACACCTAATTCGAGGTCATTAAGATAAGGACCGTTTGTGTCCATGATGCTTTTAACATCAGGAAATCCTGAAAATGCCCATGAGTGGTTTAGACGTATACTGTAATCGAATGACTGGGGACCTTGATCATGAAACACAATGGCTCCTTTGATTTTCGGATTCCAGCAACTCCTATATCAAAAGAAAAGAAATAAGTAATACATATATAACACTTTTAGAATATCCAACGGGCAGGAGCTTATTAGTTACTCCAAATACAACTGCAGAACTTCCATGACTAGGATAAAATATGGAAAAGATATCCCCGCCACCCCCAGATAAGCAATCCTTACCCTTGCATGCAAGCAAGATGCATATAGCTCGCATATATATGTACAAGGCTGAGTGATAAAGCATCACTGAAATTTAAACATTAGAACAGATACTTATTTTCCAGCACATATGTTTTACTAGAATCACAAGAAAGAAGTTTGCGAGTTGAGAGGAACAAGAACCAGCACTCAAATAAGCCTCGCAAAAAGAGTTTGAAACGAAAACATAAAACCGTTCAGTTCCATCCAATATTGCGTTACAGAGTGATGGGCTGGATTGTTCAAGACCAATGACCCATATATTATCAACCAAACTCATCTGACGCGATCTCTACTTTTAGACTACAAAGTAAATTAAAAATAAGTGAAATTTTGTTTATTTATATCCAAATACTCATCTTTGCTCTACTAACACACAAACATGTTTAAATGAATGAATTTATTTAGTCATATTAGCATCATGTAGGAATATCAGTTAGAATACAACTCACTTCACTTGATCGAAAGCACCATAAAGATCTGATCTTATATAAGTCTCAAGTTCCAATTCGTCATTGTAAATCTTAGATACACGCTGTAAGAACAAAGTAAGTTGTTATCAGATCCACAGTAAATTACAATGTCCTTACAGATAAAGTCTGAGAAATGTAATGTTATCATCTTTCTGCTTTAAAGAGTCCAAAACATGTGAATACTTCATTTAATTAGAATGTATGAAAGAATAGGTCAGCAATTGCACAGATGGGAAAACAGCCAAGAAGATGATCAAATACATATTAAATACAGGAAGTAGAGAGTAAACAGATATATAGGAGAAAACAACTGGTAAAAGCTAAATGGCTCAGGAATGGATACCCTTCAGATGCAGCACAGATAAATTTATGTAACCCCTCCAAGAAATTTTGATTATCCCATTGGCTACAATAATTAGGGATGTGGAAACATTTATATAGAGAGAAGGGGTGGATTCCAATAAAAACAAGAGAACAGAAGATCAAAAGTTCCCTTTATCTTGGCTCCGTATAAAATACAAACCCTATTATACAGGATACAAAAACTGAAATATGCAGTGAATTAATCACCACGGTTGGCCTGGTTTAACTTTGGGTGTTTGATTCAGTTCTGTAAACGAAGTTCAGTTAAATATCTTCTGGATTTGATTGTACTAAGTCACAGATTTGGTCATTGTAGATCAAGGGCTTCTGGGTATCCATCAATGTGGTTATAAAAAGTGACGAATATCCAAGTAAAACTATCTGGGAACATATCCAATGCATAATATAGAAATGAAGGAACAAACCTAACATGATACCTTTAGTAGGGGAAATTTAAATGATAATATATTGATCATCATTCTTGTCTCTGTTGTATTTGGCGCAAAAGCCAAAAACTCGCCCTTGGCCAACAGAAGTTCTAAAACTTGATTGAAACTAGGGGATGCATCATCTTTTCCAACTTCAATAAACAATTCCTTTTTAATATACCTGCATAAGGTCATAGAATTAAAAAAAAAATTAAAAGATAACAACTTTGACAACATTACAATGAGATAATTTAATACTGTTAATTTTATAATTCCTTTCATGGTCACTAGTAATTGCAAGGGTTAAAAACCTTAAAGCGGCTCTGCTTATCCAACTGCTTTCCTACTACTAAAACGCATAATTTGTATACTACATCAAACTTTCTAATCAACACGTGTCTCAGTATACAAAACTTGAAGCATAGTGATAACAGGAAGAGACATACGACTGAGCCGGGTGGATCTGTGTATCCACTTGAGTCCTCACAGCTATTAACATCAGCATTATAATAGTTGGAAGCATGATCTGCACAATTAAACAAAAAACACCACATTGTAAACTCAATTTCAGCTGTGTACTATTTCCAAATATACACAGAATGCATGTGATTAGTACACACTATACACTAACCAGCACCGTGATCACTAATATTCACAAATTTTACTATAAATAGATAATTGTGATAGCAATCAAATACAGCAAAAGTATCATCAAACAATCACCTTAATATAATTGTACATTTTATCCATCAACAATTAAAAAGGTATAACCAACTATGAACATGATAAAATATATATAGCAAAGTAACTAATTTGAAAAGGAGAGAGAGAGAGGGGGGGGGGGGAGGGGGGGGAGAGAGAGAGAGAGAGAGAGAGAGAGGGAGAGAGAGAGGGGAGACCTCAGCAAAAGTAACAAAAGGATGACGAATTTTGAGAAGCCAGTTCTTGCGAAGCATGGCCTTCAACTGTCGTCCAGAAGACCTCATCTTCTTCTAGTTCCCTCTACAAAACCCTAATTAATCACTAGAGTTTTACACTTTTAGAGAGAGAGAGAGAGATAAAGGGGGAGAGAGGCATGGGAAGGTAAAGTGACGGAGGGGGAAAGCTTGGTGTTTACTTTGGCGTTGAATGCAGGCAGGCAGCAGCAGACATTTGGTAACTGGTGATAGATATTAGATACTAGAAAAGGACAAACTGCTTTCTCCCTTAGTACGGTGTCGTTTTCTGGCTTGGTAAGTAGAATATCTTAAAATTAAATCCCTTTCTCATTTGGCAATCTTTATTCTTTATTGAACCAGATATAATTAATAATTATCTTTGGAGTGTTTGGCTTCTTAAAGCAATTTCATTTTTTTTTTACAGGTAAAGCAATTTCATTAACATTAAACTGTTCCCTCCATTTCTTTTAGTCTTTAATTTTGGATCGTTAAATTAATCAAATTTTGAGTATAAATTATGATTTATTTTTTCATAATTTGGAAAATCTTAAAAATGTATTTGAAAGTAAATTATATATAATTTTTGATGATATATAAGTTTTTAAACTTTTTAATAATATAATATAGATATATATATCATGCAAAATTAAATTAGGATTATTATTAAAATAAAAGTAGTAATAAATTTGAAGAATCAAACACAATTTTAGTTGACAAGTATTTAAATGGATAGTTGGAATATGGTGATGATTGAAACAGTTGTTTGCTTGGATATAGTAGGGATATAAGGAGTTCACTACATCACACCACACTGCATCGTAACATACAATTTCACTAAATCATTTGATTACATGACACTATTTAATTAACACAACATAACAGTTATAATCTGTACATACTCATAAAAACATGAATTTTTACACATACATAAAAGAATATCACATATTATAATTACTCAATGGCAGGTTAACTAACAATTTTGAAGATAAAAGTTAATTTTCTTACCCTTTATTCTAGGAGTGGAAATTTGGGTGTTGATTATACCATAATATAAAAATATGGTCCTTTATGTCACCATAAAACGCAACTTAAAATTGTATTTTTATAAAACACAAACGTGTGTTACATTTTCATGAAAAAATTACATTATTAAGAAAATAAATGACCAAAAACGCATGTCTATGTTGCGTTTTATTAAATGTCGCTTCACTTTACGTTTTCACATAATGTATCTATTATTTTTTTCCCTACATGCATGCACGTGACTTAAAAGTTAAAACAATGTTCATGTATATTAAAATTCATCTCGCAGATCCAACATCAATAAGCCTAATTCAAAGATGATGTCACATTTATCTGTACTATGAGAGGTCTTTTTTTAATAATGCCATAAAAACCATCTTATTTTAAATAGAGTTATAAGATAGATTTTCTATAGATATTGGCACTCATTCTGCTCGCACAACAGGAGAAGTGAGGAAACTAACTAGTGGATGGTTTATATAAATATGTGATTTCGCACATTGGAGAGAACTGGGCTACAAAGTAGGCTTGAAAGGGTTTTAAGATCTTTTCATCTAATAAATATACAGAAAAAGATAATAAATATATTGTTTCGAAAAAATCAAATAAAAAAAATTAGTACTACAAGAACATAGCAGTGATCTAACAAAACTACTTATATATTATAAAATTTTAATAAATTAAAGATAACAAAAATATACTTAAAAATATAAATCCAATTTAAAAAAACAAAACATGTTTAAATAATTTTAACTTTTTTTCTTTAAAAGTTGTAAGAAATAAATTAGAAAAATAACTATTCATGCAAGATATATGGTAAACAAATTGTGCCGCAAGTCCTCGTTGAATAACAAATTCAATTCTTCAAAATACATATTTTGCTGAACCTCTAGTCATCATGTTCTTGTTCGAATTTAAATTTTAGTTCAATTGTAATTTATTTATTTTTAATTTTTACTACTTTTTTATAAGTTTATGGAATTAAAACTTACAATGTTTTTTTTAAAAAAAAAACTTACAATGTTATTGAATAAAAATAAATATTGAAATAGAAATATCTGACTGAAAATTGGATTCAGATAGTATCCATATCAGCATAATATCTATCAAAAAATATGAATCCGCATAATATCTATCGAATTCGGATTCAAATAATTTTGTTAAAATATTTTCGGATTCCAATATGAATTTGGATACAAATTTAGATTTTCCAATTCTGAAATAGTCAAAACTGTATCTAGGATATCTTTTTAATACTCCTACTTGTGGTTCATTTCCACATTCTTTAATCATTCTTAATGTCTTACATTTGTCAAATAATAATTAACAAATGTTTGGAGTGTTTGGATTCTTCAAAAAAAAAAAATGTTTGGAGTGTTTTGCTTCTTAAAGCAATTTCATTTTTTTTTTACAGGTAAAGCAATTTCATTAACATAAAACTGTTCCCTCCATTTCTTTTAGTCTTTAATTTTGGATCGTTAAATTAATCAAATTTTGAGTATAAATTATGATTTATTTTTTCATAATTTGGAAAATCTTAAAAATGTATTTGAAAGTAAATTATATATAATTTTTGATTATATATAAGTTTTTAAACTTTTTAATAATATAATATAGATATATATATCATGCAAAATTAAATTAGGATTATTATTGAAATAAATAGTAATCTATACTATTATATAAATTCCGAAACATTGAAAGTTTTGGTACCTGTTTTTTGGTACCAATTTTTTTGTACCTGTTTTTTGGTACTTCGTGAATTTACTTATGTACCCTTCATTATAAAGAAATATATATATATTAAAACACCTAAAATAAATTTTAACATAATATAATTAATGGTAATTAGTCGATTGTCTTTTTCGTATTTACTTTTAGTTGAAGATGTTACCTTTTATCATATCTTCCAATCATTAATATTACCTTTCGAATTAAAATACGTTTCCTTTTTGATTTAAGAATAATCTTACAATCATTAATATATACCCGAAAATATCATACAATATTTTTCAATTATTAATAAAATATATTAAAAATATACTTTGTTTATAATAAGGAAAAATTAGTATAATCCGTAAACATGTGTATATTAAATTAAATTAATTAAAATTAAAAATTATGTAAAAAATAATGATTATATAAATTGGTACCAGTTTTTTTGTACCTATTTTTTGGTACTTCGTGAATTTACTTATTTACCCTTCATTATAAAGAAAAATATATATTAAAACACCTAAAATAAATATTAACATAATATAATTAATGGTAAGTAGTCGATTGCCTTTTTCATATTTACTTTTAGTTGAAGATGTTACCTTTTATCATATCTTCCAATCATTAATATTTCCTTTCGAATTAAAATACGTTTCCTTTTTGATTTAAAACTAATCTTACAATCATTAATATATATCCGAAAATATCGTACCATATTTTTCAATTATTAATAAAATCTATACTATTATATAAAAACCGAAATATTAAAAGTTTTGGTACCTGTTTTTTGGTACCTATTTTTTGGTACTTCGTGAATTTACTAACTTACCCTTTATTATAAAAAAAATAAATACACCTAAAATAAGTAAAAACATAATATAATTAATGGTAATTAGTCAAGATACTACATTTTATAAACAACTAAAAATATCAATCGTTTCACATCTTTCCATCATTAATATTTCCTTTCGAACTGAAAGTCTAAAACACGTTACCTTTTCAATTTAAAACAAATCTTACAATCTAAAATTAGTAATAACATAATATAATTAATGATAATTAGTCAAAATACTACCTTTTATTAACAACTTAAAACATCAATTGTATCATATATTTCCATCATTAATATTTCCTTTCGAACTAAAAGTCTAAAAGACGTTACCTTTTTAATTTAAAACAAATCTTACAATCTAAAATAAGTAATAACATAATATAATTAATGGTAAGTAGTCAAGATATTAGCTTTTATAAACACCTAAAAACACGAATCGTATCATATCTTTCCATCATTAATATGTCCTTTCGAACTAAAACACGTAATCTTTTTAATTTAAAACAAATTTTACAATCATTAATATTTAATTTAAAAAATAGTAATCTATACTATTATATAAATTCCGAAACATTGAAAGTTTTGGTACCTGTTTTTTGGTACCAATTTTTTGGTACCTGTTTTTTGGTACTTCGTGAATTTACTTATGTACCCTTCATTATAAAGAAAAATATATATTAAAACACCTAAAATAAATTTTAACATAATATAATTAATGGTAATTAGTCGATTGTCTTTTTCGTATTTACTTTTAGTTGAAGATGTTACCTTTTATCATATCTTCCAATCATTAATATTACCTTTCGAATTAAAATACGTTTCCTTTTTTATTTAAGAATAATCTTACAATCATTAATATATACCCGAAAATATCATACAATATTTTTCAATTATTAATAAAATATATTAAAAATATACTTTGTTTATAATAAGGAAACATTAGTATAATCCGTAAACATGTGTATATTAAATTAAATTAAATAAAATTAAAAATTATGTAAAAAATAATGATTATATAAATTGGTACCAGTTTTTTTGTACCTATTTTTTGGTACTTCGTGAATTTACTTATTTACCCTTCATTATAAAGAAAAATATATATTAAAACACCTAAAATAAATATTAACATAATATAATTAATGTTAAGTAGTCGATTGCCTTTTTCATATTTACTTTTAGTTGAAGATGTTACCTTTTATCATATCTTCCAATCATTAATATTTTCTTTCGAATTAAAATACGTTTCCTTTTTTATTTAAAACTAATCTTACAATCATTAATATATATCCGAAAATATCGTGCCATATTTTCCAATTATTAATAAAATCTATACTATTATATAAAAACCGAAATATTAAAAGTTTTGGTACCTATTTTTTGGTACTTCGTGAATTTACTAACTTACCCTTTATTATAAAAAAAATAAATACACCTAAAATAAGTAAAAACATAATATAATTAATGGTAATTAGTCAAAATACTACATTTTATAAACAACTAAAAACATCAATCGTATCACATCTTTCCATCATTAATATTTTCTTTCGAACTAAAAGTCTAAAACACGTTACCTTTTCAATTTAAAACAAATCTTACAATCTAAAATTAGTAATAACATAATATAATTAATGATAATTAGTCAAAATACTACCTTTTATTAACAACTTAAAACATCAATTGTATCATATATTTCCATCATTAATATTTCCTTTCGAACTAAAAGTCTAAAAGACGTTACCTTTTTAATTTAAAACAAATCTTACAATCTAAAATAAGTAATAACATAATATAATTAATGGTAAGTAGTCAATATATTACATTTTATAAACACCTAAAAACACGAATCGTATCATATCTTTCCATCATTAATATGTCCTTTCGAACTAAAACACGTTATCTTTTTAATTTAAAACAAATTTTACAATCATTAATATATACCCGAAAATATCACATTAATATAATAAAATTAACGGTAATTAGTCAATTGTCTTTTTCATATTTACTTTTAGTTGAAGATATTACATTTTATAAACACGTAAAAACATGAATCATATCATATCTTTCGATCATTAATATTTCCTTTCGAACTAAAACATATTACCTTTTTAATTTAAAATAAATCTTTCAATCATTAATATATAACCGAAAATATCACACCATAATTTTCAAGTAAAATGTAACACCTAAAATAAATAACAATATAATATAATAAATGGTAATTAGTCGATTGCATTTTTCATGTTTACTTTCAGTTGAAGATATTACCTTTTATAAACACCTAAAAAGATCAATTGTATCATATTTTTCAATCATTAATATTTCTAATTAAAACACGTTACCTTTTTAATTTACAACAAATCTTACAATCATTAATATATACTCGAAAATATCACACCAAATTTTTCAATTATTAATAAAATATATTAAAAATCATATACGTTGTTTATAATAAGGAAACATAATTATAATCTGTAAACATGAGTATATTAAATTATAACAAATTAAAATTAAAAAAATATTAAAATAATGATTACATAAAAACATAATTTTAATATTAAATAAAATTTATAACATAATACAAGAAACCCGTGCACTGCAATACTAATAATTAATCGATTATCTTTTCAACTAAAACATATCATCTTTCTATTTTTTCTTATTAATTTCCTTTTTTCCTAGAAATATAACGGACAACGTTAATTTCTCATTTTCTAAAAAACACTAGGAGCAATTTTAATTAGTAATTGAACATAATTAAATTATAATTAGTATAAACTAATCAATTACCTTTTTTACCTAAAACATGTCACCTTTTTAATTTTCCCGTTTTCTTTTCTATTTTCTCTAACTAAAATATCTCATTTTTCAAGTATATTAAGGGCAGTTCCATTATATGAAATAAAATAGTAATATGATAATACTAATAATTAATCGATTAACTTTTTCAGTTAAAACATATCATTTTTTCTATACTTTATAATTAAAATCCCCCTTTTCCTAGAAATATCACGGGCAACAATAATTTCTCTTTTTCTAAAAACATTACAAGCAATTTGTTTAGTAAAATAACATAATTAACTTATAATTACTATAAACTAATCAATTACATTTTTCACCTAAAACATGTTACCTTTTTAATTTTCTCTAACCAAATCCTCTATTTTTCCAATTATATCATGGGCATTCTATCTAATAAAAAAATAATTTTATAATTACTTATAATTAACCGATTATCTTTTTCAACTAAAATCCATCATCTTTTCTAAATTTTTAACTAAAATTCCCCATTTTCTAGAATTATCACGAATAACATTTATATAATTATCATCATATAATCTTATTTAAAATTTAAGTCTCCAAAAATCATGTTTTAAAAAAATTAATTCAAATAATTAAAAAAATTAATATAATATTTAAAAAAATCCGTGCATCGCACGGGTTTTAAGCTAGTAAATTTAAAGAATCAAACACAATTTTAGTTGACAAGTAATTAAATGGATATTTGGAATATTGTGATGATTGAAACCTTGGATATAGTAGGGATATAAGGAGTTCACTACATCACACCACACTGCATCGTAACATACAATTTCAATAAATCATTTGATTACATGATAATATTTAATTAATACAACATAACAATTATAATCTGTACATACTCATAAAAACATAAATTTTTACACATACATAAAAGAATATCACATATTATAATTACTCAATGGCATGTTAACTAACAATTTTGAAGATAAAAGTTAATTTTTTTACCCTTTATTCTAGGAGTGGAAATTGGGGTGTTGATCACAATTTTCAGGCCTCCTCCTCCGGCGGTGGTTTATCCACCGACCGGAGGCCCCTTTTCTTGTTCAGTTTTTTATATCTTTCAATAATTATCATCCTTCTGAGAGGATTGTGAGTTTTTGACTTGGTTACCCATTAATTGGGTTTATATGTCTCTCCTTGTGAGAGTTTGTTTGTCTCTCCTTGTGAGAGTTTGTTTGATTTGTTTGGTTTGTGTTATGATCTATAACAGATCAGATCTGATAAGAATGATTTTGATGATGTTTTGGGGGATCTGGAAATTCCGCATCGATGCTGGGAAGCTGATGATTATTGCAAAAGCTCACCACTCACAACCAAAGATTGTTCATCAACTATTGGGGGTTTTTACTTTCGGCATGTCTATAGCTGTTAACCGGCATGTAGATAGCTGGGGTATTACCCATCCTTGGGAGGTTCCTATTTTCGGCATGTCTATAGCTGGTATCCGGCATGTAGATAGCTGGAGTGGAATTCCAACTGAGGTTTCTGAACACTGGGGTATCAACGGATCTTACGTGACGTGGTCAATTGTAATAACGCTGCTATCAGGGATGTTGGCACAGTTTGGATCATTTCGGATGTCTTTGAATTCATTTTTAGATTCAAGAACTTTTAAGTTCAATTTGTTAAACGATGAGAAAACAATTTATTTGTTTTTCAGCCTCGTCGTATCGACAGTCGGGGGTTTGTCCCACTGTTTTATGTTGTATTGGTTTGATTTATGAATATATCCTCATGCATTTCGTCAAAAAAAAAAAAAAGAATTGTGATCTCATATACCATAATATAAAAATATGGTTCTTTATGTCACCATAAAACGCAACTTAAAATTATATTTTTATAAAACACAAACGTGTATTACAATTTCATGAAAAATTTACATTATTAAGAAAATAAATGACCAAAAACGCATGTCTATGTTAATTCGGTTCGGTTCGGTTTCAAATTTTTTAAAATTCCGGTTTTTTTGGTTTTTCGGTTTGGACCGAAATATAGTTCGATCCGGTTCTTTTCAAAATAATTCGATTCTGGACCGAATAAACCGAATTATATAAATATATTTTTACATTTTATATATACAAATAATATATCTAAATCTAATAGTCTGTGTCTAAGTCTAAGTTCTAACTTCCAACACATATACACATACACGACTAAACATATTACACGAGACCAGACGCCGCCCCTCGCCAGTTGCCAGAAATACGGAGTTAAATTACAGTAAACTTTGTATAACAAATACAGAGGATAATTGATTTGCTTTGTCTTGAGACCAAAAAGAAAAAAAAATCCAGGGCCTATTAGATAATGCAGGTTTAATTTGCTGGCATGTGTTAAGCCTGTAATTTTAGCAAGGAAGAGGAACATATTGTTTTGGTTACCCAAGTTCTTTATTTTTTGCTATCATACCCATGTTTTGTTGACACAACTTTGGCATATAGAATCGTATTAAACTTCCCACTCTCTATCTTCTACTAGGAATTTTCTAGAATTTGGAATGGTAGTAGTACTTACCTGTTATAAATCTTAATTATTATTTTAGAGTTAAATTGGTAACTCCTATTAAGGAGATGTAATCCTCTCATTCTAATTAGATAATGATAATTGAATATATAGATAAGTCTGAGGATTTTTACATGCTATTATATACAACGATGTACTGTAATCACTTTTGTCCTTTATAATGTACATCGCAAGTTTTTGTTTTGGGGCACTGCTATTGATCCTGCTAATAATGAAGGTTGATAAATTTGTGATTCCAGAATTACGCGACAACATTAGATTTCTTTGTCTCAGCAGTATTAGATTATAGATACTTCAGGTAATATAATATCAGAATACTAAGATTGAATTTTCTTTTGCAGATCCAGCGAAAGTGCGAAACATCAGGAATTCAGGATTTCTTTTGTCGCAGTACTACTATGCTTGCAGTCAAGTTTAAATTGTTTAATTGATTTGATTTGTAGAACTAAATGTATTTTGCAAGTATGCAAGGAGGCTGTTCAAATTTGTATTGCGAATTTATTTTAGACTTGAATGTGGTGTATTTTATTATTTGCGTAATTGTGTTGATGAATGGATTCAACTATCAAATTATGGATTGGATGCAGATTTTTTAGTTATTTATAAGTTATAACAGCTTAAAGAAAAGGTGTAGAAAACAGGGTATTTTAAATTTCGGTTCTGCTGGGACCGAACCGAAATAACCGAAATATTTCGGTTCAATTCTGGTTCGGTCCATGTACATATTTCGGTTCGGTCCGGTTCCAAAAAAAAAGGCCTTATTCGATTTTCGGTTCAGTCCAGTTCTGGACCGAACCGACCGAATGCTCAGCCCTAAGTAGAATATCTTAAAATTAAATCCCTTTCTCATTTGGCAATCTTTATTCTTTAGGGATAGTTTCAAAACTACCCATGTGAACTATCAGATTTTTAAATATATACTACCCATCTTTCTGAAATTCTAAAAATACCGACCTTGTTTTCAAAATTCCAAAAATACTACCTTCCTCAATTGCAACTTTTGCAACCTCATTTGCAACTTCCAGTTTTCAAATTTCTGATTTCATGTTCTAGGGTTCAGATGTCATTTTCGACCTCTTTTTTGGACTCTGATATATATATATATATATATATATATATATATATATATATCAGAGTCCAAAAAAGAGGTCGAAAATGACATCTGACAAATGGAACTAGAAATCAGAAATTTGAAAACTGGAAGTTGCAAATGAGGTTGCAAGGCCCCGCCAAGGGCACTCATAATTGGTGAATTTGGGTTGCAAGGCCCCGCCAGGGGCACTCATAATTGGTGGATTTCAGATTTGCAACTTTCAGTTTTCAGTTGCAACTTTTGCAACCTCAGTTGCAACTTTTGCAACCTCAGTTGCAACTCCTCAGTTGCAACTTTTGCAACCTCAGTTGCAACTTTTGCAACCTCAGTTTTCAGTTGCAACTTTTGCAACCTCAGTTGCAACTTTTGCAACCTCAGTTGCAACTTTAGCAACCTCAGTTGCAACTTTTGCTACTGAGGTTGCAACTTTTGCAACTAAGGTTGCAACTCCTCAGTTGCAACTTTTGCAACCTCAGTTTTCAGTTGCAACTTTTGCAACCTCAGTTGCAACTTTTGCAACCTCAGTTGCAACTTTTGCAACCTCAGTTGCAACTTTAGCAACCTCAGTTGCAACTTTTGCAACTGAGGTTGCAACTTTTGCAACTAAGGTTGCAACTCTTCAGTTGCAACTTTTGCAACCTCAGTTGCAACTGCGGTTTGCAACCTAAATTGCAACTTTTGCAACCTCAGTTGCAACTTTTGCAACTGAAAACTGAAAGTTGCAAATCAGAAATCCACCAATTATGAGTGCCCCTGGCGGGGCCTTGCAACCCAAAGTCACCAATTATGAGTGCCCTTGGCGGGGCCTTGCAACCTCATTTGCAACTTCCAGTTTTCAAATTTCTGATTTCTAGTTACATTTGTCAGATGTCATTTTCGACCTCTTTTTTGGACTCTGATATATATATATATATATATAAATATATATATCAGAGTCCAAAAAAGAGGTCGAAAATGACATCTGAACCCCAGAACATGAAATCAGAAATTTGAAAACTGGAAGTTGCAAATGAGGTTGCAAAAGTTGCAATTGAGGAAGGTAGTATTTTTGGAATTTTGAAAACATAAAAGTATAATGAGGTAGTATTTTTGAAAAAATGATTTTATAGAAGTGAAAAGATAGTTGGGTGGTAGTAAAATTGGAAATAATTATTAAAATCTTATGTATTTATGTAAATATCCCTATTCTTTATTGAACCAGATATAATTAATAATTATCTTTGGAGTGTTTGGCTTCTTAAAGCAATTTCATTTTTTTTTACAGGTAAAGCAATTTCATTAACATTAAACTGTTCCCTCCATTTCTTTTAGTCTTTAATTTTGGATCGTTAAATTAATCAAATTTTGAGTATAAATTATGATTTATTTTTTCATAATTTGGAAAATCTTAAAAATGTATTTGAAAGTAAATTATATATAATTTTTGATGATATATAAGTTTTTAAACTTTTTAATAATATAATATAGATATATATATCATGCAAAATTAAATTAGGATTATTATTAAAATAAAAGTAGTAATAAATTTGAAGAATCAAACACAATTTTAGTTGACAAGTATTTAAATGGATAGTTGGAATATGGTGATGATTGAAACAGTTGTTTGCTTGGATATAGTAGGGATATAAGGAGTTCACTACATCACACCACACTGCATCGTAACATACAATTTCAATAAATCATTTGATTACATGACACTATTTAATTAACACAACATAACAGTTATAATCTGTACATACTCATAAAAACATGAATTTTTACACATACATAAAAGAATATCACATATTATAATTACTCAATGGCAGGTTAACTAACAATTTTGAAGATAAAAGTTAATTTTCTTACCCTTTATTCTAGGAGTGGAAATTTGGGTGTTGATTATACCATAATATAAAAATATGGTCCTTTATGTCACCATAAAACGCAACTTAAAATTGTATTTTTATAAAACACAAACGTGTGTTACATTTTCATGAAAAAATTACATTATTAAGAAAATAAATGACCAAAAACGCATGTCTATGTTGCGTTTTATTAAATGTCGCTTCACTTTACGTTTTCACCTAATGTATCTATTATTTTTTCCCTACATGCATGCACGTGACTTAAAAGTTAAAACAACGTTCATGCATATTAAAATTCATCTCGCAGATCCAACATCAGTAAGCCTAATTCAAAGATGATGTCACATTTATCTGTACTATGAGAGGTCTTTTTTTAATAATGCCATAAAAACCATCTTATTTTAAATAGAGTTATAAGATAGATTTTCTATAGATATTGGCACTCATTCTGCTCGCACAACAGGAGAAGTGAGGAAACTAACTAGTGGATGGTTTATATAAATATGTGATTTCGCACATTGGAGAGAACTGGGCTACAAAGTAGGCTTGAAAGGGTTTTAAGATCTTTTCATCTAATAAATATACAGAAAAAGATAATAAATATATTGTTTCGAAAAAATCAAATAAAAAAAATTAGTACTACAAGAACATAGCAGTGATCTAACAAAACTACTTATATATTATAAAATTTTAATAAATTAAAGATAACAAAAATATACTTAAAAATATAAATCCAATTTAAAAAAACAAAACATGTTTAAATAATTTTAACTTTTTTTCTTTAGAAGTTGTAAGAAATAAATTAGAAAAATAACTATTCGTGCAAGATATATGGTCAACAAATTGTGCCGCAAGTCCTCGTTGAATAACAAATTCAATTCTTCAAAATACATATTTTGCTGAACCTCTAGTCATCATGTTCTTGTTCGAATTTAAATTTTAGTTCAATTTTAATTTATTTATTTTTAATTTTTACTACTTTTTTATAAGTTTATGGAATTAAAACTTACAATGTTTTTTTAAAAAAAAAACTTACAATGTTATTGAATAAAAATAAATATTGAAATAGAAATATCTGACTGAAAATTGGATTCAGATAGTATCCATATCAGCATAATATCTATCAAAAAATATGAATCCGCATAATATCTATCGAATTCGGATTCAAATAATTTTGTTAAAATATTTTCGGATTCCAATATGAATTTGGATACAAATTTAGATTTTCCAATTCTGAAATAGTCAAAACTGTATCTAGGATATCTTTTTAATACTCCTACTTGTGGTTCATTTCCACATTCTTTAATCATCCTTAATGTCTTACATTTGTCAAATAATAATTATTCAAATATTAATGTTTGCTTGTATCTTTAATCAATAAAAAATAATTTATAAAACATAAAATATAGAATTCCTTTATTAGAATTCAATGTTACTCAGCGAAATCGAAAACAGAAATAAACACAAATCGCATAACGAAAACTTAACACATAGACGAAGCTTGAGGGGTTTGAAGTCTTCTCTCATTACTCTCCAGCAACTTGGTCTCCAAGCTGTATGTTAGCCAACTTCTTGAGTGTAACCCTGTACTCTTCTGCTATACTGTTCAGTGCAGCATAATCTTCCAAAGGGGTATTCAATGGATCTTTTCGAAAAAGCTGCAAATCTGAAAGAGCGTATCCCTCAATTTATTGATCTCCGACACATTCCTGCATCTTTTCGCAAGTTCTAGCAATTGATCTTTTTGGAAGAACTTGGTGATCAAGTCAGCATCCACTTTGCAGCAGCTATCTGGGAACAACTTCCGATAGGAGCATGCAGGGCCACACGGTCTACTGACACCCGTGCAGGCCCCACATTTACAAGTAGCGCGTTTGCGCTTCTTCTGCTTAGGCTGTTCCACAGGCTGCTTGCCTTTTCTACAACCAGACTGATCTCCAGAAACATTCTCTGGATTCAACTGTAAGATCGCATTCGCTCCTTCAACATGGACCTCCTCGCCATCAAAATCGACCTCATGTTCAGAAAGGACCATATTGTAGCAGATATAGGGTTTACAGAAAGACGGAGAGAGAGAGAGAGAGGTTTAGAGAAAGAGAGAGATTTAGAGAGATGTGAGAAGATTTGAATTAGAGTTCGGCGAAATGTGATTTTAATGAATTGGGGTTGGGCCGAGACAATCATAACATAAACAAATTTCAGATTTGGGCTTGGTCTGTGGCAAAACAAAATAAAATTTTTGATGAAAACAAAGATTTGGGCCTTGTGTTGGGTCGTGGCTAACAAAATAAAAAGTTACAGTTTTAAACAGAAAGAAAAGTTAAACAAAGTATATCATTTACATCATAATGAAACAAACACGAAGAAAGAGATCTACATTTAATCACCAAAAACAAAACAACCAACTCAAGCATGTTAAACACTAGCTACCAAGTGATTTATAAATCTCAAAAGATGATAAGACTGGTAATGTTGAATGAATACCAAAGATTAGTAAAAAATACAAAGCCACATACAAAACACCTATACACATAGCTAGCAATGAATACCAAAGATTAGTAAAAAATACAAAGCCACATACAAAACACCTATACACATAGCTAGCGACGACAATTAGTGACGTTCCGGCGAGCTCGGGTTTTTTATTTAAAAATTATTTAATCGGTTTTTCTAATGCGCTAAGAGTCATACATTTACTTGTTTCAATGACACTTTGTTTAGCTGTCATTTTGTTTGTTTCACTAAAAAGTAAATTTTCTCTCTATTTTATTGTTGCACAGTAGTATCGATGCATTACTATTTTAACATACTATTTCATTACATTTAGCAAATCACTTTCACATATACTTTTTTTTTTGAAACAAAACTTTCACAAATACTTGTTTATATCATTTTTATTCAATAATATTTATTTCGTAATTTTATAATTTCTTTTTCTAGAATTTATATTTTCATTACATGTCTAATCAATTCAATTTTTTTTGTTGAATTCAATTTTAATTTTTCACTGTAAAATGTATATTTCATTTATTTTTCATCATCAAAATATAACAAAAATAAATTACTTGTAATTCCTAAATCACTTTCAATAAGTTTCATTCAATCTTTTTCAACTTTTCGTTGTATACTAAGAATTTTTATACATTTCTTGTAGGCTTTATAAATAACTTCAACTAACCTTTTTAAAATTTTCATTTTAATAGTATTTTTTATATTTTCTTTGTAGGTTTTATATTTAATTTATTTTTGAATATCTAATCTAAAAAACACTAATGTATCCATTGAAATATTGTCCACAAATTGATGAGTTTTAAATTTTTTTTAATATCGATTGTTATATATCTACATACAATTTTTAAAAATAATTATAAAGTTAGAACTAATTTTAAATGGCAAAATAATTAAAACATCAATTTTACTTGTTCATTATAGCATGTATATTTATTCTATTTTTCATTATCAAATAAAATAAAAATAAATCGAATGTTTAATAAACTATTCTTAGATTTCTTTATGAAAGTAAATTTTTAAATAAAAAAATAAATTTAAAAATTAATATATGTTGACTATCATATTTTAATAACTAAAAGTATAAAATGTCAATATTTTTAGTTATTAAAATATGGTAGTCAAAATATGTATTAATTTTGAAATTTATTTTTTGTACTTAAGACAGTCCCAAAACCTATTTTAGGCATCTTTACACTTATTTAGTTACCCCAAAATCATACCAAAAAATTCAATTTTTTTTACCATTATATTCACTATTTTATAAATTTCTTTTATCCTTTTTAATAAAATATAGTGTTGATAGCGTTACTTAATATTTATTTTTCAAGACATAAAGTATATGTTGGCATTTAAGAAGTTTTACTACTAAGGATTTGCAATTAAAAATATTATTATTTAAATGTAATTTTTGTGTTTATAAATTTACCGATTTAAAATGAATTAGTATAAAAACTAGATCAAGGGAGGAAATATAAATATTAACGAGTTAGATTCGGTTAATATAAATAGATACCAAGTATATTAATTTATATAAATATCCGGTTTGGGCCGAATATAAATAAAATTAAATATACAATTTATTTGTGTTAAAGAACACAAATAAATACGAGATAGAGCGAGTTAAAAATATTCCGTAGAATATTAAACAAGCTACTAACTCAAGGTATACAAATGTTAAACACTTGTTTTGAAATATTATAAGACCGAGATCAACAATGAAATGGTCTAATCTAATATTCCTTGGCCAAAGGGCCTTGATTTATCGAAGTTAGAGCTATTTGCTTATCAAGCTACTTAAGATCGACAAATGCTAGTGTTATCACGACAACACTTGTATATGGCTTTGTACATAGCCGAATATATATAGTCAAAGCGAGGGACGCTATTACGCGGTAATGCTAGTGTAGAAAGTATATAAAATGCGTGAATGTAAAACACACACGAATAATAAATTAGCACCACACACAAGCATATAAACACAACTCACACGTACGTAAAAGTAACTCGTTATAAAATAACGAGGGCCGCTATTATGCGTTAAACTAGTGCGAGAAAATATATAAACACGTAATAGAATTCGGCCGAATAAAATCAAGAAAATTGCTGAATTATTTGAACTTAGTTCGGTTAAGAACAAGTTCAAGATGACTTGGTTTAGACCTTGAAGATTTGAGCTTAAGTTAAAGTTCAAAGGACTTGAATAAATCAAGATAAGAAGCTCTCTTTTGATTTAAAGAATAACAAGTTTAAATCACTTGTTTATGCACTTTTAAGCATAAATCAAAAGATGGTTTTTAGCCTTTCAACCAAATATTCACAAGAGGTTTTTAAGGACTTAAAGAAGAGCAAAGATATACTTCAAGAGGCTCTTTCAAAAGTTCTTACAAATTGTCAATATACACTACATGAATATATTCAAGAACAAGTGTATATTTTGGTGACAAAAGTGCAAGAAAGCTCAAGCCAAAGGAGCACCAAAGAAAAGGTATTCAAGGAGGTTACCTTGGTGACTCAAAGACACAAACAAGACCACTTAAGGACTGTTAAAAACGTGCAAGAAGAGTGTCCAAAGAAGCTTGGCCGAGAGCAAGAAGATGAGCACCAAAAGATATCTATCCAAGGAAGGACCAAAGGTGACTCAAATACTCAAGAAATAACACTTACAAGGCTGCATAAAATCGTGCAATAGGCTGCCTTGAAGGTGATGGCCGAATGGTGTGTAGAAGTGCTAGAAAGAGGACCAAAAACACCACAAAACAAGGCCTAAAAGAGCACCACTTGAATGATATTCAAGAAGGATAAAATGGTGATTCAAACCACACTTAAGAACACTTTGGGGAGTGTAAAATCCAAGCTCAAGAGCTGCCCCAAGAGTGATGACCGAATGGTGTTAAAAAGAGCAAGAAATTGACTAACAACAAAGCTTTAAAGGATGTTGAAAAATGGAGGAACAAAGCTTTGTTATCCAATTATTTTGGAGGATTTTGGTACTCTTAAAAGGTTGAGTTTCTAGAGAGAAACCACCAGCACTTCTAGGACACAAAATGCTCAAGAGAAATGAGTGGGATTAGCTTGCTATTTATAGGCAAAGTGGTGAAAAAGTGAGCAAGTAAGAGCTTGACACTTGGCACCAACACATAAACAATTAGCAAAGGCACTTTCCTGGAAATTCTTACTAACTTGGTCCCCAATATATATATATATTAACCAGCTATATAAGTATAGAGGTTGTATATTAGTTTCGTTTTACCCGAATAAACCGAAAATATGCATATTAGCACGAAACACCCATTATAATGAGATGAATGGAAAAATATCTAAAAGTTATTAAACTTTGGGAATCCTCTAGAAATATTCCCAGAAAAATATGGTCAAAATTTCACCTTAAAAGAGTTGATCTTTTATGACTTTTAAGCGACCGAAAAATCAATTACGTATCGATTTTAGGGGTCCGGGAAAAAGTCATTCAAAAATCTTGAAACTTTTTCTAAAATTCTTTTTGACCATTTTAGTTACCTTCTCAAAATTTCATGTCAAAATAATATGTGGAGGTATTTTATTCAAAATATTTCGATAAAATGCACTTACGCGACGGAATGAAATACGCTACCTGTTTGTCGTAACTTATCGACGTTTTGGCTACAGTTTTGACTTGAAATATATTCAAATATAATATTTCTCAAATAATAATGACCATGAAGTCCTTGGAATATTTATTTTGAATATTTTATGATTTTATCCATTTAAGTGAAAAAACGTTAAGGATTCGGGATAAAATCTGTTTTTATCTGCAAGTCAATAAATAAGGCAACCTTGAAAATATTACTTTAAAGAATATATCGAATATATTTGAGGAAAACACCTTTTTTGTCAAGAATATACATTCACGTATATGAATTCTGTCGAAATACAATAACCGGCAAAACCGGAAAAATGGTTTTCTTTCATACAAAAAGTTTATTATCTAACCGAAAGGCACACATGTTACCCCCGGACAATTAGACAATAGAACCTTTAAGTCCGAAAAGAAAAACACTCAAAAGCTAAAAATACACTAAGTAAGGCACATCAATAGAAAACAACTAAAAATATAATCAACACTCCAAAAAAGAGTGTTGATCCAATCTTCAGTTGTCTCAAAACCTCCTGTCCACCAACTCTCCTTAATCACAATTTGTCCATCTTTACATCAAAGAAACTTTCATTCCAAAAAAATATATCATGGCCGATGTTCAGAAGTCTCAACCCAATCAATAGGGACACAAAGGGAACAAAGAAGGGCCTCGTTAAAAATCCACAAGAGTAAAACCCTTTGGGAAAAAAATTCAAGTGGGAAAAGAGTGTCCTCCATGAAACCCAAAAACATCGAGACCCAAACTCTCCTTAACCATCATTTGCTTTTCTTCTAAAACACTGGTTTTCTGTCCATTCTCCACCAGCCTAAAACAAATTCTTTCATGAATATTAAAAGACAAAAACAATTTACGATATCCATTCAACAAAACTCTAAAAATAGAGCTTTCCTAGAAATTAAATAACAAAACTATCAAAATCTGTTTAAATCAACACTAAAACATCATTAATAAGAGCTCCGAAAAAAAAGAAAAAGAAAAAAAATGTTATGTGAATTGTTTAAATGTTTAAATGCAGAATTAACCAGGGTGAGCTCTTTAATACTCGAGAAATTAAGTTCTAGGGGACTTTGTGCCTAGTGACCTAAGGCTTTTATAGTCTGGGATCCACTAACCCAACGCTCGCTACATGGGTATTATTGTATAAGCCTTTATGGGTCTCATCCATTGCACGGTTAAATAAGCATGCGTTGTTGTATATGTTACTATGTGTCGTAGTTGTTAGTAATAAAGCATGAATTCCTGTCTAACTCGAATGACGATGGAGGTGTTTCTAGGTTATGAAGTGTTTACTGTTCATTCTATTTATAAACCTGTGATTGTCTTGGCGAAGAATAGGTATGATTTTGATCTAGTGTTAGGAGTAAATCTGATGAGCATCGCACACACCCACGTTTATGTTCATGTATTGTTAGTATACGAGGACTTAGTCGAGCTCTGTTTGGATTTAGTTGCATTTTTTGAGATATTTGCTTGTTGATTGGTTTTGGTTAGTCTAAGGGGATCATTGCATTTTCATATTAGTTGCATTCATGCATTGCATTAGGTAGTATTGAGTCTGTTTATGCTTGAGGGCAAGTATCGGTTTAAGTTTAGGGGTGTGATAAGTGGATTTCATATCCACTTGGAACGCTTCATTTCAGCTTAAATTGATTAACTTGACCTCAAGTATGTAGTATTTTTGATGTGTTTCTATGAAGTTGTGCAGGATTACAACCTTCAGGTAGGATTGTTGATGTTTCACGATTAAGGGAGGTTATGAGTTCAATTGCAGCAGGACGGGTAGTTTGCATAAGCAGCGGAGCGAAGAAAATAAGAAAATCAGAACTGCTGGCAGAAGTCAGGCGTGTTGCGGTGCATGGAAGGGCGCAGGAGCGCGTGTCAACTTACAGGAGCACGCTACGGCGCGGTTTGGCGCGCTACGGCGCGGGTGCTCGCTGGAAAAAATCCTGTTTTGATCTGAAATTGTATTTTTGGAATGTTTCTTGGAGAAAAAGACTCCTGTGGCTATATAAATACATCTAGGCATCAAGAAAATCATGTTCTTATCAGATAAACACAGAGAGAGCCGGAGATAGACATTTAGACTTGGAAACGGATTCCCGGAAGGACGTGACAGCATTCGGAGATCTAGATCTACTTTTGTATTCTTCTAAATTAGGCGATACTCTGGATTTCGGATTTGTTTTCTTAACTCTTTACTTTAGTATTATTGTATACATTCAGACTTTGTTTATTATCATGTTTTCATCAGATCTCATGGTGACGAGCGGTTCGATTATGAACTAATAGTTGTCATGGGATTCTAATGGATTTATCTATGTAATTTAGTAGTATAATTGCTTTAAAGATTTGTGTGTGGTGAATTTATTATATCCTCGTATGGTTGTGCTTAATGTTTTTAGATGTGTCGCTAACATCTAAATTGTTAATCTTTATTGAAGCGACAGTGGATATTGAGATTTAGAACTTGACATGCTAGCATAGGATTATGTATGTTTTGACATCATGATTTGTAGCGTAATTTTAACCATCTTATGCTGCCCTATGTGATCTCAATGGATAACTTGTGCTTAAACCGTTATGTTTTCAAATCTTATAGATATATAGGGTCTAAACGTAATTGGTGTCTACCCATCTTCTATCTCTTTTGTGGATGTATGAGTAGTTTGGTATTCGTATATTGACAGGTAGCCTATACTTGTTTCGTGTTGTCCGATCAGTTATCATAACCATCACATACTTTGATTAAAGGCATCAACTCTAAGCGAAGTATTTAATGAAGTTAGAATCCCATGTTTATTCTCACATAAGTAATTCGATTTTTAATCACGTTAGTTAATTAGATCTAAATATTGTTAATTTTCTTCTTAGTTAATTAGTTAAACCAAACCCAAAATTGATATTTGTCTTAACAGTGATTGTTGCATAGGTGCATATTCTAAAATTTACCAGTCTCTGTGGGAATGAACTCAACTTTATCTTATATTACTTGTGACCGCGTACGCTTGCGTGATTTTGTGTGAACAATGCGATCACTTATGCCACCCATAAATCGTACAAAAAAGCCCTCAATTAAGGCACATAATTAGCATTGAACAATTTAAGAATGAACCCATCACCACCAACCACCGCCACTACTGGGCGGTCACCGTCCGTACGCCGCGATAGCAACCACCACCACCATCCCCAACAACTCTCCTGCTCTCTCTCTCTCCACTGCTCTCTCTCTCTCTCTCTCTCTCATTCTCTCTATCTCCCTCAAACTCTCGCTCTCTCTCCATCTTTCGACCTCCCTATCTCCCTCGCTCAATCTCTCTGCCACCACCACTCTTACTTCGCCCTCATCTCTCTCTCTCTCTATCTCTCTCACTCGCCTCCATCTCTCTGACCCCAATCTCTCTCTCTCGCACCTTTGAAATGAACACCGTCTAGAATAAATCTAGCATTTATGGCTCGCAAAATCAGTGTTCGAAATATTTCGATATTCGTGCCCTTTTTTTTACTTTGCTTAAGAAATGTACCACAAATAATCTAGACTAGAAAATATCTTTTTACTGACATTCCTTATCTAAATTAATAATTGGTACGAGAAAGCGTCACATCGAATAATCTTAAGGAATTTACTAGATAGCGTAGTAAATTTCCTGAATTAATTTTTCACTTTCGTACTTTGACAAATCAACAAAACTTACACGTGGAGATTGTCTTACAATCTTGAAAAGACTGTCTCACAATCTTCCCCCTTTTTGGTATTTGTCAAAACTACTTATGAGAAATTAAATATGTGTGAAATAACTTCCCATTAATATATGAATTCGAACTAAAATAAAAATAGTTCGAAAATTTGAAAAATGTTGAAAAATGCAAGGTTTCGTTTGATACACATTCATACACACATGTATGACGTCTCTAGGAGAGTTCAACTTCCCCTTAATCATATAATCACACATATGTAATTCATCTTCCTTTTTTTTATAAAAACCAAAAAGTGAAAAATAAATTATAAGGGAGAGGGATTTATTATTCTAAGCACATACAACATTTAAGGGGAGGAGGATTTTAACTACATTATTACAAACAAAGAACTCCACCAATCTACCTTATTTCTCCAAAATTACTCCACTTCCCAAATCTTCACAAAATTTGGACTAATTTAATTATACAAGAATAAATGCCTAGACTACAAATTACAAGAATTAATCTCCCATCACATTACAATAAAACAAGTTAAGAAATACAATGCAAGTATCAGTACAAGAACTTGAGGTTGCTTCGAGAGGCTGCAGTGCATGAATTGAAAGAGCATCTCTGTTGCTGGCATTGTGCATGTCTTGAGGTTCACCAAACCGAGTTGAAGGTTGCAAAAGGATCAGAGATACTAAATGTCCAAAGCTGCAATGTTAGTACTTGAAAAGCATGTCAGTAAGAATTTAAGTGAGTATCAAAAATGTAGTTGATTAAGTGGAGTTAGGGATACATCACAGAGCTTATGTCTTCAACAAATTTTGCAAGGTAGGCTTAAGTCCTCATGGTTCCTGGTAAAGCACAATGCAGTCCTAACAAATGCAACTACATGCACTAGAGTGGCCAGTTCCCTCTGGGAACAGATCAAGGAAATCTCAAAGGGATTTCCATGCAGTCCATGAGTTCGGTTGCAAGTGTGTGTAGTGTCTCTACTCATGACAATGCAATATGTATATAGGACAAAGACAAAGCACTAAGCAAAGCAACTGCAACTGCATTCATTCCAAGCAAAAGTACAACATTACTTCTAAGTCCAATTGACAGAGAAAATAGTTGGAAATGGAACTGATAGCATCAACACAACATAAGTACTTAGATAATGCTAGAACAACACATGATAGCAAGCTAGCATACAACAACAAACAATAAGCAAACAGTTTAGATAGATTAAACATGTACCACCACCAGTCAAGTTTAACACAAGTTAACACTGAATCCACTTGATTGTAGTGTTCATTGTTGATCACTGCATCAACCAAATTCTCACAGACCATATTCTCAGAATTGGTCACATTGACCTCAGTCTCATTATCTTTGTTCTCAGTTTCCTTACCCTCAGTCTTCTTGCCATCATTTTCTGCAATCTCAAAAACCTCATCAACCATACAACCCCCATTTATAATATTCTGCACTGGAACCCCCAAGATAATGTCATTACTGACATTATTACCACCATGCATGTTAATCTAAAGTTGAATCAACTGAGATAGAATATTCTCAAGCATAGTCATTCTAGTCATGGTAGTGTTGATGTAGTTCTTCAGAGTAACTAGCTTAGTAGTGATTTTTTTTCATAGTTAGCATGAAGCACATTCATAGAGGATTTCAAAGTAGAATAGCTCTGTCTAAGTGCCTCTATTTCAATAATCATGGATTCATACTTCTCAAGGGTCATTGAGAGAGTAATAGGGGTGACCTTAGGTCTAAAGGGTTCCAAAGAATGATTGTGAATCTCAGAATCTCTGTAGATATTTAGAGGTACCACAGTCCTGGTGTCGTGAGTTGAGAGAGTTGCAGTGACATGAAAGAGGGATAGAATGCTGATATTGTACTTCAAGTACTCAAACAGCTTGGTCAAGAGAATACCAAAGGGATTAAGTCCAGCCCTAGAAGCAGAGTACATCTTAGAGATAATCATATGAGGGATATTGAAAGTAATTCTGTTTGTGGCAACCTTATACATTACTTTCATCTCAAGAAATGTACTCCCTCCGTCCCAGTGAGTTGTTTACATTTACGGATCAGTTTTCGGCACGGATTTTAAGGTGTATTTTAATGATACTTCTATAACTTATTTTTGATATTTTCTTTTTTTGTATAAAAATAAAACAATTCTATTTTTATACAAAAAAAGAAAATATCAAAAATAAGTTATGGAACTATCTTTAAAATGCACCTTAAAATGCGTGTCAGATACGTATTTTTTTATGTAAAGAAATGGATGGGACAGAGGGAGTAATAAGTTTGTCAGATGAGGGAAAAATGTTGTTTTTGACCACTAGAGCAAGATTTTGATACAAAAGAGAAAAGTGTTCAATTCTTAACCCTTTATCATTGTTGAAAATATTTTGAGGCACATCAGTCTTACAGAAACAAAAGATAAAGTTCCTATACTCAGCCTTGTCAAAGATGAAGGTTTTAGGCAAATCTACATTTGGTTTACAATGTTTGGTTTGGTTGATTGATAATGTTTATTTTTCTATAGTAAATCATTTCAATAATAAAAAAAGAAATAATTTGCAAAAATGATATTAACGAACACATATGAAACTAGATTAGATGAAAGTTTTTTTTATCATATCTACGTTTCATAAATGGATCTTGCACAATAAAGTTTTTTTCTCATATCGCGAAAATTTTAGAGACAATTAACATGCAATCTTTTGTTGGGAGACAATTTATTGATTTATAACGGTCATGAGAAATAATTGTTTATGAATTTTTAATATTTATTCAAAAAATTGATCGCGACTCATACAATTTTTTTGAATGAATAAATATAATAAAAATTATAGAAATCCACAGTATTGGACATTTAAATATACCAAATTTCTAAAATAATAAAATTTGAAATATGGGAAAAAAAACTTATGAACTTCGTAAAAAGATTCTCAAAAAAATGAGAGAAATAAGATAAAAACAAAATTAAGAAAAACCAATAAAGAGGGGTTCAAAACGTTTAAGCGGGAATGTGAATGTTACGATAATAGTTCGATAATATTAACATTAATGTAATTGATATAAATTGATGAATAGAAAATTTTGTACTTAGATTAAACACATTCTAATTAAATTGTAATTTATTTAATAATGATCAAAATAATATATTTATACTACTTAATTAATAAATTTTAGCATTTGGCGCGTAGTACCGGTAAAATGCTAGTAATTAAATATAAATTGGATTTTGACCAAAAAAAATATATATAAGTTGGATTAAAAATATTTTTAATATATTTTTGAAATGAAAAGTATGAAAATTTGTGTTTTTAAAAGATAACGTATATATAACAGAAATTGTTTAGTGTATGTATAAAGAAAATAGGATTTTATAACATCACTTTGTTTAAAATTTTCTTTTTATGAGATTGATGGAGTACCGAACAAATCTTAACTCTTGAATGATCCATCCATTTAGACGTAAAAGAGTTATTTAGGGGGGATGATTTTTATATTAAAATTTAAAATTTATTAAATGATATAAATTTTTTAATCATGATTAAATCATTAAAATCATAAATTATGTTATCAACATTAAATTTAATAAAGAGATGATAGAAAACATGTTAAGAAATAACAAATTAAATTATGTTATGAAATTATGTTAAGAAGAGTAATGCTACAACACCAAATTGGGTACTGACACCAAATGATATGGCACTAATTAGTTGGCATTTTGTGATATTTCAATTGGATGAGCTTGACGGGCCCATTATTGTTATAACCAATCAAATTAATGCCATGTCATTTGGTGTCAAAATTTGGGAACTAATTTGATGGCTGTAGCATTTTTTTACGAAATATAAATGACAAAACTACAAAACTTTAAGGAGTAGAAAAGATAATGTCGAAGTTGGTAAACAAAAATTAGTAAGTATAATCCAGGGCCAATGGGATGAAACCGGGGTTGTCAAGGAAAATGCAAAAAGTTTAACCAACCGAACTGCAAAAACAATACGTGCACAGTATGTGCAGCCTTTGCTTCATTCTTTGAGAACTCTAAATTGCCTAAGTGTGTGAACTACTCTACTGCCATTGTTCTAATTCCAAAGCAGAAGAATGCTTCTCATCTGTCAAACTTCCGTCCCATCTCCTTGCAATACGCTGTACAAGTGTCTCTCTAAGCTGTTGGCAAACAGGTTGAAGAATGTTTGTAATAGTATAATCTCTCCGTGCTAAACTGCTTTTGTCCCACAGCGTAATATTGGTGATAACATTTTGTTAGCTTAGTCCTTGTGCAGAGACTACCATAGTAACACTGGCCCTCCCAAGTGTGCAATTAAACTTGACCTCCAAAAGGCATTCGATAGTATAAATTGGGGTTTTATTTTATCAGTTTTGAGAGCTATGGGGTTTCCCTCTGTTTGTTGCTTGGATTGAGAAATGTATAACCACGTGCATGTTCTCGGTAAAGGTAAATGGTGTTTTAGAAGGTTACTTTTCTGGTGCTAAGGGAATTCGATCCTCTGTCCCCTTATCTTTTCGTCCTTGCATTGGAAGTCTTAACTACTTGCATCAAGAAGACCACTTCTGAGGGACTGTTTACTTACCATTAACGCACAAAAGGGGCTAAGATTTCTCATCTCTGTTAGGAATCTGCTCGATTCCCTGCGAATGCGGAAGCGATTTGGTAAATATGTGCGCTTAGATCCCACAAATATACGTGATAGTAATGAAGTAACAAACCAACAATACAGTAAAAGAGACAAGAGATTTAACGTGGTTCGGCCCAGCCTACATCCACAAGAGCAACAACTTCACACTAGATAAAAGAGATTACAATATCCGGGTATCCGGCCCCTTGAATTTCATACAAAAATTCAGCCCTACAATACCTATTATGTATATCCCCAACTCACTGAAGTGTTTATCTCAAAACCTCCCCCTATCACTGTTTCCCGACAACCTTTCCTTCTCTCCATCTCCCAACCCGGACAGTGCCACACAACCTGATAGAAAGACCCCCTGCTGCGGGACCACCTCCGATGGCTGCAGTCAGACCCAAGTACCCTAAGGAATAGTTTAGGCACGAGGACCTTCTATACCGACACTTCCTGAAAGCGGACTAAACCGGCTCTCCTACTAGACGGACTATCTAGCAGCTATGTAGAGAGAGAAGAGAGAATTTTGGTGTAAACATTATGAATGAGGAGAAGGGTATTTATAGGATGAAATGGGGGGGGGTTGGTGAGGAAAAGGTGGGTGGGGGGTTGGTGGAAGTTTGAAAAGATAAAGGCCGGTGCCTAACAATCTCCCCCTCTTTTCAAACTCATAGTTAATCACTTGCACTCCATACCTGCGCCCTGTTGGCACAACTCCAACTTTTCCTCGATCCGTATCATTCCTTTCGACTAAACTCCCCCCCGAGTCCAAGACTTCAAACTATACCCTAGTTTGCACATTCATTCTCGAATGCCCACTTGCTATACACACAAGTGTACCATTGACCTCTATTTGTCCAACTACATACATGTGAAGCAATCTGTTGTATACACACACGCAAGTATGACCATCACACACACAAGTGTGACCATCGATCTTTCATTTACTCCCCAACTGCATATCAAACAAATCAATCTGTTGCATGGTTCACTGCTCACTTGATTCGTGTTGATCGATGCCCATATGCAGCTGCAACACACCAACTACGTACTCGTTGATGTCGTGGAAGCCCTTCGACCAAGCATCCATCCCAGCAGTCTTTGCACCATCGTCTAGACTGGAAGGCAATACAACCGCAGCAGTATCCTTCAAGTCACTCTTCCCTCGTGCACGAGATAACCAGATTTTCGAAGTTCCAGTACGTTCTGGCCACGTACTAATCAGACGATATATTCCCCCACGTAGCTCTCCCTTCATCCGAACCACACGGCCTCTTTTGATATTCATAGCTCCCCCTACTACAGATCATCTGTAGCCTTCTGAAGCTAACCGACCGATAGATATTAGATTCTTCCTCAGCTTAGGCACATATCTTACCCCGTTCAAGCTGCGAACTATTCCATCGAACATTTTGATTTTCACAATTCCAATCCCCTTGATCTCACAAGTAGATCCATCAGCCAAAGAAACTGTTTCATTCTTTGTATCTTGGAATTTGTCAAAATGCCCCCTCTCGGAACATACATGGTAAGATGACCCTGAGTCTAATATCCATTCTCCTGGAGAACTAGTGCCTCGATTGAAGACGGTGCAAACATCTTCACAATCGAGAGTAACCACAGCCAATGATACATCTGGATCCTTCTTATTAAGCGGACAATTCGACCTAATATGACCCCACTCCTTGCAACCAAAGCACTGCATGCCCTTTTCACTGTATCTGGATTTACCCCTGCTATTGGTAGATCCTCTCACAGCACCCCTTCCTCTATTATTTTGACTACGCAAAGCCAAAACTATCATTCCGTCCTTGTCACCATCCTGGTTCTTCCTTCCAGCATTTGACAAAAGTGCTGACTGAACCTCCTCCATTTTTAACGTGTCCTTTCCGTACAAAATGGTTGTGACCAAATGATCGAATGACTCGGGAAGCGAAGTAAGAAGAATAAGGGCCTTATCTTCTTCCTCCAATTTTACATCAACCTTTTCAAGTTGATCAACAATACCATTAAACACATTCATGTGCTCAATAACATTGCCTTGAGCTGCCATCTTCAGCTTGTATAACTCGCGCTTTAGATTTAACTTTGTAGTCAAGTTCTTTTCGAGATACAATGTCTCCAACTTTGACCATAATTCCTTCGGCGTGCTTTCGTCAACAACATTATTGATAATATTATCAGCAATGCATAGTCTGATGGTACTCATGCATTGTGACTCAGCATCCTCCCAATCTTCATCGCTCATCTTTGTTGGTTTTCCCTCCTTCCCCTTCAAAGCCCTTGCTAGCTTCTGTTGGGTTAGGATATCCTTTACCCTTCTCTGCCAAAGAGTAAAACTTCCTTTACCATCAAATGGAGTCACCATGAATCCTTTAATACTTGCCATGATCTCCGTTTGCACACACAAACCAATCCAAACAACTAAATCAATTGGCCAGGTAAGTGTAAGAAACAATGGGAGCACTTCCGTCAAAACGGCGCCAAATTAGACAACCACTTTTCTTAACGACTTTCCTTCGGCACCAATAATTTAGACACAACTAGCTCTGATGCCAACTGTTAGGAATCTGCCCGATTTCCTGCGAATGCGGAAGCGATTTGGTAAATATGTGCGCTTAGATCCCACAAATATACGTGATAGTAATGAAGCAACAAACCAACAATACAGTAAAAGAGACAAGAGATTTAACGTGGTTCGGCCCTGCCTACATCCACAAGAGCAACAACTTCACACTAGATAAAAGAGATTACAATATCCGGGTATCCGGCCCCTTGAATTTCATACAAAAATTCAGCCCTACAATACCTATTATGTATATCCCCAACTCACTGAAGTGTTTATCTCAAAACCTCCCCCTATCATTGTTTCCCGACAACCTTTCATTCTCTCCCTCTCCCAACCCGGGCAGTGCCACACAACCTGATAGAAAGACCCCCTGCAGCGGGACCACCTCTGATGGCTGCAGTCAGACCCAAGTACCCTAAGGAATAGTTTAGGCACGAGGACCTTCTATCCCGACACTTCCTGAAAGCGTGCTAAACCGGCTCTCCTACTAGACGGACTATCTAGCAGCTATATAGAGAGAGAAGAGAGAATTTTGGTGTAAATATTATGAATGAGGAGAAGGGTATTTATAGGATGAAATGGGGGGGTTGGTGAGGAAAAGGTGGGTGAGGGGGTTGGTGGAAGTTTGAAAAGATAAAGGCCGGTGCCTAACAATCTCATCTTTACGGATGATGTTATGTTATTCTACAAAGGTGATAGAGATTCAATAGATGCTATTTACAGGGGTATCAATATTTTCTCTTGTCTCTCAGGGCTAATTCCTAACCCAAGGAAAAGTCAAGGTTTTTTGGCAATGTACCGCATGTTGTCATGAACTTTGCAACTCAGCTCACTGGTTTCCAGCGTGCCTCTATGCCTTTTAAATATATGGGATTCACTCTCTTTAACCTGAAGCCCACTGCTGCTATTTGTGCCCCGCTAATTTCTCGCCTTTGCCAAATGATTGATCATTGGACTTGCAAATTCTTAAGCACTGCAGGCAGGTTGCTACTATTAAACACGGCTATTTTTGGCATACAAAGTTATTGGAGTCGATATCTTTTTCTTCCAAAAGGAATCTTAAATCGAGTCAAATCGCTGTTTGCAAACTTTCTATGGGGAGGAACGCATGGAAGCTCTTCAACGCACAAGGTTTCGTGGTCAGATTGTTGTATCCCAAAGGCTGAAGGAGGGTTAGGCATTCGTGACCCCATTCTTTGGAATACTGCTGCTGTGTTACATCAATTGTGGAAAATTATTTAACCCACATCTTCGTGGGTGACGTGGTTTCGTAGCTGCTTACTTCGGAACAAGCCTTTTTGGACAGTAAAGATGCCATCGAAATGTCCTTGGAGTGCTAGACAAATCCTTAAATCTCGACCTCAAGCCCTTTCTCATCTGCATTATCATGTGGGGGCAAATTCTGGATTTTATCTTTGGCATGATCCATTGACTCAAAACTGCTCGCTCCTAGAAAGATTTGGCCCTTCAACTTGTTGGAAGTATAGTTTGAGAACATACCTGAAAGTAAGATTATAAAGATAAAAGGTACCGAAAATTAGTTCGAGGCACGTGAAAACCACGCTATCCTTAAAACAGATAAGCCCCTTCCGTGTGGTGCTTGAAGGTTTGTTGGCTTCCGTCTCCCAGGATACAACGAACTGAGGTGATCTTTAAGCACTTGAGACCCGCATCCTATGAACCAAACAAATATGCCTCTATCTCACAGAACTGACCCTAGAGTTTCTAAGAATAATGCAAAGAAAACTTGTATAGGTTTTTGTGTCACCAAAAAAAAATTGATACCAAAGTACTCCTTATATAGGAGTGAAAAATGTGTAACATCCAAGTGTAATAACTTTGTAACCTCCCTTATAATAATCAAATAAAATAAATTTACATTATTATAGGAGTTACAAAATTAAACATATGAGTTACAAATAATAAAATACAATGCTATTAATTTTTATTCAAAATAGTCTAACAATCCCCCACATGAATAAAAATTGACATTACAAAATGACTCTTTGACACGGAGATAGAGCGCACGGTAGAAACCAGCATAGGATAGGTAGGCGTACACCCTTGAACCTTCCCTTGTAAGAACATATTTACATTTCTAGAATTTCAGTAGTCGCGTTGACTTTGAACTGCCCTTCTGTTTTGTGAAATGATGATACATCCCCCACTGGAGTCTTTCCCTATATTTGTTCAGTTCTCACTGTTAAGCCCATTTTGGTCCTGAGCTTTAGCCTGGTTCTGTGAGTTTTTCCCAGAATAAGCCCCACAATTCCTTCTTGAAGCGACCCCACTTCACTCACATAGGTGATCTCTTGAACAATACAAAAGTATTATTTATTCGACATATCGAAACATGAGGATCATTAAAAGCATAGCTTAGCCTTACCCAAATTTTATCACTGTTTTTCATCACAGGAATGGACTCGGGAGTAAAAATCCCCACAGTGATCTCACTAAGTCTTTACAGTTAGGTTGTCCCATTGAACCAAGATCTTGGGATCTCCAGTCAACAAGGTTGGGTTTCCTTTGTATAGACTTTTATTATGGGCTTTAGTCTCATTCCTTTCGATGATTTCTCAACTAACTCTCTTGTTAACCATTTGGTTAGCGGATCCACAGTGTTATCTTTGACCTAATATGATCAATAGTGATAACTTCAGTTGAGAGTAGTTGTCTAATGGAATTGTGTCGACGACAAAGATGTTTCGACATTCCATTACAATCTTTACACTATACTCGTGCATCTTCATTTTGGCAAATATCATATTTTGGTAATCATTTTACCAGTCATCAGCCAAGGCTTCAATTCGTTATTGACATTACCAATTTTTAGCGTCCCAAAAATTAGTAATATCAATTTATCTCATTACCAAGTTTAAGCGTCCCCAAACTGGCAATACTCATGCACCTAACTACCAAATTTGAGCGTCCTCAAAATGATAGCTATTATTTATTATGAAGCCATTGCGTTTCGCAATAATATCCGAATTTTATATGCCATTTTCCGTGTTTATGTTGTTTCACTCAACATAATCACCAAATCGCAGTCTTTCTACTCTTGTCTTAGGTAAGAAACCCTAAGGTTATCTACCGTAGATTTCCTTCAATTCTTCGTTTAGAAAAAACTGTCTCAATGTTCATTGATGTACTTCGTGTTTCGCAATGTCGATAATTTAAGTAACATCTTGATGAACCACACTCTTGTAACTCAAGAATAAATCATAAAGTAAGTTAGGACTTCACTTTTGACTGTAATCTTTTAATTATCAGTCTGACCTTTTACTTTTCTTGTACCCATATATTTATTTTCTAATTTGAAAATTCGTTTGGGCCCAAATGGCATCTATCTCGCAAGAAGATCCATCCATATATTTATTAAACACGATTCTGTCACATAGAATCACTTCTCTCATAGAAACACATAATTCTTGTCAATTTCTCTATTGACATCCATTTTCTCATAGGATCATCAGAGAATTCTCATAGCTTCTCTCAAATTTTGAGGTTTACCTTCAAGCAAAATTTCTAAATCTTTTGCCCTCCAGGTTCAACCTCACATTCATCCAATGACTCATAATTTTATTTGGATAAATTTTAATTACAGATCTACAAGGAACTACTAGCTCATCAAAGTAGCATTCCTAGTTTCGTAATTGCATTTTAATGATCTCACAATTTAGATATGTCTGCATGCTTCAAGATATCATTAGACTCAAACGTTGTCTATATATCCATCCCAAATACCTCATATGGTTTTGGATCTCTTTTTACCTTAATAGGTATAGGTATCAAGACATCTTCAAGATACCCCCACATTTCGAATATTTCTAAGAAATTCAAAATGCATTCCAAAACTAATAGGAACCAATTATTTCTTTCATGGTATCTTGTTTAAGGAATGATTAGTCTCTTCATAACTAATATCCTCATATTTAGTGATAGTCTCAACTGATCACAATCATTTTTGCATTTCCCGTTAGAATGCAACTTATACTTGTAGCTACTCCATTTATCTAATGCGAGTTAGGTACAATCGCACATCACTCAATGTATTCACCACCAAAGTCATTCTTTACCATCTTAATTTTATGTATTAAGTTGGTTTTCAACCTCAAGCTTATAGAGCGAAAATCTCCATTCAACTTCATTCTTACTCTAAAATGAGTACACATAATTAATGCATTCCTATAAAGTAGTCACACAACTTACTACCACCTCTCAGTAAAGCAGGTTTCACGTTGTTTATTAAAATCGCTCAAGTTTTAATATCACGTTCAAAGAACTTTCCAGTTCTTGTCACTGAAAAATTCAACTATTGAATTTCTCATAAATTTCAATTTGGTTCACAAGAGAACCTAATTTTCTGGTTCATCTCTAGTGCAACCGGAAGAGGCCCGAGGAAGAACATACACTTCCGAAAAACCCACATTCAGTGATCTTTGATCAACTAATGCGTTAGGGTTAACAATATTCAAGATTTTTCCAAATTTCAGCATACAGAGCTGACCAAAATGTCGTATTAGGTATCACGCGGATCACCATAATAGGCTCGTGTGTCAATATCATAACAGATCGACACCAACACGAGAATTAATAATTTAACTGGAGGAACAATCCCAACCAGAAAAATATAAATCTCATGCTGACCCATAACCTGTACATTATAGGTACCAGGCCCGTTAGGTTTTTAACGTACTGAATATCCACAAAGGGTTTTAGTTCCAATGAACTTTCTCAACAATAACGGCTACACAAGAAATCCGAGTGATTCCATGCTTGGACTGCACTAACAAGCTGAACATCAGACTCATCTTCTTTTAGCTTAAGTGCATCCTCGGTCAAGAACCTCACAAAATTCAACCCACTAAATTTTTCCGGTTTGACGCTTGAGTGGTTACCGGTACAGCCGTATTTGGCACCACAAGGGTCGCCGCATTAGGCACATTCACTGTCTCTGCAGTCACACGCCCGTCACAAGACTAATATAGAACAAATATAAAATTTGTACTTTGCAAAATTCCACAAAAAATATATAATTTTTTTTTTCAAAAAAAAAACAAATTTGCCATGTACAGTTATCAAACACATCAAAGCTAATTTTTTTTTCTCAAGGGAAAAAAAACCCCAAAAACCACTAGCTTGATATTAAAATAGGGATTATATTTTTTCCGAATTAAATACATCAAATTTGATACCTCCATAAATAATTCCCAGGGGTTGGAGGGGTCACATCGGTCCCACTTAATAACCAACTCCTAGACAGAATTATTTTCTATCAATATCAAAAAATAGTACATTCTTCCAGAAAAATATATCCAAAATAACATATATACTTATATATTTGTCCAAAAATTTTTTATTCAAAAAACAAAAAATTCATAATCAAATTAGCACATTTGATTCACATAAATATCACTACGCCATAAACGGCCTATAGCAACCCCCAAACTGTGTTACCATAGACCCCTGTTTTAAGTTACCATAGGCCAAAATAGGGCTATGGTAACACTTCAGCCGTGTTAGGTTCTCAGCAGTAACTACAGGTATCTAAGGTAACATCAAAAACCAACCTAAGGTAACACAGCAAATGTGGTTACCAAAAACCTCTATAGCAACACCTTGAACACTCTATAGCAACATAGGTTGTGTGTTACCACAGATGATACAATTTTGCATAATATTATGGGGCCCACACGTGGGGCCACACATAGGATCTACACGTGGGTCCCACATGTGGGGACACGTGGCATTCAAAAATAGGTCAACATGTGGGGCCCACTTTTTGGACCTATTATGGGGCCTACTTTTTGAGCCTGCAACACATGCAATAATATACCAATTGTAACACACTTTGTACCTTTTGTAACACCATAAATGTAATAAAAGAAAAATGTACTACTTGAATATCGAATTTTCCATTAAATAAACCAACAACCAATTCAAATCCTAATTTCATTCACCAAAAACATAACTAGTATAGTTACATCAACGAATCAAATCCAGCAACATTGAAGAAAATAAATTAAAATGTACAAAAGATGCATCTGCAAAAGTCTCTCCTTCTCTGCTCTCTGTACTTGGCAGATCTTCAATATTTGTGTCCAACCCATCTCTGGAACTGGAAGCAGCTCCTTTTTGTTTGGCTGAACCGCTGGAAGTAGCTCCCTGAAATTAAGGCTGATCATCTGGGTCAGCATTGCCTTTGAAGTCATTTGATTCACAGGACTCTTGCTGCAAACAAAACACATCATATGAATCCTACCCAAAACTGAGACATGTAAATTATGTAGAAATATAGAAAACCTGAAGTACCTATTAAGGACAGAATATAACTGGAAACTAAATACAACAGACGATATTAGATAATATATCCCCTTTTGCTATTTTTTTCAAATGCAGGAAAATGGTGGAACTAGTTAAAGAACTGAGCTTTCCGGTTGTAGGTTTAGGCCAACTTAAAATTTCTAATTGCTTTTTACGAAATGGATGGGAACAATTCAAAGCATGCCTTTGGAAACAAAATTTATCGTATTGGAGGAGTCCTAATTATAACTTGGTGCAGTTAACATTTATTACTGTGGTAGTGTGGTGTCTTTGCTGTTAGGAGGTCTTCTTTGGCAGAAAGCAAACGATATGTAAGTATTCATTTCACTAACTAAAACAAGGGACGCTAAACAGATGCAGAATAGTGCATTTGTGAATGTAGTTGTGGACTTGAGCAAACATAGGAAACCACCTCATGCACATGACTTGATATACATGAAAAACTTGTCTTAAAATAATACAGTAACCCGTGCCAGTTTCATACTTTGCAGTCAATAGAAGTGCATAAAATCTAGTACTCTACGTGTATCAGACTCTCAGCAAGAACTCTCTATAAACTACTAACAACCTAGCAACCCCACCAGAATTGCCTGTCTCTAGAGTCAAGAGAAGCTTATTTTATCAGTCTAAATATCATGAAAGTAGATGTTTCTATGTTTAAAGGATAATGAGTGGTATTTTCACTATAATGTACAATAAATAACAGTTCACTATATAAAATAAAATGCTTACCGAATATTTTGTCTTGCAGCAATGACGAACATGACTTGTTGAACATACTCGGAACCGTTTACAAATTTGTTCTATTCTTGGGAATAGCCAACTGCTCATCAGTTCAGTCATTTATAGCCACAGATAGAGGTGTTGTGTTGAGAGAAAGATTTGCTGGAATGTACTCCTCTTTGGCTCATTCACTCGCACAGGTTCATAATTATTGATAGACATATGGTCCTGCTGTTAAAAACTCAGAGAGTTTCATCATATAAACAAAGATATATTAGTTAAAATGTTTCTCAAATGTTGCAGGTGGTGATTGAAATTCCATATCTATTCCTACAAGCATTTATATTTGTGATAATCACATATCCAGCTATAGGCTTCTACTGGTCTGTCAATAAAGTATTTTGGTATTTTTACACAACATTTTGCACCGTACTCTATTTCACTTACCTTGGCATGCTTCTCTTTGCAATAACCCCATCTCTGCAAGTGGCTTCTATAATGGCAACCTTCAGCTACACCATCCTAAGTCTTTTTTCTGGATTCTTGATACCTGGACCGGTAAGCCAATTGATTCTCTTAACCCTGGAAACAAAGTTTACACAATTACACACCGCACATTCACACATATATGGATACACATATATATTGGTTATCGGTAACTTGTTCTTTTATTCTTACCAGCAAATGCCGAAATGGTGGGTATGGTGTTATTGGTTATGCCCGTCAGCCTGGTCCTTGAGAGGCATTCTTACATCACAGTACGGAGATATTAGAAACGAGATTCAAGTATTCGGAGAAAAGAAGGCAGTAAATGCCTTTTTGGTGAATTATTTTGGTTATCATCACATAGATTTAAGTCTGGTTGCATCAGTTCTATGTGTTTTACCACTTGTCTTTGCATTTGCCTATGTATATTTTACGGCTACACTCAACTTTCAGAAAAGGTAAATACAAAGCTTTTTTGAAGCTGTAAAAAGAACTGATTTTGAAATAATCTTATAAATGTACACATAATTAATATTAAAATGGAAGGTGTAAATCATTTGAAAGTTTCTGGTATTGATATAATACTTTTCTCAACAAAATAAGGTGAGAGTTTGCAGCAAAAAAAAAATTAAAGAGATTTAATAGGCGAACTGTGGGCGGTTAAAATCTAGGAAACGAGAACCGACATAGTACAGCAGTGCTCCCAAATAACAAAGGTGCAACAACAATCATCAGAAATTTGACTGCAACATCATTCTGATTTTCAACATTTGCATTCAAATTGCATGTGTACAAAAAAAAAAGGGTAGCCAAAATTTAGAATTGACAAGACAAGATTGATGCACCATAATCACATCATTTTAGATATATTTGAACTTGTATGATATCTCCCAACCAGTGCCAACTATTTGTTTCTAGTACAAAACTCAACTACTGATACAAGAACAGAACAAAGAGTAAAGTTCAACATATTTTGACTAGTTATTGCTTATAAGGTAACATTTAATAATGAAATCGATGCAACAGTTTACTTCTATTCTGGAAACATTGTATGCTTTATCGGAGTAGGCTATGATACTTTTTGTAAAGGTTGCAGTTGCACTTGATACCTAAATTGGAGGCCCTTCACTGATCAATTCAAATATATATATAATATTGAAATGTATACAAAGAATAGATAAAAGACTGTATTGCAGTACTGATAGACACTGGTTTTATTATATTTGCAGCTCGTATCTCATAATTAAGCTGACTAAGAAGTGAGCTCAGTTAGCAATACTTATATATAGCTGATGGCAAGGAAAGCTATTATGTTGTTCGGAAATATATGATTGTACCTGCGGAGGAATTCCTAGCTCGAGAAACAGCGGTTCCAAAATGAATCCACCACCAAGACCAAGCAGCCCACCTACCATACCAGCTACAAGGCCGTAACAGCAAAATAGATCAAGCTGGTGCCATTTAAAATTTGATCCCACTTCACCTTTAGAAGCTATTACTCTTCTTCCGGTGTATAAGCTGACTGCCTCATATCCAGATGCCCCAACAGCCACAGGAATCTGAAGGGGGGGTAAAAGTTTTTCCATACCAAAGACAAAAAACATACATTGACATACATAATTTAGTAAAGTTTCTACCAGAGAGAGACAAAGAGAGAGAGGGGGGAGACATAGAGAGAAACAGAGAGCGAGAGAGAGGGGAGCAAAAGAGAGGGAGATAGAGATAGAGAGAGTCGGGGTGCGAGAGTTGTACCCAAAACTCGAAACCAAACGAAGATTGAACCCGAATCTGCTACCATCCGCTTCAAAGCTCGAATCCGTTTAATTGAACCCAAATCCTGCTTGAATACTAATTGAATCCTTCCACCCCTTGAATTAAACCCTAATCCATCAATAGCATCTTCATGATAGATAACCCAAATTCGAGAAACACGATATCATAATTTAAGAGAAACATATATACAAGAGACAGAGAGATAGTCAGATAGGGGGAGATACGAATAGAGGCGGAGAGAGAAGGGGGAGAGTGGAAGGTGAGGTGAAAGAAGTGAAAAGTGTGTTAGATTTGCCCCCAATTTCCCCCTACCCGTGTTTAACCCTAAAAGTGAAATGCTTGTTTCCCCTATTTTGTTTTCCCTTAATTTTCATTTCCCGCTCCTTAATTTTCATTTGCCGCTCTTGTTTTCATTTGCCGCCCAGCTACAAGATTCCGGTCGTACTTTCCTTTTTTTATTTTTTTAAAATATTATATTTTTTTTGCAAAGATTTAAAAATTTATTTTAATAATTATTAAATTTATTATTTTCATAATTTTGTAATAATTCACAATTTATACAAAATTTACATTTCACAATTTTGTATTTTTGTTTGAAATCACGAAGTCTAAAATTTGGTTGGGCAGTATTTTTGACGCTCACCAATATTTAGGCCAAACTTGCATTTTTTTTCTTTTGCTAAATTCTTCTTTTACTTTTTTATTTTTTTAATTAGGAAAACAATATATTTTTTCATAAATATTCGATTTCTTTTGTCTTTTTGTTAAATGATTCATTTACATAATTTGAAGTAATATAATTCAAATATTTTTAATCACATACGAAACTATTTTTATTTTAATTAATAATATATTAAAATATATAATATATATGGGAAAAAAATCATATTAAAATTTTGTTTAATAATATTTAATGAACATAAAAATAAAAGTATTCATCTTAAAATGTTTTAACCATTATAAAATTTTCTTTATTAAACTATTAATGAATTTAGTTAAAATTTAATAATGTTTGGATATTACTTTATTTTAAAACCTTTTTATGAGAAATTTATAAACAAAATTTAATATTTATGAATAATCAATAATTTAAATAATTGATGGAATATTACGTTTTAAAATGTTTATTTCAATGATTTTGTTAAAATTAATTATTTTTAAAGTAAAATAATTATTAAATCATTAATTTTAAATTAAATAAAAATTTTGTTAATGAATACTCTATGGTAACACACCTCATGGTGTTAGCCCACTGTAACACCTTTTATAACTAAAGTAACATACTTTTCTGCGTATGGTAACACCACACTCAAAAGGTTGCGATAGGTCAAAATTTTCATAGCTATGGTAACACCCATAGTGGTAACACCCATGCCAAAAGGTTGCGATAGGCCATCTATGGCGTAGTGTATATTGAAACAAAATATTACCCAGCATTTAAAAATTTTAATGCCAATAAATTTCATAACATCCATATTAATGCATACATATCATATCAGTTACAAAAAAAACTGATTATCATTAATAAATTTTAATGCCAATAAATACCACAATTAACCTATTGCTAGAGTGGTAAGTGTGTGACTCCTCCATGTAAGAGATTATGGGTTCAAACCTCTTAAACAAACAATTTTAAAGCATATAACATATTTTAATATACATGCATATCCACACAAAAATACATATAATATCATGGCATCATATTTAATTCACATGAAATTAACTCATTTCACTTACAAATCATGCCATTAAAAATTGGTGCATATAACATATTTTAATATACATGCATATCCACACAAAAATACATATAATATCATGGCATCATATTTAATTCACATGAAATTAACTCATTTCACTTACAAATCATGCCATTAAAAATTGGTCACAAAATGCGTAATAGGCCTCTCAATTAAACAACCATCTTTTAAAATAAAATGAACGCATCTTTAAAAGCGGGTCAAATTACATTTTAAAAGCTACCGTTAATAAAAAAAAATTCCTCTAATAATTACGAGTTAGCATGCAAACCAAGCCGATTAACAAAAAATTACCACTTACATGTTATTTACGACAGAAATAACAATTAATAAATCAATTGACAATTAAGACAATCATAAAGAGCATGCAAGAATATCAAAAGATAAAACTTACAAAATTAATAATGCCAATCAATATATATTCATGCAAGGAATTTCATCAATTTTTTTTCTCACATGAAATTTAGTAAGCACAACTTCAAGAGATTTTTTTTTTTTAAAGTTTGGATGAATCCTTACCAATAATCTAGTAGCTTCTTGCTCAATAGAAATATGAAATTTCTTGATTTGAGATCGAGCTATTTTTGTACGTTTGCCATTAAAAGTCATCCTTTTATGAATTAAGAACAATTTGTGCTTCAACAAACCAATTTGATCATCCAATCTCCCACATCTCGACATAAGGAGCTCATCAATAACCCCGAGCCGTGAAGATAATTAAACCAACATAAAAAAAAACATGAAAGTTATATGTATCCATAAAGAGAATATATAATTTCACATAAAACTACTATACTCCAAATTAAAAAAACAAATGAGTTAGTATATTGATTAACTAATTCATATGAATTTATTGATCTGTTTTAAGCTTGTAGGAAGTATAGTTTGAGAACATACCTGAAAGTAAGATTATAAAGATAAAAGGTACCGAAAATTAGTTCGAGGCACGTGAAAACCACGCTATCCTTAAAATAGATAAGCCCCTTCCGTGTGGTGCTTGAAGGTTTGTTGGCTTCCGTCTCCCAGGATACAACGAACTGAGGTGATCTTTAAGCACTTGAGACCCGCCTCCTACGAACCAAACAAATATGCCTCTATCTCACAAGACTGACCCTAGAGTTTCTAAGAATAATGCAAAGAAAACTTGTATAGGTTTTTGTGTCACCAAAAAAAAAAATTGATACCAAAGTACTCCTTATATAAGAGTGAAAAATGTGTAACATCCAAGTGTAATAACTTTGTAACCTCCCTTATAATAATCAAATAAAATAAATTTACATTATTATAGGAGTTACAAAATTAAACATATGAGTTACAAATACTAAAATACAATGCTATTAATTTTTATTCAAAATAGTCTAACACAATTGCCTCTATTATGGATATTCCCAACCGTGCTAGAGCTGATCTTGTCATGAACAATGGAGGCTGGGTTAATTTTGGTCTAAATTATGTGGCCGCTATTGAGATTCGTCAGCTTCTTTGCAATACTCGGATTGTTGATCGTGATTCTATTTCTTGGGATGATATGAGAGCAAGTTGGGTCACATGTTCCTCAATTTACCACTCTCTTCGTATTCCTGCAATGCCTCCTCCTTGGATCGATGCTATCTAGCACTCTTTTTCCATTTTGCGATGCTCGATTACTTTGTGGCTAGCTTTGAAGAATAGACTGCTCACAAAGGATCGAATGCTTATCTTTGGCATGACGATTCCATCTACTCTCTGCATTCTCTGTCGTAGTATGCCTGAGTCAGCCCAGCATCTGTTTATGGATTGTCCTATTACATCCACGTTGATTACTGGTATTGGCTGGTCCATCATTACATCCTGGTCTGATCTTCTTGCTGGAAACATGTGTATGGGAACTACTACAAGAATTGAAAAACTATGTACGTATCTGGCTTACTCGACTTTGGTTTATGTGGTTTGGCGTGAGCGTAATACGCGCACACATAATCCACAGGCGCGGTTTATGTCTATTGATGCTTTGCTATCTGCTATAAAAGGCATGGTTCGAGGAAAACTGCACTCTTGTCCCTCGTTTAAAAAGGCAGCTGCTAAGAATTGTTTTTTAAGCGCTAGGCTTTATTAGTTTGTTGTTTTGTGTTAGCTTGGTCTGCTCTCTTGTAGTAGATTCTTTGGCTTGTTTTGTTCTTTTCTTTCCTCAGGGTATGTATGCCCCTAGATGTGTACCTTTTGTTCTTTTTCTGTTATGAAACTTTAACCTTAACAAAAAAAAACAATACGTGCAATATGTACTGTATAGTGTATACTACTACAGCTTTAGTTTTACTCCCTCTGTCCCCCTTGGTTCTTTATCTTGGGGGACGTAATTTTGGCATGAATTTTATGGTGCATTTTGTGAATAGTTTCGTAACTTATTTTTAAAATTTTCTTTTTTTTGTATAAAAATAGAATTGTTCAATTTTTATACAAAAAAAAATTTAAAATAAGTTATGGAACTATATTTTTAGGAGCCTTAAAATGTGTATCAAGCAGTGAAAAAAAACTCTAAAAAAATGAAGGGGACGGAGGGAGTAATTGTTTTATTGACCTCCGAAAAATATACGATGCCCCTACTACAGAGAGACACAAATGACACGTTTTAATTTTTTGAAGGATTAAGTGTTAAGTATAAAATGTGACATACTATAACAATTATGGAAACGTCAAAATTATATATATGATGTAATTATTTGTATAGATAATATTGTAAATTTTCGATCAATCGTGAAAACATATAGATTTTAGGTTTATTTTACTGTTCAGGAGATAAACATAAATATAGGTTTAGAAATTTGGGACCCTTCAAATTTTGAGACTCTCTGCTATAGGATTTCTTTCCCATCCTCGTAAACGTTCAGTATATTTTTCTATTTAAGAATCTATTTATTTTTCTTTTTGTGATGGTAGGATAGATACACTATTTTATATTAATTCTTTTTGAGGATCCATACAATATGGATATCTTTTATACTCCTTGATAATCCTCACGACCGATTAGAGGCTTCCGATCACTGTTCCGGGGGTACTTCACCTGGGTTTGGGATATCTGTAAAATAATGCTTGCCCGGGGGTGGTGGCCGTCAAGCACCTCCGGTGTGAGAATCAGTAATCGGAATAATAATAATCGAACGAGTAAGAATGTATCTGTGTAAAGGGAGAGAATGAGTAATAAGTTTTTGTAGCTAGAAATTATGTGTGTTACCTTATGTGTAGAATAGAGGTATTTATAGGCTAGGACTCCCAATCACTGTTTACCCACTTGGTTGCCCACTTGTTACGCCGTTAAAGCTACAGTGAGCCACCATTGGAACAGTGATTAGTGTCCCTTTCTCACATACCTCGATCCTATCACAGCCGTTTTTGCTACAGTTGAATGTCTTTGTGTTCCCTTGACTACCTTTATGGTCCCCTGCCTTAGTGAGCAAGATACCAAAGATATTTTGTACAAGTATTTTATAATGATATTTGTTGTCAAGTTGAGCAATTTTAGTAAAGATGACATATGCACGTGTAAATTGAAGTTGGCAGCGGGTCCCCGCTGTGAGCTTACAGCGGGTACCTATCATTGCCCCCCACTCCTTCTGTGCGTTGTCAGCGGACAGGAGGAGGAGAGAACTGAGAAAACCTTATGCAACAGTGTTTTGAGAAGAATTTTTTGAAACTGATACTGTGTGGCCCCCCAAGTGTTGGCGGACAACACTTAGGAGTTAGAAAAGATTTGTGAAAATATGCCCCCCAAGTGTTGGCGGACAACACTTAGGAGTTAGAAAAAATTTATGAAAATATGCCCCCCAAGTGTTGGCGGACAACACTTGGGAGTTAGAAAAAATTGTGAAAATATGCCCCCAAGTGTTGGCGGACAACACTCAGGAGTTAGAAAAAATTTATGAAAATATGGGATGCATATGACAACGGGTTATGGTGCTTGACGGGCTTGTAAGTTGAAACGTTTTTGTTTGATATGTGTAACTGCTCTTGAAATAAATGCAATAATTGATAATAAATGAAGAATTCGAAATAAATGAGGGAATAATATTAAATGTCAATAATATAAGAAATGATAAGTGGTGGTTCGTATTAATGAGAAGTGACCTTTGGGTGGAAAGAGAATGTACCTTTGTGATGTAATACGTGATGAGTGAGTGGGAAGTTATTACCGAGTGGGCAGTTTTGGTTGAATCGATACAGTTATTGATGGCTGTACTGATGACGTGGACCAATCACATATGGCCACGTTTTGTATGTAATGTTTTTCACCCCATCATACGCGCCGCACGCGGATAAAAAGGGAAGTTGTAAATCATTTGCGTAATTTTTTATTGTCTTTCACAACTTCTGTCCTTCTTTTCTCTTGTCTTCTCCGAGTTGTTTGCTGGTTTCCTGTTGCTTATTTTCGAAGATTTCTGCTATTGAAGCCATATCTTATCTCCTGATTCGAGGTAAGATTCTTGTTTCTCTGTTCTTTCTTTTGTGATTTATGTTTCCTAGATAACTGTGCCATGTCTGTATCTTCATTTGTTGTTTTCATAGTATGTGTTTGTGAGTGGGTGTTGTATGCATATCATTGCTTTGTATTCTTTCGAATCTGGATTCGATTATGTAGTTTGTGAAGAGTGGTAATCTATATGTTTAAGTTTGTGAATTTTGTTTGTGTATTTGGTATCGACCTTTGATAGGTTTGATTCGTGTAAAAGCTTGGTTTAGATTGTGATATGTTGATGAACTATTTGTGTATATGTGTGTATATTCTGTATAAAGTGTATGATTTTAGGTTTTGATTCTAGGGTTTTGTTGTTTGTGGAGGAAATGGGATATGAATCGTTTCGTTTGATTCATAAATAAATGAAAAAGAAAAATGTAAAATATTTGTGAATATCCATGTGTACCTTCTGATTTGTTAGCGGGTAAATCGTTGGCGGTATTTGGGTTTTGACTTAGATTTTTTGTGTAGATGGGTGATGAGTTTACCGATTCCGCTATTGGCGAGAAGAGAGCGTTGATAAACGGGTATGGCCGCTGGGCGGACCCGAATCAGTTAACATTTCCAGCCGTCTTGGCAAGGAACCGTTACCAGTATTTCGAAAGTAGTGAGAGCCTGTTTCGGGCGACCAAGGTGCCCCCCACTCCGTATTCAAATGCTGAAATGGACAAGGAATTTGCCGAGTTTTCCCATTTGCAACAAGACAGTACTTTTAGAGCTGATGATTGGGCTGGATATATATCAAGAATGTTTAGGATTGAGGATGGTTATTTCTGGAGGCGTGCAGAACCCGGGGAGAGATTATACCACCGATTTGATGACGGATCTATGTGCATACCCGTTAGTCATTTGAAGGCGGGTTTTCGGCTGCCCCCCCACAAATTTATCATGGACTTGTTCCGTCTCCATTTTAGGTGTCCGCTGGCTCAGTTTACGCCTAAGTCGATACGATCAATAAACTGGTTCATAGCTAGTTGTGAGAGCAAGAAGAAGCAGCCTACTTTCAAGGCCTTTTTCTGTTTGTTTGATGTGAAAGCCAGTCGTGCTAAACCATTTTTTGAGTTGCAATTTGTGAAGCCGCAAAGTCGTATAGGAAAAGCCCTTGACGGTCATCGACCCTTTGTATTTCCCAAAGGAATGGCTGGATGGCAAGAGGAATTTCTGATAATTGGTGGCGGGGAGTTTGCCTGGCAACGGAACTTTACCAAAAAGGTCGAGTGCGCTTATAAAGTGGATCGTAGTCGGCTGAGTCGTAATGAAATTGACGTCCTTATTAGCCTTGTTAAGGCGTTGGGTGAAGTATGGTCAGAAAATAATCTGATTGACCCGGCCGATTTGAGAAGGCATTGTTGTAAGTTTCCTTTTCATACCTTGTCAATATCTTGTTGTGTCTTGTGACTGACATTTTCTCTTTATTTTTGTAGTGTTGGATCCTCGTAAACCGGAGCTCGATCTACACACGACTCTGGATTTGGGAGAAGCAAAGTTATATGCTGACTTCATGCTTACTGTGCCGCCAAGGCCTAAACGGCTTCGTGGCGGGTTATTTGTTGTTGATAATATTCTAGATGCTTTTGATCTGTCTGGTAACGTTGAGGTTGGTCAAACATCTACCCCTGTTGAGGTTGACACCGCTGTTGAAAAGACCGCTTCTGAGGAGGAATTTTCTAAAGATGACTTTGATAATGATGATATTAATTCTGAGAGTGATTCTCTATCCGAGGAGTTGGGCGGTGGTGCTGCTACTAAAGAAAGTGGTGATGTATTTGAGGAACATCTTCAAGATGCCCAAGGGGATGAGTATATTGGCGAGCATAATGAGTCTGTTGAGAAGGAAATGTCTGTGGAGAGGGATGTTCCTGTTGAGAAAGAACCGTCTGTTGAAGGGAACCTTATTGGTGATTATGAGAGTGAAAGTTCGGGTGCTGCGGTAAGGAGGAGAGTTGTTTCTCATATGGTGACAGATGATGATGATGAGTTTGATATCCGCTCTGTGAGTGTAAGGGCCGCTATTCAAAGGGTGGAGCGGGGCTCGGTTATTGCTCCTGCTAAGATCACCGCAAGTGGGAGTAAAGTTATTGTGGATATTGATACTGGGAAGGAGCTATCCGCTGAGAGAGAAAAGGAGGTGTTGGTGGAGGGAGCGGAAGAAACCGTTGGTGAAACTCTTCGTCGATCAAAACGCAAGGCTGTTACTGAGGCTAGTACTTCGAAACGTAGACGTATTGTGCCTACTCAGGTGAACGAAACTGTTGTTGAAAATCAAGGCATGGAGCAAATCGTTGAGGACAATTCTGATAGTGTTGATGCTGAGTATGATGCTGAGGATGCCATGGGAGGTGATGGTGAAAATGATGTTAATGATGATGTTGAGGATGCCGGGGCTGGTTCTGAGGAAATAGTGTATTATACAAGCAGTGATGATGAAGTGGATGATGCCGAAGTTGGAGCTAGGCCTGGCTATGGATTTCTTTTCAAGTCTGGGCCTAATACCTTTACTGTTGATTCCATGACTGATGATGATCTTGTAAGGATGAATGAGTTGAGTTGGGAGCGAATGTGCCGGTTGTCACCAAAATATGCTGCACGGGTATGTAATTTTTTGATAGGTCACGTAGTTTATTTCTGGTTGATGTCCATTGTTGACGTGTCTGTTTTTTGTGTTTTTGGTTTTTGTAGAATCAGTGTATGTATACGGGCTTAATGGCTCGTGGGAATATGTACCGTAGCAGCAACTTTGCTTTAAAACAGAAAGTGAAGCTACTGGAAGCGGAACTGTCCGCTGAGAAAGTGATGAAAGATAATGCTGCTAGGGCTTTGTATGAGATTGAAATTGAGAAGACCGACCTTCAAGCGAGCTATGCATATAGTGCTGATTTGCGACGATTTTTGGCAGAGGATAAAATAGAACTGGAGACTGAGAAAGCCGCTTTGTCCGAACAGGTAAAAAGTTTGACTGTGTCGCTAAAATTTGAAAATGAGCGTGGTGATGATGCTGAGGCCAATCTTAATTCCCGCCCAACCGAAGCGGACGCCATTTTGAAGTTTAAAAATAGTGCTGAGTTTGCTGAAATCGTAAAGGCCGAAGCCGCCAAGGTTGCACCTGCGGTAGCGGGCACTAGCATTTTGCAGCAAATCCAGAATCCCGCCGATACCGCACTTGAAATTACCCAATTAAAAACTGAGTTGGCTAGGCTAAAGTCAAAAGTGAAGAAATCCAAACGTAAAGCCAGAGCCTTGAGAGCCCGCCTTGGGGAAACCGAGAAAAAGAGTGTAGGGTGCCAGTGCGATGTTGTTGTTAGTGATATGGGCACGCAGACCGCTGAGAGTGAGATGGTTGCCACCGAGAACATGATTGTCGCAGAAAATGCTGAAGTTGCAGATATTACTCCGTTGTCAGTGATAGCGGCTACTTATAGTGAAAGTGATGAAGAAGATGTCGCTTTGAATCCTGGCGTGGCTGAAATTGAACAGACAGATGCTTCTTTGAGTCCTACTGTGCCTGATGTTAACATCCAACCCCTTAATGCTATTGCCGCAGTGTATAGTAGTGATGATGAGGATGCAGAACCGTTGAGGGGTATGGGAGCTGAGCTGAGCGGGTCTCGTTGGGCTTAGCTTTATTTTTGTGCTCAGCGGGTGTGTCCGCTGTGTGACTTGGAAACATCCTGATATTGACTCGTACGTTTGGTAATTTCAAACTCTAGGAGATTTTTGTGTTTGAATATCTTTTGGTAATTTGCTTCGAGATATGATCGAATTTGTGTTTATCTTTTTTTCTCAAAGTTGGGAGTAAACATGTGTGGGAAAATGTTTACCTGGAAATTGTAATTTTGACTGTGGGAGTTTGTTTCGAGCATTTAATGCTGCATGGGAGTCAAAATAATTTGACTGTGCCTTTACTTTTCTTTGCATGAGAACTGCAACTTTTGACTGATGATAACTTTAACCTCCTTTTACCCCCTATAAATAGGGGTGATTTAGCTCTGGATTCAGATAATCTTCTTCTGTAATTGTTTTTAAAGAATCCCTCTTTCGTTGTTCAACCACATGGATTTTTCTAAGATGGACAACTTCTTTAGTCCTTTCGCTAGGGCTCATGAGCGTTCTCTCTCCAAAGAGAGTGAGGAGCTCTGGTTAACCCTTGCCAATCACCATGAAGAAGAAGGCGATCTGTACACAGCCGAAGAATTCCGTAAGCATGCTCGGAAAATTGCTCGGACTCGTGCTGCGGAAGAGGTCAAGAATACGCCGGGAACGGATGCAATTGACTTCCGTTTTCGTGCCCCTCCTCATGGTGAAAGCTCTGAAAAGAAAGATGCGGATGCTAAGAAGAAAACTTCCCAAGCATGAAGGATTTGTAGATATAGGATCTCAATCCTTGTAATGATATGCTTGTAATCCTTCATTTAATAAAACTAATTTTTTCCTTTGTCAGTAGTTTGTCTTTTGCTTTTGAATTCTTTGTTGCATCATATATTTAGCCCAATGTGTAGATTTTTGCTGTAGATTGTCCGCAGTAAGTGTTCCCCGTAGTTTTGATTTGAAATTGTTGTAGTAAGCGCCTTTGGCGTTGATTTGTACTCAGTAGTTCTTTTCTTGGAACTGTAGATTGAAAGACGTAATGGTTGGAGTGCCCGTCTAGGGGACTTTGCTCTGTAACCGTAGATTGTAATCCATAGTCGTGAACTTATCCGTTTTGGAGGCTTGGCTTTGTAACCGTGGACTGAAATCCATAGTCATTAGCCTGGCCGTCTAGGGGACTTAGTTCTTTAACCGTAGATTGGAATCCATAGTCAGTAGCCTGCCCGACCCGGGGACTTTGATAACTTTGCTTTTGTAGTTGGTTGCTGGCCCGCTTAGGGACTTTGATAATTTTGCTATTGTAGTTGGTTGCTGGCCCGCTTAGGGACTTTGATAGTTTTGCTATTGTAGTTGGTTGCTGGCCCGCTTAGGGACTTTGATAATTTTGCTATTGTAGTTGGTTGTTGGCCCGCTTAGGGACTTTTATAGTTTTGCTATTGTAGTTGGTTGCTGGCCCGCTTAGGGACTTTGATGATTTTGCTATTGTAGTTGGTTGCTGGCCCGCTTAGGGACTTTGATAATTTGTAGTTGAAGGACTTGCTGGATGTAAATGTAGATAGTTTTTCCATAAAAGCATTCCATTAAAAAACGTAATTTCCTTCATTACAAAACAGATACGACTGTGTAGCCATCTATTGGTAATACTTCCGTAATTTGTCGCCATGCCAAGTGTTGTTAACTTCAGTGCCATCTAGGCGGGCTAGTTTGTATGAACCTGGCCTGAGTACTTTGATGATTTTGTAATGGCCTTCCCATTTTGGCATAAGTTTGCCAGTGTGTCTGGGGTCAGATGCTTCAGTTGCCCTGTTAACCAAATCGCCTTCCATGTAAGCTTTGATTCTGGCTTTCTTTCCAAAGAATTCTTTTGTTTTTTCTTTGTAAGTGGCCATTTTTTCCACTGCGTTTTCCCTTGTTTCATCTAGTAGATCTAGATTTGTTTTGAGTCCTTGAGTATTTGCCTCTTCTTCAAAATTGATAGCGCGATATGATGGTGAGCCAATCTCGACTGGTGAAAGGGCTTCTGTGCCAAAAGCCAATCTGAATGGGGACTCTCCAGTGCTTGTCCTGGCAGATGTTCGATAAGCCCAAAGAACATTAGGTAATTCATGCGGCCATTTTTTCTTTGATGTAGTTAGTCTTTTTTCTAGGCCACGGACAATAATGCGATTGGTTACTTCGACTTGACCGTTGCTTTGAGGGTGACAAACAGATGCTTTTTTGTGTTTGATCCCGTGGTCGGATAGGAACTTGGTGAATTTTAACCCCACAAATTGTGTACCGTTGTCGGATATAAGCACCATTGGAATTCCAAACCTTGTGATAACTTGCTCTTGGACAAAACGAATGGCATCATCTTGCGTAATGTTTTTAAGTGCCTTTGCTTCTACCCATTTGGTCATATAATCAATAGCGACCATGACATATTGTAGATCACCTTTGGCTCTAGGGAATGGTCCCATAGTGTCGATGCCCCATATGGTAAATGGTATGGGTGATAAGATGGCTGCAGGTAGGGCCGGTGCTTTTCTGGACATATTGCTAAACAGTTGGCATTGGTGGCACTTTTTGGTGAAGTTTTTGCAGTCCTTGTGCATTTTGGGCCAGTAATAGCCTTGTCTGAGTATTTTATGTGCCAATGCCTTGCCTGCCATGTGATCGCCACAAATGCCTTCATGAACCTCCCTCATACAATATAAGGCTTCTTCTTCATCGACACATTTGAGTATGGGAGAATCAAAGCTTCTTTTATATAGAATGCCCTCCTGAAAGAAATACTTTATGGCTTGAGACTTAAGTATTTTAGCTTTTATGTTGTCGTCTGGGAGGACACCGCTTTCCAAGTAGCGTACATAAGGAGTCATCCAGTTATCCCCTGGTGGGTCTATTTCCATGATGTCCATTTTACTCACGCTTGAAGCGATTAGCTCTTCAAAGTATATTGTGTCCGCTTCTACTTTCTCCCCTTGAGTTAATTTAGACAACATGTCGGCCATTGTGTTATCTGCCCGATCTATCTGTTCGAGAGTATATTCCTCAAACTGGGCTAGTAGCGTTTGTACCAATTCTTGATATTTGTTAAGGTTGCTGTCTTTGGTTGAATAATCTCCTGTTGTCTGACGAACAACCAGTTGCGAATCGCTATATATGGTGATCTTTTTTACTTGTAAGTTCTTTGCTAATGCCAAACCGGCCAAGAGTGCCTCGTATTCTGCTTGATTGTTTGTAGCTTTGAAGTTTAGTAGTATGGCTTGTCTAACTTGGAAACCGTCAGGGCTAGTAAGGATAAGGCCTGCCCCGCAGCGGGTGGTTGTGGAGGAGCCGTCCACATACAGTTGCCAATGGTTGCCCGTTGTTGCAATGGTTTCTGCGAGAGTTTCTTTTTCTGTTGCTGAAAATGAACATTCGACCACAAAGTCCGCCAGTGCTTGTGCTTTGATAGCGGTTCTTGGTATGTATTTAAGATCGAATTGGCCAAGTTCAACGGCCCAATTGATCAACCTGCCGACAAATCTGGCTTGTGAAGTATTTTTCTTAGCGGTTGGTCCGTAATGATCCTGATTTGCCTGCCTTGGAAGTAATATCTCAATTTTCTGCTTGCTATGACCAAAGCTAGAGCAGACTTTTGTACGTTTGGATAGCGGGTTTCGGCATCTTTGAGCACTTGGCTGACATAATATACTGGTTTTTGCTCACCATTTTCTTCTTTAATGAGCACCGCCCCGACGGCTTTATCTGTGGCGGACAAGTAAAGTGACAGTGGTTCTGAAGGAGCTGCGACCGCCAGCAATGGAGCAGAAGAAAGGTATGTTTTAAGATCTTCGAAGGCCTTTTGGCATTCAGCCGTCCAAGATATTGCCTTGGTTTTTGTGGCTCCTTTTAATGTGTCAAAGAATGGAAGGCATCTGTCTGCTAGCTTTGCTATGAATCTTCTCAGAGCGGCTAGTCTTCCCGTTAGTTTTTGTATGTCTTTCAACGTCTTGGGTGGTTGCATGTCAATTATAGCCTTTATTTTTTCGGGGTTGGCCTCAATGCCCCTGTGAGATACCAAGAAACCAAGGAATTTGCCCGCGTCAAGTGCGAATGCACATTTGTCTGGATTGAGTTTCATACTGTGTTTTCTGAGAGTGGAGAAGCATTCTTCCAAGTCTTGTAAGTGAGAAGCCGTTAAGAGAGATTTCACTATGAGGTCATCTACATATACTTCCATGTTTCGGCCCAATTGCCCGGCAAAGATTCTATTCATGGTTTTCTGGAATGTGGCTCCGGCATTGATTAGTCCGAATGGCATGACTTTGTAACAATATACGCCCCTATGTGTAATGAAAGCTGTTTTTTCCCTGTCTTCTGGGGTCATTTTGATTTGGTTGTAGCCTGAGTAAGCATCCATGAAACTGAGCATCAAATGACCCGCTGTTGCGTCGATGAGTTGGTCTATTGAGGGAAGTGGATATGGATCTTTAGGACATGCTGCGTTTAAGTCTGTGTAATCAACACATATTCTCCATTTCCCATTGGCCTTTTTTACCAATACCACATTTGCAACCCATTTAGGATAGGTGACTTCACAAATCAAGTCTGCATCCAGGAGTTTGTCAATCTCAATATCAATTGCCTGTTGTCGCTCTGGGGCAAAATTCCTTCTTTTTTGTATTTTGGGAGCCTTGTCTGGGTCCACGTTTAACTTGTGGATTGCCACGGATTCATCTATGCCCGACATATCTTTTGGGCTCCATGCGAAAATGTCTGCGTATTTTCTTAAAAGATTTGTAAGGCCATCTTTAAAGATTGAATCCAAACCTGCTCCCACACTCACGGTTTTAGTTACATCTCCGGGTACAACTTCAATCTTTTCTGTTTGTACCGCAGGGCTTATTGGCGGTTTCTCTTCTCTCTTGAGACATTTCAGGAGATTTGCATCTATGCGAGGTGGGTCTTCTGTTAGCGGGTCGTGCCCGTCTATGAACTGCACTTCTTTTCTTTTCTTGTTATTCACACGTTGATTTTCAAAGTGCCTTTGTCTTTTCGCTTGCTTTCTTTTTTGTGCCCTTTCTCTGTTGATATTGCTAGGCTCAATTTTGCCCAGAGTAAGTGCAATGCCGTAACATCTCTTGGATGTTTCTGAGTCCCCTTTAATTTCTCCTACTCCGTTTAAGGTGGGGAATTTGATTTTGAGATGTGGGGTGGAAGTAACCGCTTTCAGCATGTTTAGCGTGGGCCTTCCCATAATCATGTTGTAAGAAGATGCAGTGTTGATGACATAAAACTTGATAATTCTGCATACTTGTCTGGGGGATTCCCCAAAATATACGGGGAGCCTTGCTATGCCCGTTATTGGGACGGCGTTGTGGCCGAAACCGTAAAGAGGTGTTTCATCAAGACATGGTTCCAATTTTTCCCCGTCTAGCTTCAGTCTATCCCATGTGTGTTTGAAGCATATATCGACTGAGGACCCGTTGTCAACAAGGATCCTTTTGACTACATTGTTGGCGACCCCCAACGACACAACTAATGCCTCCTTGTGATTTGGGTTGATACCCTCATAATCCGCGTCCGTGAAGGTAATGATGTTTGGCGGGCCCTCAGATATTGTATAGACAGATGGTTCCTCTCTGGGCGGCGAGACCCGTCCGTCGATAACAGTATGCACGATGTTTTTGTTGTGTGTTTGAGAGGTGGAGGGGCCAAGTATTTGTCGAGGCAAGTATTGAGATAAGTTGCCAGCCTTTACTTGCTTCTCTAGGAAATATTTGAGAGATAGGCAGTTATCTGTGTAATGTCCATGCGTTTCATGATATTCACAATGCTTTTCTTTAGGTCTATCCTCGGGTGAGGAGTGCATTGGGGCTGACGGTAAATAGAAGGGTTTTCCCCTGATTTCTCTCGGAATGGTTGCTCTCGGGAGTGTGAATTTGGTCCATTCTGGCTCAGGACGTCTATCCGGTCTCTGTGGGCTTGTTGGCCCTAGGCGGTCTCTGACCGGAGTTGATGATTGAGTTCTCTGGGTGGGTGATGATGGTCCGTGAGTGGTTTGTACTTGATGTAAGATAGGTGCCTGCCTCTGATAGGGCGTGAATCTTTCTCTTTGAAAAAATGAAGATTGAGTTGGTGGGCTCCTGGATTGTTTGAGCACACTCAAAGATTCTGCCTCGTTAATGGCCTGGGATGCCAAATCATATGCTTTTGCCAAAGTGGTGGGTTTTGTCTCCATGAGACGGCACACGTATTTCTCGCATTCATAGGGATTGAGGCCCCTCCTGAGGTGGACTAATGCTTCTGTCTCATTAACGCAGACAACTTTGTTAACAGCCTCTTTGAAACGGTCAATGTAATTCTGCAAAGTCTCTCCGTTGCGTTGCACAACAGTTTCTAGAAACACTGTATGAACCTCATGTTGTTGGTTCGCCTTGAATTTGTTTAAAAATAGTCTTTTGAATTCAAGCCAAGTGTCTATGGTCCTGGCGGTTATTCTACAGAACCATCTTTGTGCATTCCCGCGAAGCGTCGCGGCAAAGAAGCGACATCGCGTTAGATCATTGTATTCGTAATGGAGAGCCAGATGATCAAAGTAGCTAAGATGCTCTTCAGGGTCGCCCAACCCGTCGAAAGAATTGAAGCTATGATGTTTGATTTCTTTTTGCCGGGGCTCTGCTTCAAGCCTTATGGTAAAAGGCGTACCGCCCAACTCTGGCTCGCTATTGCCCTCTATCCTCTTTTTGAGTTCCATAATAGTACGCAACATCTCAGCGTTTGTTGGTTGCGCACTTTCGGTTTCCTTTGAGCGGACAGGGGACCACTCTCGGTGTTTTTGTTTTTCATATATTCGGCTACCACTTTGTCATAGGCGGCCTTTTTGTCGATAATCACTTTTCTTAAGTCTCTGTGCTTTCTGTTTTGTTCCCACATTTCAGGTGGGTGGTGACTTTTATTGTGCCTTTCGTGATTTGTGTTTTGCGACGAGCCTAGGCGAGAAAAGGTAGAGTTTGCCCTTTGGGGATGGCTATCGACCTCATCGCGGTCATTGTGTGGATTCATGTGGGAACTTGCCTGTTTCGTGGGTGGCCCTTGCCCGGCTGGTGGGGTAAGAGAAGCTATTTGCATAATCAAATCGATTTGTTGTTGGTTGCAGCCTGTGAGATTTAGGCTAAGAATTTGTTCTCGCTCATTTCCTAGAAGCGGGTTTGTTTGCAAGCGGTTTACTGGGTTTAAAGGTGGGTTGAGTGGAGGTATACCTGTTATGTTTCCTTCGTTTTCTGTCAATGGTTGTTCATTTGGGCTGGGTGTTCCGGCCATTTTAGTATGTTAGGCGTGTTTTGATTTGTATTGTGTTTTTAGTGTTTGGGCAACTTTTGTGTTCGTAGAGCAAGTGGTGGTTTTTTCTTTAAGAAAAATGGCCCTCCTTCTAGCGCCAAATGATAATCCTCACGGCCGATTAGAGGCTTCCGATCACTGTTCTGGGGGTACTTCACCTGAGTTTGGGATATCTGTAAAATAATGCTTGCCCGGGGGTGGTGGCCGTCAAGCACCTCCGATGTGAGAATCAGTAATCGGAATAATAATAATCGAACGAGTAAGAATGTATCTGTGTAAAGGGAGAGAATGAGTAATAAGTTTTTGTAGCTAGAAATTGTGTGTGTTACCTTATGTGTAGAATAGAGGTATTTATAGGCTAGGACTCCCAATCACTGTTTACCCACTTGGTTGCCCATTTGTTACGCCGTTAAAGCTACAGTGAGCCACCATTGGAACAGTGATTAGTGTCCCTTTCTCACATACATCGATCCTATCACAACCGCTTTTGCTACAGTTGAATGTCTTTGTGTTCCCTTGACTACCTTTATGGTCCCCTGCCTTAGTGAGCAAGATACCAAAAATATTTTGTACAAGTATTTTATAATGATATTTGTTGTCAAGTTGAGCAATTTTAGTAAAGATGACATATGCACGTGTAAATTGAAGTTGGTAGCGGGTCCCCACTGTGAACTTACAGCGGGTACCTATCACTCCTCCATCCTAATTTACATGTCCCTTTTGAAAAAAATATGTATATTAAGAAAAAGGTTGGTTGGATAAGGTTTTTCAATAAATAACATTAATAATGCATTGAAAAATGAGAATAGAGTTAAGTTTTAAAGAAGTCAAGCATTGAAAATATAAATATAGGGGTAATTTGGGAAAATTAGACTTAAATTTGTGTAGAAAGAAAGATATTTGTATGGAAAGAAGAGGAGGACATGTAAGAGGAGGACATGTAATTTGAGACAAATTTTTTTGCAAAAAGGACATGTATTTTGGGACGGATGTCATTTTATGTGAAGTCGGACGTTTGGTACATGTCGTCATCGATCTGTCTAAACAATGTCAAAATGGTCGGTCCACTAGCACATTCGATTACAATAAAGTAGTATATTCCTAGGAGCTTATCTTGACAACAACGATACTCCAGCATTGTGTTAGCATTCATTATTGGATTGTGCTCAAATATATATGTGTAATAATGTAAGTATTATTTTATGTCATCAAATTTATAAATTATAATTAGCACAAAAATTATGAATTAATTAAAAAACAGAATGCCGATCGCTTCAGGAATTTAAATTTAATTACATAAAATTGGAATGATATACATACATTGAAGGCACTCTAAAGAGAACCATTTTTATAGAATTAATTCAAGAAAGAATCACCACAAAATATATATATTTATCTTATTTTAATCGGAATCATGTACCTGAGATCATCCTCAGTATTAGCCTGAGGTTATAAGGAGTTCCCATATAAATACACGAGGACGAATTTGTAAATTTAGGAAAAAGTTTTTGTATTTACCAAATTGCTATTAAAATTTTATAGAAATATATTATGATCTCATGGGAGTTACCTGAAATCATCCTCAGGCCCATTATCAGTTGTCACGAGATGATTTAAAGTATCTTCCGGCATGATTAATAAACGATTAGACAGGTTTATGTCGATTGTGGAAGGACTGAGCTTGAAAGTGGAGATGCAAATGACAACCTGCACGAGTGGTGTTGCAAGTGGTGAGGGTTGAATACAGGAACGGAATTAGGAATAAATATTGGGGGCCAAATTTTTTGGTCATCGAAAAATTTTCTGATAACCGAAAGATATCGGAAAATTTTCGTAAAAAATAAATACTAAATGAAGATTTTTGTGAAAAATAAAGATTTTTGTAAGAAATAGGAGACTAAATAAAGATTTTCATAAGAAATAGGGGAGTAAATAAAGATTTTTGTAAAAAATTGGGGACTAAATGTAGATTTTTAGAAAAAATGGGGAACTAAATGAAGATTTTTGAAAAAAATAGAGGAACTAAATGAATTTTTTTTTAAAAATAGAGGGACCAAATGAATTTTTTTGTAAAAATGGGAGGACTAAATGAATTTTTTTATTAAAATGGGGGAACGAAATTCAGATTTTTGAAATATATATCTGAAAATTTTTACATTTTTAGATTTTTGGGGGACGGCCGCCACCCCGTGCCCCCCTTCCCTACGTCCGTGGACTTGAATATATATGGAGGGGTTGATGAATTTATAAGTCGCATGCAACAACTTTTGTATCTCAGCTGCGAGACCTGCCTTATTGTTCATTATTATGTTACATTGAGTTATAGTAACCCTTTAGTATGTTCTAAAGGGTTACTGTAACTCAATGTACATCAAAACGCGGCTTCGAGGGGTCTTCATTTGGCCAAAACCTGGAGGATGCGAGAAAGCCAAGAGGGAGCTGAACTCTTCCGTAATAAGTTTCCGTAGGTAAAATATTTAACCAGCAGAGTGAAAATCTTATGTTCCAAAAAGAAAGTTAATTAATTTGATGCATGAAAAGAAATATTGGTATTTTGAATAAATGTATTAGTAGAACCTCGATAAATGAATATTCGATAAACGAATAACCTCATCAAATGAATAATTTTTTCTGGTCCCGACATAATATATAGATAGTGTATTTTTGACTTCCATAAATGAATAATCTCGATTAATGAATAAAATTTTTCGGTTCTGAGATCGAGGTTTAACTGTAATTAACACTATTGAACACAAATTATGTGATCTCTGCCAGAAGATGTCAAATTAAACTCCTACTCCACATATGGAGGGAGGCAGATGATCTATACAAGAAGATTGCGTTGATAGAGAGAAACAACTTCTTAAGAAGAATGAAGAGTTGAAAAACTTGCAAAGTGAGTGCTCAAAGTTGCATTTCTGTTGAAGCCGCTCTCTATAAAACATTGTGGAATATGCACTCACAATATCAAGACCAGTAGAGACTTCGGCAGTAGAGTTCAAAAATGGGCTTCAAACGTGGAAGGTTTTGAACCTCTGGATTTTTTTGGCATGCCAGGAATGAAGGAAAGATTTGTAGAAGCAACAGAAATATAAATTAGGCTAGCGTGCTGTGTCCTCTTCAAAAGAAAGTGTGGTCTGACAAAGGAAATAGACTACTAGAATCGGAACTGCCAACCATTTGTAGAACAAGTGAAGATGCATAGTTAATCCCCTGGATTGCGAGAAAATGCCCAAAATGACACAAAATTGGGGTTGAATGTTCAAAATGACATTTTTTGAGAAACTTGCCCTCCGCTAACACTTTCCTAATGTCATATACATGTTTTCATTTTTTTTTCTTTTTTTTTAATAACATTTTCATTCTTTAGAACTCGTTCTCACTACTACATAAAAAAATATCAACGCAATACTTTAAACATTAAAATATTATTAATAAATCACTAAAATTTTATTTTTTTATTTTTTTAATTAAAATTTTTAAATTTTATCTACATTCCTTTAGGGGTTCAACAGTTAACTTTTGGGATTCAATAATTCCATTTTGGGTTTTAGAAATATTCAGAATGACGAATAAACCGTATACGGACTACCTAAATCCTAGACCCTAGACCCTAACTTATCATGATTTTCAAAAAATCGGGGCTGGCCCCCAATTTTTTAAAAATTAGGCCGCCGGACTCTGTAAATTTTATATGTATTCCCTTTATATATGGTTCAACAGTTAACCTTTTGGATTCAACAATTCCATTTTGGATTTTAGAAATATTCAGAATGACGAAAAAAAAATACAATTTGAAATGGCTCTTTGATTATAAGTTGTTTAATAGTATTTGCAGATATATACTTAGTAAAAATAAAAAAATTAGTTAACACCGCTTAAAGTAATGCTTAAAAAAAATTGCTATTGCTAAAAACGTGAACAGTGTTGGCGTTTTGGCTGAAACGCATTTGTGAGCTGCGTTTTACGGCGAAAACGCATTCGGTACATGCGTTTTGACCCTGTAACATGCGTTACATATGCGTTTTGCGAAAACGCACACTATAACACCGTTAAGAAAGTGCTATTGAAGGACAGTGTTTTCGGGAAGTGCTATTTTGGGCATTTTGATCAGAAATTGTGTCATTTTGACCCTTCACCCCCATTGTTAACCTTAGCTGAAGTGAGAGAGTTGAACAAAGAAAATGAACAAAAGCCAAACTATATACAGGAAGTCAATAACAGGGTAGAGCTTTTGGAAAAGAATGCTGCTTGTAAGAGCTTCTTGGCCAAGTAAATTAATGAGATAAGAGAAATCAAACTGTTCTGGAAACATATCAGCGATTGGTGTAAGAGCTTGACAGGGACGAGAGACGTCTTAACATTTTTACATTGCTAGAAAGGTAAGCCATCGATTGCATTGTTCTAACGTTGGTTATTCTGGTGGTAGCACAAGGAGAAAGTACATGTATCAAGTGTTTGCACAAGAGATATATAATTCATGGTGTATCATCCTGTATAATGAAAAGCTAGATTAATGTTTAATCTGGAAGTGTCTCTAGAAATACTATATAGTGAATCTGAAATTTTTTGCTAGCTAGTCTGTTACGTGGGACATGGCAACTTCTAGATTTATCACTGCCCACTAATAAAGCAACTCATGATTAATGTATCCAGCGTCTGAAAGCTGAAAGTAAGATGGTTCTTTGATAAGGGAATACAACGAGTGACTTGTGGGGGAGACGAGGGATGAACTTTGTGACATTGCTCCTCAGAGCTGAAAAAGAAAGAGATAAACGCAGGAACTTTACATAACAATGAAACAAAAACTAAGATAACATTCTCTGATGAGAAATAAGAACACTACTACACTAGGCCGGGTATATGAGATATGTTTCATATCTGGATGTTATAGCATGCACTTGACACTAAATATCGCAACTCTCATCTTAACTAAAAAGATACAAGCACTTGGGACCAAAAAAACAAAATATTAAACTCTGCACTCGCAACTTGGACACATATGCATAACCTAAAACCTTAGAACAATTTCGCAAGTTTCGGGTATAATATGGAGCCGCTGAAATCCTGTGTGACCATTCTGAGTAATAATTCGCTAAGAACTTGCTTGATTAGTTGTCTAGTTTCTTCTCACTGAGCTTCATGGTTAGATGTAGTATACTTAAAATAAACTAAAAATTAAACACCTCCAAAAAAATTTGCACCATCAAATGTTGCAAAAATATGTAGTAAGTAAACTAGTAATTTTGTGATAAAATAGTGTATATTAGTAGCATATATATTTCAACACTTCAGTTAGAACCTGAATTAACATGTCATACTAAAGCAAACTGATTACCTTTTCCCAGTTTATATGGTGCTTTTCCTGCATAACAAAGCACTAACTTCTCCGATCCACTGCATCAAGAGACGGCACAAATAACATTCTCCAGAGCATGAAAAGCACTAAATAATAGCATACCCCGTTACTTGTTTGAAAGTTCATTCAGGGCTTCCATTGTTAAGTAAAACAAGTGTACGGCATAAGGTCGCACCCAACTAACGTGTTGAGAGAGTTAAATTAATCCTTGAATTTGAAGTCCTCAACATTGAACGCCAAAACATAACTCCCGTCCTTCTGAAATAAAACACCTAGTAGACGCTGATGATGAGCATGATCCGGTTCACCTTCCACTTCGATCGTATACAGTTTGTTCAAATTTTCGTCATACACCCTCACAATAACATATATCACATAAAAAATATCATAAAGTGTTAATGGGTGACCATAAATACCAGCCTATTACCCATTTCATATAATGGTAATATGTAACGGACTCATGAGAATCTACTTGGATTGGGCTAGGCCTATTATTATAACTTGGACCACTTACAATTTAAGCCCTTATAAAGCCCAACAGAAGTTATGGCCACGAGGACATGTCAACATATATATGCTCATCTTGTGTTTACTGGAGAATTATGGAAGAAGAATATCATTTTTCATTTCCTGTTTGTATCTTTCATTTATGTCCTGTATTTCCTTCCCTTTATTTTCCAGTCTTTGATTTAATTCGGTACCAGCACTTTAATTTGAGTTTATCAATTCCAGTCTATCATTTCTAGTTTACTTCAATGTATTTGCCTAGTTATCCTTCCGTCGATCGCACTTCATATATTGAGAGCTGTTTTAATGGTGTTCAAGCCGGTGTTAACCAACCAGATGGTTACAAATGGTATCAGAGCTTGCCTTCCTCGGACATGGTGAGCACAGAATACGTACCTGTTGTTTTGTTATGGCACTGCAACAGATCCATCTCTTCTCCCACAACAGGTGTGTAACCCTTATTTGTTCTATCCAGAGTATAAACCACTTGAGCCACCACCACATTCACCTCATCTATACACTACTGAATTTTGTGTACCTTATATGTTTGTTGAAAGTTCTAATACAGTTGAAGCCCATATGCCATATCCCAATCATTCTCATGTTGTTACGCATAACTCTTATTTTGATCCTCCCTCGTTTACATGTGTGTATACACCTCCCATCTACATGTATTCTTCTCTTTGTCAACAAACAACTCCTCCGAATATACCACAAATTGACACTCCTACCATGTCCCAAAGTCCCACAATCAGTGTCATCCCTTTTTCACCAAATATAGTTCAAACTGTGGTTGAGACCAAGCTATTTGGTGTAATTCCCGAGAGAATATCTACTTCTGTTGGTGAAAATGTGAGTGAAAGTGCACTGGATACTACTACTACTACTGCTCACCTGTTTGTTGCGAGTCCTGATAGGGGACCTCTTGTTGTTGATAAAAAATTAAGTGACGAAGGTTTGGGTAATGTCGGTGATGGCAGTAAATTGGTGGAGAAGGTTGTTGAATTACAGCATGAAGTGGTTGTAGATGCCATAAATGTTGAACCTCAAGTGTTTGATAAAAGTCCTAGCAGGGAATCTATTGTCAAAAGTCAGGCCCCAAGTCCCATTACTGGTAATGTTTCTACTTCTCTCAATTCCATTACTAGTGTGTCACATGAGTTACTTAATTTTGATGGCACTAATCCAAGGGGTTGGATATTGCAAGTTGGAAAATATATAAACGGTAGTGATGTAGAGAAAATTGCGTTAGCTGGTAGTTATATTAGCGGCAAAGCTAGAGCTTGGTATCATTTGTTTTATGAAACAACCAAGGAAGAAGTCACTTGGAAGAAATTTTTACATGATCTCTTAATTCGTTTTGACAATTATGATTTGGATAGTCCTTGTTATCTGATAAATCCCTTGGGTATCCAGCAACATAGTTCAGTTGGTGTGTATGAGATTACTTTTATACAAATTAAGGAAATATCAGAGTTTGTATATGAGTTTGTGTTCACTGAACAAATGTTGGTTCACAATTTCGTCACGGGCCTAAGGAAGGACATTCGTGAGCGTGTTAGCTTGTTGTCTCCTACAACCTTATTGTGTGCCATCAACTTGGCCAAATTCCAGGAGTTACAACTTGAAGAGGAGCTGTTGTTCGTAGCTGCTAAGGAAGGAAATGAAATGAGCGACTATAAAGCACTTGTTGTTGCAGCATCCTCTATGGTTTCTACCAACAGTCATGACAAAAACAGTAAAGCAGATGGGGAGGTAGGCTCTAATAAGAAGCGTGAACAAATATTCGGTGATAGTTTCCCTGCTGTTCCAGATAGGGAGAAGGCTACTCTTCTATCACCTGATGTTATTGTTGCATCAGGCATTCCATGTTGCAGGTTAGTTCAGAACCCATGCGAATTTGTAATCACTTTCCCCAGGGCATATCATGTAGGATTCAGCCACGGATTCAATTGCGGAGAAGCTGCTAATTTTGGAACTCCGAAGTGGCTTACATTAGCTAAGGAAGCTACAGTGCGCAGAGCTGCTATGAATCATCTTCACATGCTCTCTCACCAGCAGCTGCTATACCTGTTAACTATGTCTTTTATCTCAAGGGTTCTGAGGTCCCTTATGGCAGGTGTTCGGAGCTCTCGTCTAAGGAATCATCAGAAAGGAGAAAGAGAAATTTTAGTCAAGAAGGCATTTGTTGAGGATATCATAAATGAAAATACTAAGTTGACCTTTCTTCTTCAGAAAAATCCCTTGTACCGTGCAGTACTATGGGACTTGGAAAAGCTGCCATTTTCACCTAGAGGATCTGACTTGGTCAACAGCATTATTGATATGTCCAGGCCGAAGAAAAATATCTTAACTGAGACTAATCACAAGCATGAGCTATCTAAGCAGGACTTGTACTTGGATTATGTGGATGATGCTGACTTAACAAGTGACTTTCAAGTTGATGCTGGGGCTTTACCTTGTGTAGCTTGCGGGCTTCTTGGTTTCCCTTTCATGTCTGTTGTACGCCCATCAAAGAAGGCATTAGAGGGTATTCTCTCTGCACATCCCATGGAGCCTAATTCCACTCTGTTCTTCAATCACATGGATGATGACTCTGTTTCAGAAATAGTAATAAACCAGGGCACAACTATCAGGGATAGAATATCATCAGCATGTGAGAGAAATGTCAAAGAGAACACAAAAATAGTGACTAGAGAGATAGATTTGATAAAGAATTATGTGCAACCATTAGAAGTTGAATATGAAGTACAGGCTTCGAGCTTACGAGTTCAAAATCCAACTGAAGCATGTTCAAATATAGAAAAAGCGTTGTCTATGGGTTGTCTGGAAGATTTTTCACCGAGTACTACAAAAATTAATTACAATGATGGTCCAAGCACTTACTTTAGACCACGGATATTCTGTTTGGAGCATGCAATTCAGGTTGAAGAAGTGTAGTCTGGTAAAGTTGGTAGCCGGTACGATAATGCACTTTCACAACAGCTAACGGAGCAAGGTCTTGATACAGGAAGCTGGCTTGGTCACAGATATGTAACATTGTTTAGGACTACTGAAACAGAGGGTAACTGGCATGATGATCCAACTACAGAGCAGTTAAGACCACAAAATCTTGACAAGTGTGTGCATATGTGGGGATTGCTACATTGCTATGAACTATATATCCTCTGCAACAAGAAAGGTGAATCTGGATGTTTGCTTGAAGATGTTCCTCATTCGACTGATTACAATTCTGATCTTCGTACCTTTCCCAGTCTGCTGCGATTCAGTCCTGCATATTCAGTTGTAAAGCAGTACTTTGTTGACGTTGACGATACCGTACCACAGAAGATTTTCATTTATGTTATTGAAGGTGATGGGACTCAAAGAGGAGCAGCTGTCATCTACGAGGAAATTAGACGGCGTGGCCTAAAGGTTACAGTTGCAGGAATGTCAAAAACAATCGACAATGACATTCCGGTCATTGACAAGTCATTTGGTTTTGATACTGCTGTAGCTGAAAGTACTGAGAATGGTATCTGTGTAGTGAAGCTTATGAATCTATCAACTCTTGTTATCAAGAAAAGGGCTTCTGGTTAGTATTGGAGTGCTATAACACTCATGTTCGATCCAGGCGGTTATGATTACTACAAAGTTTTTTTCAAATGCTATATCCTTGAGGACAAGGATGTTTTTAAGGGGAAGGGAATGTAACGGACTCATGAGAATCTACTTGGATTGGGCTAGGCCTATTATTATAACTTGGACCACTTACAATTTAAGCCCATATAAAGCCCAACAGAAGTTATGGCCACGAGGACATGTCAACATATATATGCTCATCTTGTGTTTATTGGAGAATTATGGAAGAAGAATATCATTTTTCATTTCCTGTTTGTATCTTTCATTTATGTCCTGTATTTCCTTCCCTTTATTTTCCAGTCTTTGATTTAATTCGGTACCAGCACTTTAATTTGAGTTTATCAATTTCAGTCTATCATTTCTAGTTTACTTCAATGTATTTGCCTAGTTATCCTTCCGTCGATCGCTCTTCATATATTGAGAGCTGTTTTAATGGTGTTCAAGCCGGTGTTAACCAACCAGATGGTTACATAATAATAATAATATTACGCATTTAATATTGAGTTAACTAGCATAAATTTTTCCTCCTATTTACCCATTTTCTAAATGGGCGGGGCCTATTACCCATATGAAAAATGCGTAATATGTATAAAATCTATTATCCATCTCTCTCAAATTCGTAATAGACTGGTATTTATTGCCAGCACTAACATTTTGTGATATTCTTGTCACTTTTGCTCAATTTTGTGGTATTTATGTCATTCTTTCGTTATAATCTTACCATATTTATGGTATTTTCGAACCATTTTTAGCTTACCCAAAATAATTCGAAAGATAACTTGATTTTTCTTTCCCAAATTCATAATTTCCGTTGGAATTATGTTAGATTGTTGGATAATCTGGTTCGGTTCTGCAACCCTACAACATTTTATCAAAAACTAAAGTTATGATATTTTTGCACTATCTAGATTCAAAATCTGAATTGTATGAACTGTTTTTTTTGAAAGGAACATAATTAGATTGTGATGAATCAAACAGAGCCCAAGTCGTTAATAACGTATAATAGGAAGAAGAGTAAGGGTAAAGAGGTCAATGCAGTGGATAAGGGCAAAGATGGGATTGCACAGTAAAGAAGCAGGGCATTTGGGTCTTTTCAAAGAGAGAGGGATAAAAGAGAATGCGATGGATAAGATTAGGGTTATGGAATTGATTTGTTGAGTAGCCTCAATTAGGTTGGGAGAAAGCGGACTTCTCGAATCGTCCTGCAACTTGTTCTTTCTGTTACTTTCGATTAATTGTAATCGTATTCATACTTGATAATTCTGCTGTGAATCGTAATTGCTCAGTTTATTTACTTTAAATCATTAGTGGTATATTACAAGTGGTATCAGAGCACTACGAGCCAGGATGGGTCCGCCGACGATGGCTCAACGAGTGGATTTGATAGAGGAGAAACTAACAGATCTGGAAGGTGTGATTTCGGAGATGGTAAAGAAGACCGTTGACAGAGCGGCTGAGAATTTTCATCACTCGTTGTCGGAGTTGATAATGAAAGGGCAAGCAAAAGCCGCCAAAACAGTTAGGAACCGATCTGGAGACGTTGACTGAGAAAATGGAGGGAAGGATGCTACGAACTCTTGAATATCACGAATCGTTGATTCAGGCGATGAAGGATGATCAGTTGAAGTTCCAGATGGGGATGAGGTCGACGGTGACAGGGGTGTCTACAAACCCCGTGCCAATGAGTAAGAAACCAGAAGGGAGTGTGAATAAGTTGGGGTCGTCCCCAAGTTCGATGGCGGCGGTTGTTGGGAGTGAGACTTATGGCCCTGAAATTGGGGGAAGACTGAGGGAAGGGGCTAGTGCAATCGTGTTTGAAGGAGGGAACTATGGGGGACAGTTTGGGGGGCATTTCGGTGGATATGGAAGTTATGGGGGTGCAGAAGGAAGTGGGATGAGAGGCCATGGAGTTGGAGGTGTTGGGCCAGGAGGGTGGAAATATCGTAAATTAGACATGCCCGTGTTCGACGGAACCGATCCTGATGGGTGGGTACTCAGAATAGAGAGGTATTTTGATTTTTTCAAATTGTCCGAAGTCGAGAAACTGGAAGCAGTAGTAGTGGCACTCGAAGGCGATGCGCTAAGGTGGTATCAGTTTGAAAACAAGAGGCGACCGATTCGGAGGTGGGATGAGTTGAGAGAATACATATTACGACAGTTTCGTCCCTCAAACGGGGGGTCGCTGTGCGAGCAATGGCTGGCCACATCTCAGACTACCACAGTCACTGAGTGTAGACGCAAGTTTATAGAGACAATAGCCCCACTGGATAGATTACCTGAGGATATTATGTTAGGCCAGTTTTTGAATGGACTGAAGGATGAGATTCGTACTGAAGTTTGCCTACTGAATCCGATTAGCCTTGAGCAAGCTATGGAATTAGCATTAAGGGTGGAGGAAAGGAATAGTGTTAGTGGATGGAAGAAGGCAGGGACGAGCGTCTTTAAAGGGAGTCAATATACTGCGAGTTCGTATCGGGCTCCAAGTACTGGGGGAATGGCGTCTTACAATTTTCGGCCTAGTTTGAATTCAATCCGCAGCTGGGTCTCAAGTGATTCACAGAGTTCAGTCAGTTCACCGAAGACAGGAGGTCAGACTAGTGGGAGTAAAACTGGGGGAGAGATGAGGCGGCTAACTGATAAGGAACTACAAGAGAAAAGGGCTAAGGGACTTTGTTTTAGGTGTGATGATAAGTGGACTATGGGCCATAGGTGCAAGAAGAGAGAGCTCAGTGTGTTAGTGATTGAGGAAGAAGAAGACGAAGGAACGGAAGACACCATAAGTGACACACCTATGTCTCCAATGACAGAATTAGCTACTGAGGTAACTACTCAACCCGAGGTTTCCTTGAATTCCGTTATTGGACTGTCGAACCCTAAAACCATGAAGCTATTGGGTAAGATTAGAGGGAGATCAGTAGTGGTGATGATCGACCCTGGGGCAACCCATAATTTTGTGTCAACATCCGTGGTGGCAGAGTTGGGAATTCAAGTAACAAATGCTGGAGGGTTTGGAGTCTCACTGGGAAATGGCGAAGCCATTCGGGGATAGGGTTTATGCAAAGAGGTGGAGTTAATATTAGATGATAGTATGGAGATTGTGGTGGACATGTTACCCTTAGAGTTGGGGAACTCAGATGTAATCTTGGGGGTGCAGTGGCTAGAAACACTAGGGACAGTGGTGACTAACTGGAAGACTCAGGTCATTCAATTCGAAAGTAGGGTGAGAACAATCACTCTGGTGGGAGATGCGTCTTTAGTCCGTTCTCGCATCTCTCTAAAGGCTATGTTGAGAACCTTGAGGAAGGAAAAGGGGGGATATTATGTGGAGTTGAACATTATCGAGAAAAAGATGGACAAGGATGATACAATGGGGGAAGTACAAGAGGACGCTCCTGAACTCTTAAAACCAGTGCTTGAGAACTATAAGTCAGTGTTTGATACACCAAGGGGCTTGCCTCTCATTCGAAGCCACGAGCACGCCATTGTCCTTAAAGAGGGCTCCAATCCTATAGGAGTGCGACCTTACAGGTACCCGCAGTGCCAAAAGGATGAAATTGAGAGGCTGATTCAGGAGATGCTCGCTGCGGGAATCATTAAACCTTCAAGCAGCCCTTATTCGAGCCCGGTTCTATTGGTCAAGAAACGAGATGGGTCATGGAGGTTCTGTGTCGACTATCGAGCACTTAACAAAGAAACCGTCCCGGATAAGTATCCGATACCAGTTATCGATGAGCTTTTGGATGAATTACATGGAGCAAAAATATTCACCAAACTCGATTTAAAAGCGGGGTATCACCAAATCCGGGTACGAGCTCAAGACACCCACAAAACCGCGTTTCGAACGCACGACGGTCACTATGAGTTTCCGGTTCTTCCTTTTTGGGTGATGAACGGGCCAGCCACTTTCCAGTCCCTCATGAATGATGTGTTCCGACCTTATCTACGTAAGTTTGTTTTAGTGTTTTTCGATGATATACTTGTTTATAGCAAGTCTGTCCAGGAACATGTGGAGCATGTCAGGTTGGTACTGGAAACACTGGTGCAAAACAAACTGGTTGTTAATTAAAAAAAGTGCGAATTTGGACAAAGTTCAGTAGCCTATCTGGGGCATGTGGTTTCATCACAAGGCGTGGCTGTAGATGAAGATAAGGTACGAGCTATATTAGATTGGAAACAGCCCAGAAATCTAAGGGAGCTTCGTGGGTTTTTGGGGCTCACGGGATATTATAGGAAGTTTGTTTCAAAGTATGCACAAATTGCGCAACCATTAACTGAGCAACTGAAAAAAGATGCGTTTGGCTGGACAGAGGCAGCCACGGTAGCTTTCGAGACTCTGAAACAAGCCATGGTTAAACCTCCGGTACTGATTTTGCCAAACTTCAACAAGGCATTCGTAGTGGAGACTGATGCTTCCGGGTTCGGGCTGGGTGCTGTGCTAATGCAAGATAGCCGTCTTATAGCATTTTTTAGTAAACTGTTGGGTCCAAAGTCGCAACTGAAGTCTATTTATGAAAAAGAGCTAATGACGATTTGTTTGGCTGTTCAAAAATGGCATCATTATCTACTGGGACATCATTTTGTGGTGAAAACTGATCAGTAGAGCCTGCGTTTTATTATGCAACAACGAGAGGTTGGAGTGGAGTACCAGAAATGGGTTACAAAATTGTTGGGGTATTCTTTTGAGGTTCAGTATAAGCCAGGCAGTGCGAACAAAGTGGCTGATGCTTTGTCACGTAAACCTGAAAAAGGGGTGGAGTTGTGTTCTCTGTTATCTACTACAGTAATTGATTGGACGAAAATGGAGGAAGAGGTTCAACAGGACGCGACGTTAGCTAAGATAAGGCAGGATCTCACTGCAGATTCAACTAGTCACCCTGATTTTGCTCTTAAGGAAGGAAGATTGCTTTTTAAAGACCGAGTCGTAATTCCTAGGAGTTCACATCTGGTTCCGATGCTACTCCAGTTATATCATAGTTCCCCTGTAGGGGGCCATTCAGGGGACATTAAAACTTATTTACGGGTCGCTGCTGAGTGGTTTTGGGTGGGTATGCGCAAGGACATCACAACTTATGTACAACAGTGCACTATATGCCAACAACAAAAGGTGTCTCAACAATTACCAGCTGGGTTATTACAACCTCTGGCCATCCCAGTTCGAGTGTGGGAGGATATATCGCTCGACTTTATCGAAGGCTTGCCAATGTCACACGGGGTCGATACCATTCTTGTGGTCGTGGATCGTTTCTCTAAATTTGGTCATTTCTTGGTCCTGAAGCATCCATTTACAGCTCTTACCGTAGCTAATTTATTTGTGAAGGAGGTTGTCCGTCTACATGGATTTCCAGCATCCATAGTGTCTGATCGAGACAGGGTATTTTTTAGCACGTTCTGGAAGGAGTTGTTTAAGCACCATGGGACGGAGTTGAAATGCAGCACTTCATACCATCCTCAAACGGATGGTCAAACTGAAATAGTCAACAAGGTTTTGGAAACATATTTGCGTTGTTTCACTACTGGCCATCCAAAATCTTGGTCCAAGTGGATTCATTGGGCAGAGTTCTCTTACAATACCTCCCCTCACATGTCAACCAAACTTACACCATTCAAGGTGGTCTATGGCCGCGACCCTCCTTTGCTGCATCACCTTGGCAGGGGACATGTACCAGTCGATAGTGTGGAAACAATGCTTCAGGAAAGGGATGCGGTTTTAGATGAATTGTTGTTTAATCTCATAAAAGCCCAGCAAGTGATGAAAGCTAATGCAGACAAATGCCGTCGCGATGATGCATTCCAAGTGGGTGAGATGGTGTATGTTAAACTTCAGCCCTATCGCCAGAAAACATTGGCTAAACGACCATTCGAGAAGCTTGCAGCCAAGTTTTATGGACTATTTGAAATCTTGCAACGAGTGGGGCAAGTAGCCTATCGTTTGATTCTTCCAGCATCGAGCAAAATACATCCTGTGTTCCACATTTCCCAACTCAAACGGGCAATTGGACCATAACTAACACCTGCCACGATTCCAGAGCAATTAACTGCAGAACTTGAGCTAGTCGCTGAACCTGAGAAAATTCTTGACATTCGTCATCAGAAGTCTGGATCTGTTTCTCGATTGGAAGTATTGGTATAATGGCTGCACTTGCCAGTTTTCGAAGCTACTTAGGAGGAAGCAACCTTGCTTAATGCTAGATTTCCATTGTTCCACCTTGAGGACAAGGTGAAAGTTTGGGGGGGCGGTAATGTGATGAATCAAACAGAGACCAAGTCGTTAATAACGTATAATAGGAAGAAGAGTAAGGGTAAAGAGGTCAATGCAGTGGATAAGGGCAAAGATGGGATTGCACAGTAAAGAAGCAGGGCATTTGGGTCTTTTCAAAGAGAGAGGGATAAAAGAGAATGCGATGGATAAGATTAGGGTTATGGAATTGATTTGTTGAGTAGCCTCAATTAGGTTGGGAGAAAGCGGACTTCTCGAATCGTCCTGCAACTTGTTCTTTCTGTTACTTTCGATTAATTGTAATCGTATTCATACTTGATAATTCTGCTGTGAATCGTAATTGCTCAGTTTATTTACTTTAAATCATTAGTAGTATATTACATAGATCTCCAAGGGAAGTAGATAAAATTGTTAGTTAAAATAATATTAAATAATGGTTATGTAAAATTTACTGAACCTATAAGGAGTTGTACATGTGTTAACTATAATGGGGGGCCGGTAATGTGATGAATCAAACAGAGACCAAGTCGTTAATAACGTATAATAGGAAGAAGAGTAAGGGTAAAGAGGTCAATGCAGTGGATAAGGGCAAAGATGGGATTGCACAGTAAAGGAGCAAGGCATTTGGGTCTTTTCAAAGAGAGGGGGATAAAAGAGAATGCGATGGATAAGATTAGGGTTATGGAATTGATTTGTTGAGTAGCCTCAATTAGGTTGGGAGAAAGCGGACTTCTCGAATCGTCCTGCAACTTGTTCTTTCTGTTACTTTCGATTAATTGTAATCGTATTCATACTTGATAATTCTGCTGTGAATCGTAATTGCTCAGTTTATTTACTTTAAATCATTAGTGGTATATTACATAGATCTCCAAGGGAAGTAGATAAAATCGTTAGTTAAAATAATATTAAATGATGGTTATGTAAAATTTACTGAACCTATAAGGAGTTGTACATGTGTTAACTATAATGGTTAGCTATATTTCAAAAATAACATTTTATTATTATTTTTAAATTCCAACGACTATATTTAAACCGATATATTCCCAAGTACGACTATATTTTAATAGCTATATTTACAACGGCTATATTGCAACAGTCTTATTTCTCATATTAAATAATTGAATTCACTTGTATTTTTAAAATTTATTTTATCCTTTAAAAAAAAGAAAAATAAAGTCGAAAACATAATATTTTAAAAATATTAGCTAAAAATAATATTTTATAATTAGTTTTATTAATAAATATAAATTAAGATAAATGAGATTGATGATGTGTCATGATATAAGTGGATAAAATAGATTTTAGCTATTATGTATAAAATTATAGACATTAGCCAAATATAGAAGAGCTATATCTCATTATCTAAAAATATAGCTAACAGAAAGTATGGTTGGAGCAGATTTTTTCTATCCCATTAGTCAAATGAGCCTGCCATGTAAGATATAGCTAACAGTTATTTTAAGGTTGGAAATGCTCTTATTGAAAATTGATTGTATGTTATTAATGAAATAAATTGTTATTTTTAATAATAGTATTTTCATATCTTATATAATTAATCTTAGTTATATTCAATACTATATATATGTGTGATAATCGATTGAACTTATCGTTAGGATTACTTAATTTCATATATAGATTTTACTACATTTAATAAAATCATGTATAAAAATAAAAATTAAAGTATTCATATTTTACTTAATTTTATGGAGTAATAATTCTTTGTTCTAAAAAGCGGTGATTAATCGGGATTAATCACTGTTTGGTACATTTCCGAATGGGTGATGACCCAGAATAACCACAAATTAAATATGGGGAACCAAAATACCCAGCGCCAACTTGGGCGGCCCTAAATACCCACGGGACGCGCTACTGGTGAAGGAGCATCTTGAAGACACGCTACTGGTGAAGGAGTGTCTTGCAGACACGCTACTCATAATGGAGTAACACCCAGACACGTGACTGATAGCATTGAATTTTATTTGAGATACGCATTCACAGATGGCGTATCAGCTGTTACGCATGTGTAGCAGGCATGATGACGTCATCAGGCGTAATCATCATTCTGCTGAGAAATTACGCGTTCTCTCCCCCAAAATGGCGATTTGGCGATTTTAGTTAATATTCCGACTAGTTCCCGTTAACGACCATCCAAACATTTTCCATACACATTCTATATACAAAACGAATCACCGTTCGATCCTCTACAAGTTCATACCCATTTCAATCCATTTGATTCGCCGGATTTTATAGCCCCAAATCGTGTTTATCTCTCTCCCCTCGTTTTCCGACGAGTTCGTCCATGTCCCTGCGGGGCCAAATTCGTTACATCAATTGGGGCAAAAGGAAGAGGAAGTTGTGGTAATGATTTTGGTGTGTTCAGTTATGGTGGACGTGGCCAGAGAGAGGTGCCGGAGAGAGGAGACACTACAAGAAAAGGGTCAATAGACATCAGTTTCTGGCCGATGTCTATGTTATTTTGGATGTGATGTCTAGGTGGGAGATGTCTATTGTAGACATCAGTCAGAAACTGATGTCTATGCTAATATAGACATCAGTTTTTCATTCAATACACATCAGTTGTTCTACAAAATAGGTTAGATATAATTAATTTTATAAACAACTTGCATGCCTTATATTCTAGAAAACATATAATAAACTAAGTTATTTTTCACATACACATCACTTTCTTTCTTTGAAAAAGATGTCTATTTGGATATTAGACATCATAATTTTATCAGATAAAGTGATGTCTATAGGTATCTTAGACATCATCCTAGACTGATGTCTAACGTTCTTATAAACATCAGTTTTTTTATAAAAAAAATCGATGTGTATAGTGACCTTAGACATCATCCTAGACTGATGTCTAATGTAGGTATAAACATCAGTTTTTTCAGAAAAAACTCATTTATATGTGTCTTTAGACATCAGATTTTATAAATAAAAGGTGATGTCTGTTTGTTGTTTAGAATCAGTTTCCTACACTGTTTTATACACCAAAATAGCCAAAACTTAAATTATGCACAAAATAATAACCAAAATTACTACATTTATCATTGAAAGAATTCCTCAATTGTCATTGACAAAATAAAAATCAATGTCATCAATATCCAAATTACATAAACTGCATATCTGATGTACCAAATCCAAAACAAGTAAACATGACAGAGAATCCGCAAAATCAACTAAACTGAGCAAAGTACCCATCCACAAAACAAAGTACATAACCTGCTTAACTAGTCAGAGTCAAATAACTGAATGACTGATATGAGATTCATCTACTGAATGCGTGAGCCGAGATTTGAAGGATGACTGATATGATCCAAAATAGTCATCAGCAGGGTAAATGCCTTCATGTAATCTATTTTCAGACCTGGCTTCATCTTGTCTGCTGACCAGATTGTAGCGCACACCACTAATATAATTTGGGGGTGAGAGGTTCCCCCTCCTCATGGAACCCTCTTCTGACACGAAGCAATGTTGTGAACCAGATGCCTGGTAACTTGTTTCCTGCATTAGTAAGGTAAGGTCATTAGAACATGGTAGTGCAAGCAGCCAAGTATGATAGAGAAAAGTTTATCAAGTAGTTTTTGCAGAATACACTTCCAGACCAACTCTGCACGAAATTACCACAATGCTTTTGTAACACCAACACAGTTTAACACATATGCAGTTCCTGGTTACATTACAAATATAATATTTTGTCTGCTGTTTCTAAAATTTTATTAATCTGTGACAAATGAAGCAGGAAATGTGTGAAGTAAAAGATACCTATAATATCTAAGAAAGACCCAAAAGTTCCAGATCTCGCAGTCCTGGCCTAAAGCTTGAAATGTATTTCCTGAAAACTTATGATGCTAATCAACAGAGAAACTAAATAATATAATACAACAAAGATAATCAATCAAGCAAGATTCATAATTATGGTTTCTGTATGATTGATTAGACAATTATTCCTTACTTCTTGCTTCCAGGAGACACACTTGATTGTAAAAACAGTAAAACAGTAATTAGATGACCTTCATTGAAGGAAATAAAAGACTGGATTAAGAGCAAACCATCCGGCCGGGTTGAATCACGATGCTCATAATTCTTTACAGTATCTTCCAGCTCGAGGGCTTCAGTTACAAAACTCATGTATTCGCTGTGAAAACCATGATTGCAAGGGAAAATAATAGTAAAGTGAGTTAGTAACAGAAGCACACATTAGACCTGAGACTTACACCAGATCATGCACAATTTAAATCTCGATAAGTAGGCAATCTCTATAAGCTATTACAGACATCAGTACTGCAAAGTCAAAAGTGCATGTGAAGGTTTGAGTTTCGCAAGAGACTCAAGCTGTCCCCGAGTTTAACTATTGTTCTATCTACATAAAAAGAAAGAGGCACCAAATGAAGAGGCACGTGATAAGTCATTGTATAGGTATTTTATATGAATACCAAGCAAAACACATCAATATCTTAAAGTGCTTTATATGTAGATACTGGATATTGTAACACATCATTTTATATGCATATAGCACTTTGATGGGTGGGAACAGATATGCTCTGTAAATTATGTAACAGATATAATCCATATCATTTTCACCTAAATTTCCACCTTGGGGTTTGAAAGTGGGATCTTCATTAAGCTGAAAATTTATTACCGGAAAGCAAGTAGGGAAACTGGGGGGGGACTCTCTACTCAGCTCAGTATTAATCCAATAATATTTGGGGTTGGTTAGGAAGAAATATAGCCAGTGGTAAATATGATAATATGAATAACCTCCTGGCTCGTACAAGAAATTTTAAGCACAGCAAAGCAATCACAAGACTACATGCTTAATTACCATTTGCTGCAGTAACTTATCAACGATAGTCATGTAAGGTCTCAAAGGATCACGCCTGGACATCTGCTTTGATGTTGCTTGAGTAACCTAGTTCAACAAAGCATTTGCCAAATAATTTTACATAAAAATAAGAACAATGCAAATACAAACAGAAACAAATGTGTAAGGACTTTATGGGTCATATTACTACCCATAGTTTACACAGTAAGAGATTTAGAAAGCAGAGAGTATATGACTGCATATTTGTATAAAGCGGTATATTTCAAATAATAAGGGTCTTACAACTATAGCATTTCAAAAATCCTTATGTGCATCATCAAGTTTCACAGCCATCCTAGATACTTTATGAGATAGAAGCTTCTAGCGATTGATCCACTTTGCATTTTGCCAGAGGCCCTTTGGAATTTCACTCAAACCCAAGCCGAGCAGAAACGCACCAGTCACGAGTCCAAAAGTATTTGAGCAAGCCATGGCAAAACCAAGAATACCACTATGCCTACATGTTCAAGCATTAAATGTGAATAAACGAAAACTATAAACACACCCAAAGAGATACTACGAAGAAAAATATTAACATATGAAGTCCTATGAAATGTTCAATATAAATCTAGGATTACTCTACTCAAATCCTTATGAGAACATTACAAAACAGAAAGATATACAAATCATAACATAAAGTTAAAAATCTAAATTTTAACACAAAAATTTAAATTTAAGGGAGAGCTGATAGAGTCAAAACTTGTACACTTAATTGGTATTTTTATTTCCCAATTTGCACCTTCTCTTTGGTGAGCAAAACTGAGCAAGAAACCAAGGTGCTGCCCCTTGAGCTCCCATATATGCTACTGTCAAGTTAAACCAAGTAGTAACTTGTATTATCAATTTTATACTTAGTGCAAGTGCAAGGATGTACTACTTTCTAAATTGTCTAAAATCTTAATATAAAATAGAACAATAAGCTTTTTTGAAAGATTCAATTAGGGTTGTGGCTAAATGTTCTGCTATGATTAAGGTAGTCCTATGTAGTCATCAGGGCATTCCATGGTGCGATGCTCTCCTTTAATGGCATCAGACACAACTACTAATATCTTGTTAAATTCCAAGCACAATGATATGGTGACGAGGAATGGAATCATGTAAAGTTACTGCTAGAAGGTAAACACACCAGTTTGCGCGCAAAATAATGAGCAGAATATGACCACATAGCGCAATAGAACCGACACACATGTGGAAGAATAAATTAGCGTGCACACTGGTCTTCAATCTTTCTGTCAGTGTGAAGTCCCCGGCATCTTCATAACCCTGAATTATAGGCACCACAGCCCTGCTTAGACAAATAGTTTCATATAAATCTATATGAACAAGTGCATATTTATGCTGCAAATCACAGATAAGTCATTAAGACATTTTGGCTTAAACTCATCATACTCAGACAAAAAAAATAGTAAGTTCACACAAAAACAAAGTTCATTTTAACAGCTTTCTGTGACTAGTATGCAGAAATTCAGATAATCTCTTCTTCTTAGTGTCTGTCACTAAATACATATCTTTATCCAACAAAATACATATATATAATACAAGAATAAAACAACAGATATTATCACTTTTAACTACATCTTAAAAGATTATATAAATATCAAACGGGATTAGGAGTTCAATTTTTGCCAGCATAACTAAAAATATCAAATCACCAAGACTGGACTGTCTAAGGCTACATATTCTTAAATAGATAGGAAATGCTAGCCATAATTTAGCTGTTCGATCGTGTAAGTAATTATTTTTCGAGGCCACCATTTTTTAGTAATGCAAGATCAAAGAGGCAACTATAATGGCCTCCCTGGATGAACACAATTGTAAATTTCAAAATCATGAGGCAATCACAATGACTAGTAAGCCGATGCAGGAGTTAGATCTTAAGAAATGATCGAAAAAGACGGTTGGATTAGTACTAAGTAAGTAAAAATGTGCTCCAATATGAAAGAGTCCAGAAGAACGATAATTCTTTTAATTCTTGTCCAACGATTGCCTGCATGAAGGGGAACGTGAAGTCAATAAGCCGCATCAACAATACAGGACAAAATTGTTGCAGTAAATATTAAATAATACTATTAATTTCACAAATCACCAAATCATTTAAGTTTCTACAAAAACATATCTGAAAATCCAAAATATTAGACTTCTACTTATGCTGTCACACTCAGTTACATCAATCTTAGAAGCCACTAAACTATGCCGCTCTAATTTGTCAACTGTTCTCACTCTGGCAGATTCAGGGACTTAATTACACAATTAATGTGAAATTTACTGTAAGATATCTTTTAATTTCTGTAAAAAAGGAACTACTAATTTAGGCTTCTTGTACATAGATGAATTTATATACATAAGAAGACTGTGTTGATGGAATAGTTTTAGGACTGTTAGCTTATAACTTTTTCTAAAAGCTATGCAACCAATTTCACTGCCAACTATTCTAGCATTCAACTCTAAGATATCTGCAACTTTCAATAACACCTTAGTTGTTGATATAGTCTTTAAATTACATGTGTATGATTAGCATTTCCCTTTAAACAGTTTTGTATTAAAGATACACCAACACCATCTTGTCATTTCCCTTTACATGTGTATGATTAGCATTTCCCTTCGTAATTGTAGTAATTGTGAATTTGCACTTAACGACAAAAAGTGTCATGCAATCCAATATCACGTACAAAAAGTAGTCACCCTTTTGTCAGCGGAACAGGTCAGTAGCTCTATAGGCATTAAAACATTAAAGGTAAGGAGCCATGTAAGAGCTCAAAAGATTAAGACAGATATCAGAATTAGCTGGGTCAGATGTTTTAGTTCATGTCTAAGATAATAAGAAAAGATGGAACTTGCCTGCGCCTCATTCATGCGTAAATACGTGTCTCTTGGACCACCCAAACAAACACCACAATTAGGACTAGCAGGTGTATCACAGCCTGCTTCTTCCAATATTTGAGAACAAGTCTTCCCACCAGACTACTGGAAGGCTATACACGTCCATCCAGACCTAAACATGATTTGAGTAACCAATTTAAATCATGATACATTTGACTTGCACAATATACAAGGAATGTACAGAATGTCAAAAGCAGAACAAACCTTCTGGGTAGCTGGGACTAGGAATGTTGGAACTTTCACCTTTTTACCCTGCACTAGTGAACATTAGTCTACGAAAGAACAATTAATTGTTACAAATTAAACAGGGATACAAACAAAATAAATCAATTAACGAAACAAAGATACAAACCAACACTAGATATAAACCAAATCAGTTGACAAACACATATGCAAACTAATTTAAAATTAACCTAATCAAAGTGATTAATACTAATACAAACCAGTTCACAAATATATATACAAACCCATTTAGAATTTACCAAATTAAATCAAATAATATAGACACAAACCCAAACAAAGTATATACAAACAAACCCAATTATAATTAACCTAATTAAAGCTTAAAAATCAAATAAATGGAGCAATTACATGAATTAGGTAGATACTACTTACTAACTGAAGAGCAAATCGAGCAAAGAGAATAGCAAATCGAACAAGTCGCGGGCCAAACCGAGCTTTCGAGCTTTTCTTCGTGAATTAAGTATTGAGGAACAAATCGAGCTAGGGTTCTTCGTGAGTTGTTCTTGATGTGTTGTTCTTGTTCGATTTAGGGTTCCGATTGTAAGAGTGTGTGGGACGGAGGTGAGGAGGTGGTCATCGTAGGTAGAGCAGGTGGTCGTGGTGAGTGGTGGTGCAGGAGAGAGCGAGAGAGAGAGAGAGAGATAGCGAGTATCGAGAGAGAGAGTATCGAGAGAGAGTTTAATTTTTAGTTTTAGATTGTGTTTAATTTGTCTAAAGGGGAATAATTGTGTAGAGCAGTAGAGGCCGGGAAATATTTGGCCAAAAGGGGGGAATTTTGATTTAGAGGTGAAAATTTTAGTTAAGGGGGAAAATCAAAGAAGGCCCGCGTGTTTTGTTTTTTAAAAGCTGACTTTAGACATCAGTTTTAAAAATAGTGATGTTTACGAAACATAAAGACATCAGTTTAATTATGGGCGATGTTATTACATGTTTTAACATCAGTGGCATTTACAACCGATGTCTAAAGTGTGATGTCTATTGAACTTTTTCTTGTAGTGAGAGGTGCCGGAGAGAGACGAGAGAGAATGGAACGGGGGAGATGTACAACAAGTGGGACACGCTACACGAAGTAGCGTGTTGAGTGGGTAGATAGGGCCAATAGTTCCGGAAATGGGTATTTTGGACCATGGGATAGTTAAAATGAGGTATTTTGGTCATTTTCTCTTTCGGAATTGGGATTAATCGAAATTAATTGAGATTAATAGTTATTAATCGCCGATTAATTGCCACTACCAATTAAGCCCGATTTCCACTATTTACAACATTGACTAATATGAATTTTATTATATTTAAGTATGTCATGAGGATTGAACACTTTATATGTGAGAGTATTTAAATATCTCACTACACTTATTTAGAGCATCTCCAATGGGATGTAACTGTTAGCCATATTTCCTAGGTGGCACATGATTTTACCTGATATCTAGAAAATGGGCTTCTCCAAGGGAGACCATCAGTTAGCAAAAATTATAGATAACACCTATATGGTCATCTATATCTATTGATCCATCAGCTGTCATCTAAAAATATCCACGTCACCTCCCGCTTAATTACTTCTTCCCACTATCATCAGCTGTTCTTTTTAAAAAATTGGGAATGAAATTAAATTTAAAAAATGTACAATTTGTATTATAAAATAAAACTAATTTAATTAATTAATTAACATATATCCTTGTATATATAAAACCTTTATTTGATTGAATTTGACAATAGTAAAATAACACATTTTCAAATAATAAAATATTTAAATTAATTAAATAACATATATATTAATTTAAAAAGTTTATTTGATTGAATTTGGAAAAAAAAATTATTTTTGAGTTTTATTCCGAATAAATAACTACTATTTGAAAATATAGTTGTTAGAATTTCAAAAATAATAAAGTAACAGATTTTTAAATATAGCTAACATTAATAGCTAACACCGCTGGAGGACACAAGCTTACAGATTCAGCAAATTTTACATAATCATCTATTTTTCTAATTTTAGCTAACAGTTATAGCTATCTCCCTTGGAGATGCTCTTATACCATCTAATTATAACTACATGCATCTCCGTACTCAACTAACTTAAAACACAATGAAACTCAAATCACCAAACCCTAACACCAACACTTGTGAAGCTAGCTGTGACATGGCTAGTTTTTTCTTAGTTCATGTCCCTCCTTTACCAAATACTCATCAACCCCAACCCAACTCCGGCCACCACCTTCTTTCCAAGGCCCAATCCACCATCTCCATTTGCGTTCTCCTCCTTTTACTCTCTCTTCTCCTCTTCACTCTCTCCACTTTCGAGCCCACCACCACTACAACAATGCATCACCGTCGTAAACTCACGTTCATTAAATTACGTAAACGCCCCTTAACGGAAAAACTTTCCGCGTTACAAGGGATGGGAACTTTGTACAAGAGAGGTACAAGGAGCATGCATGGTTTGATAATATGTCATTTAACGGAGTCCGTTACGGTTGATGACGTTAGCCTTTTCTTGAGGCTGTTTTTTAGGTCTTCTCTCTATTCGAAATTTGATATTCTTTTTATTTTTAATTCTGGTTCTGCCCTTGTCTTTGAAAATGTGATTAGGAGAGAGAATGATTTGTTTTTGAATTTATTGACTCGGTTCGAGAAACTCAATGGTAGTGATGAAAATGTGGGGTCCAGTTTTGGTGGAGTCCACTTTGTGAAAATGGGTGAGAAGGGGAGAGAGAGTGATGAGATAATATGGGGGAAGAGAGTTGGAAATGTGAGTGAGTTGACTCGGTTGAGTTATGGCTCGGTGATTGGTTTCGAAGTTGACGAGTTGGACTCCGAGAACTCGTTGAGTGGATTTATGGACCACGTTCCCATGAGTTTAAGAAGGTGGGCTTGTTACACTATGTTGTTAGGTAGGGTTAGAAGGAGTTTTAAAAATGTAATGCTAGTTGATTTAAAGGAAGTGTTGTTACTCGGTGACCCACTCGGCCGAGTCAATAACAAGAGTCCCGAGTCAATATATTTATCAACATTTCCGAATCTGAGCAAGAGCAAGCATGGAAGAAAAAACTCCGAGTTGACTCAGGTGAGTGTGAATCCGTCTATTATATTTGGTGGAGCACGTGGGATTAGACGGCTAACAAATGCAATGTTAATGGAGATTGTACGTACAGCCATGCAACGTAAACGGAAGAACACGGTGTCCGAGTCAGGAGTGTTGAGTCAACTCGTGAAGAACGAGTACTTTTTAAAGAATGTGAAGTTGACGATAACGCCCGAGTTGACACCGGAAGCGAGTTTACTCAACTCAGCTGGTTTGTTGTCAAATTCCACCGTGTTACGGCGTGGTAATAATAATAATATAGACGTGTATGGCAAATTTACTAAACATGTTTGTTCGTTTCCCCTGGATTCTTTGGTATATCATGATTGTTAAAAAATGTGTTTCGAAATTTCACAATTTGATCGTGTATATATATGTGGATAATTTGCGATGTATATTTGACTGAAAATAAAAAGTGTAATGCTTAAATTGTCTGAATTCTAGTTTATTTGAAGCTTGAAAATTAATGCAGAAAATTTCTTTTAAGAAGTCTCAATTAAATTCTTTCAGCAAAAAATTGTTTACATACGTATTTTAGAAATCCGACATTAATCAAACAAAAGAATATGTAAGGGGATATCATCCACAAAACTATATTTTCACAAGAATCAAAATATAGTTATGAAATGCTAATTAAGAACACAGTTGTTCTACAGTTAGAAAAATATAATAATGAAAATGTTAAAAAAATGTAAAACAATTATTATACATTTTTTAAAAAAGGGTAGAATAATTTTTCTCAATATTCTTAACTATAAATTATTCTCACATGAATCAATTTTTATGTTTGTAATATGTCATATATTAATAAAATCATATTATAGGTGGCCGGCTGTGAAATCGATTAAAGGAGCCGATCTCACAAAAAGTGAGCTTTTTCAATTGTTGATTAACAGTTGACGAAAATGATACAAATTGATTAAAGGAGAGGATCACGAAAAGCGAGCTTTTTAAATTGATGATTAACAGTTGATGAAAATGATTATATCATACGAGGTCCGTGTAAATGTCATTGTAACAAACAACGCTAGTTGGATAGATATTGCTGGAATGTAAAAACTAAAATATGGAAAATTGTGATGACGTAGTACAACTGTTGTCTACAGTTCACACTTGAACCTCTCAATTCAAATTTCTTTAGTGATCGATGTGATGCATAAATAATGCGAATGATTATTCGATACATGGAGGGGATGACCGGTCCATTGTGAAATTTGGCTTTCAGCATAATACAAATGCAAATTCAATCAAACGGCCACTCAACGAACACATAACATTTTTGAATGACTTGTTGGATTATACGATTAATACAGATTTAAATAATAATGATTAAATTACAAACTCAATAATTGTTAGGTGAATGGTATTGTAATCAGATGAACATCAGTTTGGCCATAAGCTGATTATAAATTTTTTATCTACTATCTTGACACATAGGACCAGAATTGTACTTCTGTAATGAGCTTAGTTTGTGTCAAAAAATGAGATAATCACAAATCTTATCAATCTAGTGTGGTGGAATCAACACAGTTTAGAGTGTTGGAAGTAGTAGAGTCAGCAAAAATTGTCCTTAATCAATGGAGGAATGTTCAAGACAAATGGAAATGTTTTTGCCAGCCAATGCGGGAATGGAAATGGGATATTTCTCAAATAAACTTAAGAATAATCTAGCACAGTAACAGTAAATAAAATGTTGAGCATCATTCAAGTGATAGCATCATTCAAGTGATTGCTTAAACGTTTGGAAACTTATTTTCCAGAAAAGTTGACTTATTTCAAGAAAGAAACTAAGATTTTAAGTATTTTCTGAAAAAATACATTTTTTTTATAATTTATGAAATCTTAAACATACATTAAATACACCCATTAAAAACAATTATCAAAATTAATTTTTACAAAAAAATAAGTCCATAAGATTTATTTTAAGGTGAGCCAAACAGCACCTAAGTTTGTCCCCACTTTTGGTTCATTAAGCTTCTTCATGCAGGGTCTAGTCAGAAGTTGCAGATTCTGTACATAGGGATTAGGGTGTTTCCGACTTGCAAAAGATGGAAATTACTACTTACTTCTAAACCAATCAACACCAAAACTGTTATCTTGCTCACCCATGCAAAATATATATGTAACATTCTCCCACTTACCTAAAGGGTTACAGAATTGATAAGAGTTACACAGTAACACTCATAAATTACAAGTAATGTATACAGAAAATAATTCTTCTGATAGCAAACATCTCAGAATCAGCCTACAAACATTACGGCTGGAACTGATAACCAATACCATGCATATACACCCTTTTCCATTTTTGATGAATAAATAAAATTTTTAAAAAATGGAACCCTTGAAATTTGACAAACCTGGATACATTCTCAAATCAAACTAAAGAATTAGCCTGCCCATATCTTTCTACACCTACAATCTATAATCAAAACAAATGCAGCAGAAAAAGGGAGGGGGAAGACACTCGGGGCAGGCTTAAAATGCCAATAAACGTAGCTATGCTCATCACGTGGCAACCAGACGAAATTGGGGCACCGTCGTAATAGCAAAGTTTCGTTGTCAAAACAGCAACGAGGCCAAGGCACACTTAAAGTTGTAGGAAAAGACAATGATGAGGAGGGAACATATATTTTGAAACTTTCAAGTTCAACGCTAGAAGAGATCAACTTTTTTCTTTAGCATGTCTTGCTTCCACTTTGGCAACTTGTAGAATGCTTCTTTCAACATTCCAAATATAGTTTGGAATTCCTCGTCAGAGAGATATGCCTGAAAGTAGAAAACGGGCAATCAGAAAAAAGAGAGGAACAATAGGAGCTGGAGTTGAATAATTCTAAGAATCACCAACCTCTCTTTGTTTAAAATCAATTCCAGTGACTGGGTTATCAGATTTAGCTTTCAACCGTTCATAATCAAATGTAATTTGACTTCCAATACCATTCTCCTCCTGCTCTGCTTCTGGTTTTGATTCCGACTCCTCATTATTCTGTAATACAGGCTGTACAATCTGTGTCTCCTCAACTTCAGGAGTTTCTTTGGAATCCGCAACCTCAGGTAAGTAATCACTCTTTTCTACAGTACACAAGAGAAAAGTAACTTAAAGAAAAAAAAGGATGGAGAGAAAGAGAGAGAATGGTATTAAACACACAAGGTTGGTGTAGCTTCATTTGAATACCAAATGTGAACGTTTTTTTGCTTCTGGTTTTATGATGGGTATGCTTGGCCCTAAGTATGGGAATCAAAACCAGAATCCAGTCAATATTTTAAAGCCTCTACTTTTTTTCACGTGGTACTTCAATCATATGGGTTAGGCTATTTAAATTCATATTAACTAAAAACTAGTTCCTGGCTTAAGGGAGGAATGCTTTGCTCTCTACACTCTAGGTCGGTCATTGCTACAAAGCCTTAAATTATTCTGTAGCGTGTTCCTCTCATTTTTATCTATGATTTTACTTCCTAGGTGCAAAGGTATATACATAAGCATAAGATATATTGAAACAATTATTTGGGACTCATGCTATCTAAATAAATATGAAACAGAATCCAACCAGAATGCATTGGTTCTGTGGGAGTAATTTTACTGGACTGGGCTGGAGAGGATTCAGGCGAACCCTTCTTTTCAGCAGTAAGAACCGAAGATAAGGCAGCTACTGCGGCTGCTCTTTGTGATCCTCGACTCACTCCTGCTGATTTTGGAGAAGCATCACGTTTAGGCCCTGGAGACGAACTAAATGCAGAGTTCAAAGCAGCCAAAGCTGAAGCTCTTTGAGTTGGTCCTCCTTGATTTGTCCCATTTGATTTATCCTAATTTTACAAGAATATAAAAGATCAAAAATCTTGTTTTCTCATTACCTCTTCACACGATCATAAGCAACAAAGCCCACACAGACATTCCAATAATCGAACGATATAAACAAGGAAATGCATATACCTCAAAGTCATACACTTTTTTCCATTATTTTCTAAATATTTAATGAAGGATAATAATATCGAATAAGACACTAGCATAAGTTCGAGCACATTGCTTTCTCAAATTAATTGCACTCAAATTCTCACTTTTTTGGCATTTTTGCTTGGTATGTATTGTTAATAAGGCTTATTAATTTATACTACACTACTTAATCAGCAATAACAGCAGAAGACAAAGCACACAACAAAAGGATAGATGTTGATTTGCTGCTTCTGAAATTCCATAAATTAACTGTGCAGAATATATGTTGGGCATTAATAGAAGTTGAGTTGGGTGTTTACCTCTGCTCCGTTGCCAGACCCAAAAAGTAGCATAACTTTCTTTTGAAAGGAATTTCCATGAGCCTTTTATTTGCATCCAGGGGAATAGAAAGACAAAACAACACAATATAGATAAGTAAACTGAAACCATGAATAAGATAATTAGCTAAAAAAACAATGCATGAGAAATATGCATCTAGCTTAATAGAGGAACATATAAGATCACAACAGTACGAAAAGCATGGAAAATCTATAAAGCATAGTTACTGCATCCAAACTCCAAAGAATATATCTGAACAGGCTTGGCAGAAAACAGCATGATGCATTTTAATATAAATGTAAAGATGGAACATCCAAATAGAGGGGTTTGAGTACAGTGCACACATTAAGGGAATGAATTTGTCTTTGGCTCAAAGAGAAGAGGTTTTCCCTGTGAAAACATCAATATTTAATACCCATAAAACACTGATTATAGCTGCTTTAGCAAGCTCCAATAATATTCAGATAACTTTTTTGCTTCCAGTAAATTTTAGTTCATATGTAAGACACAAATGCAGAGGCAGGCTAAACTGGCAGGGGGTCCGTATAATTATTTTTTGAGTTGAAGTTAAATGTTCGGATTTAGATATTTAGTGGATTATATATGTTATTACTTTCATGCTGCTTAATGGCAAAACAAATCTATTTTTTAATTATTTTTTCATGAATGTGGATATTATTCTGTACAATTTATCTTTCATGCAGTTTTAGTACACTTTATTTGACAATATAATATTTCCTACGTTCTGATTTGTTATTTCGGGGAATTTGTTATATGTTTTTACTGAAAAAATATGTATGCTTGATATGATTTTTATTTTCATGCAACAGTCATCAAGAAAAACAATAGAGCGATGCATCTACCAACAATCTGAAATCATAAATCAGTACAATACAAGAACCTGCCCCCACATTAGTATGAAATATTTAAGTACCTATTTTTAGGTTGTAAAGGAATGTTTCCATTCATTGTGGGTTCGCCCATATTTGGTTTGCATGTCTATCTTAATTTTTGCCGACATGCATATAATAAATTATAAAAAATTATAAGATAAGCACGGGCCGACAATTTGGCGTATAATTAAGTATCAAGGGTATGATATAGCATAAAATATATAACGTACAAGCTGTTCAGACTCCCTCCCTCTTGTGCTTGTGATATAGCTACACCTAATTCCCGAACTGGCTGCTAGTTGTGGTACTTATCTTAATTTCTTACCCTTCCTTCTGTTTTACTTTACTGGTGATGTGGACAAATAGGCATGTGTTCATCGTTATATGTGGTACAAATTTGGTCTTAAGTTGGTTTGTTACAGGTTTAAATTAATCACCTCCACGACAGATGTGGCACAAGTCGAACTTCGTCATTAGTTTAATGCAAATAACACTTAAGACGGTTGTCGCTACTGGACAACAAAATGGGAGCTTGACTTGCCAAGTGAACTCTAGTCTATTTGTGTGAGCATAATTGACTCAAGCTGGCAAGGGCGAAGTCTTAGGGACAGCCTGATTCTAATATCATCACGTCAGTTTTTTCCTATGAATTCAACTAAGTTTACATTGTTTCCACCATTATCAGGGTCAACATCACCATCACTAATGGACTTAAAGGTTTATCTATGCGAAAGCAATCAATTCATAAAAATAAAAATAAAAAACAAAAAATCATATGATGCAAGACATACGGTAGCTTTAGAAGAATCCCATGAAAAGAACGTTGTGAAGAAGCATGGTTCATTTCCTTCCGTGACTTTGTACAAAGGTACATGTGGTGACAACCCATCGAGAGACACAGCCATATCAATATATTTCTGCAATTAGTTTCCATTATATATGCAGTACAGACTAAAAACTGTAATCCCCGCAAGACTTAGATTAATCGTAGCGTAACCTAAGCAGTACCTGACCGTTCTCAAGCGAGTTTTGCTTTTCAGTTGAATCTGCAGATTGACCAACCCAGACAAACACCTCAGCATGTGAATCAAGTATCAAAACATCCTCAGTCAACAGGTCATCTTGAGAAAAATTGTAAACTTCTTCAACCTGTCAAAAATAGTAAATTAAAATCGTAGAATCTGCTAAGAATAGAACTTGGATATCAGGGAGAATAACTGGGCTACAAATGCTAACCTCAAATTTTCCTGGAGGTCGACATGGCAGCAGGAATAGGCAGGAAAAAAAGTGGTTAGAGGGGGATAATAAATTTTATAAAAAAAATAAAATTTACCAAACATAATTTGAAAAGTTGATGCAAACAAAGTAAAAACTACGTATTTGTTAAGCATCTACTAACAAAAAAACACCTTTATCAATTGAGAATGTGAACAAGTGGGGATCTCTGACAACATCATGGCACACTTTTTTGCTGGTGTAGCTTTGTTTTCCTCCAAGAGCAAACCAGAACGATGAGTTTTCAGTTCCTTCTTTGGCATGCTTCACCATAGCACCAGTCTGAATGCACAAAACAAAAATATTATATTGGATTGTTCATCTTACTCCAAAACAATGTTTTCCAAAGCTTAATATTCTACTCCTCTTAACTTACAAAGAAACAAAAAACAAGTTAGTTAGCAGTTTTACATGCAAAATTGGAAAATTTTAAAAATAGCTAAACTACACAAATTAATCAAAAACTTAAAGAATATTTCATAAGCTGCCATGTTATGTTATACACATTAACATCAAGTGGCCCTTCATGTTGATTTTTGTAAATCCTGACTGCTTTAGGCTATGACTGGCATGTAGCTTTTTGGAGCTTTTAGGATTATCTTTAGCTTCTGTGGGATAAATAGCTATAAAAGTATTGTTCAGTTTGAAAAAGCTTTAAAAGCAATTGTAGCTCTTTTAGCTCCTAGATTGAAAGATACATTAGCTTTCAACAAGTATCTGTAGCTTTTCGTAATTGATTTTCCGTTTTTTATCCCTCTTGCATTTGCTTGTCAAAAGTTATATCCTTTATGCACAACTTTCAATCCTCTATAAAAACAGATAATTGTATATATACACACATAATTAGTTATATATGTGCAATTATATATAGGTATATATGATGATCTATATACGTAAATATTATATATTCAAATTCATGTACTTGTATGTTGTTTTACACTTTTCAGCTCACACCTACAGCTATTTGGCCGGCAATTTTTTCTTTTGGAACAGCTAAAAGCATGAGTTCCAACTACAGCTAGTTGTGTAGAACATAGCCCTAAGAGTTGACATCTACTTCGTTTAAAGAATCTAGTTTCTGTAGTTCTGAGGTTACCTCTTGAAAAAGTCATTTGGTTCCTCTAGGCTATTACCTTTTTTATAATTTACTGCTGTCTTTTTCAGCTCCCTGGTGTTCATATTATTAAGTTCAAACTAAAAGAACATGTAACGTACTCAAAAGTATACTTTGGAAATACTAAACTAGAATATCATAGACATCAGAAACACAACTACAAGTCCCGACCAAGTTAAAATTTTCTGCATGTGCATACCTTCAAAAAGTCAGCAACTTTAATAGCTAGCTGTTGCTGCTCTACCGTACTCTGACCTCCATTCCAAATGAATATAGAAGATCCAGATTGCAGAATAAAACACTCGTTTGTGTTCAGTGAGGTGGCCACCTGAATGAAAGAGAAACATAGCAATTTAAAATACTTAAGAGTCCTTAACAGATAACACGCAAACATTGCATTTTTTTTTTTGAAGCCACATGCAAACATAGCATTTAAGCTAACATAGTTCACGAATACTGCCAACAAGTATATTCTTTTTTTTTTTGGACAAAGCCAACAAGTATATTCAAGCGACTAGAGAAACCATTTATAGAACATACTGCATCAACTTGCATAGCTTTATTGTGGTGGACAGCAGTTCCTGATATTTCAATCAGTGCAACACAGTCAGCATTGTAAGTTTCATCATTCAGACCTTTGTCAGCAATATAATTTTTGTAGCCAGAGCTTATTCCTCCCTGCGATAATGAAAATTGTATCAACGAACTACATCTTGGTAATATCAACAGATTTTGAAAGTTGAAATCCTTCAATCTTTCTTCCAAAGAAAATTAGAATATCATTACAAAGAAGACTGATTTCAGAATACCAAGATCCCAGTAATGTACCTTAAGGACCACCATAGGTTGAAAGATTGCAATAAACTGTGGTGGTTCCTTCCCTTGATATATACGACCCTGTGAAAGCATATATTACATATGTCTTCAAGTTAACCTGACCATAGTAGTGAATAATACAATACCTGCACGGGTCGTCCCTTCAATGAATTGGACATTGTGACAACTAATCGAGCTGCCATCTTTTGGTCTTCCTGAAAGTGCACAATAATAACGCATTACTTTCAATTTTATATATGTTGGCGAAGTTCATATGAGAACCGGAAAACCACTATGTTCTGCATCTTTTATATATCGTGCTCTTCGGGAATATGTTGATTAAATTTTCACCAGAGTATATATATTTCTTAAATTAAGATTCTAGTTTCCTAAATGAAACTTTTAACTTATGTAAGACAAAACAACCATTTTGCGGGACATGAACTTTCTTTACCATCTACAAGTGTTCTCGGTAGAACCCTACTCGTATACATGCATATACAATCCAATATATGTAGAGAATGCAGTTAAACAACTAGCAAATTACACAAGAAACTCTACTAAAACAGTAAAATATATCCTCATTATGAATAATGAAAGTCAGACGCCACAAAAACTGTGTAGGCGTTGCTCTATCCTCATTATGAATGTGCTAACTCTTGACAGATAAACTGATAAAAAAAATAAATGCTAGTCACAAACCAGTCCCTACAGCCAAATAGAGTCCTTGACTACTTATAAAATACTATTACACACTCACTAGGAATTTGTGGTTTATCATTGTGCTTTAAATATAATACTATCTATGTCTCTATGCTAACAAATATTAATATTTTTTCTGATAAAAATACATGACATTTACCTCAACACTATCCTTCCCAATCCAGTAGCATAAGTAATAATCTTCTTTCTTATCATGTGGGTGATAAGTGTAAAGAACAATGTAGCAATCTCCACCATAAAATTTACCAATGTCTTCTTTTGGCACGGGAGTTTTAGCACTTCCATTGATGCGCCATACCTGAAATTTGTAATTATTTACATTTACAACATGATATGTCACCGGATAATCTACACATGTAGTTCACACACATTTCCAAAATCATAGTTCATTTAATCTCTCCAGCCTCTAGAAAATATTTTACTGATATTATTAGAAAGGAAAAAATCCAAACATGATGAAATAAAATGCAAAGTGCAAAGGTGTAGACGTGTATGCATGTAATACGTCCATTTTATTTTAAGATATAACATGCTATTAGTTTAAGTTGGTGGAAGTTATTTTTCACAAGCCTATGGAGTTGCGTGTGCAGGTGCAAACACACTAATATAATGCATTTTTTTTGTTTTTTCTTCTGTACTCCGGATGAAATACATATACATAAGAAACTAAGATTCAAATGTCCATGTAGTTCTACATGATATTCAATATGATGATGTGAATTATCTTCTTACGGACACCTAAATACTTAACTACATAACCTTGATGGGTAGCGAAGTTAGCTGTCAGATAGGGCTGTCAGTGAACATAGTTTATGTGATCAAGCTCCCGCTTAGCACATATTATAATTGCTTGACTCTGCTATCTTATAAAGTCATGCGCGAACTGTTGGTTTAAAATGAGAAGCAAACTGTTGGTTTAAAATGAGAAGCAATCTCAATCCCTTTTCTTTGTTCTATGAACAGAAAATACGTTTAAAGCTCAAATTAAGTTGCTAAAGTAGAGGTTGAGCTTGACCACAATTCTTTATTTCTTCTGTAAGGGACCATGCTCCCTTAACCTGAAGCTTAATTCGACTAGTTTACAAACCTTATGCAGGTATTTCCGTTGTTCCCTAAATAAAATAAATAGCCTAGGTGGATTACAACTGTATAAATATATGCCCTAGGTGGATATGCACACTATAACATGTCTTAACAGCCAAACCTCAGTTTTTCCACCTCCTTCGAGCAAAGGTGGGATTTCCTCGTTAGCAGGAGAACTCTTGGATGCTCCCTTAAGGCCAACACCTTGTTGCTTAAGCAAAGCTACAAGTATACAGAGCAGTTTCATGGTCAAGTTGCTTTTCATCAATTCAGTAAAAAACTTGAGTTTTTACAAGAGTACTTACCAGCTACTTTTCCTCTACCTTCCTCGGGAGCAGATGGTGCTGAGCCTGAAGGCCACGAATCAAATTTGGACTTGAATGAATTTGTTTCATATCCTTGAATAAGACGGATTAAATGTGTTGACTTTGGTCTATTCTGACTAGCAATGAATTCCTAAGATCATCAAGATAAAAGGGAAAAGAATGAGATAAGGATGAGAATCATCGAGCATTATCTACGATCCCCATGATGATCTGAATCATAAAACTACCTCAGCAGCTTGAATAACAGCTTTTCTATCATCTACTTGTGTTACCCGACCAATCCATACAAAAACTTCAGCACCACAATCTAATAAAAAGCATTTGTTATTTTCCAATAAGGATTTGGACAGTTCACCATCTACATCATTGACTTGACCAGCAACAATGCTGCAAAAGAAAAAAGGAGAGCAAAGGTCAGCACCTCAAGTATATTAATGCTTCTAGAATCAGTCATCAATCATTTATATTCTGAATTTTAAATAACATAACTAACCATGTCTACCCTTGTCTACGAAAGCCAAAAAAAACTTCTTGTTTTGTACGAACTATATACCCACACTCAAACTGATGCAGAATAATTTGTCAAAAGAATCTCAGGAATGGGAAAATTCACATGATACCTTACAGACTACTACTAGAAAAATGAAGGCCAGATATAAAGTAAAATCTTATGATCTAATCAAAATAAGTTTCAATTAATTCCAAAATGGCACAGGAGCTTGACAGAAAGAAGTTAATGACAAATACCAAGAGAAAAAGATTACCTGTACAGTTTAGGAGCTGTCTTCTCAGGAATAACATCATCTTCACTAGCAACTTTTTTACCAATTGGAGCAAAACCGCCAAATATGACCCAAAATTCACCAGAATCTGACTCCGCCTGTAGCTTTCCGTCATCTGGAGTACCAGAATAGCATCACACACACACATAGATATAACTACATAAGTAACTAAGGTTGATTCATCAACCATCATTAAATAGATCAAGAATAATGTAGAGCGCATAATGAATTGGAAAGTAACAATAAGAAACCAAGATGAATAGATCTCAGATCAGCTGACCTGACAATGCTCATAAAAATAAAAAAATATAAAGATTCCTCATACCAACAATTGCGACATCACACTTCCCCCCGTGATACTTTTCTTTTAAAAACTGGATCACTTCTAGTGCTTTGGCCCTTTCCTGAATACTGGAGTTTGCGCCATTGAATTGGAAAATTTTATCTTTTGTGTCCAGAATGAAAACATCATCATGATTCAATGAAGATCGAGAAAAGGGGACCTGGATAAGAATGAACATCAAATTAAATTCCTCGAAACAAGCTCAATCACATTGACAAAATTTTACCGTGTTCTGCTCATGTCATACCTGCTTCAATCTAACAACCCGTTTTCCTTTACAGACATACAGTCGTGTTTCAAACTCTTCCTCCTCAGCTTTCTTAAATCCTGATGCAACACCTCCTTCTAGTGGTATAATACATGGTTTGAAGTACGATAAAAATTTATCGGACTCATGACCTTGGAGTTCTCTGTACTGCACAGCACGCCCACCAAGAATTGCGTCAAGCTCTACGGTCTTTATGGCTGCTGTTCCAGTTTCATCCTGTCATAATTTTTTTATCTGGTCAGAACATAATTTAAACTACGGTAGTGAAGGAACAAATATTCTGAAAAAATAAGCCCTTACCTGGCTTGTATCTTTTCCTAGCCAAAAGTGTATGTCATACAAATAAGCACCTCCCCTACCAGGGCTTGTCTGCAAGGATAAAAGTTTATAAGGAACGTTTCAATTTTAATTTATTAATGGACATGGTTCTGAACAAAAATGAAATTGTAAGAAAGATGTAAAAAGAGCACAACTACCTGCAAGATAATATATGAATCCCCTGAATAGAACCGGCCATAATCAGATTTCGGCAATGCTACTGGTACAAAATTCTCGATTCTCCAAATCTCAGTTCCTCTAATAAGGGTTAAGTACAAAACAATATAAAGAATGCAACTGAAAAGGCAAGAATTTCACTAAAAATAAGAGAAGTAAAAAAAAGTCTATGGACACTTATAAATGAAGTGATTTAAAAAATTTTGTCGCTAATCAAAAGTACAATATAGTTATCAACAGAGGCAGACTATAATTAAGGATACAGTTTCTGCCCCGCACCCTGAAATGCAGGCTCCAAAGCTTTCGTTGTGCTGGACATTGTTTAGATTCCTCTATTATTACTGCTATTCCCAGAAAGCAAAAAGAGAAGACCTTCAGAACTCCCAAGTTGTAAAATCTCCAAACGAGTATTGACTGCAGATATAAAACAGGGAAGCAGGCAAGTTGCTATCATACACATGCATCAATATATCAATGAATATAATAATTACAATGATACAAGAAGAATCAAAAGTACTGTACTCGTCAACTCTAGCTGGCAACTTATTCTTTTGTTTTCCCCCCGTAACAACAAACAAGGTTAAGGTACAGTTGATTCACAAGTAATTCTCTAAATTAGACATCAAGCGAAATAGGGGGAAAAACAAACATGAAGCGGGAGAAAGAAGGATCCAGTTTTAAATTGAAAGCTCCGCTATAAAATGACTAGGGGGATGTGTGCATATACTTCCTGTAGGCATTATCAAAATTTCTGATCTTAGGCTGCCTCTAGCTCTGACGAAAGGACGAGGAAAAATCATATCAATTGCTGTATTTGGGACGACACTAGAATCTTTGATGAGAAGACATTCATGGCTTGACTGCCTATTGTAGATGAACCATTCTTTATGGTATTGGTGGCAATACCATAAATCACTGATCACTCAAAGAAATGGCATTTTTTATGTTGCTTTGGTATATATATGAATGAGACACATTGACAAATTGCAGTGACAAACTTCTTTTCTATGAAGTTATTCGAGTATGTGGGCATAGTTCAAAAGTAACTCTGGGGAGCATGGATTTTGACTTTTGAGTGAGTGATAAGCTTACCACACAATTAAACTATAATGTAAGTATAGATATCACTGAACCACATAACTATTCCAAATAAATACGGGATTCTTAGGCTGTGTTCACTTGGATTGAATGGAATGGGGGGAGAATGGAATAAAATTTGTACTCTTATTTGGGGGAGATTGGCGAAAATGTTTATAATTTTCATTCCTTGCTTCATTCCTTTCCAAACAATTTAAACTAGAGTTCTAACCCACATGTTTTGGAAGGAATGCTCCATTCTCCATCTTCATCATTTTTCTTAACAATATTCATCATAAGTAATTTTTACTCCCTCATTTGTTAGGTGTCATTTTATAGCAGAAATGCATCTTAACCACGGGATGAATATTTCCACCATTACAATGCCGTAATTATAGAGTTCATGTAGCATTCTCCATTCATTTTGATTTGGACAATGCCAGTGGACTAGAAAAATCACACCACTGGCAATAGCCGCCTTGATTTCACAAACGAAACACGAAATTCATTCACATCTTGCATTAAACTATTAAGCAAAAGATCACATACACCTCGAAACTTGCTTATAATTTATTATCTTAGCTCAAAATGAAGCTACTCTCTCCAGAACAATCACAAATTATGTTGATCACTATCTATCAGTTATCGAAACAAATTTAATCGCACAAACCAAACCTAACCGCTACGATCCACTAATCTCACCCCAATCCACACTAAAATGCACAACAAATCATCCACCACTCACTCAATCACTTGACAAATACACAAATTAACTAAAAAAAAACATCACAAAACAATACACACACAGATTCAACTAATTTTCAACAAATTAGAGCATAATAATCGCAAAAAACAAGAGATCTGCGATCGATCTCAATGACTAACGGTGACTAAACAACAGAGAGAATCGAAAAATACCTTTAAAACGAGATCGCTTATGTGTTGTTGCTGCTACTTGTGTGTCTAAAAGGTTGGAGATGATTATGATAAGTGTAGAGAGAGAGAGGATGTGTGGGGGTGTGTGTATGTGTGTGTATAAAGCTGGCTAAAATATAGAAATGGAGGAGACAGGGGGTGGTAAAAAGGAAAGTGAAGATAATTATTGCTGTAGGTGTTTCTTTGTGTTTTCCCTTTCCTCTCTCTCTCTCTTTCTCTCTCTCTCTCTCTCAACTTTTTTTTTTTTTTTTTGCTTTTCAGAATTATCATAAGTGGAAATTGTACTTTTTGACACATGATTTTAGTATATACAGTGCACAGAGGAGATGAGCATATACTTTTTGTAAGAATTAATTATATTTAATTGTATTATTTAATTCTATTCTGAAAATAGGATTTTTGGTATAATACGAAAGTAATAAATTAAATTAAAATAAAATAAAGAAAGAAAATGGTTTGAATGCGAAGAAATGGGGGGGGGGCACCGGCTTTGCTGGCTTTTTATTGCAATAATCAACTTTTAGACTTGCCTTCCTTACTCTTCGTGCTCTCCAATATCATCTTCATCCGTTTTTTTTAAGCAAATGTACCTATCGCATTCACTTGTAAATTGTAATAATAATATTTAGTGTTAATTTAACTAGGAAACTCCGCGCTTCGCGCGGTTCATAAATTTTATTTTAAAATATTGAAAATATATGATTTATATTTAAAAATTTATTGGTCTCTTAAATTTTTTTACAAAAAATTGAATCAAAACAATTTACTTGAATTATAAGTTTAAAAATACTCTCTTTATATATCTAAAATTTTCATAATTTCAAAAATATCGTAAATATAAAAAGTAACAATTATAATACAAACGTAACCAAAAGTTAAAAAATATTATATATAATAATACTTTTTAAGGCCGACGCCCCTATCATAACATACATGTTCAATAGTAGTGTAAGAATTTATTTAAATAGAATGTTAATAATTTATTTCAACACAACATAATGAACAACGGGTATATAACTTTTTTAACTATTTAATCTATCAATAAAGTTGGGTTTTTTCAATTAAATTGCTTTGGTCATAACCCATGTGTAATTTATTCACGTGTAAAAATAAAAACTCTTTGTATTATTTTTATTATAGGTGTTAAGCGAAAATTTATATACTTCTATAATTTATTACGATCATAATTACTAATATTGAAGATTGCTTGAGAAGTTAAGGGTATATGTATTACAATTATTCGGAAAAAAATTGGAGTGTTATTCGACAGAAAATAAAAAAGACGCAATGTAAATAATTTTCAGTCATCATTTTACCTAAAAATAAACTTAATTATAAATGTAATTACTTTTACTATTAAAATATTAAATATAATGCTCAAATAAAGTTTTATAATTGTTTAATTAAATAAAATAAAATAAAATAAATATATATTTATTAGGTATAATTAATTACTAATTAATATGTCATTAAGAGTTGTTTAATGCAGGAAAATAATTTTAATAAAAAAAATCAAAAAAAAACCAAATTTCAAGAAAGCCATTTTGAACTTGTGTGTGCATTTCTTCTACTAATAAATCACAAATTCTATTTAAGTTGTTGAAATAGTTTTTGAAATTTATTAGTATTGCATTCAACCCCCCCTTCTGCAATACTTTCCTGGACCAACAACTGGTATCAGAGCATTCAGATTAATACACATATCTGAGATCCAAATGGCAAGTATTCAAAGGTCAAGTAATATCAAGATTCCAGCTTTTGATAAAGAAAACTACAACATATGGAAAAAGAAGATTATGTTATTTATCAAAGCTCAGAATCCACTATTCCTAGGTATTCTGGAAAATGGCCCCTTCATTCCTCAAAAGGAAATCCCAGCTGCTACAGTAAATGATGTAGTAATCCCAGCTCATTGGGTTGCTAAGAAGCCTTCTGAGTATAATGACTCAGAAAAAGAAAAGGTAGCACTGGATGATCATCTGCAACTCATTCTACTAGATGCACTTACCCTGGACAAAGCTATGAGTGGAAATATAATAGCATGCAACTCTGCCAGGGATATGTGGAAAAAGATAGAACTGTTATGTGAAGGAAGTGAAGAGGTCAGAGAGAATCAAAAACAAATACTGGTGTCACAATATGAAGCGTTTATGGGCAAGCATGGAGAAGAGCTAACCCACATGTTTGAAAGATTTAGCAAACTGATAGCTGAGCTTCAAATTCATGGAAAGTTTTATGAAAAGAAGGAAGTCAATATCAAGTTTCTGCTAACTCTTCCAGAACATCTTGAGCACAGAGTAACAGCCATAAGAGAAGGGAGAGACTTAAATTCTGTTTCTCTTGAAACATTGTATGGAGTTCTAAAATCTTATGAACTTGAATATTATCAAAAGAAAGCTATACAAAGTGGATCCAAAGGATTGATGGCAAACATGGCTGGTGCTCTAGTTGCTCAAGGACCATCATATTTTCAAGCAAGTGAGCAAATTCAAAATGATCAACAACCTCAATTTTCCTCTGTGAAAATTGAAGAAGTGATTGAAGATGAAGAAAAGGTTGTCCTTCAACTAGAAGATGTTGAAAATGAAGAATTCTTCACTCTAGAAGAAATGGAGAAAATGGATAATCCAACCATGGCTTTTATGGCAAGAAAATTCAAAAATATAAGGTTCAGGAGGAACAAGCCATATAAGCCTCAAGGTCAATTTCCAAAGTATAACCAAGGAAGCTCATCAAAACCCGCTACTGGCACCAAGGGAGGATACAAAACAGGAATGGTAGATAGGTCAAAGTTTAGATGCTACAATTGCAATGAACTTGGTCACTTTGCTACTGAATGCAAAAGACCAAAACAAATACAAAGAATGGAGAAAGGAACTGGGAGTCAATTTAAGAAAGGACAAGGAAAGGCCTATGTGGCTGAAGGAAAATGCTGGGATGAATCTGATAATGAAGAAGAAGAGGAATTTGTGAATTTAGCCTTGATGGCTAGAGAGGATGAAGAAGCATCAACCTCGTCAAGTCAGGTACCATCTCTAGTATTACTAGATATGTCTTTAAATGACTATAAGCAAACCATTGAGGAAATGAGTACTGAAATGTTTAATATTCATACTAGTTTATCTGCTGCAAATGAAGAAATTGCTAGATTAACTAAAGAAAATGAAGTACTCAGATCTAACAATGATGTGTTGTTGCTTAAGACCAGTTCTATTGATTCTTTAGCTCAGGAAAACGAAAGACTAAAAAATGATTTAATCTGTGCTAAAGAGATAGAGGATTATCTAAGAAAAGAAATTTCTGAGAATGAATTTAAGCTAAAAGCATTTAGAAATTCCTCTAAGTTAGTTCAAGAGTATCATGAGAATCATACTGAAAGTAAGAAAATAGGCATAGGCTATGATTATAGCAGGAGACTTGGTAAAGAGGCTGTTATACAGAAAAATGATGATAATAATAATACTGTAAGACCTCACATCCTCAAAAATGTGAGTAACCCAATTTTCAAAAGTACAGAGTTTGAGGTTAATGAAAACTCCCTAATTATTAATCAAGAACTCTGTGATGAAGATGAGAGGATTGACAATGAATCTAAGAAAGAAAAAGATTTTGTCAAAATGTCTATGACAGAAACAGTATTAAATAGTCCAACCAAGTGTTCAAAAGATACTGTCAAGAAGTCATCCAAGACAGTAACTTTCAAACCTACTGTCAAGACAGCAAGTACAAAAGATGCTGTCAAAAATAGTTCGACAGCATCTTCTGAACAGATTGTCAAGATAGTTGTCTCTAAGTCCAAAAACAGAAATGGGAAGCTAGGCATTGACAAAAAGAATAATTATGCATATGTTAAGCAGGCACCAAGGAAACTTTGCAATAATTGTGGCTCCTCACATCATTTAACTCATGTTTGTAAGAAATCAACTAGTAGCATATCGAATGCAACAGAGTTGAAAGGGAATTTACACAGAACCCCCATTATGCAAAGAGAATTGGTAGTTTGTAATAACATTGACTGTATGCCATGCAAAATTTCTACCATGAGTGCATGTTTTAATTTGCAAATTTCATCAAATGAATTATGTGCTTATATGCAAACTGCAAAGACTTCTGAATCCACTAAAGAAAGTGAGAAGTCTGCTCTCACTAAGAAAAAGTCAAAGACAAAAACTAAGTGGATAATAAAAGAAGTCAAGGAACCATCTTCTGATAATATTGTTTCAAATATTGATAAAGTTTCTGATGATACTGAGTATGCAGGACCCAACAAGACTTGGGTACCAAATGCAAATTAAACTCATTCTGTCTTGCAGGGAAAGAGAGGTAAACAGGTCATGTGGATAATCGACAGTGGATGTTCCAAACACATGACTGGTGATATATCCCTGCTATCACAATATGTTGAGAAGGCTGGCCCAACAATAACCTTTGGAGACAACAGCAAAGGTTACACTGTGGGATATGGCTGTTTAAAAGCTGGAAATGTTGTCATTGAAGAAATCTCTCTTGTGGAAGGTTTGAAGCATAATCTGCTCAGTGTCAGTCAATTCACTGACAAAGGATTCAAAGTAAACTTTGGCATGATGGAATGTTCAATTCACCACAAGAAGGATAGAAGCCTATCTCTGAAAGGAGTAAGGAAAGGAAGCCTATTTGTTGCAGACTTAAACTCAACAAATGAGGAAAGAATATTTTGCTTCTACAGCAAAGCAAGTGTTGGAGATAGCATGCTTTGGCACAAGAAATTTTCTCATCTCAATTTCAAAACAATGAACATGCTGATGAAGAAGGAATTAGTGAGAGGACTACCTCAACAGGAATTCTGTCAAGAAGGACTGTGTGAAGACTGTCAAATGGGAAAATTGAGGAAAGCAATGCATAAATCAAAGCAAGTCAACACTAACACTGAAGCACTCAAGTTGATTCACATGGATCTTTTTGGACCAGTGAATGTTCAATCACTATCTAGAAAAAGATATGCACTGGTCATGATAGATGACTATTCTAGGTACACTTGGGTGAAATTTTTAGAATCAAAGGATGAAGCTGCTCAAGAAATCATTGATCACATAAGGGTACTTGATAGGACCCCTGAAGCAAAAGTTCAATTTCTAAGAAGTGACAATGGAACTGAATTCAGAAATGCTACACTTGGAAACTTCTGCAAAGATCAAGGAATTGTTCAATCAATGGGATATGAGAAAGAATCTGTCAATTCTCATAATCTAAATCAGACCTCAGCTCAATCACAGACAATTTCAGGCATCAATCAACAAGAATGTGAGACTGGAGAATTTGAGCAAAATGAGCAGAATAATGAAAATGGTGGAGAATCAAATCCTCATATTGATGAAAGACATTCTCATCAAACAAGTAGCTTGCCTCAATCAACAAAGTGGAACAGAGATCATACCAGTAATCTAATTATTGGAGATCCCACTACTGGTGTAAGGACAAGGAGGAATATCTCTGCTGAAAGCATGTTTTCATGTTTCTTATCTCAAATGGAACCAAAAATAGTTGAAGAAGCATTGTTGGATTCTGATTGGGTGATGGCCATGCAGGAGGAGCTCAATCAATTTGAGAGAAACAATGTTTGGAAACTAGTTCCAAGGCCAAAAGGAAAATCAGTCATTGAGACAAAATGGGTGTTCAGAAACAAGATAGATGAAAGTGGAAATGTGACAAGAAATAAGGCAAGGCTAGTGGCCAAAGGTTACTGTCAACAGGAAGGGATAGATTATGATGAAACATTTGCTCCTGTTGCCAGACTTGAAGCCATAAGAATTTTCTTAGCTTTTGCTGCACACTGCAAATTCAAGGTATTTCAAATGGATGTTAAAAGTGCCTTTCTAAATGGAGAATTAGAAGAAGAAGTGTATGTTGAACAGCCTCCTGGATTTGAAAATGACAAACTACATAATTTTGTCTACAAGCTGTTCAAGGCTCTATATGGCTTAAAGCAAGCACCAAGAGCCTGGTATGACACTTTATCCACTTTTCTCCTGGAAAACCAATTTATAAGAGGTATGGTGGATAAAACTTTATTCTATAAATACCATGGCAAAGACATCATTCTTGTGCAGATATATGTTGATGACATAATCTTTGGCTCAACAAATGAACAATTGTGTGAAAAGTTCTCATCTCTAATGAGAAACAAGTATGAAATGAGCATGATGGGAGAATTAGCATTCTTTCTTGGTCTTCAAATCTATCAGAAGAAGGAAGGAATCTTCATCTGTCAATCTAAGTATGTCAAAGAACTTCTCAAGAAGTTTAACTTAGAAGATTCATCACCTGCCAAGACACCTATCTCAACAGCCACCAAATTAGAGTTAGATCCTAAAGGCAAGAAAGTGGATTCTAGTACCTACAGAGGCATGGTAGGATCATTGCTGTACTTAACAGCAAGCAGGCCAGATATAATGTTTGCTACATGTCTCTGTGCAAGGTTTCAAGCTGATCCAAAAGAATCACACTTAGTTGCAATTAAAAGAATCTTTAGATATCTCAAAGGCACCCCAAATCTAGGTCTTTGGTATCCTAAGGAAACTGGATTTGATTTAATTGGATATTCTGATTCAGACTATGCTGGCTGCAAAATTGACAGAAAAAGTACTACAGGAAGCTGACAATTTCTTGGGGGGAGATTGGTGTCATGGTTCAGTAAGAAGCAACACTCAGTTTCTACATCAACTGCAGAAGCTGAATATATTGCAGCTGGAAGTTGCTGTGCACAAATACTTTGGATGAAGAATCAATTATTGGATTATGGACTAAAGTTGTCAAATATTCCTATCTACTGTGACAACATTAGTGCCATAGCCATATCAGACAATCCAGTTCAACACTCCAGAACAAAGCACATTGATATCAGGCATCATTTCATCAGGGAGCATGTTGAAAAAGGAGATGTAAAATTGGTTTATGTTCCAACAGATAAGCAACTTGCAGATATATTCACCAAGCCACTGGATGAAGCAACATTTACCAGGTTGGTGAGTGAATTGGGAATGCTAAATCAGGTATGATAATCTAACTGGTTTATCAATTCTGAGTAGTTGAAGCTCATGACAGAAACTTTTAAAGGTACTGTTACAAGAAGGTACTGTCATGAGAAGTTAAGGTACATTGTGATACTTGTTCAGACAACATGTTTGCTATGACTATGCTAAAAGGATTTTTAGATATCATGTTTGCTATGACTACGCTAAAAGGATTTTTAGATATCATGTTTGCTATGACTATGCTAAAATAGTTTTACATGTCTGTCTTAAAATGATTTTAAGAAATCATGTGTCCTTAACTTAAGTTATGTGTGAACAGTGACTGACAGCATAATCTTATGATAAGTTTACTGTCAGATAAAACTTACTGTCACTCATGAAGCTGATTGACAGAAATATTGTTAGCGCACAAGTTGCTGTCAATGAAAGTTGCTGTCACAAGAAATTGCTGTCAGAATTGGTAGAGAAAGAAAAAGCGCACAGGTTACTGTCAATGAAAGTTGTTGTCACGAGAAGTTGCTGTCAAAGATAGTGGAAAGATATATTAATTTTTATATATATATACATACGTATATTTCTTTTCACCAATCCACGATCTAATAGCAACTGCCACGTAATATAGCAAGTGGAGTTAATGGGTAATATCATTATCACACGTTCAATTAAGAGAGGTTAAATCGATTCATATTAGAAACTGAATCTACCGTTTAATCTACTATCACTTTCATTTGCAAAAACCTCTCAACCTTCTGCATCCAAAAACCGCATTTCTCTCTCTCATTTTTCAAAGCATTCAACAATGGCACCTAAACAAAGCATTGCTCAAACCAATTTCGCTGGTATCTTTTCTCCTAGTGATGCTGGTGAAAACTTCAAAGGACTTATTTCGTTCTTGAATAAATCCTACCTAGGTCATGCAATAACCTCTTCCCCCAAAATTGATACTGTTAGAATTGAAAAGTTCTGGAAATCAGCAAGTGCTCAAGGAACTGGAGAGAATGAATCAATTAAGTTCAATATAGATGATGCAAGTTATTCTCTTACAGTAAAGAACATCAATGAGGCTTTGGGCATTGTGTTGACCAGTGAAGAAAGCTTTATGGAACTAGCAACTGATGATACCCTGAAGAAGTTCTTTCTGAAGATTGGGTACTCTGGTTCTAAACTTGAAGAAACTTCTGATAAGTGGTATCAAACAGGAGAAATGGACAGGAAATTTCTAAGAAAAGAGTGGAGTATGATTTTTGATGTAATGGTGAAGGTATTCTCTACCAAGACTACAGGATGGAATGGCATACCATCATATATCAAGAAGCTCACTCATTCATTAGTTCATGGATACAAGGTGAACATTGGAAAACTGATAATGACACAGTTGAAAGGCGCAATAGGCAAGAAGGTATCCATCTATCCTCGCTTTTTAACTATGTGTATTAATAGTATTTGTGGAAATATTGAGGACAATTCTGATTTTGAAGAATGTCCTGTTTTAAAGAAAAACACACACACATCTCTTAACACACAGAATTTGAATGTACATATTCCACTATGTTTCACACAACACATGGTAAATCAAGTGCCCAACCTTGATTTTCCATTTCCAACAGGTTACACTGTTTTCACAATAGAGAATGAAGCTGAATTAGACCCAAATTCAGTTAACCCACATTTCACACCATACATTCCACCTAGGGACTCTAGACTACCAAAAGCCCTTAAAATGGCTAAACAGGAATCAAAGAAAAGAACCCTAGAGAGTGCAACTGGTGAACAAGTTGAGAGTCAAGAGGGAGTCACTGCACCTAGTGCAGCAAATAAGGTTGGTAGTGAAAAAGAACCCACAGTAGCCCCTTCTGAGCCTAAGAAGAAGAGAGCTAGAAGGGCCAAGGTTACTGTCAGCCACCCTACAGTTTCCCAAAAGACTGTAGAGGATGATAGGGAAATGAACTCACCTCTAGGTGTTTCTTCTCAACAAGGGACATCTATTGAAATTGGCCTGTCTCCCAAGGCATCTTGTAAAGAGTCTGCACAAACTCAAGAATTCACTCTTGAGGAACCTGTATTTGAAGATACACACATTGAGATAGAGCACAGTGAGGAATTCACTCATACTATTGATGTTCCACAATCATTTTCTGTGGAACAGCCAGTTAATCAATCTGAAATTCAATCTTCTTCTTTCATTCCCACATCTGTTGTTTCTTCTAATCAACCTAGAGAGGGGGACAGTACCAACCCCTCAGGTTTTGATCATCCATCTCAAGTCATGGATGAGCCCCCATCTAGTGGTCCACAAGAACCCATTTCTCAAAGTGAAATGGATACCACTCCATCAAACACTGGATTAGATCAAGATGCAAACTTGTCAGAAATTGAAACAGCGAGCATCTTGATCGATTCCCTCAAAGCATCTTACCCTAGGGAAGTTGCTGTCACAGCCAAAGATGCTGTCAATGACAAATCAGAAGGTGCTGTCAAACATTCAAGTGACAGTATCATTCCAACAAAAGTTACTGTCAAAAGTCCTTCAAAAGATGCTGTCATCCCTGTTCAACCACAACTACAAGAAGGATTAGTGGAAGATATCTCTGATGATGACTTGCCCCTTTCAAAGGCCTTCAAGGTAAAATCTACTCTTTTGCATGTTAGTACTGCTCATACTACTGCATCTAGGATGAGTGAGGGAGTGAAACATCAAAGAGAGATAAAAGAACAGAGAGGTGAGACTAAAAACGAGAGGCAGCCAAATGTGCTGGCAAAAGGAGAGGGACTTGAGCATGTCCAGAGTGAATTTGAGGGAGCCAATACAGAAAAGGCATTAGGCCTTGAGGGCATTTTTGTGAGAGATGATGAGATCATCTATAAAAACACTGAGAGTGTGAGAACCCCAACAGCCTCCATGCCCCAGACTTATCCCTTACCTCCTAAAAGGCTTAGGTCTGGTGGTCCTTCTGCATCCTCAAATGACAGGCTCCAAGCACTGGAGAATCGATGTGCTACAATGGAAAGCAAACTGGACAACCTGTCATCTACTGTGAAGACTGGTTTTGCTGAAATTCAAGCCACACTACTGTCACTCTCTTCATTACTTCATGCTGCAAACTTAACTAAGGGGGAGAAAGGAAAAGATCAGAAAGAGGCTGAGCAACCAGAAAGAAAGGAGGAGTTACAAGGGGAAGCTAGAAGACAGGGGGAGCAAAGGAGTAAGGGGGAGCAAGAGAGAGTAGGAATAGCCTCTGGAACTGAGGAGCTTTTTGAAGCTGAAGTAGATGGGGAACAAATGCTAGTATCCAAGGAGGTATTAAGTCAAATACAAGGAAATAAAGCATCCTCAATCAAAATCAATGAACCAGTTCCTGAGAAGAAAGAATCCACATTGGAGAGGCTATGGAGAGAAAAAGAGGAATCAAATAGGATGGGTAAAGGCAAAGACAAGTTGCCTGAATATGTGTTTTCTTCAGAGCCTATCTTTTGGACTGATGGAAGTACATATTCCCAAGAAGAAGCTGACTTAATAACAGTAAGCCACATGGAGAGCACCTTGAATAATAAGGATGAGGAATTCAAAAATCTGGTGAATGAAGCAATCACAGTGTCTAAAGGAAAACCTGCTAAGTTGGCAGAAGCTTTGAGAGAAAAGATTGTAAATCTGTCAGTAAAGATTAGCTCAGAGAAGAGATGGGCAGTTGATGTGTACCTGAAAAGTGGGCATTCAATATTCATAACAACTCAACTGTTGGAAACTTTCTCTGCCAGAGTGCAATATATCCTTGGGATTCTAGTGAAGAAAAACTCTACCATCTTTGATGAAAGTCTCTTTATGCAACTGGGCACAATGGTCAACAACAAACTTCCAGAAGTAAGTCTCCAGCCATATGGTGTAAGCTTTAAACAGACAACAGCCAAAGGAGCTAAAGGTCTTGGATTCTTAACTCTTGAAGGCAAAACATCTCTACAAAGCAAAGTCATCATGGATGTACTTAAGGTATTACTGAATGCACCCATCACCAAGGAAAGGATTAAGGCAGTTAAAGATATTCACAAGATTTTGGCAAAGAGAAACATGGAGTACAGTGCCAAAATCAAAAAGCTCATTGCCAAAGCAAATTCAAGAAGAAATGCTCAAGGTGGAAACTGCATTTTTGATGACACCTTGGAAAAAGATGATGATGACAATCAGGATGGAGGTGAAGCTGGAGGACCTAAAAGAATAGAACTGAGAGACTCCTCAAAAGAGCAAACTCAAGTCAAAGAAGCAGAATCAAAGGAAATTTCTGAAAATTCTAGCTCAAGCAAGAAAGTTGATGAAAAGAAAGAGGAAGAAGTACTTGAAGCATTGAAAGGAATTCAAGAAGAAATGGAAATTGACAGTATACATCTTGAAAAAGATACTGTCAACAAAGATGCTGTCAAGGATGTCAACAAAGATGCTGTCAGTCAGGATGAAGTAACAGTCATTGAAGATACTGTCAAAGAAGACATTGTCAGAAGCCCTTTAAAAGAAACTGTCAACGATCCTACTGTCAAATCATTCAAGACAGTAAGAATCAAGAGAAAATCAAAAAGACCAACAAAGGGAAAGACTGTCTACAAAGGAGAAGGAAAAGCTACAGGGTTGGGACTCAAGAAACCTATCATGAGGAGAAGAATGAATAGCTTTGAAATGATGCAGCTGAATGCCAAAGAAACAATCACCTCTGTATCCATAGAATTTGATGGACCAAAAGAAGAAGTTGCAAGGTACATTCTATGGCAAAACAATGAAAGGTTGATTACAGTGGAATCTGACTTCACTCAGATATCAAAATCAAAGGTGATATCCAAGAAACTCATTCAAACTTCTGAAACTGTAAAACGAAGAATTGATTTCTTCAATCTGGAAAGGATGGTTGAGCTACTGCAAACCTATGATAATGTTTCAAAGAAGATCATGGATCAAGTTCTCAAGTACTATGAAGCCAGGCATGTTGAATTTATTGAGAAGTTTGGAGATTGGACACTTCACAATGATGATGATGTCTATCAAATCCTTGGTTTGGAGTATGAAGAAGACAATCCTATTCCTGATTATGACTGGATTGAAATGCGAAAACCTTATTCAGAACATGAAATGAAGATGTATGAAGCAGAGCAAAGGTTCAAAGAAGAATTAGCATCAAGGAAAAAATCTCGTCAACAGATAGAAGATGAGATTGAAGCTGAAATGAAGAAAAATTACAGTAAAATCAATAAGATCAACAGTGAAGAATCCAACTATCAGCCATGCGTACTGGACAATCCTTTGAGAATCAAGTATGGCAAAGAAGAAATTTATGTAGATAGTTTCTCTAAATTGAAGACCAGTGTGTTAAAAGAATTATTCTGGCAAGTGGTTGGATCAACTAACAGTCTTGAAACACTGTGTTCTTGGGAGCTTGATATGATTCTTGATCAGAGGAGAGGAGAGGATCCCAGCCTGGACAAACAAAGAAGGGAAACTCTAAATCAGTTTCCTGGCAGGAGATTCAAAATGGAGGGAAATGTGCTAAAATTCAGATCAATTGTAAAGCAAAATGTTTACTGGATGGAACTCAGAGATACATTGAACACTGCTTCCTCAATGATCAGAAAATACATTGTGGAAAATGAAGATGATGCACAGTCCCCTGAAGAAAAAGGGTTAATTGAAAATCTCAGAAGAGCTCTAAGGGAAAAGGAGCAAAGTGAAAAGTTCAAATCAAGATAAGTAAAGTTTTTTTTTATTTGTGAACTTTTGTGATATATTGTTTGAAAACAATTCAGTTTAATCATTGGTCAGAAATGAAGAGTTTATTCTTTCTGATCTATGTTAGTTAAGTTGTCAGCATGATATTTGTAAATTTGTCCTTATTGTCCATAAAAACAAATTGGGGGAGATTGTTGGGATTTATGGGTGATGGAATAGACAACTTAACTAGTTTTATTGGTATACTTAGTTTTTACTAAGTAGAACATACTGTCATAGCCTGAAATGTATTCTTGTAATTTAAATAAATACTGTCATGTAATAAGTGTAATTCTTGGAAGAAGTTCGATTATGTTCAAGCCTCAAGAAATACATAAGTTCGACAGAAGGAATAAAAGTTACTGTCAAGCCCTGACAGTAAGGTTACAAAGAAACATAATGTTGCCTAGGTCGACAGCAAGTTTCACGAAGTCGACAGCAAGTTTCAACTTGACAGCAACATTGGCGGAGATTCTAATGACAGCAACTTTGATATATAGTCTGCGACAGTAAGTTTGGAATTCCTGACAGCAATCTCTGCGGGAAAAACATGCTGTCAATCAAAGCACAACTCTTGACAGCAATCTCTGCGGGAAATTCATACTGTCAACCAAAGCAAAATTCTTGACAGTAATATCTGCGGGAAATTCATACTGTCAACCAAAGCATAATCTATTGACAGCAAACTTTGTGGCAAACATACTGTCATATAGAATCAGCTTGATTTAGGAATTTTCTAAGTCAAATTAAACGACAGAGTATATGTTCAAAAGAAGCAGGCGTGTTGTAATATTCAACCTTTACAGCAAGCTTGGAAAGTCTATAACTGAAGCTCGAGAGATCACATGGAACAACCTGTAAAGTCTAGAACAGATAAAATTGAATACGGCTAGATCTGGGTGGCTCAAATGTGGAAAGCATCTTTAAGTTACTTTGTGCTGATCACATGGGAATAAATCATGGAATGAGCTGCAAAAGGAATATAACAGCAACTTGACAACCCATGTTGATGGTGATAGTACAGTAGATTATCACTCTATAAATAGAGCATTCTACTTATACATTATAAAACTCAACAACTGTAATCTCTTGAGTCTTTGTAGCTTGAGATTTATTTTCTCAAGGTTGTAGCAAAACTTTGCAAAATAAATAAAACATTTATTTTGTGAAATCCTCATATTTGATTTTACTTGTGTGTGCATTTCTTCTACTAATAAATCACAAATTCTATTTAAGTTGTTGAAATAGTTTTTGAAATTTATTAGTATTGCATTCAACCCCCCCTTCTGCAATACTTTCCTGGACCAACAGATACAATTATATAAGTATTTAATAAAATAATGATATGCTAAAATTTATATAAAAAAGTAGCATACAATTCTATTTTAACAATGTTGAAAATTTATTTAATCCATCAAAATCTGCAATAAAAATAATAAATATTTTTAGAAATATTGTTCTCTAATTGAAAACAATAATAAATTGTCTTCATTATTCAAATGCGAAAATGATAATTCCTTCACCCCCAATGACTCCAAAACATTAAATGGCTCCAAAACATTAAACCTCATATAATATCAAGAACATGTTATATTAACTATGAGACCTCATAGTTAATATAATGTGTAAATGTTGGAGAACAATGAGATCACATTTCAAGCAATTTTTAATTTTTTTTGTTAATTTTTTTTATGAATGGATAGAGGGTAGAATTATAAGACTTTTGTGTGAAGATGCCCCTAGCGGGGCCCTTTAAAATAGTTTGAAATGTAGCGAATATGTGTGTTCTCACTGTTCTCATTTTATTTTATTTTTTTGTTATTTTTTTTATGAATGATAGAGGGTAGAATTATATGATTTTTTTTGGTGAAGATGCCCCTAGCGGGGCCCTTTAAAATAGCTTGAAATGTAGTGAAAATGTGTGTTCTCACTGTTCTCATTCTCACCAGAGCGTGACCATTAAACTGTATTAGTAAATTCATGTATGAAAAAATAGTGTATATATATTATTAATTTAGATTCTTTTATTAAAAATAAGTAAATTAAACAATTAAATAAGCAAGCCAAAATATCAGATAAATATTCTAGTAGATTTATTGTTTATGTTCAAATTAAGGTCTTTCACCATGGCTGACTTTATTATATTAAAAGTATGTTCTTATTGAAATGAATATAATAATTTGAATTTGAATATATTCTTAAACTACTTATTTTGATGGGTTGTTAATTTTTTTGTGATCAACTTAGAGGGGTAACCAAAAATAAAATTAATTGGAATACATAAACCCATTACCCACGTTATGATAAACAATACCTATAAAATGGAAGTTGCTTATGTGGTTCAGGCTTGTTAATTACTTCAATACTTCATTAGCTTGATCATCATGTGGACCATCTTTCTTTTTATCACTTATGTTGTTGCTATGTAGTCTATCTGTAACTAACATCTTTCTTTTTATCACTTATGTTGTTGCTATGTAGTCTATCTGTAACTAAACATCTCTCTCTGCTTGTAATCTATATTTATAAATGCAAAATTCTTCTTGTATTGTATTTTGTTTTCAATATTTAAAATTATGTAGCTGGAGGAGAAGAGAAAGGCTGGAGGTACAATCGTAGTACTACAACATTACTGAAAATAAGTACAATATCATATTAGAATTTTTTTTATTCCAATCTAAATTGGGTTGCTCCAAATGCTGTGTAATGACAAAAAAGGGGCATTAAATAAATAAAAAAGATTAAAAAAATAAAGAATAATACTGTTTACCAAAAACACAGGTCTCCGCAAGAAGCTCACATATTCACTTTTATCTTTAAATAATGTATGATTACAAATTATAACAATCACATTTTCCATGACTTATTCTCTCTCAAAAAACCAACTAAACTGAAAAAGGAAAAAGTTAGTGCTTTTATATTTCAAAATTGAGCTCAAGTGAAAGTGTTAAATATGAGATCATATATGAAGTGAAATTGAACGCGAGTAAAGAAGATATTTAGAGCATAAATAAGAGCAATGTTACCTGACCCAGAGGGTGATGCTTGTGACGTGAGTCTGAGCTTCTAAGTATGCTATTCCATAGTCCCTTCGGAGACATCCGATAAAAAGTATGCTATTCCATAAGACCTTCTGGTACGTAGCATGTCTACCCCATGAACATTAATTTGAACAAATCCATAAAGAACATAAACTTGCTTGAAAACAAAATGATGTCTATAAGTATCAAACTGAGTCCCAAGATTATTTACAAATAACATGGTCCGTACTGTGTCAATGTTATTAACTGGTAATCTTTCCAACTACCTTTGTTATTACGACATGTAAAATAAAAAATTGAAAGGCCAAGCAAATATTTTAAAGGTACCTTTCTGGTGTCCTGTATATTATTATAACATCGGGTAATTCATTAAAATTTTAATTCTTAAATTCTAAACCAAAATCAAAACCAAACAAATATTATCCTGTCTAATTTTTAATATTGTGAAATCAATAAAAACTTAACTCTTATGGCCAAACTGAAAACTGGAACCAAACATATATGACCCGTACGGAGGTCTAGTACACATACCTTAACCCTACTTCAGGGGGTTGAGATGTTAATTTGGTGAAAAACCCAGCTTTCAAATCTGAAAAGTGCAAACATGCATCAAAATCCAGCAGTGTGAAGATTTGAGCGGCATGGACTTGAAGGTGAAAAATGACAGAGATAGATTTGAGTAATGAAAAAACGGAGAATCAAAGAAATAAAGAAAGATAAAAAAATAAAGGATAATACTATAGTAGAGGTTTAGATTTGGGTCGATCCAATTGGGTTACTCCAAATGTTGTGTAATGACAAAAAATAGTACTCCCTCCGTCCAATTTTTATTGTCCACTGTTTCCTATTTTCTTTGTCCCAAAATAATTGTCCACATTTAATTAATAAGGTATATTATGTGTTAATTATGTTAACTTTTATAAAAAAAACAATACAATTATTTGGTAACTATGAGTTTAATTGACATGATTGAATAAAAGGTGGATTTTGATAGATGGACAATAAAAATGGGACAGAGGGAGTATATGTTTAGATTTGGGTCGATCTAATCTAATTTGGGTCGCTCCAAATGCTGTGTAATGGTAAAAAGGGGCATCAAAGAAATAAAGAAGATTAAGAAAATGAAGGATAATAGTATCGTTGACAGAATTCGAACCTTGAAATTTTAGTAAATAAATTTAATCATGTAACATATTTAATCATTAGATCTAACAGTTCTAATTTTAAATAAAATTCTAACGGATATTATTCGTTGTATACGAATTTTTATTATATTTTGTTAGTGGTTAGAAGATATGATGTCATATTTTTGGGTATGCAATTAGTAAATAAATTTAATCATGTAATATATTTAATCATTGAATCTAGGGGTGGCAATTTCGTGTTTCAGGTCGTGTTCGTATTTGTAAACGGGTCAATTTCGGGTCAAGGTAAAATTACTTAAAATTGAATCAAATTAAATATATAAACATAAACGAATGAAAATCTAAAATCGGGTCACTTTCGGGTCATTTTCGGATAGACCAGATCATTTTCGGGTCACTTTCGGGTTTTGTCTCAGTAAATCGGGTTACGGGTTGGGTCGGGTTCGGGTCGGGTTTCGGGTCGTGTCTGAAATTGCCACCCCTAATTGAATCTAACAGTTCTAATTTTTAACTAAAAATCTAACGGATATTATCTGTTGTATACGAATTATTGTTATATTTTGTTAGTGGTTAGAAGATATGAAGTCATATTTTTGGGTATGTATTAATTATTGCAATATTATGTTTTAAATTACGTGTTTTAATTAATAAAAAAAAATTATTGATTGGAAGATATGATATTTTAGGTATTTATAAAATGTAATATCATCAATTATAAGTAAACATCTTTTAATTGAAAAAGACAATCAGCTAATTATCATTAATTATATTATTAATAAAAAAATGAAGGATAATAGTAGAGGTTTAGATTTGGGTTGATCCAATTGGATCGCTCCAAATGCTGATTAGAGAGAAAAAAAATTATTGATTGGAAGATATGATATTTTAGGTATTTATAAAAGGTAATATCATATCAATTATAAGTAAACATCTTTTAATTGAAAAAGGCAATCGGCTAATTATCATTAATTATATTATTATTAAAAAAAATGAAGGATAATAGTAGATGTTTAGATCCCCTCGGATCTCCTTTATATATTTATATAATAGTTCTAATTTTTAACTAAAAATCTAACGGATATTATTCGTTGTATACGAATTTTTATTATATTTTGTTAGTGATATTTAATTTCCACTATTAATAAAATTTAAAATGCAATTGAGTTGTATATTTAATTTTCTCGATTAGTAAAAATTTAAAATGCAATTTAGAGAAATTGTTTATTTTAATATGTTTTACTTGAAAACAGAAATTGATTAGTTATTAGGAGAAATTTTATTTATATTTAAGTAAGGGTAATTAAGTAAAAACAATAGGTACCGACCAACCAACTAACCAACCAACCGGCGCCATATAATTGGAAAACTATAGATTTTAGCTAAAGGAAATAGAAAAGGTAACATTTTTTTTAAAAAAAATTGATTATTTTAATATGTTTTACTTGAAAAAGAAAATTGATTAGTTATTGTGAAATTGTTTATTTATAATTAAGTAAGGGCGTCATTTAATTGGAAAAAAGAGATTTTAGCTAAAGAAAATAGAAAATGTAACGTATTTTAGAAGGAAATTGATTATTTTAATATGTTTTACTTGAAAACAAAAATTGATTAGTTATTAGGAGAAATTTTATTTATAATTAAGTAAGGGTAATTAAGTAAAACAATAGGTACCGACCGACCGACCTACCAACTAACCGACCGACCAAACTTTCAATGTTTTAAAATGCAATTTTAAAGGTAAGGATATTGAAATTGTATATTAAGTTTCCTCGATTAGTAAAAATTTAAAATGCAATTTAGATATTTACTTTACTTCATTAGTAAAGATTTTATAGGTAAAAAATAATGAAACTATATATTTAATTTCCTCTATTAGTAAAGTTTTAAAATGAAATTGAGATTTTTTTTAATCATTGGAATTATTAATTCAAAAATTTGAGAAATTTAACAAAATAGAACCGAGCTATTTGACCGGCGCCACTTTACCTCCCCTCGTTTATCCTTTATATAAGTATATAACAGTTCTAATTTTTAACTAAAAATCTAACGGATATTATTCGTTGTATACGAATTTTTATTATACAAGTTTAAAACCCGTGCGATGCACGATTTTTTTTTAAATATTATATGAATTTTTCATTAATTTAAGTTAATTTTTTTAAAATATAAAGTTGGGAGGCTTAAATTTTTATATGAGATTTGATAATAATTATATAAATGGTATCCGTGATATTTCTAGAAAATGAGGGATTTTAGTTAGAAAATATAGAAAAAATTATAGGTTTTACTTGAAAATGATAATCGGCTAATTATTAGTTTTTATATAATTATTATTTTATTTCATTAAATAGAAATTGATACGTTTTAGATAAAAAATGCAATCGGTTAATTATGAATATTATATTATTATTAGTTTATTGTATTAAACAGAACCGCCCATGATAAAATCAGAAAAAGAGAGATTTTAGTTTTAAAAAATAGAAAGATAACGTGAAAATTAAAACGATGACATAATTTATGCGAAAAAGGTAATTGATTAATTTATAGTAATTATAATTTAATTATGTTATTTTACTAAATAAAATTGCTCATAGTTTTTAGAAAATGAGAAATTAATGTTGCCCCTGAAATTTCTAGAAAAAAAGAATTTAATTAGAAAAAATATAAAAGATGATACGTTTTAGTTGAAAAGGTAATCAGTTAATTATTAGTACTATAATATTATTATTTTATTTTTATTAAATAGAATCGCCCGTGATATAATTGGAAAAAGAGAGATTTTCGTAAGAGAAGGGAAAAAAGGTAACGTGTTTGAAAAAGGTAACCGTCCATGATACAATTGGAAAAAGAGAGATTTTAGTTAGAGAAAAGGTAACGTATTTTGGCTTAAAAGGTAATTAATTATTTAATACTAATTATAATATAATTATGTTATTTTATTATACAAAATTTATCGTAGTTTTTAAAAATGGAGAAATTTTAGTTAGATAAAATGTAAAAGATATTGTATTTTACCTAAGAAGTAAATTATTTAGTTATTGAAAAATAGAAAAGGTAATATGTTTAACCTGAAAAAGGAAATTGATTAATAAAGGAGATTTGGGTGGATCCAATCTAAATTCGGTCGCTCCAAATATTGTGTAATGACAAAAAGGGACATCAAAAAAATAAAGAAGATTAAAAACATAAAGGATAAAAGCTGTAATTTTCCTGTGTAATGACAAAAAAGGGCATCAAAGAAATAAAGAAGAATAAAAAAATGAAGGGTAAAAGCAGTAAATTTTAAAATGCAATACTAGCAGACATTAAGAATATATTGATATTGATAATACTCTCATTATATATCAAAATTTTTAATAATCTTAAATATATTATAAACATGAAAAATAGAAATTACAATATTAAATATAACTAAATAACGTTTTTAAAGCCGACACCCCCCTCATAATATACATGCTCAGTAATCGTATAAGAATTTATATTTAGAAAATTAATTTATTTTGACACAATATTAGGCAATTTATTCGCGCTTCGTGCGATTTATAAATTTTTATTTTAAAGTACTGAAAATAGATAAATCAATTCATATTATTTTTAAAAATTATTTGGTCTCTGATGAATTTCCTAAAAAAATTGATTTAAACACAATTTACATCAATTATTCGTTGGAAAAATACTCTCATTATATATCTAAAATTCTAAATATGGACAATCGTTTTTGAAATTATCACAAACATATATAAAAAAAAATTTACAATACGAACATAATCTTTACGATCAAAAGTTACAAATATTGAATATAACTTTATAACTTTTTTTAAAGTCGACGTCCCTCTCATAATATAATGTTCAATAATAGAGTAAGAATTTATTTAATTAGAATACTAATTTATTTTGAAACAATATAATAAAACAACGGGTGTATAAATTTTTTATCAATTTAATATCTCGATAAAATGGTTGGGTTTGTTCAATTAAATTAGTTTGGTCATAACCCATGTATAATTTATTCATGTGCAAAAGTAAAAATTTGTCTGTATTATTTGTATACAAATTTCAAATATTAAGGGTGTGTTTGGTATTGCTGTTGCAGACAACAGCAACAGTTTTTTTTATGAAAAGCAGCTGAAAAAGTGTTTGGTAAAATTTAAAAGCAGCTTTTAGAAAGCAGGTCCCCCATGTTTTTGAAAAAAACTTCTTTTCAGCTTTGGTGGAAAACAATTGTTGATTTCAACATCAAACCTCACCAAAAATATTATTTTTATTATATTTTTACATCAAAACATACACATATAAAAAATGATACCTAACAGTCTTCAGCTTTTTAAAATAGCACTTTTTTTACCAGCATTTTTTCTAACAGTACAATAATTATAATTGATAATAAAGATTGCTTCAGAAGTTAAGGTTAATAACGTTTTTGAAAGACAAGTGCAAGAATTTATTTACTTAGAATATTAATATATTTCAATACAATATGATGAAACAATGGGTGTCTGGCATTTTTATCGATTTTATCTTATGATAAAATGATTGGGTTTGTTGAATTTAATCGATGATAGACCCATATGTAATTTATTCATGTGCAAAATTAAATATTTGTTTATATTGTTTGCATACAAATTACAGATATTAAGTAAAGATCTTGTAGTTCCATAATTTATTACGACCGTCATTGATAATAAAAATTGCTTGAGAAGTTAAAGTCGTATTCTTTTGAAAATAAATTACATTGATCTTGAATAGGGAATAAAAAAGAGCGCAATAAAAATTATTTTTAGTCGTCATTTTAGCTAAAAATAAACTTAACTATATATAATTAATATTTAATATTGAAATAATAACTATAATGTTCAAATAAAGTTTGCTAATTTTTAAACAAATTTAAAGGAGTAAACTTAATATATGTTTAATAGGTGTAATTAATGACTAATTAAAATATCATTAATAGCTATTTAATGCAAGAAAAGAATTTTAATAAAAAAAAATCAAAAAATGAAAATTCAAGAAAAATACCTTAAAACTCTTATGCTGAATTCAAGAAAAATTCAAGATATATAGATACCGTTTTTTAATGTTGACACTCCTCTCAAAACATACATGCTCAGTAATAGTATATGCATTTATTTAATTAAAATATTAATTTATTTTTACCCAATATAATTAAACAACGTGTGTATAACTTTTTATCAATTTAATCGATTGATAAAATGGTTATGTTTGTTTTGTGCCAAAGTAAAAACTTGTTAGTGTTATTTGTATATAAATTCTAGATTTTAACCGAAAGTTTTAGAGTTATTTGCAATTTGCACCCTCAAACTATTGTTCAAAATCAATTATGTACCAAGATTTTGAGAATTATTAGTATGATTTGGATATTAAAAATTATTATTTTATAATTTTAAAGAAAGATTTCGATTTTAAAAATAATTTTGAAAATTTGAAATTTATATTACTTAAATTTTATACTGAAATATCTATTTTACCCTTCATAAAATCAAAGAAAATGGTCAAAGGGGTGCACATTGCAATCAAGATTGAAAGTTAAGGGTGTAGATTGTTTATCTCAAAATCCTGGTACATAATTGATTTTGAACAATAGTTTGGGGGTGCAAATTGCAAATAACTCAAAGTTTGATATGCTTACAAAACTTATAAAGAAGAAAAGTAAAGGTCGTATGTCCCATAATCGTCCGAAAAGAAAATGACAACGATCTTGAATATGGAATAGAAAATGATGCAATGTTAATAATTTATATCTAATCTAATAACCTATACTAAAGTAAAATCTACTTCCTTCAATTTCCCTCCAAAATTTCCCTCCTCTCTCTCTCCTCTCTTTCATTTAATTATTATTTTTTCTTCTCTTTCCTACCCTTCTCTTATTTTTTTTCTAATCTACATCTATATCTTATCTCATACTCCGTATTAAAATAAAAATCCCCTACCCCATTTTCCCTCCTCTCTCTCCTCCTACTTCCTTAAATATTTATACGTTTTTTTATTCTTCTCTCTCCTCCCACTTTACATACAAATATTTTATTCTCCACTTTCTTCTCTCCCTCATTCTCTTTCTCCTCTCCATTCATATATTATTTTATCACTTTTTCACCTCAATTATTATTTTCCCTTCTAAATATCTCATTCATTTTTCTTCTTATCATCCATTATTTCTATTTACATTTAAATTAGTATTTGTTCCATCCCATATTTGTCACACTTTTCTAAAATGTTAAAATTAGTTTCTATATATTATCTTTATAAATAAATAATGCAAGATGAACAAAATTTAATACTCATTAATTTTGCATTTTTCTTTTTTATTATGAAAAATTAATTATAATAAACAAAATAATAATTACATGTTAATTATTTTGAATAATTATCTATACTATATTTTAAAATCGTGCATATGCACGGGTATTATCTAGTATATATATATATATAATTTTATAATTAAAATAAAAATTATGATGCTCAAATAAAATTTGCTAATATTTTGTATAAATAAATAAAATAAATTTTATATAAATTTAACATGTGTAATTAATGACTAATTAAGATGTCATTAACATGCTACTTAATGCGATACAATTTTTTTAATAAAAAAAATCAAAAAAGAGAAAATTCAAGAAAGATATCTTAAACTCTTCTGGTGCGTTTCCAGTCTCAAAATCGTTTATTAATTATTGCCAAAAAATTTGCAATTATTTTGAATAAGGATTAGAAATGATGATAAAAATTATTTTATTTTATTGTTTTACCTTAAAATAATGGTATTTTTATATAAATTATTAATATTTTATAACAAAATAATAATAATAATAATAATAATAATAATAATAATGTTCAAATAAAATTGTTAAACTTTTATATTAAATATGAATAAATTGTATTTATTATATATTTAATAGTTATAATTAATTTTTAATTAAATGCAAGAAAATTATTTTAATAAAAAATAAAAATGTGAAAGTCTCTCCAGTTTCCTGCTATTAATAAAAAATAAAAATAAATGCAAGAATATTTTGAAGCTTCTGAGTGCAAGTCTCTCCAGTTTCCTGCTATTATAATAAATTTTTATATAGAAGTACTGTAGTAGATAAATTAATTTTTATTATTCTTAAAAATTGATTGGTCTCTTATGAATATTCTATTAAAAATTAATTTAAAAATAATTTACATGAATTATTAATTTGAAAAATATTTTCATTATATATATCTAAAATTTTAGTAATCTTAAAAACATGACAAACATATAAAAATAAAAATTACAATATAAACGTAATATTTACAATCAAAAGTTATAAATATTGAATACAACTTAATAACGTTTTTTAAAACCGACACCACTCTCATAATATACATGTTCAATAATAGTTTAAGAATTTATTTAATTTGAATATTAATTTATTTTGACACAATATAATGAAACAATGGGCATATAATTTTTTTTTTTTATCAATTTAATCTTCCGATAAAATGGTTGAGTTTGTTCAATTTAATTAGTTTGGTCATAACTCATGTGTGTATGCGTATGATTTGTTTACAAATTTCAGATATTAAGTAAAGATCCATGTACTTCCATAATTTACTACGATTCCACAATCATTGATAATAAAGATTATTTGAGAAGTTGGTTAATAATGTTTTTTAAAACCGACAGCCCTCTCATAATATACATATATATTCAATAATAGTATAAAAATTTGTTTAATTAAAATAAAAATTTATTTCAACACAATATAACGAAACAATGGGTGTATAGCTTTTTTATCAATTTTATCTTCCGATAAATGACTGAATTTGTTAAATTTAATCGATTTGATCATAACTCATGTATTATTTATTCAAGTGCAAAATTGAAAATCTATCTGTACTGTTTGTCTTGTACTTCCATAATTTATTATGATTTTCACAATTATTGATAATAAAAAATTCCTTGAGAAGTTAAGGTCGTGTACCCTATAATCATCCGAAAAGAAATTATAGTGATCTTGAATAAAAAATAACGCAATATAAGCAATTGTTATTCGTCATTTTAACTAAAAATAAACATACCTATATATAATTAATATTTAATATTGAAAAAATAACTATAATGTTCAACTAAAATTTGCTAATTTTTAAACAAATTAAATAGAGTAAATTTAATATATGTTTAATAGGTGTAATTAATAACTAATTAAAATGTCATTAATAGCTATTTAATAATAGCTATTTAATGCAAGAAAAGAATTTTAATAAAAAAAATAAAAAAACGAAAATTCAAGAAAAATACCTTGAACTGTTCTGGTGCATTTCCGATCTCCAGGCATTATAATATATATAGATATAGATTCTTTCCTTTTAGCATTTGTATGACACGTTTCGGGAAGATAAGATTTAAAAAAAAATGGAATTCTCATTTAACATACTTAGCTTTATTTGACTTTTTAAAAGAATATTATGTAATTTATTTTTGTTATTTAATATTTCAAAAGAAAAAATTGATCAAAAATTATTATAGAATAATAAGAGCATCTCCATTGAAAAGCTGCAGAACATCGTGAATATTTTTGGCATTGGGATAGCTATTTTAGTTGGTTGGGCTCTGGACCATGTCTCAATTTTCCCTTAATTTTCCCTTGTCGAAACAAAGGGATATTAAGATAGGAGGAGAAGGTCTGCAAAATTTGACCACCGGGTTTTATCAATTTGCCACTATAGTGATGGGGTAGAAAATAGTTAAAATTATATCCTATATATAATTGGCGTAAGGAGGATCAGGTGGTCCAGTCGTCGGGGGGTTGGGTTGAAAAGTAACTTCATTAAAAAAAAAAAAAAAATGGGCTAGAGAATAAACTATGGGCCAGAGTATTGGTTTAAAAAAAGTTAAAACTATGTTCCAAAAAAGCTAAAACTATGCTACCAAGATATTTTTAATTTAACAAACAAGATCAAAAAAAGAATGCACTAAAATAAATAATAATTGATAAAACAGAAAAAATTATAGTTAAGAAAATTATTGTTAACTAAAATTAATACAAAAATAATTTAGACTAAAGTTTAAAATATAATTTAACAAAAACCCTACCAAAAAAATCAAGAAAACCTAATTTTAAAAAAAAACAAATCATAAAAAAATTTTACTTTTAGATTCTACAACAAACATGTTTTTAAAATTTATACTAATAAAAGTCAACACAAAATAAACACAAATCAATAAACTAACATTTTATTATTTTGCAAAGATTCTAGATTTGGTACTAAAGTTGTAAATAAATAAAAAAAATCCGAAAATCTAAAATAAAATAATTAATAGAGAATCTAAATATAATAAGTACAAAAAATCCTATATTAAATTTCATCAACAATAAAATTTAAAATAAATTAACAAAGAATAAAACTAATAAAATATTCAACATCATCAACTTAATTAAATACTATTATAGAAAAAATAGTAGAAATATCACAAAACTTACATACAATTAACAAATAAGGATAAAATACAAAAAAAACATAATGAAAAATAAATCACAAATTCATTCTTTATATAAAATAAACAAGTATACAAAGCATGCCATTAGAATTTCAATTCAAAAATATTTTTTTTAAAAAGAAGAATTTATATTTAATTATAAACCAAAATTTTTAAAAGAAAATATATGTAAAACAAGATATTAAAAAAGTAATGAAAAAATATGTTATAATTGGAAAACAAAAAATAATTTACAAAACAAATACTAATTCAAAACAAAAAGTCTAAATTTAGAAAATTAAAATCAACAAGAAAATTTAATATAATACACTTAAAATAAATATAAACCAACACAAAAATATAAGAGATAGTATAAACTTTCTTTAAAAAAGTGTTCACATGTATGTATGTTAAATTACAATAAGTTACCAAATGCCTAAAATATATTATATATATATATATTCTAATAAATAGAAGAGAAAATGCAAAAAAAAATGAAATATTAAAATATATGTTATGATAAATCTTAAAATCTAATTTTCAAATAAATCATTTCCCAAATAAAGGTGTTTTAATAAAAATATTATTTTAATAAAAATCATTAAAGATTCTAATTTTTTTTTAGGTTGACAACAAATATGTTTCTAATATTAACAAATAAAGATAAATTAACAAAAAATCATAATTAAAAATAAGTCTCAAATTCATTCTTTGTATATAATAAACAAGTAAACAAAGCATATCATAATTAGAATTTAAATTCAAAAAATAATTTTTTAAAAAACAAGAATGTAAATTTAATTACAAAACAAAAAAGAAGTTTTAAAGAATATATATGGTAAAATAAGATAATAAAAAGTAATCAAAAAATATGTCATAAATGACACCAAAATTCAATAAAATATAATAGACAAAATTAACGTCAATTCAAAAAAAATCTAAATGTAAAAAACTAAAAACAACAATAAAGTTTAATATAATGCACTTAAAACAAATATAATGTACATTTAATTACAGAACAAAAAAGAAGTTTTAAATAAAATATATGGTAAAATAAGATAATAAAAAAGTAATCAAAAAACATGTCATAAATGACACCAAAATTCAATAAAATATAATATACAAAATAAACGTTAATTCAAAAAAAAAGATCTAAATATAAAAAACTAAAACAACAATAAACTTTAATATAACGCACTTAAAACAAATATATATACCAACACAAAAACATAAAAAAATTATACAAACTTTCTTTAAAAAAAAATACAAATGTACAAATGTATGTGTATTCACAATTAAATAATCACATATACATATATAAAGAATAGTTAAACCAATAAGTTCCCACATGTCTAATATATATTATATATATTCTAATAAAATAGAAGAAAACTCCCCAAAAAATATGAAATATTTAAATATATTCTAAGCTAAAACTTAAAATATAATTTAGAAAAAACAAATCGTTTATCAAATAAAAGTGTTTTAAGAAAAAATTATTTTAATAAAAATCATTAAAGATTCTATTATTATGTTTGACAATAAAAATGTTTCTAAAATAAAAATTAAAAACAAATTCTTCGTTTACAAAGAAAAAATTTAAATTAAAAAAGTGAACACAAATCAATAAATGAACATATTTTAAATTAGAAAGCAATCTAAATACCCACAAAATAAATTTATATTAATATCTAAATATAATACAACATAGAAACCCCTAATATTACTCTAAACGAAACACGTAATAAACACCAGCAAAAATATAAAATTAACATGAAAAAATAATTAATATTCAAACAAATAAAACAATTTAATACCACACATATTTCCAAAAAGGTTAAAAAAATGCCTTTAAAAACTGTAAAAACACAATAACAAAATATCTAAAAAATTCAAGACAACCATTAAATTACATAATCAAAAAGATAATAATAAATTGTTATACGAATATAGTACCTATATTTCAAGTATATCATATGTAATCTAATAAAATAAAAAATAATTATGAAATACTAAAAAATATGTTAGCTTAAACTTTGAAATATAAATTATAGAAAAACCATTTACAAGAAAAAAAAAACAAATGTATACTTACCAATCATATAACATATGTATTATTATCATTAAAATAAAAATATTATTCAAAATGTTATAAAACTAATTTCTCAAGAAAAAAAATTATAATGAAGATTGTACTAAAAATTATTAATAAAGTTACCCGTGCATCGCACGGGTATAAAGCTAGTTTTATATAAGGGAAACAATTGAAATTCCAATGATCTTAGCTCAAATGACAATTATGTATAAATTTTGCTAGGGGATCTTCATTCGACAAATATTAGAGTATCTCCAACGGTGTTTTGTAAAAATGATTGGCTATATATTGAACTTGTAACATGTTTTACTCCAATGGGGTTGATTATATTGGTTGCCTATATTTTAAAAATGGTATTTTATAATTATTTCAAGTTATTAAATATAGAATATATTATTTAAATATGGTAATTGATGATTTGGAGTTTTGCTACAAGTTACTAAAGGTTTGACAAATATAGTCAACCTATTATGATTGTCTAAATTTTTACCTAAGGATTTTGTCTCGTTAGAATAGACAAAATTTTACAAGTTCTATATAACTCTTATTTAAGGTAATTTATTTTGATTTTTACCTAAAGGTTTTGCATGGTTGGAGATGCTCTGACCAATGAGTTATGATTATTTATAACTTTTGCTAAGAAAAATTACGCATTGGAGTGGATTTTTTGTACATATTATATCATGCCATCTAATGTGTCATCTAGGATATTATTGATAAGGGCTCTTCTTCATTGTACATGCTCTAACTTATCATTTATAAGAGAATATTAGTAGCATCTTTCAAAGTGAATTAAAAGTAACTATGGGATAATGAGAGTCGACTTAGGAACCCTAACAGCTAGTCCCCCAAAACCTTCTTTCCTTTTCAGATCTACTCCATTTTCTCCATTAAAGCCTTATTCCCCCTCTCACAAATTCACACTATTCTCCCACTTTCTCTTCTAATCACCATATTTCTTAATATTTTCGTTATTTCTTAATAAAATAAATTTGCTAGTCTTGTCTCTTGATATGGTTGCTAGTCTTGTCTTTTGACATGGATTATTGTAATTTTTAGTTTATGTTTATTGTATTTCAGTGTCGGATCTGATGAGAATTTTGTTGATGTTTTTGGGGATCTGGAAGCCAGCATCGAAGTTGGGGCAGTGGCAATTATTGTAAGAGCTCATCTTTCACAACCAAAGATTGTTCATCCTTTGGGGGTTTCCACTTTCGGCATGTCTATAGCTGGTATCCGACATGTAGATAGCTGGGTGTCGCTGCTGCTTTCAAGGATGTTGGTGAAGTTTGGATCGCTTAGGATGTCTTCGGTTTCATTTTTAGTTTCAAGAATTGTTAAATTTTGTGTGTTAAACAATCAGAAAACAAAGCAGCTAATTATTTTTAATTTGTTATTTGTTTTCCAACCTGATTGTATTGGCATTTGAGGTTTGTCCCGATTGTGTTCTGTTCTTTTTATTGAAATGTACTATTTGTTCGTAAAAAAAGTAACTATGGGATATATAACTTATAATTTATAAGAGAATATTAGTGATATTTTCAAAGTGAATCAAAATTTAACTTATTGGCCTTATCATAAATTTTCAAACTTATTTGTAGTAAAAATTTAATGTCAAACAAACACACCAAACATTCGAATTATTATTTCGGAACTTTGGAATAAGAACAAACTCGAATTTATAAAGTAATAAGAACACAAATTGTGTTATGTTTAAAAATCAGGCAAAATATTGTGGAGGAATGGTTAAATGCGGATGTTTTATGTTTGGAGTGTAAAATGCAAACTTTAGATATTTTATGTTTGGAAAGTAAAATGCAAATAATTCCTTTTCGTAAATGGATAGATACGAGACGTAAGTAAAAATATTAAAAAAGATTTAATCTTTGTTGAGACCAGAGAATCATGGTATATTGAATGTTAAAAATTTCAGAAACTAAAACATTAGTAATGTCAACAAATATGGGAAAAAGGTATAAATTAAAAGATGTTATCTTTGAATTTGATTATCAACTCATCATCAATCGCCTCTCCAAAGAGAACCATTTTTCTTATTCAGTTTGCTTATGTGCTAAATGGTGTATATGCTTCGTATAGGTGTTTTAATTCAGTTAGATGGTCATATGTTCGTAGGGATGTCAATTATGTGACTAATTATCTTGCTAAATTATTTTCTTTTGATTTAGAACACATGAAAAAAATATTTTTCATATGAAATTGCTTCTCATGTAGTCATGAATTTTTTATCCTTAAGTTAATATAAATTGTAGTTTCTTAAAAAAAACGAATTCGATCGGATCAAGTCTCTAATTAATCGTGATCAACATTTGAACCAAACTTGAATTAAATTTATTGAGGTTTAAAAATGAAACCAAATTCAAATTCAAAATATCAGAACTCATACAGGTAAAAACGAATCGCATATCCATCGGGCCCGTATAAATTGTAATCCACAATCATAATAATTGAATGAATAATTTGATTCATTTAAAAAAAACTCAAAATTGTAATTGTTTATTAGATATTCGACTGTGTTTGACTTAACTCGAATTTCAGTTGTAGTTATTTGGAGATAAGGCCCTTTTAATCACAATTTGAAGTAAAAATGCCTAAAATATCATTATATATTATAAAACATGGCCCTTACTATCACGTTGTAATGCTATTTATCTGAAGTTATTGTAAAAATTTGATAACTCGTGTGTCAATTAATCCCGATTTCGAATCCGAAATAAGCCAAAGCATATTGGCCCAAATGCAACAACTTGAGTAATCCACAAGCCCACCACAGGCCCCCAAAAGATCATGATTTGTTGGTGCACTTGGTAGTAGTATTAAAGCTCGTATATCTTATGCAACTTAAAACTTGTTTGGATCATATACTTCTACATTGTCTGTACTCAGAACATGTCTTGAGAAGAGTTTTCCAGCTTTTGGATATTGAGCTTAATACTAAATTTGATAGTTGGATGGATGCTCTATCATCTTAGCAGAACACAATTATCCACCCCACATAGGGAAGTGGTGCTAATGATATTGCAGATCCATTGCTACCAAACATGGACACAGAGGAATCAACGATTTCATGAAGGCGATGTTCTTACACCGGACGAGCTCTTTTATATGATTAGAGATAATATGCTCGAACTCGTGTTGATGCATCTTCTTGGCTGGATTGTAGAGCACACTTGCTCCGAAGAAACTCCACAGTCTTCCTTAAGGGATCTAGTTTGTTTTCTCTACATAAGAGGATGTTGTCTCTTTGTAATAAACACAGCAGCATATACAATGAACATTCCAGTAAAACTCTTCTATTTCTATATACACTACACGACACTAAATTTATACACACAAATATACTATCTACAAAGCAATAAGATTGTCATCTCTGTACATATAATTATATATAAACCTGTAAGATAAACAAGAAATATACATCTAATCCTTATATTCTGGAATCAGGAATCAGAGACCTTAATTATAACATTGAAGCATATTATCACAAAAATGGAAACTATACTAAATACATACTAAGAGGATGTTGTCTCTTTGTAATAAACACATAATCATCTATCTATTACTATATATTAAACATCAACACAACTACACAAGGGCAAAAAGTTTCATTTTAATGGCTGTTAAATTACTGTTTTGCCTCTATTTGTTGAAAATTAACAAAAATGTCACCCTTTTAATATTTATGTAAAAATTAGTTGAAACTATGTTATTGTTGAGAATCGAACCCCTGACCTTCCACTCTAAAACTCATGCCATAACCATTATGCTACACTTAGTTTTGAGTATGTTTTAAAAATCTTATTAGATAAACCACATAATCTCCTTTTGTCCCATTTTTTTTATTTCAACTATATATTAAATCTCAATACAAGTGCAAAAAGTGCCAATAAATTGGTTGTAAAATTACTATTTCACCCTCATTTTTTTGGAAATAACAATTGTGCCACCCATTTAAAATCCATGTAAAATATGGAAGAATTTGTGTTAAATTTCGGAGTCGAACCACCAATCTCATTTTAAGAGATCCATTCATGATACAGCCACTATACTACATTACTTTTCGAGTTTCCTTCAAAATCTTATAAGATATCACGCCATTCTCACTTAACTTATTTTCATTTTGTTTTCCCTTTTGAGTAAATAAAATGTTAGTTTGCATTATTTATATAATTTATTTTTTTTAGTTTTCGTAGTTTTATTTATCAACGTACTCAATCATCTTATAAATTTTAATACACCTGTATGTTTTCGATTAAATATATATTAAATATATTATTTATATTTCATATATTTATATTATATTATATCACTTATCATACTTTATTTTAATTAGTTGATAATGTATACCTAAAAAATAATATTGAAATTTGATCCAATATAAGGAATATAGTATATGCAATGTATTTCATATTCATTACTTCTATCATTCTAAATTAAGAAAATTAGCTTTAAAATTATTTTTAAATTATACAATAATCATGTTTATACATTTATCACATCCATTTCTTAATAAAAAAAAATTCAGAATGTATACTTCAGTTGTTTATATTTTTTAAAATAATCTACACTCTCTTTGTCATTATAAATGATTAACATGAAAAATGAAATGTTAAGATAAAATTCTTGGGTATACATGAATGTTACTAAGTCTGGATTAAAAAAAATTCACAAACATTTATCTATCTATATATATATATATATATTAAATTATTGAAATAAAATACAATTTAGTTGAAAAAAAAGTTTTTTTTGGTTAATTATATATATTCAAGTTTACATTTATCCTGAAAGAATGTGATTGTTTAGCGAAATATTACGTAATACCTAATCTCCTTTTGGATATAATATTAAAAATATAACTAACATAACATGCTTCTTCCAGATTGATCTTATGTAGAATGATATGAACTATAATTTTATTATCTGTTCACATGTTATTTATTTCAAATTCTTCTTTGCAACCTCAGTCTATTTCCTATAGAAATTTTGTTTTTATAGGTTCATGACCGGTGTGAGAACATTGCATTATAGACTTGCAATAGAGATGATATTAACATATTTTAAGCGAAGCAAAATCTTATAAGATAAATCACGTCATTTTCACTTTTGTTTTTGAATAAAATATTCTTTCATTTCATACCATATCAATATCGATTACATGCTTAATAAAATCAGGTGGAACATCATACCATTCCCCTGGTTCTGACATAGAATAAGCGGCTTTCGCTAATTCATGCATCACTCTATTCGCAGAACGATAAACAAACTTAACTAGCACCGGATTTATGTGCTTCAATAATTGAATACAATCTCCTACTATTATGCCAAAGAATGCTTCTCCTACACCACCATTGCATGCTGCTACAAGTGTCTGAGAATCTGTTTCAATGACACAGTGACCAGTTGTCCAAGCAATGACCCATGACAACGCTTCTTTCATCCCCATAGCTTTCGCTTCCCTTGGGGTCCATGCTCCAGCCACCTTACAACACCTAGCACCTACAAAAGCTCCCTGCGAATTTCTCAGAACGCACCCCAGACCAATACACCCATCATTAAACACAGCAGCGTCCGTGTTCATCTTTAACCATCCATCCATTGGTTTCCTCCATACATGGTCACCTAACTCAGTATGAACTCCCCTCCCAGTTTTTACTATATGTGCTTCTTTCCAATCTGCTAGGAAATTTACAGCTGCAGCCTTAACTCCAAACGCAGACCCATTTATTCTATCCCAAAACCATTTATTTCTTCTATTCCAGATGCACCAGCTAATCATTCCAACCAAGCCACAATGTTCTTTGGTACCATTTTCAAAAACTCTAAGCAAGACCGTAAAGGCTGTTTCATTTGGTGACACTTGCATCACCTGCTGTAAACCTGCATTATACCACACTGTACGCGCAAAGTCATAGGTAAAAAGGACATATGTATCCGTTTCTACTGCATTTCGACACCAAGGGCATTGTGCATCTCCCACCACCCGTTTAACTGATAAAGCATATGCAGTTGGCAGACATCCTCTACACACCCTCCATAGGAACTGAGTCACTTTACCCGGTAACTTCAATGACCATAATTTGTTCCAGAAAGTTTTATTCACATTATCAAACTCCCCTTGCAACCATCTATAAGCACTCCTAACTGTAAACATTCCTTTATCGTCCAACTTCCAAAACCAAGAATCCTTCCTGTCATTCATAGGAAGTGGCACTCATTTAATTAACTCAGCATCCCTTCTAATGAACAGATCATCAAGCACTTCCATATCCCATTTCCTCCCTGTATTATCCATCAAACTATCCACCGTAATCTCCTTCATTTGCTCTGGCATCGGTGTTATTAGACACCCATTATCAGCACTTGGCAACCAAGGTATATGCCAGACCCTCGTTTCCTTACCATTACCAATCTGACGCCTAGTCCCTGCTTTAACTACGTCCATAGCAGCCATCAAACTCCTCCACATATAGCTAGGATTGTTACCCAATTTTGCATCAAGAAAAGATGTATTAGGATAATACTTTGCTTTCATTATTTCAGAGACGAGAACATTTGTTTGCTGAATTAATCTCCACCCCTGCTTAGCTAACATAGCTTTGAAAATGCACACCTAGAGGGGGGGTGAATAGGTGTAAATGGCTAACTATATTCAACTAAGTCCGATTTTAAAAATTACCAGAAACAGCTTACTGATTTCGTTTTATGCAGAGACAAATGGTAAGCTGATTACAAACAGTATGCTGAATGTAAAGACAATAAGTGCAGTAAAGTGCATAAACAGTAAGCTAAATGCAAGCAGTAAGTAAAGAGTAGAAAATAAAGAACACAGAGACTTTTAGCCAGGTTCGACCCCTAACCCCTATGGTCTACGTCCTGGTCCCTTACCAACTTGGTAAGAGAATATATTATTGATCACTGAAATAAAACCAATTACAAGATACAATAATATATCTCCCTTATATCCCAGTTGTTGACAAATGTCGTGCTGAATTCCTGTTTCTGAACTTGCTCTCTAAGCTATACTTCCCAAGTATACTTCTCTAGCAACGATCACCAAACCCTAGTTCCCAAGCCAACTTGTCCAACAACTAAACCTTACAAATCAAACAATACAATCAATAAATAAATACAACTCAAACTATGAACTCTTTAAGATATAGCACGTATATAATATATTAAGAGCTCGAGAGAACGAAAGATATAGCACGGGAAACTGAGTTGTTTGTGTTCTTGTGTGCTTGAATATTTTTCTCTGGATTGTTAGCAACGAATGAACACAAGAATCAGGTTTATAAAGCTTCACATCAACATTCAGAAAATCAATCACCAATTATTCGAACGATTTGAAATCAATTTCCAACGTTCAATTGGTTAGAGATTTTACAAACGTTCTTGTGAACGTTAGACAGAGGGTTTGAGAGAAAGAGATCGATGAAAAACATATCCCTTCTGTTCGTGTGAATATAAAACGTGTATATGAGATTTTGTAGAAAGAAATCTTTTAAATAAGGAAACTCCCATAAGTTTTATAAAATGTTTTAAAGAAAGATATTTGAAAAGATTTGAGCTCTAGAATATATTGTGTACGTATTATATAATAAAGAATCCTCACAATATATTTCCTAAAATAAATCCATGAGAATATGTCTTGATCTTTATCTTCAGGATTTCTGGCAGTTTGCAAATGGCTTGCTATTTGTGTCTGTCAGTGCAGATGGTTTGCCAAACTGTCTCTGTTGTAACACCAAATGGCTTGCTGTATATATATTCTCTGTAAACAATTAGTAGACTTAATATACCCTGCAAAACCAAGTTAGTACAACCATAACACAATGTTTTATATCAAACTACAAGCAAATAGCTTGCTGAATGTGATCATCAAAACCATAGGAGTATCAATCTCCCCCTTTTTGATGATTACACACTATTTAGGAGAATAAGAAAGCTCCCCCTAAATCCATGCATATTAGTACATTTTGATATAAAACAGATTCAAGATAAGCAAGCATAATCATATCCAAATCGAATATCTTGACCAAACGGTTCTCCTAAATTTCTCCCCCTTAATCCATCAAAAATTCAACAAAAAGAATATTAGTCCAGGTCTGGAATAAGCATAGAGAAATAAAATTAAAAAATCAAATCATGGTAATGGCATATAAACAGTTCAGATACAAATGGTAAGCCATCGTTACCCATTCTGTGCTGTCAGCTTGCTGTTTTGGTTCTGGTGAGTTCATGTCAGCTTGCTGTTTTGGTTCTGGAGAGCTGAACAGATAGATAGCTTTTAAATCTTTGACTTTTCATAACATCAACCAAGTTACCTTTGTATTCATCATCAAAATATCACGCTAACATTCTCCCCCTTTTTGATGATGGCATACTAGAATACATCGGAGAGATTATGTTACTCCCCCTAAAACAATGCTCCCCCTGATTAACATAATATCTCATCATATAATCAGGTTAGCACAATTCATCATATGCAAATAGATATAAATACGACTCATCCCTGCATGAAACATTAGTGATAAATCCAACATATAACATTATAGCCATTTTTATCCTCATGTATTCATGTTCTTCTCCCCCTATGACATCATCAGAAAAGGGTCAAGAAGATAATCATATACGAATAAAACATGTGGTAAAGCATTTAATAAGCATGAGGCTAGTTATAATTATAAAGTTGAATAAATCAAACCAGCATGCTGAAAACACATTTCCAGGATATTCATCGATAACAATTGTTCTTCTGGACTGGAAAATAGCTTGCTGATTAGACAATATACATTCCAACTGATCATAATAGTATTTTTTTTCTTGTTTCCTGCATAATACAATACATATACATATATTTGTCCCATCTATGTACTAGAGGAATCTCGTTAGTACCATAAAAATAATATAATAATATTCAAATAAATGTACGAGGACAAATAACATACTTACTACTTGAGTACCCAAATTTTATTTGATCCACCATGGTTTGTTGATAGAACATAAAGAGCATATAGATCAGATTTCTTGATCCACTGTTGTATCACTTTTGGTGCTTGATTTCTAGTCCTTTGTGTTCTGTCAGACTGATAATGGTAAGCTGTTTGTCTTCTGTCATTTGCTTTCTGGTATGCTGACTGTTGTCTGACTGATCCATTCTGGTAAGCTGTTTGTCGCCTGACTGGTCCATTCTGGTAAGCTATTTTCACTTTATGATTTACTTGAACCACACAATGTTTTTCCAGATGACCTTTTGCACCACATTTGTTGCATGTCTTCCAGGGCATAGCATAGTCATAGGGTATGCCATTTCTTCCATCATATTTGAGCACCTTATCTTTCTTGTTGAAGTTTAAACCAACACCTTCTCTGGCCAAAGGTACATTTGCCTTCTTCATCATTGTTTTTAAAGTGTCTTCACCTTGAACAAAAGTTTCCATTCCCTTCTTGAGATCTTTAACTTCTATTTCTAGGAGGGTGATCACTTCAGCTTGCTGTTTGATGAGTTCAGCTTGCTGAACTCTCTTTTCAGCAGTTTTTGAGGATTCGGCTTGACTAGATTCCTTCATCTTGTATGATTCCAATGCTTTGTCTTTCATTTTAACATCAGATCTAAGCCCTTTGATTTCATTCATCCTCTCTTTGAGTTCCTCCATTAGTACATCATTTCTTTTTAGAACTATACGATTTACTCCATCAAGTTGAGAGACTTTTGCCTTTAGATCCATAACCATTTTATCATCATTTCTAGCTAGAGTCTTTTGGGTCATGAGATCAGAAATGATTTTCTTTAAATGAGCATTTGTCTTTTCAAACTCATCTTTTTTGGCCTTTAGTTCCATGAACTCCACAGTGCTTATATTTGTATGTTCCTGCATTGTTAGTGTATCTAACATAGTATCATATGAAGATACATAATCATTAAAAGAATTTACCTCACTTTGATCTTCTTCAGAATCAGTTTCGGCATAGACTCCTTCAGAATTTCCTTGAGTAGATTCATCTTCGATTCCAACAAGTGCTAAGTTCACCATTTCTTCACTTGAGTCATCACTGGAATCTGAATCATCATCACTCCAAGTCAGTAGAGCCTTTGATTTCTTTTTATCCTTGAAAACAGTAGGCTGTTTTGACTTCAGTTTGTAGCAGTTCCTTTTATAATGGCCTGACTTGCCACATTCGAAACAAGTTTCCTCCTTAGAGTCTTTTGAGCCTTTCTTGTTGTTGTAGAAACCACCTCTTTCCCTTTTCATCATATTTTTCTTTTCTATCAGCCTCTTGATCTTCTTTGAAATAAGTGCAAGTTCCTCATCAGAATCAGATTCACCATCTGAGTCAAATGGCTTGCTGTTTTTGGAATGGAGAGCCATATTCTTCATCTTTTCTGTTGGAGCTTTAACACTTGAACTTCCCACCTGATTTCTATTTATCTTGCTTTCAAATTGCTCTAGCTCAGCAAACACAACTAAGTGATCCATAGTATCAATAAGTGGTGAGGATTCCAAGGCAGTAACTTTGGCTTCGTAGACAAATGGTACTGCACTCAATACCTTCATATTGATTTCGTCTTGTGGTATAGATTTCCCAAGTCTCTTTAGTGAATTTATAGTAACTTGAAACCGTGCTTGACTGTCCTTGATAGTTTCACCTTCATTAAGCTTGAAGTTTCCAAAATCATTCATTAGCTTGCTAAGTTTCACCTTCTTTAGAGATTTCGAACCTTCATGATAAGTCTCCAAAGCATCCCACATTTCTTTTGCTGATTTGAGTGAAGATACTTTATCATATTCAGCCTGGTTCAAACCATTCATAAGAGAACTCCTAGCCTTTCCATTGTAGCCAAGTTTGATTAATTCGTCCGGAGTAAGATCATCAACATCCTTTGGCTTGCCATCTTTATCAAGAAAGACATAAGGACCTTTTTGCAAAACTCTCAGTACTAATGGATCTCTGGATAAGTGAGTTTCCATGCTGCTTTTCCACCAGTGGTAGTTGTGTGTGCCATGAAGAAGTGGAGGCCTAAAATCAGATTTTCCTTCGGGATAGTTTTCAGCCATTAAGATCGAATACTTTCCTGTTACAGAAATGTTAGTATACCAAAGCTCTGATACCAAATGAAAATGCACACCTAGAGGGGGGTGAATAGGTGTAAATGGCTAACTATATTCAACTAAGTCCGATTTTAAAAATTACCAGAAACAGCTTACTGATTTCGTTTTATGCAGAGACAAATGGTAAGCTGATTACAAACAGTATGCTGAATGTAAAGACAATAAGTGCAGTAAAGTGCATAAACAGTAAGCTAAATGCAAGCAGTAAGTAAAGAGCAGAAAATAAAGAACACAGAGACTTTTAGCCAGGTTCGACCCCTAACCCCTATGGTCTACGTCCTGGTCCCTTACCAACTTGGTAAGAGAATATATTATTGATCACTGAAATAAAACCAATTACAAGATACAATAATATATCTCCCTTATATCCCAGTTGTTGACAAATGGCGTGCTGAATTCCTGTTTCTAAACTTGCTCTCTAAGCTATACTTCCCAAGTATACTTCTCTAGCAACGATCACCAAACCCTAGTTCCCAAGCCAACTTGTCCAACAACTAAACCTTACAAATCAAACAATACAATCAATAAATAAATACAACTCAAACTATGAACTCTTTAAGATATAACACGTATATAATATATTAAGAGCTCGAGAGAACGAAAGATATAGCACGGGAAACTAAGTTGCTTGTGTTCTTGTGTGCTTGAATATTTTTCTCTGGATTGTTAGCAACGAATGAACACAAGAATCAGGTTTATAAAGCTTCACATCAACGTTCAGAAAATCAATCACCAATTATTCGAACGATTTGAAATCAATTTCCAACGTTCAATTGGTTAGAGATTTTACAAATGTTCTTGTGAACGTTAGACAGAGGGTTTGAGAGAAAGAGATCGATGAAAAACATATCCCTTCTGTTCGTATGAATATAAAACGTGTATAGGAGATTTTGTAGAAAGAAATCTTTTAAATAAGGAAACTCCCATAAGTTTTATAAAATGTTTTAAAGAAAGATATTTGAAAAGATTTGAGCTCTAGAATATATTGTGTACGTATTATATAATAAAGAATCCTCACAATATATTTCCTGAAATAAATCCATGAGAATATGTCTTGATCTTTATCTTCAGGATTTCTGGCAGTTTGCAAATGGCTTGCTGTTTGTGTCTGTCAGTGCAGATGGTTTGCCAAACTGTCTCTGTTGTAACACCAAATGGCTTGCTGTATATATATATTCTCTGTAAACAATTAGTAGACTTAATATACCCTGCAAAACCAAGTTAGTACAACCATAACACAATGTTTTATATCAAACTACAAGCAAATAGCTTGCTGAATGTGATCATCAAAACCATAGGAGTATCAAGCTTAGTTAAATTTCTTCAAGTCACGAACTCCTAACCCCCAGACCCTTTAGGCATACACATTCTCGACCACGACATCCATCTGACCCCTTGCCCTGTTGCTCCCCTCCCCCATAAGAAACCATTCATCTTTCTTTCAATATCATCACATACGCCATCTGGAATAAGAAAGAGATTCATCCAGAAACTAGGGACCATTTGAGTTGCAGATGACAACAATGTTATTTTTCCTTGCTTAGATATATCTTTACTAGCCCACCCCTGTAACTTTTGTTGAACCTTATCCTTTAAGAAACCAAACACCTCTAATTTATTTCGTCCTACACTCATTGGCATACCAAGGTACTTTCCAGGTTTCTCTTCCTCATGTACTTCAAACACTTTACATACTACTGCTCGATCTTTCCTCTTCGTATTTGGGCTAAATATAATATTTGACTTATTGTAATTCACCATTTGCCCTGATGCCCTTTCATACCTCTGCAAAATGCTTCGCATTATAGTTGTTTCAGCTTGAGATGCCTTAAAAAAGAAATAACAATCATCTGCAAATAGCATATGAGAGACAGATGGAGCCCCTCTTGCTATTTTACAACCATGAATAAGCCCAGCTTCTTCATACCTCCTCATCAATCCACTTAGACCCTCGGCACACAGAATATAAATGTATGGCGAAATAGGATCTCCTTGACGAACTCATCGCTGAGGCATCACGTTCCCAAAAACCTTTCCATCTCGCAAAAAACTGTATGACACTGTTCTTATGCACTTCATAACCCTGTCAATCCATATTTGAGGAAAACCAAATTTCTGCAGCATAAGTTCTATAAACTTCCATTCCAGCCTATCGTAGGCTTTCGATACATCAAATTTTAACCCTGCTACTCCCATTAACCCTTGCGTTTTCCTATGAATAAAATGATTAACCTCAAACGCAATTAATGCATTATCAGTTAGAAGACGGTTCTCAATGAAAGCACTTTGTTGCTCAGAAATAACTGTATTCAATGTCGGCTTCACCCTATTAGCCATGACTTTAGACAATATCCGCATTACTACATTACATAGAGAGATTGGCCTAAGATCTGCCACTTGCTTCGGATGTTTAACTTTAGGTATCAAACATACAAGCGTTTGATTTATATTTTCTGGAAACTCTCCTGTAGCAAAAAAATTCATATAGAACAGACAAACATCCCTTCCTACTATGCTCCAGTAGGCTTGAAAAAATGAAGGATTTAACCCATCCACACTTGGCGCTTTGTCTGGGTGCATAGCAAAAATGGCCACCTTCACTTCCTCATCATTGACTGGCAATACAATAGCTTTTTTCTGCTCCTCGTCTAACTGCTTAAACTGAATTCTTTCGGGCAATCTTTCCTCCAACTCTGAGGTACTAAAAATATTTTCAAAATATTATGTTATTACCTCTTGGATCTCCTCATCTGTTTCCTTCCAAACTCCATTACTGTCTTTCAATTTCTTTATCTTATTATGCTCCTTTCGTGTAGACGCATATTTATGGAAAAATCTGGTGTTCTTGTCCCCATCACGAAGCCAAAACTGTTTGGCTCTTTGACGCCAAAAAATTTATTTCTTTTCCAGCAACTTCAGATATTGCCATCGAGCTTCTCCATACTGACCAACCCCACAAGCATCTTGACGATTTCTAAACATTTTCATCCTGTTTCTATACTGTGCCAATTTCATTTTCATATCTTTGACACCACTCCTCCAATCTTGCACAACATCTCACCATTTTCTCCATTAGATCAGTTGCCCCTTCATCATTCCATCACTCTTGAATTATACCCCTACACTCATTCTCCTTTATCCACATGTTTTCAAATCTGAATCTACTTTTCTTCTACACATATACTTGTTTATGCAACTGCAAAAACAGGGGCATGTGGTCAGATGTGGACACTTCAAGTACTTGTACCTCTGCACCTGGAAACAACTTCATCCACTCTTTAGTAGCTAAACCTCTATCCAACCTCTCTTGCACCCAATTTTCCGTCCCTCTCGATCTCTCCCATGTATATATGTCCCCCGTAAAACCCAAGTCTTGCAACCCACAATCCAGTACCACCTCTGCAAAACCATCTAGCAACCTCCTTGGATGTCGTTGACCCCCACGCTTTTCTTCAGAAGACATAAGCTCATTAAAGTCTCCAATTATACACCAAGGTAGAGACGATGCTGCATATAATTCCTTTATCATATTCCAAGCATCCCTCCGTCTCCCTCTCTCCAGAAAGCCATAGTAACCCGTATATCTCCATCTGCCCAAGGTTTCATGAACACATTCGAAATCAATAAAATTACTACAGCTATTCACAATAGTAATACCTCCCTCATTTTTCCAAAGTAATGCAATTCCGCCACTATGGCCTTGAGCATCTACTGCAAAACAACCCGCAAAACCTAATTTTTTACTCACTTTTTCTACTTTATTCTTCTTAACTAACGTTTCACTTAAAAATATCAGACTGGGCCTAAGTTGGGTGTTGATTTCATTTAGAAATCTAACTGTACGTGGGTTGGCCAGCCCACGACAGTTCCATGCTATAAGACTCATAATACTTGGCGGACCTAGACTCCATGACCCGCCATTATCAAGTTTTTTGGCCCAACTTGTTGTTGATTGCCCATTTTTTCCACATTGTCTATCCCATGATCTCCTCCCAGCATATTTTCATCAATCCGCTTTCTTTTAGGATCCGTAACTACATTCTCGTTTGCCATATCCTCATTTGTTGCACTCACAATTCCTTTTCTCTGTCCCATGATTTCAGCATCTCTATCACGTAGCAACAGTTCCCTATTTTCCGGTGATTTGACCCTGATTTCCTCCCTCTCAACATCTGTTTGCCGTATCACACCTTCAATCTCCATGAAATTCGCTACCCCTTGTGTGCCGCCCTGTACGGTGGTTGTTGTATCATCCTGTTTTGCCTTCCCCCATACTCCAGCCCCCCACTGGAATTCCTAAGTCACCTAGCTCCTGTATTGTTTCTTGCATTTCTAGAAGGTGCACGTAACCAAACACCATAAGCTTTTTCTATCTGTTTCTCCGGATTGGCATACACAATATTACAATCTCTTTCCGAGTGTCCAATGATCCCACAAACAAAACAAAATGTTCCCAACTTTTCGTACTTAAAGTTTAACCAGCTCCAGCTATCACCTTCTCTTTTTATTTTCATCCTACGTTTTAATGGTTTCTCCACATTGATTGACATTCTAATATGCACATATGGCTTCCATCCGCCTTCAAACGTCGCTGGATCTGATTTAATGTACCTGCCCAATGCTACTCCCACACTTCTAAGAATACCTTCGGACAGGAAACCCCTCGGAATATCATGAATTTGGACCCACATCTCAACCTCTTGTAACTTGACTGATAGTGGATCCTCTCCTTCCTCCACTTGTTGATAAATCAACATTGTTTGTTCAAAGGACCAAGGTCCTCCATCCAACACCTTTTGAAGATCCATTTTATGAAAGAACACAAATGAATACCTGAATCCACCCATTTCATACACCTCCATACCCTCTTTTGGTCTCCACAACCCCACCAGCACATTTTACATTGCATTATAGTTAATATTCTTCTCCATCAAAAACTTACCTACTAACATGTATGTTTGCTTTCGTACCACAACCTCATTACTTGACACAATAATTCCTTCTTCCTCCTCGTTAGCAATCACCAGATTTGCATACATTTCTTCCAATGCAACCTCAGGCCGTGCCATTTCTAACAAATAGTCGTATAGAATATCACAGCCTTCTCACCGAGAACTTGAAAATGATATTGATTTTTATAAAAATAGTGAAATAATGAATAAGAAATATATATAGATATAAAAACTGTCACATGGACAGAGAGAAAAAACTGTCAATCATGACAAAGAGATGTATATAAGGTGGTGGTCTTTGTTCTAAATTTCCCAACTTCATTTAGCTGTTAAAGCCAAATTTTAGTTCTGTAAGGAAGCATTTCCCATTCCTATTGAATTTTATATTGTTTCTATACTCAAAATTGTACGTCATACTCAACAATATTATTGTCCGCATATACAGTACTTATTGGCATTCACTATTAACACATATGTACTACTCATATTGCAATTTCATAATAACGAGCTTTCAGTCCAAAAATTATTAAACCAATCGCTACCATTTTTTTAGAACAAAATTAGAGGCATTTACATAGAGGTCCGTGCCTTGCACGAGTTGTTACGCTAGTATACAATATATGAACATTCCAGTAAAACTCTTCTGTTTCTTATACACACTACACAACACTAAATTTATACACATAGAGTATATCTGCAAAGCAGTAAGATTGTTATCTCTGTACATATAATTATATATAAACCTGTAAGATAAACAAGAAATATACATCTAATCTTTATATTCTGGAATCAGGAATTAGAGATCTTAATAATAACATTGAAGCATATTATCACAAAAATGGAAACTATACTAAATACATAAAAACACTTACTAATGTAGGTGCCAATGTTGATAATACTCAGCTCAATATGCCTCATCAACTCCTTGGGAACATGAAAATGATGCTCATCCAGTACAAGAAGCTTCTCAGGAGCATCAAAATTTTCTTGATTATGAACCAAGACTTGGTTCCCTAACCCAAGCCCCAACATATTACCAGATCTGGTACAATACAAAGCCTTCAAGTGATTTTCCCTTTTTTCACCATCAATCACTTCTTCAGCTATATAACCAAGATAATATAACCCATCTGAAGGCACAGTAATGTGATGAGAAGATTTGACTTCAAAAAAGGTTGGATCTCTTTTGAACGGGGGGAAAGAACATCAAAATATTTTTGATTTTCACAGAAAACTCGTGTTCATCAATTTTACCCATATCAAAAGTTTCGATAGTTTTTATTGGAGAAACAAGGTGTGGAAAGGCTCGTTCATGTAATGAACGAGTGATGATGGACAAAGAGCTGTGAAGGGGTTTGTTGGTAAATGAAAGCAATTTTCTTAAAGCCATTGTTGTGTTACTGTGAGTGTGTTTGTGTTTTAAAGAGAAGATGATGAAGATTGGGCCTAACAACAAAGTTCAATGGACTGTTCACTCAATTTATTTTTGAATATAGCATAAAAAAATGTTTTATACTAATTCTTTTTATCTATAACCATATTTCTTATACGGAATACTTATTTGATATTTTTTATTGATAGAAATTATCACCAAAAATTAAATATACAATGAAGAGAAAAACAACTGCTAACATGATATTTATTATGAAAAACTGTTATAAATAACCATATGTAACACCCCATTCATAAAATAGTAACTATAAATTAAGAACATGCCCCATATATCACAGTTTTGTAGTAAAATGTTCTGAATGTCGTAACTCAGAAAAAAGATCCAAATTATCATATTATAATGCTACTTCGCCTCGGATCCCAACTCTACAAAATCATGGAATTTGATGTATGTGATTCCATTTCTATTGTATAAAAACAAGAACATATTGTATAAAATCTAACATTGCATGAAAAACTATTTTAAATCTTATATATATATAAACACATACACGTGAATGAATCGAAAACAATCCGCATCTATATTAATCACTAAAATACGTAATAATGTAAAAAAAATAATCACATACATCAAATTCAACGATTTTGCAGAATTAAGAATTGATTAAAAGCCTTAATTTTAACTTTTTTTTGTATGTTTCTAAATTGTGATGGATTTTAATTTTTACTTAAAAATGATATATATTTTTTGGAGTGGATTTTAGTTTTTACTTAGAAATGATATATATAGGGTTGAGCATTCGGTTGATTCGGTCCAGAATCGGATCGAACCGAATAGACCAAAAATCGAAATGTAATTTTTTTCCGGACCGAAGTTTAATTATCGACCGAACCAGACCGAACCAAAATAATTCGGTTCAGTTTGGTTCGGAGCGAAAAAACCAATTTTTTTTTTAAAAAGCCCTATATTAAATAAAGCTAAAATTAATGATTTATCAAAAAAATAATAATCAATTAATCAACACTATTTCACCAACATAGATATAATTACAAATTATGTATTATAATTATATCTTATAAGATATATGTAAAATGTATAATATAAATATAAAAACCAAAGTATATATTATTCGGACTATTCGGTCTATTAGGTATATATTTTTTAAAGAATCAGACCGAACCAATTTTTATTTCGGTCTATTCGATCAACCGAATGGAAACGAATTTACATGGTTCGGTTCGATTTTTCGGTTCGATTTTGATTAGTATTTATGTTAAATGGTAAAATTTTGAGAAAAAGTAATTTATAATATAATATTTTCAACTTTTTTCTGGGTCATTACATTTTGGGTGTTGGCCCTCAATATCACAATTTAAAAGCAAATGGCCCCAAATATCACAATTCAAAAACTTGGCCCCAAATATCACTGCAAAACACAGTTTCGTGTAGCGTTTTGATTTTTTTTTAAAAACGCTAAGGCGTGTAGCGTTTTGGGGGGAGAGGGAGAGGAAACGCTACTTAAAGTAGCGTTAAGTGTTATTGTTTTTTTTTTTAAAAAAAAAAAACTAATTAGCAAAACGCTAATTAAAAATGGGTTTCCAACTTCAAAACGCCACATGAAATGGTGTTGTGGTGGGAACGCCAATACATGTGGCGTTTGTGTTAGTGTTCTTTTTCTTTTTTTTTTTTGCTTTTTAATCTAAATATAAACGATTGTTCCGAATATTTCTAAATCCAAAATGGAATTGTTGAACCCCAAAGGTTAACTATTGAAACCCCGAGGGAATACTGATAAAATTTAAAAATTTTAATTAAAAAATTGAATCTGACGACCTGATTTTTAAAGGTTACGCGTTTAAAAATCAGGATAAGTTAGGGTTTAGGGTATAGGATTACAACCCTAAACCCTAAGTTCGTATAAGGTTTATTCATCATTCTGAATATTTCTAAAACCCAAAATGGAAACATTGAATGCTAAAAGTTAATTATTGAACCCCTAAGATTAGTTAAAATTGTATTTTTAAATTTAAAAATTACAATTTTAATTGACCATTTGTTTATAAATTTTTAATATTATTTATAAATATATAATTAGGAGAAAAGTGAAAATAGGAAAAAAAAAGGAAAAAAAAGAGCACCATGCCACTTTTCCGGCCACTTTAATACCAAGAGTCGAAATTCTTTACACTATTTTAGGTGTGCCAATCCATGTTTCACTTGATTGTTTTTGATTGATTCACCTCTCATTAATATAAATGAGACCCTCTTGCATTCACATCAACCACCCAATAAAAAACAACCACCTAAAATGGAAAATGGAGTGAGTAACACGCTAAAATGATGTAGAAGATTTGGACTCCTCTAGCATCTTGGTTAAAAAAATAGTATGGAACCAATTTTTTCATTTATTTTGGAATGATATATGTGATCAATTTTTTCATTTATTATATTTGGGACCTTTATTCTTACATTTTGGACATTTTATTTCAAAACATATGCGGACCTTTTCACAACAAAATTAATAGGTTGAATGACAATAATACCACAAAAACTGAAAAAATGTACCAAAATAACGTTTTTCGGAATTGGTGGCCAAAAATACCCGCCAATTACGCATTTGCGAAATGCATAATAGAAAAAAGTTGGTGTTACGCATTTTTCAAAAGCTTAACAAAAAAAAAAAAAAAACTCAACCTGTTACGCATTTGATAAATGGGTAACTACCATAAATTTTTTTCCTATTACCCTTTTGGAGAATGCGTAATAGCATTTACCCATTCTCCAAATGCGTAATAGGAAGTACTGTTTCACCTATTACCCATTTTTTAAATGCGTAACTAATATAAAACCTATTACCCCATCTCAAATGCGTAATAGAGTGGTATTTTTGGCCACCATCATCATTTTGTGATTTTCTTGTAATGGGTTAGTACTATTCCGGGTATTATTGGCCTTCACCCAATTAATAGCATTCGATTTTAGGGTGAGCAACAAATGGCGACGACGATAAACGCTGATGCCCTTGACATTTCTCAGTTTAGCCATACTCCTTATTACTGGTACACTTCTCTCCCTCTCTCTCTCATGTGCGATGTGTCTATAGTTACTTACCATTTACCAACATAACTGTTCTGGTGATGTATGAGATAATTTTCAAAAATACCATCTTAACCTAATTTATAGATACCCTTTTAGTTTTAAATGCTCAATTGCAAGTTTGTGTACACACTTTGTTAATGTGCTGATTATTGGCATTGTTCATTTTTCGAGCGCTTAGGTAAGTTGAGCATTGTGGCAATTCAGGTGTGGATTTATATATTTTTATTTTCAACATGAAAAAAATTTCGCGAGTCACACAATTTGGATAAGCGGTAGTTAGAATACCTTAATTTGGGAGAGAGAATTTAAAATACCGCATCAAACGAGAAATGTGTATTTCGTAAATGGTAAATAATTGGTGTTGTGCAGAGAGATTTAAGTATACCAAATCTTATACATGCGGATTGGATGTGGTATTTTGGCCAATGTTCAAAATTGTGTTATTCTAGTGACGTAATATATTTTCGTCAATTCGTGGTAATTAATGCCTTTCCTGGTTCGCCCCTTTAAACATTTGATTTTATATTTGCCTGGTTTATCATGTAGCGAGGAAGCGTTTTGATGATAAAATTGAATATTAAGGAATTGCTTTAGTTACTATATCTGCTGACAAGTTGTGGAAATTGTAGTGAATAGAATACCTTCTAAAGAATTTATGTAATGTATATACAGAGATTGAAGAACGTAACAAATTGTATACATATAATGGTGTGTCTATAATAGACTACATTGTGACTACAAGCTTAGCCCCTAAAATGAATCCAAGAGAGGCTTTATATAAGAGCCATATACTTGTACAATTACTAGACTAATGACAGCTAATGACAGCTAGAATCGACAGCTCAGCACACTTGGCTTAGCACACTGCCTTATTTCCTCAATACTCCCCCTCAAGCTAAGAGTGGGAACAAGGTGAAGCTCTTAGCTTGAACTTTACCACACTTGGCTTAGCACACTGCCTTATTTCCTCAATACAGAAAAAATCAGAAACCATTCCAGTCCTGGCTTTGCGAGCCATTCAAGGTATCCTGGCTTTGCTTGCCATTCTAGGAATCCTGGCGTTGATTGCCATTCAAGGACCCTGGCTTTACAAGCCATTTAAGGACCCTGGCTTCGCTTGCCATTAAAGGACAGTAGGAGCACATCAATGTCCTGACAGAGGATTCCAATTCCCTGCCATTCAAGGACTATTTCTGGCACTGGCTTCTGGCTCGGGCATCTTGGCTCTGGCTCGGGCTTCAGGCTCAGAATTTAAAGAATGATTACGACTTGTCAAAGCAAGAAAAGCTATCCTCCTTATCCTCATTCAGCCAACTTGACACTATGCAAGCTCAACTGCAAATAAAATTGAAACTCTCACTGATCCTTGCTGATCATTTAGGTGTCACCTTATGTTATGTGCACCTTTAACAACAATTCACCAAACATCAGACCCTGCTGTAAAACAAATCTCCAACAGTGACCAGCTGTAAGCATCCATTGTCACTGCCTAAAAATACACTAGATGCAACCACCATCACCAGCAACTGGCCCTGCGTCTGTCCAAGTAGCACCAGCAGGAACTTCTGGAATGGCACCTCACTGGGCATCAGTAATTTGGTTCCACTGATCACCACCAAGGCCTGCAGTTGAGTAAGCCCTCCACCACCAATTGTAATCTTCACTACACAGCTGGAAGTAACACAGCACTATTGTGATCTCTGCACATGTGATTATTAAGATGACAAAAACTATGAAGAGGAAGCCAAATATGTAATAAAACTGGTTCAGCCATATTGATGTCAAGATGAAGAACAGTTCAATAAAAACAGCACCAAATGGAAGGATGCCTCCAATTAGTATAGAGAAGATTGGAGTCATGTACCACGCCTGCTCTGGTACCTGCCTTGGAATTTTATTTGTCTTGACTGGGTCTTCTATCGCTGGTTTTTTGAAACCCAAGTAACTACCCACAAACACTAGTGGTACTGATATTCCAAACCACAAGCAGACAAGAGCAATCATAGTGCCGAAGGGTACAGCTCCAGATGACTTCTCCCCCCAGATTAAGGCATTAAGAACAAAAAAGATAGAAAACAATATACCAGGAAACATGAAAGCAGTTTTCAAGGTATTTCTCTTCCACTCTGTTCCCTTCAACATTTTGTACAACCGTGCAGAGGAATAACCAGCAAACAAGCCCATGAAAACCCATAACAAGACCATTGCTGTCATTAGCCCACCTCTGTTTGAAGGTGACAAGAAACCCAGCAATGCAAATATCATTGTCACAAGGGTCATTGCAAATAATTGAACTCCAGTACCGACATAAACACAAAGTAATCCAGAATTTATGGGTGCCCTAAAAACATCTCCATGAACAAGTTTCCATCCTGTTTCTTCCTGAGCTTCATCTTGAGTTTCTAGTTGGTTATAGTTTGCAATATCTCTGTATAAAGTTCTCATCATGACTGCATAGTCTCCTACAGGATCCGTTTATCGCTTCGATACTTCATCATACAACTCCACCCGGCCATCAAAGCGATTCCAGTGATCATTCCCATCAGAATTCCAGAAAATAACCCCATCTCTCTCACTGATTCAGCCAATACAATTAAAACAATTCCTTGAACAATGGAACATTTTGTGACCATCAGATAAGAACTTCCATCTCAATTCAATACAAGACTCACAGACAATTGTGCAAACACCTCCTGTGCATAACACTCTTCCACTCTTCCTCAAAGATCAATTAATCATTCTTTCACACAAAAGATCAAACACCTTATGTGCCGAAATCCTAGCTTTTCCATTTCAACTGAGATTACAAGAATTTCTAGGTCTCTCAGCTCTAATTTTGTATATCATTATGTTGCCGCCATTGTTGACGCTTAGAAGACTCAGAATTGGTGAGAAAACTCTTAAAAAAACAAGATACGATGAAAACGCGATCGCATATGAACTGTTTGATTAATTGTCGCTCAGAATCGACGTAAACAAGATCAAATCTGTATATACTGCATAAACAAACTTCAACAAGGTGATCACAAACTTGAAGAAGAAATAGTTTATAACATTTTCTAGAACACAGCATACACACTTCAATTTACAGAAATCAAGCTTCAACTCGTCAACAAACTAACATCGCCATTGACAAAGCTTCAATTTCAGTAATCTTTCAGTTGTATCACTTCGTGTTCTTCCTACGAGAACGATCGATCTCTCTTCAAGAATGCTTCGGATCACGGCTCTGATACCATAAAGAATTTATGTAATGTATATACAGAGATTGAAGAACGTAACAAATTGTATACATATAATGGTGTGTCTATAATAGACTACATTGTGACTACAAGCTTAGCCCCTAAAATGAATCCAAGAGAGGCTTTATATAAGAGCCATATACTTGTACAATTACTAGACTAATGACAGCTAATGACAGCTAGAATCGACAGCTCAGCACACTTGGCTTAGCACACTGCCTTATTTCCTCAATACCTTCACACCTTAGAGAAAAGGAGTAACCAAAAAGGCTACAAATAGAAACAAGTTGTAAGAATTATTATTCCCCCCCCCCTTCCCTTCCCCCTTATGAATTGTTGCATCTAAAATCCCGTGATTAAGTGTCAACCAGGATTTGGACATGTGCTACTTACGTTACGTGAAATATTAAGGAATGTCACATAATGCTGCTGTAGTACATCTATATAGTTCAAGGTTTAATTGTCAACATAGAAAATTTTCTGGGTTTTATCTCTATGTCCTTAAAGTTTTCTTGTTGCTTATTGTTGAGAGATCGTAAACCATGTTTGGACTTTTGATCAAGTTAAGTAACTTGGAGTAACATTTCTGTGAATGACAAGGTCCTGGTACTATATATAGATGAAAAGTTAATGTCAAAATTCAAGATTTGCGAAAACCTCTATGGCAGTGGCAGATGAAGAGATTTTAGTAGTACAAGGATTTTAAACTTACAATAGGAAATGCTACACACTTCAGCCATCATGAAACGTAACCAGGTCAAACCATTAACTTTTTCTAAGAGTTGGGCGTGTATAACAAGACTATCTATTCTGTACTTTTTTTTACCGAATAAAAGGATCTTCATATTCCTTTGCTTACCATTAAGAATTCAATTGTATATTTAATAGCTGCATTATCGATACCAATGACCAGCCAATTTCATTACATGTTAAGTGTTTACTGTTTTTGTTTAATATGTTCTATGTAATAATTATAACCTGAAATCTAAGATATCGCGAGAAGAGCACTCAATTAAACTCTCTCTTCGATATCTCTACTTGATGGATCTTCCTCGAAGAACATATCTTTCCTAGACTCTGTTGACTGTTGTTATCACTAAATTATCGTTAATTACTGATTCAATAATGAAGACTTATCTGGCATCACATAAACAATGTGTCAATTTTTGACGTATTGTAATTTTCATTTATATCCTTCTATTTCAAGTTTAAATCTGAAAATAAATTCAGGGTATGCTTACATATTTATAAATGGAAAGCACGGGGTACGTTAGGCAAAATTACAAAAGTCATTTTAATCTTGTGCCTTAAATGAAGACATATATACTTCATTGTAGCTCTGTCATATCATTTACGTATTTGTTTCCGGGCAGAATGATTTTCATTTGGTGCACTAGGGTCATCTGTTCCTTATCTGAATATTTTATATTCGAATTTTAGTAAGTTAAACACCAGTGAATGAAAACAAATAGAGCTAGTTTAGATCTGTATGCTAGGTATACAGACCCATCACTGCATTTTTCGTTGATAGAAGACCTATCACTGCATTTCTCGTTGATAAGGCACCATGGTCATGGTCAACGTTTTGATCGATGCCTCTTACAGCAATATCCGAGAAACATAGAAATATCGTATCTCTATGCAGTCCAGTCATTAATGAAAGAATCTGGTATGGTATCTGCTCATAAACATTAGGAATGTGACTAAATTCCTGTTGGAAATATATCAACTTCTGATATCATGTCTATCATCTTCTTTTAAGCTAACTTTCTAGCTTACCAGCATGAACACTGCACAGCGAATAGCATTTATTTATAAATATTTTGTTACTCTATCTTGTTTCTTCTACAGTGAGGAGAATGTGTACCACCTCTGCAAGAAATTATGGACTAGTGAAGAAAAGGAATCGGACCTCTTTGTTGTTTTTATTTCCAACGAGAAGAAGCAGGCACGTAAATACCTGTACTCTTTGCAATTAGAATATATGACCATTCCAGTATGTAGCCCATAGTTTTCCTTTATCTGTATGTAGTTTTTTATTGGCATTAGCTTCACTCTGGCACTATACATGTCCCTTTATTGGCTAAATTCCTGAAATCTAAAAATCAGATCCTTTTTCTTCAGTATTCCCTCTGTACTCCAAGCTGTTGTAGTGAACTATATCTATCCGTTTCAGAGTGTTCTCATGGCCTGTCGACATTTTTGTCTTTGATGTCAAGAATTGTTGTGAACTGAGGTCACAAAGACATAAACTTAATACTTGTTTTCTTCTCATGTAAATAATCCTACATCTAGAACCAAGCTTGATCATCCGGCTTTTAGTAAATGGCCTTGGTTCCATGGCATATTTTTAGAAAACATAGGAAGTCTTTTGCTTTCGTGCAAATATTGTCCATGTCCATTGTGTTTTGGTAGGGATATGATGTAATATTTAATAGGGGTTTTCATGTTGTATTCTGTTTAATCCTATTGTTTTGGACCGTGGAAAGATTGTGAATGTCAGACCTTATCTACATGGGGGTGTTCAACCTCCAAATTTTGCAATTTTATTGTTGTGAAATGAGTTATGTTTGTACATGTACAGTACGATTTTCCACCCGGATAAGCAATATTCCTTATATGTAAACAAATTTTTTCCCCAGAAATTGTTTACATTGTTGCAAGCTTAACTGGACTGAATGAGATATTTTAATGTGCATTATGCAGATTCATATTTAATATGTGCAATATGCAGATTCCCTTGTGGCATCAGAAGGCTAGCCAGAGAGCTGAAGGTCTTACTTTATGGGATTATCATGTCATCTGTGTTCAGGTGGGAATATATGTTTTTACTTTAAATATCAGGTGGAAAAATTAAATTCTAGTCATTGAACTATTTACGTTTTCTAACGAGTTCCTGAGCATATAACATTTTATGTTTTCGTTCTGTCAAATACATTTTATGTTTTCGTTCTGTCAAATTTAAACTGACAGAGGCTTAAATTTGCTGATGCGGGTGCTTGTTGACTGTAATTAGTGGGATGTGAGTGGCAATTTCAAGTTCCACCATATCTTCATTGCAAACTTCAACCACTTCCACAATGTCTCATTGTATTCTTCAAACACTTCCACCGCATATCTCATTCAGCGGCATTGCCTGCATTCTTATTTCTAGCTGCAACATTCCCTTCAAATAGGTTATTGGGAATTCCATTTCTAGCCTTTTAACCAGGAATGTAGTGTCTATATCTCATAATATTTTTCTGTTGTTGCCCTCGCTAATCAGATAAACCTACCCTTTTTGCTTAATGATCACCCATCTGGTCGAAATTGGATCAAAAATCCGTCTTTGAGTCCTTATCGACCATAATTTTTAACCAAGCTAAACCGAACATACCCAGTGTGTCCCGCTCGTATTAAGATGTTAACTTGTGTAGAATTAAAATATAATGTTATGTTTCATTTTCCACTTTGATCCCACTAATCAGCCACTTCAGTTGCACACAAGGTTAATAGGCAGCCCCATCAGCAAATTTTAACTTCTTAATTTTTATAAAAATCATTGTGATGTTAAGGATACATGTATTGTAATACGTTGTCCAGGAACTTGAACTAGAAGCCGTAATTAATGTAGTGACTACTCAAATTGACTGAAAAATCCAAACCATTTTCTAACCACAATGTAAGTCTGCTTACAAAGTTTTGAACATCTTTTTACAGAAGAAAAAAGGCGACTCTCCTCTTTTAGTCTGGGATTTAGATTCAACTCTTCAGTTTCCATGTCCCCTGTCATCCTATGTAGCAGATGCTATCAAACCATCTATTCAACTATTCTCAGAGTTTCAGAGGTAAATGTTTGAAAATTTGTCACTGGCAAACTATGTAGACAATGAGGGTGTCAAATCATGTATGCACGAAGAACCATCTCATCTAAGAACCCACTAGGTTATCAATGAATCCTTGAGTGATGTATCTTTCTTCACTAAATCGTTTGGTTTTTTTCGTATCATAGATTCATAGATAATATCTATATATACTGCACAATAATAAAAAACAACTTGCAATAGTAAAATTGGAAAATTTAATATTAAAACAATTTAATTTATGCATTAAAGTTTACCCGAAAAATACTTTATTATTTACATATTTGCATTTTTTCTTATCAATAAAGTTTACCCAAAATATACTTATCACCTTATCCTCTCTGCCTATAATATGCTAAGGTGATTCTAAATTGATATGTTGTCGGGGTACTCTGGAGTATTAGGTGCTGTTTAAGTTTATACATGTCTCTGTATGCCTGTGCTTGGACTTTGGTTACTCTTTTGATGATATAAATAGGCATAAGGTAATCAGTTGAGTGCGCTGAGTGACATTCTTTGACAGTATGAATTTATGACCGGGTATTTAAAATACATACATGAGCAAATCATGACACTGAATGAAAGATTGTGCTCAGATTTTTCAGAATAGTGCATGCTCCAATATTCCTCCACACCTTTGCATCAGATAGAAGGCACATGAAAGATTCTGAAGGAAATTGGATGTATCAACCACCTGAACACGATCCCATTATTGCTGAAGGTCAGTACAACTAATTAACTCTCTGCATGATTCAGAGAATCGATAGGCTGCTTCAGTTTTTTAAGGGTCAAGTGCATATAATTACTTGCACGAACTTGATTATTAGTTTTTGTTTTGAATGTTTTAAGTTTGATAACGTCAGTAGTGTTTTACTTGCACAGATGGAACGGTACACAACCTGAATGAGTACATGGAAATGTCTGCAGCTGATATCGTGAAAAAAATAGAGCCTCATCTTATCAGCGCAGTTCAATCCCAGAAATTGGGTGTTCTTATTGGTGAAACTCATTTGGAGGAATTTTTCTCTCTTGTGTCCTGATGGCCGGTGCAATGCTAAATTCCTATTTAGAATGTCAACTTGTTATCTATTTTAGTTTTGTGCAAAATATGGGAATGAAAGAAAATGAGGGGGATACATATTAAACTCCCCGTATCAATTATGTGATCTTAGTAAATGTGTGATGATGTCTTGGCATTTTACCTTTTTGGGTGGGAGATTGCTGGTTGTGGCGTATTGGAAGTATCATACAGCTTGCTGAAATCTGGTGCTTCTCTCTAAATTACATAGCATTTCTCCGGGACATTTTCTGTCATCATTAAAATCTTAAAAAAATATTAGTAAGACTATACTATTTGAAGTTAGTCAGAATAGAATAGAATAAACAAAAATAAAATTCCATCCAGACAGAGAAAGACTCCAGTCAAACAGACACAACACAACACAAGCACTTGAGAAAATGTAAAATGCAGCGTAACGACCCAGTACAGTACACAGCGTAATTGACTAATGCACATGCACTAAATAAAAAGTGGAATATTATTTAATTCAAACAAGGAGACTAGTATGATATATTAATATGATTGGTGCAAGAAAGAGGTGCGAAATAGAGTCAATGGTGTTTCGAAAGTGAGCATCCCACGCCTAACCTTAACACTAACACCTATAAATACATTGTTTGTTCATCTCCATTTTCTCATCAATTTATCTTCTTCTTTCTCCTCTAATACTACATACTTTCTGTTCACTTGGCGCACCTTGATTAATCCGGAATCAAAATTTTTTTATTTATTTATATTTTTAAAAGCCAAGCGAGAGATGGGGAAATATGTGGAGATATTAGATGTAGGGGTGAGATTAGTTGCCAGATTTCATGCTCACTGTCCTCAAACTGCTCGTTTGTACTACCACCCTCCCTCCTCCAACACCACGCAACAACATCAACATCTTTTCAGTGAAGATCACGCGCCACCGCAGCATGGTGGTTTTCCTACCAAGTCTGCCGTACGGGAAAATTTTGACACGTTCGATCCTACGTTCAATTATGTATTTTTGGTCTGAATTAATCAGACAGGTGGCAATTCCACCCATATTCTTTATTCTTATACACGGATTTAGTCAGTAATATTCAATTTTTTTACTATTGTTTATATTTTCTTTAATCTGCTGTGCTTTGTCATTAAATTAACTTGACAATAGTAATGCCGTTGTCAAAATTAGCAATTCTTTTGGATTGTGTACGAAAAGTATAAAAGCTAAGAGCAATGCTAGAGATCCTAAAATATTTCCCGAATTTGTTCTCAAATGTCAAGTTTTCTTTTTTAATAGGTGGATCATATATATTTATATTTTTAAATAAAGAGCTTCTTTATTTCAAAGATACATATTCAATCAAATGTTGCCAACTAAGTATTTGGGAACTATTTTGCAAATACTTTTAAGAATTGAGCTATTAGCCAAAAAACCCAACAAACTTTCAAGTTTTTTGCGATTTAACCTACCAACTATTTTTTTCACACAATAACACAAGTAACTTTAATAAATTATGAAAATTTGTATTACATATAACCATGGTTAACTATTTATAAATAAATATATAAGTTAAAAGGGGATTATTAGCTAAAAATTAAATGAGTAGATTTTTTTTTAATTAACCTTTTTTTACTAATATTATTAATCATAACATATTTTATTAATTGATATTTAATAATATATGATAATATTTCAATAAAAAATTTAAAAAATATTAGTTTAACTAAATTTTTTAATTTAATCTTAAAAAATAGAATAAAAAATAATCATTTAGTTGTGCACATCTTGGGTCGACCTTGGAAAGGATATTCATCTTTATGTTATGTAAAATGGGTTTGAACTTGATGTTTATATTGGTTTTACGCTAATTGATTGTCGGGAGCTTGGTAAGAGCCCTCGTGGTGTTATTTGAATTGCGGGAAAAGAATCTATTTTGTTGTAATTCAATTATTGAAAGACCGGTTGTACATGGGTATTGTCAAAAAAGCACCGTTAATGTTTGGTCTCTGAGGAAGGAGAATATACAATATTTAATGGCAGTACATTTATTAGTGTTATGGTTGCTTGTACTCATGCCAGATTAGTTGAAGAGGGTAGTAGATGACTTAAGAATATGACTTTTGATTTGTCTATTATTCCGTAAATTGAGCATTATGGATGTATGGTTGATCTGTTATGCAAGGCTAGTCTTCAAGAAGATGTATACACAACATGAGAATGGTTTAAAATGTCAATAAATTTATATAGTTTTTGTTAGGAAAATAGTTTTTTCTAAATGATTATTTTTTATTCTAGTTTTTAAAATTAAAATATTTTTCTTAGTTAAACCGATATTTTTTAAAAAATATTATCATATATTATTAAATATCAATTAGTAAAATATATTGTAATTAATAATATTAGTAAAAAAAGGTTAAATTAAAAAAATCTACAAATTCGTTTAGTTTTTAGCTAATAATTACTTTTAACTTGTAAATTTATTTATAAATAGTTAACCATGGTTAAATGTGACACAAATTCTCATAATTTATTAAAGTTTGTTGGGTTATTTTGGGAAAAAAATAGTTGGTAGGTTAAATCGCAAAAAACTTGAAAGTTTGTTGGGTTTTTTGGTTAATAACTCTTAAGAATTCTAACATTTCTTAAAAGCTAAATATGTTTAATTCAGCGGAATTACTCCCTCCTCCGTTTTACTCCTTTCGACCTTTTTATAGTTGTCACATTTGAAAAAAAATCCTAAATAGTTATTCTATCCTTTTATTCCAGTGCTATCTACACCAATTTCTAATTCCAATATTTGACTCTACAACTAATCTTACTAGTTAATATACTCCTCCGATCCCAAATTATTTATCATATTTAATTTTTAACGGTTAAATTGATCAAATTTTGACAAAATATTAGTTATATACATAATATATATGAAAATTATGATAAAAATATATTATCAGAAAATAATCATCATTCAAGTTTACCTATACCCTAGTGACATGGATGAGATTTTCCAATGAGTATAATAACTACTCCTAATAAACTAGCATCCAGCCTGGCAGCTTCATCTTGATTAATTTGTACACTTAACCTGATTTATATGTAATAATTTAATTATAAATTAATCCTTACATATATAGTAGTTAAACTTGGCATAAAACCGAATTTTTATTTAGTATAAAATGTTTTATATATTGTGGGACAAAGAAAATTAAATGTTATAAGCTTGGGTGTGTAACACTCAAGCTGGCATTTTTAAATCTTGAATTAGAAAATACATCTAATTTACTTTAATATGTATATTTCAAATTTTGTAAACTATAAAATAATCTATGTATCTAATAATTCCTGAATACTTTTTGGCCTGTACTACCTATTTTAACCTTTCTATATTTATTCAAATCCATTCTAAAATTGTATACTAAGGGACTTAAAAGTAAAATCACTTAGGACTAAAAAAGATTCAAAAAAAGCCACGTAGGCAACAATTAATCCTGATTACTTAACAAGCTCCTAATTTTTAGCGTTTAATTGGCATCTTAATTTATCATTCTTACAATCTAAAATTTGAATTACTGTAATCATCGCTGTATGTTTAGGTTTACAGGTCTACGGAGTCATAGCAGCGAGATACCGCTTCTGTCTGTGCCATGGATATATTACCACGTAAAAGAGGAAGACCCAAGAAGGAATCTTCATCTACAGTTGATCCAAATTCTGTTGAGCAGTCAGCCATTGTCAATGTTAAGAAAAGAGGCAGACCAACGAAAGAAGCGATTGTATCAAGTACAAACAATCGTGTTAGATACAAGTCTACCTCTTTTTTTTCAGAAAATCAAAACTTAGGTATTGCTCATTTTCATATGTGAGTTGTTTTGATCAGTATCATATTCATCCTAATATAAATGCATTTATATGTTTCATATTTTAGGTGATAAGGTCAATGCGAGTAAAAGTGATAAGGAGAATCTACAACCAAATGTTACTGGTTCATCTCAGTTTACAACTGCTATCAGTCATATTCCCACTAGCATTACTACCAACAATATACGATCTTTGAATTCAGGTATGTTTTTTTCGATTACACGTCAACATTTACAAATTAGTTGCAACAGATTTGAAGTATATATTGTTGTATCTAAAAGTAATCGTATTATTGTTTATATGATCGTGTTTCAGTGCATTCTGTAAATGCTAATCGTTTTTCGCTATTTAAAAATATAGGTTCCAGACATGGCTTTCTCTGCCAAACGTTCATTGCATATGTTTAGTATATCTTTAATTATTATTGCTTCTTTGGATGTATTTTGCTGGTGGCATTGGAATAGTAGGATAATTCTTCAATGATGTCCCAACTGAAGTCAATACATGTTCTATCTCTAATTAGCACCTAATTTTTGTAACTTTAAAAGAATACGCATAACATTGAGTACAAAAGAGTGAAGTTTTGCAAGTCTTTGTCAGTGAGTACAAAAAAATTATTTGACAATTGACGATTATGTGTACAAACACAATCTCCAGAATTGCAAAAAAAGTGCTCTGGAATTACTTTGTATGTGTACTGTCTAGCATTTGAAAAATCCCGACAAACCTGGGAAAAAGCCTCTAACTTGCTATTTAAATATATAGCTTCCAGACATGCCATAATCGTTCATTGCATATGTTTAGTATATCAATAGCATGAAAATCAAATCATTATTTCTTATTGTTTAATTTTTTCATATTCACAGATAATCTCATGTTTAGGACACCTGCAAATGGATCGAACAACATTCTCCGTCCTTTAAGTGATATCACGAATCGAAGTACTCTACAATGTTCCCTATTTTATTTATGATTCCTTACATTTTTTTAGTGTTCATAATGTCTATTGCCTATTCATCCAGGTGTTCATATGTTTCGTAGTATTCATTTACGTTAATATTAAAACATCAAATCGACAAGATTTTCCTAATGTGACTTACAGTAGTGATAGAAGGTGTTTTACTTGGTTTTATTACTTTACAAGTGTTTTATCATCTCAAAATACTGCCAATGGGAAAGACATTGGGAGAGGTTACAATTTCTTTTACTTTCAAACTCAATCAATATTAACGCTCATACCTGTAATAGTTAATAACTCAGATTTTTTTTCCTTTCTGGAAAAATACAATGTATTAACGACATACAGTGCAAACTGCTACTTCGTTGTCAAGTAGTAGGAAGATTTATCCATTCAGTGATATTACAAATCTGCAAACCTGTAATAGCGTGAATACGAGAACACACCCTTCTATGCTTGGGATTAATTTTTGCAGAGATAAACCTGGTTAGTTCAGAGCCTTCCTATGTGGTTCCAGCAATGTATAGTAATGGTTCTTTAAATATTCTTATGTTGCTAATAACTTAAAAAACTTTATTGCAGTAGCTACAAACAAAGGAAAGTTTCCTGTACGTTCGATAGATGATATCCAAAACGTGCAGTCACCCAAAATTACTACTTCCTACGGTGAGTTTTGTACTTTTTCGTTATGTATAAGGTTATACCATCTGTAGTAAGATTGGTATTCTAAATTTCAGCAGAATATTTAATTAGAAATTTATTGAAACAATTTAATTTACTATGTTATTATCTTCCTTAGGAAAGATAAACATGCAGAACATATCGAGAAACTTATACTCATCATTTGCGGATGCTGATGATAATTTTCAGTTCAACACAACAGAGGATTATGAAAATTATGGTATGACATTTTTTGTTGCATTTTTATATACATAGATGTATCCATTCCATTATTAATTCGTTTCTAATTCCTAATGTATATTTCTATACATTTACAAAAAACTAATCTCTAACATTATATGCAATATTTTAACACAATAGATGGGATACCTTTTCCGACCTCTGGTTATGAAAGTGAATTTGATGATGATTTTCCATATTTGTATCATCACGAGTCAGATAATGAATTTGAAACTGGGAAAGATTTGGAATCAAACCTTCGTGCATCAGCCTTATATGGTAAATACATATTAAGATATATTATTGCTGAAAGTTTAATACATTAAAAATTATTATTAGCATATTCTGTTTTTAGTTGCAGTTGTATTATGTTTTATAACTAACAGCAATACGAACTTTATATGCAGAAGACATGCCAATGAACCAGCCTGATACGGATACAGATGGTGATGATTTTTCCAGTGATGGTCAGTCCGATCAACTATTTTCCGAGAGTTCCGGTTGTGATACTGAACCAGATAATGAGAGTGACAATGAATGTCAATCTCCATTCAGTGAATTACAAAATCATAATAGCATAGACATACCGTCTACATCAAATCATCAGAACCATCGGTTTCCGGATACAGCTATGAGCTCAATATTAAATGGTAGGAGACACTCACCAATGTGTCCTGAATATCGTACTCTCGGTCCTCCAACAGCTACCTGCCAACATTGTAAAGCTATCATGTGGGACAAGGAACGTGTCAACAAAAGTAATAGAAATAGCGCTCCTCTGTTTTCAATTTGTTGTGGAAAAGGTGAAATTAATCTTCCAAAGGTGAAACCAACGCCAAAGTATCTTTTAGACTTACAGCAAGATAAAGAAAAAGGACCTAAATTTCTGCGGAGTATCAGAACTTACAATGCAATGCTGAATTTTTCATCTATAGGAGGCAAGATTGACCATGCCATTAACAGAGGCCGTGGTCCAAAAATTTTCCGTATGGCTGGTATCAATCATCATAAGATGGGAAGTTTAGTACCAAATCATGGCGAAACACCTAAATTTTCTCAACTTTACATTTATGATACCGATAACGAAGTGGAGAACAGAATGAAATCTATAAATGTACAGAATTCCTCAAATATTGATCCTCATATCCTCGAGGGTCTTATCAAGATGTTAGAAGAAAATAATCATCTGGTAAGAACTTTTCGAATGGCTAGAGATCGTTTCAAAAATGAGGATATTGTTGATCTTAAAATTGTGATGAAAGTTTCAAGATCTACACGTGGCCGTGAGAATCATATAACTCCTTCTGATGAAATTGCAGTTCTAATTGTTGGTGATGATGATCCAAAATGTGAAGATCGTGATATTGTAGTCAGTAGTAAGACCGAAGGTTTGAAGCGAATAACTACACTACATCCATTAATGATGGCACTCCAATACCCCTTACTTTTCCCGAATGGTGAGGATGGTTTTCATAAAAATTTAAAATATCAAAAGCTCCCCAGTAACCGTGATAAGAAAAGAGAGAATGTTACCATGAAAGAATATTATTCTTACACATTCATGGTCAGATTAGAACAAGGTATGCTACATAAAGTAATTTCATTAATTATTCTTATGATACATATGTATATCTTTCTTCATTGATGCTTTTATTTATGAAATACCTTTATATTATTATTCTTTTTTAGGGCAAACACTAAGACTTGGTGGCAAGCTATATCAACAGTTTATTGTGGATGCATTTTCTGCCGTAGAACAGTCAAGGTTGTGGTACATTCGGAAAAATAAAAAAAGATTGCGTGCAGAATTATACCGTAATCTATGTGACATAGTCTATAGTACTGATGTATTGGATCCAGCTAATGTTGGTCAGGGTTTTATTTTACCATCGTCCTTCGTTGGCTCAGCTAGGTACATGCAACAGAATTTTCAAGATTCACTCGCTATTTGTCGTAAAGTTGGTTACCCTGATCTTTTCCTCACCATGACATGTAATCCGTATTGGGATGAGATTTTACAAATGATGTCACTTTTACCTGTGTGTAACCCAGTGGACTGTCCAGACATTATTGCGAGAGTATTTAAGCTGAAATTAGATCAATTGTATGATGAAATCAAGAACAAAAAACGCTTTGGAAAATGTATCGCAGGTATGAAATACGTGTTTATTCCAGTTTAATCTGCCTTCCCCACCATGTAACATTGCCAAATTAAAAATTATTCTTTGATGTACATAGATGCTGAGATTTTTACATATGCTCATGTCAAATAATATTCATCTATGCAGTTATGTATGTTGTGGAGTATCAAAAAAGGGGACTACCGCATGCTCATATGTTAATTTGGTTGGACCCTGCTGCAAAGTCTAGGTTGAATAAGAATATAGACAAAATTGTAAGTGCTGAGATTCCCAATGAATCACATGACCCTTACGGTTATGCAGCAGTCAAACAATATATGATTCATGGTCCTTGTGGTGTCGATTTCAACATGTCACCATGTATGAGAGATAATAAATGCACCAAAGGGTTTCCTAAGAGGTATTATTATTATGAAGTACAAATTAGGGTACATATCAAATTTGACATTTATTTGATAAAAATATTACTAACATATTGGAGACTGTTATGTTTCAGTTATTGTGCAAGTACGATGTTTGACGAATTTGGTTTTCCAATATATAAACGAAGGAAAACAAACCACACGGTCAATGTTCGAAGTGCTGTTTTGGATAATCGATGGGTTGTACCATATAACAGGGATTTAATTGTTCAGTACCAGTGTCATATTAATCTAGAAGTGTGTAATCATGGCCGATGTATCAAGTACCTTTTCAAATATTGTCTCAAGGGACCTGATCGTGCTACTGTTATGATTCAATCTACCAATGAAAATGGTGCTGAAAAGGAAAAACAAAGAAATGAAATTAAACAATATTTGGATGGAAGGTACATCATAACACTTTAATTTGAATATAGTATTGACCTGCAATGAGATTATATATAATTTGAATTGTTAATGTATATCATTTTTATTTGGACTATAATGATTCATTGATTCTTATCTATGTAATGTTTTAAAAGTCTTATGTGACATCATTTAATTTTATTAATGTTGTGAATGGTATGCATTACAGGTACGTTTGTGGTGCTGAGGCTACTCATCGAATGTTTGGGTTTGATATACACCATCGAAGTATCTCTGTTGAGAGATTGTCATTTCACATGCCAAATGAGAAGTATGTTACATTTACCGATAACGATGACTTGATGAATGTGTGTAGGAGAGCAGAAATAAAAAATAGTAAGTTAGAGGCTTTTTTCCAGCTTTGTCGTGATTGTTCAATTGCTAGACAGTACACATACCAAGAAATTCCAGAGCACTTTGTTTGGCACTCTGGAGATTGTGTTTGGAGGCCTAGGAAAAAAGGAAATCGTATTGGAAGATTGAATTCTTCACATTATTCAACAGGTGAGCTGTGGTATCTCAGAATGTTATTGACTCGAGTTAAAGGACCAAGATGTTATGGTGATCTTCGAACTGTTGGAGGAGTAACATATGATACATTTCAAGAAGCATGCGGTGAGTTAGGATTACTAAACGATGATAACGAATGGCATGAAGCTATTAAAGAAAATGCAGACACTGCAATGCCCCATCAACTGCGTTCTCTTTTTGTACACATAATCGTCAATTGTCAAGTAGGTGATGTGTACAAACTCTTTTTGTCACATTGGAAGTGCATGTCTGATGACATATTGTTGAAGCGAATCAAGTTGACTGGAAGGCAAAATTTGATACTCACTATTGAAGAGTTACAAAACTTCACTCTTGGAGGTAAATATATGATTTTGAATTGATATAGAATTCAAAAAAGTTTATTGTAACCTAAGTTATGTGTATTATTTTAGAGGGACAATAATTACAAAATTTGCATTTTATTGCAGAGATAGAACATGTTTTGAATTCAATAGGAAGATCCTTGAAAAATTATCCTACTATTCCAATGCCACCAGCAAAATACCTCCAAAGAAGCAAAAACAAATTAGTGTTGGAGGAAACAAGCTATAATAAAAAAGAAATGTTGGAGGAGAACCAACGTTTGGTTTCTAATCTAAATTCTGAACAGAAAGTGGTTTATGAAGCAGTCCTTAATTCAGTTGAACAGAATGAAGGTGGTTTCTTTTTTGTGTACGGAAGTGGAGGATGTGGTAAAACGTATCTCTGGAATACAGTCATCACTCGGCTCAGGTCAGAAAATAAAATTGTCCTTCCTGTTGCATCTTCTGGTATTGCAGCTACTTTGCTGCCTGGTGGTAGGACTGCACATTCCAGATTTAAGATACCTTTAAAACTGGATGAGCAATCATCATGTGCGATCCATCATAATTCAGACATTGCTGAGCTTATCAAACAAACAAGGCTCATAATTTGGGATGAAGCTCCAATGCAAAATCGATTAGCTTTTGAATGCTTGGATCGCTCTTTGCGTGATATAATGAGATCTATCAGTCCGGATAGATATCATAAGCTTTTTGGTGGTATTACTGTTTTGTTAGGTGGTGATTTCCGTCAGATCTTACCTGTGATAACTAAAGGATCTAGAAGTGACATTGTTCATTCATGTATACTTAGATCTCCGTTATGGGCTGAATGTAAGTTGTACACTCTATTTGAAAACATGAGACTACGTAAAGGAAATTTAGAAGAACAGAGACGTCGCATAAAGGACTTTAGTGAATGGGTTCTTGACATTGGAAACGGCAAGATACCATCTGTGGATAGTCAAATTGCAAATGACATGTTCAAAAATATACAGATTCCAGATGAATACTGCATTAGATCTGAAACCAGCGATGTTAATCAGCTGATCGACAATGTCTTCCCAAATTTGCTCAATCGGTACAGTGAAGTTGAGTATTTGCGTGAGCGTGCTGTCCTGACTCCAACTAATAAGGTAGTTGACCATATAAATAATCTTATTCTGGAAAAGGTTCCAGGTGAGTCATTTTCATATCACAGTTCAGATTCCGTTGAGTGCCAAGAGGGTTGTCATGATAACCTCACATCTGCCTTCCCAGTAGAATATCTGAATTCGATTAAGTTGCCTGGAATGCCACCCCACAAATTAGTCTTAAAAGAAGGAGTGGTGGTTATGCTATTAAGAAACCTTAACCAGACCATAGGGCTGTGTAATGGAACTCGGCTTATTGTTCGGAAATGTTATAAGCACACAGTTATTTGTGAAATTATTGGCGGTATCCACAGTGGATCTAAACACTTGATCCCCAGAATTCAACTGAATCCAACTGATACCAATTTACCGTTCAACTTACTCCGCTTACAGTTTCCATTACAAGTGTGTTTTGCTATGACTATTAATAAAGCTCAAGGACAATCACTTGACCGTGTTGGTTTGTACCTCCCGAAATCAGTTTTCTGTCATGGACAGTTATATGTTGCTGTTAGCCGCGTTACTTCACCTGACGGTCTTACTTTTTTCATAGAGAAGCCAGAAGGAGGAACTTGCAACACAACAAACAACATTGTGTATGAAGAAGTTTTTTATGATTTGATGTGTGCTCAATAACCATATTTTGACATTGTACTTAATTGAAAAAAAAACTACTGTGGTCTCTAATGTATTGTTATTTGATTATATATGCTTTCTACTTCTTTTAATAAAAATAAGTATTAGAAAACATAAAGAGTACATGCAGTGAGAGTACAGAGATTAAGCAAAGAATTGGAGGAACCATTAAGTTTTATTTACTTAATATGTAGTTATGAATATGTCTGATGCTGTGATGTACCAATAAGTTCAATTTACTGATATACCTCACAGTTGTCTGATGCTGTGAGGACTACTACATCATCATGTTGATCATGGAATTAAAAGTCGTATCTTACACCTAGAACAACATGGTTGCAAGAATATTTCCATTAACAAGCTTCGATGATGCATGATCACGTATCCTTCAGTTCAGCAGAGCATCACGTATCCTTCAGTTCAGCAGAGCAAAGCAGTTCATCTTCTTCTAAATTAATTTAATATTAAATTTTAGAATAATAAAATAATAGTGATGCAATATATTGATCGAATCCCAATCCTTAACCCTGGCGATGAAATTGCGAAAAGTAACATTATCAACCTCAATATAATCATTCAAGCTTAAATCTTATCATTCAAGCTCAATATAATTATTTATGGTGAGATTGATGATCTTAGATTGATGGTATTTCTTAGTACTCTGGTTTAGTTTTTTTACTTTTGGGGAAAAACGTATTAATAGATTAAATGCCTTGGCCAAGGTTACAATGCTGAATATGCAGTGCTTATCATTAGCATTCCAACTTCGAGTTCTGAGTTGCAGAGAGCAATCTGAAATGACGTCAACTATTTAAATTTGATATCTTAAAATGGATACCAAAATCCACATTTGTTTTAAAGTGACTATGATTAAAAGACGCATTAATCAATATATTGCATGAACTATATTCTTATTCAACTCAGTATTGTCAATCTTTAGGTTCATTACCTAATCAAAACCACAAAAGTTCCCAACCACTATGCTAACATCATTCATCTTGACTGCAATTTAATAAAAGGAAACAAAGTGCCCATATGTCAAATTTGCCATTTACACACGAAACTTGCCGTACAAATGAGCATTTAAACTGAGAAATCAAGCAGAAAAAGTTTTATATTAAAGATTCACACTGAAATATGAAGGTATATAAGAACTTTATTCCCCTATTATTTTCTTTCATAAGTAGTAAATAATAATCATTTACATCGATTAAGTCAAGATATAGATAAACATTTACCACGCATTAGGCAATGATAAAACAGGGGAATAAAGTTGCATTCAAGCTCAACAGAATAAAGTAAGAAGCAGTTTGATAAGTTCTCCAATAAAGTATTGCTATTCATTTGAGAGTGTCAATCGTTATTTGAGAGACATTATGTCTGCAGGTGACGCGTTAAAATAAACTTCACCCATTTTGTTGTTTAACTGTTATAAAAACTCTATGTAACTGTTATAAATGCATAGTAGCGACAAACTAAATTGTTCATAAGATTAAAATTGCTTCATAAAATAGGGCATGTCTGTACACATTAATAATAACAATAAATTCACCAACATATCTTTAAATTGTATATGCAAAGCATGAACAATTTATAAAGCTTTGTCACTTTTATTAAAAAAACACTAATCCTCAACTAATTCTACATCAAAAGTTATCCCATCTCCTCGCAGACTAAAGCGAACTATGTCATTCTCATTTAATTCATTATCAGAAACAAATGTAGACCATCTAGCAGAGAACCTTTTTCGACCATTTGTGACATTTATCCCAACGTTCCATCGTAGTCCATTTCGTACCAAGAAGACAACTTGCCCAGAATCCCAATTGCTTACGAATTCATCAAGATTCTTGCTAATGTACTGCAATTAATAATGGTTGTTAAATATTAAAAAAGTACAAAAATATATATTTATCTATATAGTATATATGTTACCATTAATTAAAGCATACCACTCCATGACAATGAGGATCGACATTAGATTTTGAAAGAGTTGCCAAAAATCCCCCTAGAATGTGATTAGCAGGTTCATCAATACCGTCACCATTAACAGATTCTTCACCGTCACTAACAATATCATTAGGTTCTGCCACTATCTCATTGGAAATCCGGCTTTCAGCATCTTCTCCTTTTTTCACTGTCATCAATACACAATGTCCCATTATTAATGAATATATATAGGGAGACCATAAAAGGTATCACTTAAATATAAAAATAGTGAATTAATTAAAATTACCAGAATATGACTCATCCCATGTATCATTCATGAACCAATGACCCGGACTAATAATATGTGTTTCATATTCTTTTTCATATTCAACTTCGAGTCCATCCCTTCTAAAAATTCGCATGTCAACCTCATGATTACCGGTTGTTGTCAGAAAAAATGTATCATTCCTTTGGAGAACATACTTCTCTAAAATCATCTGAATATTTTTCAAAGCCTTGGTATTTGTATTATATGATATTGTGAAAGTGGATTGACCACAACGTATTGTATCAATCTTTGATACAATATCAGAATAAAATTTCCGCACAAGAATTGGAGGTACCTGTCCCATTATTTTTTATTAGCATATGTTAATGACATAAGTACTATTATACAAAGTATAAGTAATGGTGCGGTAAAAAAAATATAAATATATAGTTAACTTACGATCTCTTTATGATGCAATGTATGCAAATTTAAGACGTGAAAAAATGAAGTAGCACGACACCACAATCCTGTTGAAAACAAATAGAATTATACAATAAATACAAATATAACGAATAAATCATGATTTCCATAATATAAAATTAATATTTATTTAGATAATACAAAATATACCTGATCTCAATTCATGTCTGTAGATCTCATCACTTTTGAACAAACACACATTCATCATATCCTCTAATTCTTCGAATACCGCGTTAAAAATGAGAATGTCATTTTTTTATATTCCACAATCATTCACAAAATCAGCCCATCCATTTCCAAGATAATGATCATCGCCACAAACTTCAATAGTTACTTCCCAATATTTTATCAAAAAATGTAATTTTATGATATCACCGTTTTTCCACTTGCTATATAAATCAGATAAATCTTTTGGTAACATCTGTTTGAAAAATACAAGGCATTAAAAATCGAAAAATTGGAAAGAATGAAATACAGCTTAAAAATAAATGCACTAATAATATACTCACCATCTTATTCATCCCTGCATGAAAAGAAGGTCCATTTATGCTTAATTCGTAGTATCGTAAATCCCTTCCATAGGCACTACTGAAAAAGAACGACCTCGCCTTCTCATCTTCTATTTTATCAATGCCAAGGATATATTCACCCATGTTGCTTTTAGTTTTTGTCTTCTCAGTTTTAACCAAAAGATATTTGTATTGATATACTTCTAACCCGTACGAATTATATATATGAATATTAAAATCGCCATCCCCGAGATAATCCACAAGTAGAGTATACATTTGTTTTACCCTATGGGCCTTCATAAATTCCTCCAAACCCATAATTTTTCCTCTCTCACTATCATATAGGCCTTTCCACATGATACCTCCCTTGCATATTAGCTTAATATTTTGAGGAATGCTCTCGCCAAATTCCTTTATAAATGGTTGAGGTATTCTCTAACAATCATGGAATATATTTCAGGAACTGTATGTTATTTGAACATGCTGAACAAAATAAAAAAATGTACTTTCAAGATATACCAGTGTTCCAAATGAGTTTTGTTCTGAAATCCCTACAGCAAAACTCCTCCTTACTGGTTTATTTTCTGAATATGCATAATTACCAAAACACACATATATGAGAAATTAACATGTTATATACAACAAAATTTTGAGTAATAGCATCGACAATAAAAATGACATAATACCTATTTCTGCCGTTAATAGTTGAACTTGCTGTAAAAAAACATGTTATTTAGTTGCAAATACAATGTTATTTAGTTGCAAATACATGTAAATGAGTCATAATTGCAAGTAATGTTCACACAAAAATTGATGGAAAAGAATGCACATGAAATACTTACTGGATTCATATTGCAGTGCATACAACTACAATAAAGAGATGGAAAACTTGGCAATTTTTTTCTTTGTGTACTTATACAATATATAGTCTATGGTATATATACTATAGAAATGGATGGAAGACATACAGAAATAAGAAGACAGATATAGGAGTAGAAAAGATTTTACTAAAATCAAATCAAGGAAAAGATCAGGGTAATCACGTTATTTTTTTTTCTCTGATGGAGAATTGGACAAATTTGATTCAATATAATTAAAAATTTAAAACTAAAAGATTCAATTAATGTAAATTGATCACACTTAAAATAAATTGATTGGGAAAATCTAAAAAATTGTAATCATGTCAATGCATCACGTTAAATTGATTTGGAATACAACATTTGTCCAAAAAAAAGTTGTCATCTACATAATGTATGTGTCATACAAATCAATTTCAATGTTAATGAGATATGTTTATAAATTAATTATGATTTGTAATAATCCTATGACAAATTAATTCTTATTTGTAATACTGCCAGAAAATTAAAAAGTCAAACTTACCTTTTATCAAATAAATCAAAATTTTAATACATAGATTTTTATTATGAGCCAAGTCAATCTAAATTTACTACAAGTTATTATGAGAAAGTAGGTTAAAAAAACAAATATGTCCTACCGTTAATATTAATATTAACGGTCATACCTGTAATAGTAAATATTTTGGATTTTTACTATTACAGTATGTTAAAAAACCAAGGATGTCCTACCTACGGTCCTACCTGTAATAGTGAATAACTGGGATTTTTTTCCTTTGTTGAAAAATACAATGTACTAAGTGCAAAATAGAATTGTTATTAAATTAGCATTATGTTATAAATTTAACCAAATTTACACCTCTTTTTTTTGCAGATAAATTTCAAATTTGGAGTTTACCTTATTTGAGGAATTAAATTAATGCTATGATAAATTATTTCTGATTTGTAACCTGTGACAAATTAATTATGATTTGTAATATTGCCAGCAAATTAAAAAGTCAAACTTACCTTTTATCAAATAAATCAAAATTTTAACAGAGATTTTTTTTATGAGCGTATTCAATCTATATTAACTATAATTTATTAGGAGAAAGTAGGTTAAAAAACCAAGGATGTCCTCCAATCGTTTTTAAACTCTTATCAAGACGAAACCATCTCTGTTTTGCCCAATCTTTGCCAACTGAATATTTATCTTCTTCGAGTTTTATGATGGAGGTAACTAAAAATATAGATCCAATAAAGTTCTATTCACTTATATTGTTTGTTTATATATGTTGATTATTATTATGCAGAGGTTGTAAATAAAGACCTCTGTCATGAAAACAGAGTTTTATATATGCAATGGTTAATTTTGTTTAGTTAAGAGAGTGTGAGTAATGTTTTTATTCAATGTAGTTATCATACATTTGGAAAAACTGCATTACACTTGATGTTGATGTTATTCATATTGATTTTGACTGTTCGATATGAGCATCTATCATACCTTCATCAAATCCAAACCTTGCTTTGTATGTGTTTCTTTTATACGTCGCATTTTAACATGAAATACGTCAGGTACACACACACCCTTCTTTTCTGAAATGCCTGTTCCGCAGAGATCTACTGAAGACTTCAATGGTTAGTTAAAAAAAATTTAAAAGAAGACTTTATTTATATATATGATAATATAACTGTATTTGATATAATATATTAGTATTCATTGTAATATCTCCTTATTTTATATGTCACTTTTTGTTATTTTAGAGATTACCTTCAAGCTTTGTTAGGCAATGTGGAGATCATGTCCCAGGAGAAGTCACACTTAATGTGAGGAATGGATATCATTACTATGTTCGTTACCATAACGATACAAATAAGCTTAAAAAGTTAGCTCTGTTTTTTAATGATTTTCAAATTGAATCCGGTTTTCATGCATTGTTCTGCTACAACGGTGATGGGATATTCAATGTTTTCATACTTGATCGTAGTGGTATGGAAATAAAATATCCAACATCCAGAACCAACCTACTTGCTCCTGTTTATTTAGAAGGTACATAACACATCAAACATTCCTAATCATTGTACATTAACTGCTTCCATATATAAGCAAACTTAATTGGATAACTAATGTTAAGATGTATCTAAACTATTACAGACAATGTGTATGGAATTGGGAAGAAATTTATCGTCCATACTCATCAAAAGCATGCACTTTGTGATGAAATTGTAAGTGCTTCAATTTATAGTCTATCCAATTCCAGCATTAACAAATGATTTACCAACATGTATCTTACATACATCAACATTGACATGTATTTATTAGGAAATTCCTTCAGTGTTTTTGGATCAGTTTCGACACATGTTGAAACGGAAAAATTATGTTACTTTGAAGAACGGACAAAAATTTATGTTCACATTTTCAGCATCTAAGAAATTGTTTCTTGGCCTACAAGAGATCCTAAGGTCCAAGTACTGGAAAGCTGGATATACTCTCCTCTTTGAGTTATCTGGTAGGAATGAATTTTCCCTAACTATATTTTCCAAGAAAGGAGTTGAAAAAACTCTTACTTCTCCATCTTCTACTACTGGTATGCTACAAAACTTAATGGATTCCTAAGTACATTAGTTGCTAATTAGTGTTTTTTTTTCAAATTAGGTACATTTTCTAAATACATTGTGTCATGGTGCAGGAAATGTCATTGAAGCAGAGGACATTTTTTATATGAGCAGAGCATTCGAATCCGTGTTGCTGAGATCAAATCTTGATATGAATTCGCATGGAGTGGTATTATAATGTATTACAAGTGCCGCAATATAAATGCATCAATTTCGTCTCTTTATTATTACAACTTACTATATTATATTGTTCTATTAATTCACAGTACATTCCTTCATGGATATTTTTGGAAAACCATAGTTGGAAATCAGTCAGGCATGCCTTCTTGATGACTGAAGACCGAGAGTGGATGGTTGGAGTAGTTTCAAGTCGTGGGAGAACACGATTTTCCAAAGGGTGGGACAAGTTCGTAAAAGAGAACAAGTTTGTTCTCGGTGACAAACTCCGCTTTATAATGATGGAGAAAGACAATGTACTTTCATTTGCTGTCCGGCATATATAATTCTTGATTTCCTTTCCTGGTTACCATTTTGGTTGAATGTATGATTACATTTTTTATTCTAAGTACACGAATTCAATGGCTGCTTTGTTGGTATGCCATATTTGTAGGAACATATTAACTATAAATAAGGCATTTTTATAAATAATTCTTATTTTTGTATCAGTTCTGTAGTAATAATTTTCTGTTGTTGGTATACACTTGCTATACTTAACATGATAAACTCAATAATCTTTGTGGTAACTGAGTATTATCAACCTCTTTCTTCTTGCCCAACTTATGATTTTTAATGTCATAAGCATTGAGTGTGCGCACTTGATGAGCAAGTGTACACCAACAGCAAAAAAGCCACATTGCACAATTTACTGCACCAGTAGAAAGGTGCAACATTGTTCAAGGATTTACGCACTGCTGCCAGAAAAGTTTATAATACATTAAAGGAGACATATGATTATATCTGTCTTATAAATGATGATAGACAGTGGCACGTCGCCATGTCAGAGAACGCTGTTAGTACCATGCTTATACAACTTAGAGAACTCTTTGTCCACATTTTAACGAATAATAATGTTGCAAATCCCCTGAAGTTGTGGCAACAACAATGGAAATCTATGTCTGAAGATTTTTATATGACAGCTATCGTCTCACAAATAATGGGAGTCTTCAACTAAGTTATTCTGATATTCAAAACATTTTTAGCAGGTTAAATTTAAGATTATTGCCGGTTATTATTACAGATATGTCTGAAGTAAGCATGTCAATCCATAGCTTAGGCAGATTTAGAAGATGCCACATTGTACCAGTTTATTATGCAATAAGTCACAAGCAGATTCAGAAAAGTCTATATTGTTTCTTAAGTAATAATGATATGGAGGAGATGAAAGAGCTACATGACCAATTTTTCACGAATCTTAAGGACCAGCAGGCTCCAAATTGATATCAGATCAAATCCTAATTGATCATATTATTTCAGCATTAAATTTTCAGATATCAGATCAATTCCTAATTGATCATATTATTTCAGTATCAATATAAGTCCTTAATTATCGATGTGAACAGTCTAATAGAGTCTTAACTATTAATCTTTATCCACAATATAACTTCATTACAGATGATCAAGCCTATAATATACGAAATATTATATGACCACAACAATTCCTTAACAAAACTAATCTAAAATAGATGTCTATGAAATTGGTGATATTTACCCAGTTAAAGCCAAAGATTATGTGATAATTAAAGACTAAGATTACGTGATACTGCAGACATTAATTGGTAGCAAAAATTAAGCCACACATTACTCACAAGTACTAACCGTCTGTGTTATAAAATTCGTTTTTATGTGACATTCTTCTCATACATTCTTCTCAAATAATTATTCCATTATACTCATTGTAAGTTGGTCATTCTGCTGCTTTGTTATTCTATTATAAATATATATTTACTAATGGAAATATATTTATACAACTGAATCTCTTGCAGAAAAACATGTTGAATACGCTAAAGTATGATAGTTTGGATTCTCTGGATGATACAAAGTATGAATGGAGAATTAAGGTCAGAGTTATTACTATCTGGGACAGTATCAGTTCAAAAGGAGATAAGGAATTCAAAGGACGGAACATGTTGCTGTTGGATGATAAGGTTATTTGCAGAAACTATATACATGTTATATTTACTTATAAGTACTCTTATAATGCATAAAAATAGTACATGGTTCATAGTATGACTTTTTTCCCTGTAATTTTGTTTAAAAAACCAGCATACTCGAATGCATGCATTTATTTGGCCAAATTATATGACCGAATTTAAAGATATTTTTGAAGAAGGAAAGATTTATTCGATTAGAAATTTCTCTGTCAAAACTTACCGCAAGGAGTCATTGAGATGTACAAGAAGTGACAAGCAAATATGGTTGTCAAACCATACTAAAGTGATGAGGATTGAGGACAATCCACAAACGGAAAAGATGATACGTAACATGGAATTTGATTTCTTTGACATTACCGACATCCGTGAAATTGTTAAGCAGGAGGGTAACAAACACCTAATTGGTATGAATGGATTTTTTTTAATTACTGTAATAATATAAATTTTATGTCCCTCATTTTCAATTCTCTTAATTTCATTCTATGCAGATGTTATTGGTGTGCTAAAGGACAGGGATGTTCTTCGTCATTTTACAAATCAAAAATCCATTGAGCAGTGTTCATTCCGGTTCACTCTTACAGATGGAAGGTACCACACATTAATATACTGCCTATCCATTCTAAATTTCAATTATTACTAAACATATTTGATAATCAAATTTATATCTGATTATTTATATAGTGCTTCAATTAAGATATGTTTCTGGGATGATTTGGCTCAATCATTTGTGTCTGAGTTAGACAAAGTCACTGATGGGCCGATAATTGTCATTGTGGCAAATTGCAAACATAATGAGTATAGAGGTATAATTACTTTAGATAATATATCTTTGTATTTTATTTCAATTTGCTTACTTACATATTCAACATGTAGTTTAATAGATATTTAAATTCACGATGTTTGTTTCATACATTCTATTTCATTTACAAAATACAGAAGAGCCATACGTTTCAAATGTTGGAGCAACACGCTTTTTCATAAATTACAACCATCGAGCTGTCACTCAGTTAAGGCAGAGGTATTAATACTTTATCGTATAAATTTTTTGTTAGTAACATATAGACTAACACAATTATACCATTAATTAATTTTAAAAACAATCTGAATACTGCAGAGCAATCTTACCAAATTTTGACCAATATCAACCTTCTGCAAGAGACAATGAAAGATTGCGAGTCATAACAATTGCAGAGTTGAGGAGCCTGAATGCTACATTCGTGATGGTACATAATTTATCTTTAATAATTCCTACTACCATTAGTACTGCAAAACTTATATAACAGCTTTTTTAATAATCACAGGAAAAAGTTATTTGTCAAGTTACTGTGAGGACGGTGAAAGAAACACAAGATTGGACCTATGATGTTTGTACATCATGTCAACAAGAGGTTGAGATGATAGATGGCAAATTCAAATGTGCTGAATGTAAAAGGACTATACCTTATCCTGACAAGAGGTACCTTACACCCTATTTTTCGCATTAAAATATAACTTTATAATGAAACTGTGTCATAATTTTCCATTGCAATTTTTCAAATTGTGATAGATTTAGATTGTGCATGATTGCTGAGGACAATACTGGAGGAGCTGCCTTTATTATGTTTAATCGAGAAGTAGAGGCTATAATTGGAAAAACTGCATACGATGTTATTGCAGAGCAAGAAAGGGTATTGTATCATATAGTTTCTTTTAATTAATATTATTATATTAAACTACAAATTTAATTAAATATATTTATGTTGGTCATCTTACACTATATTAGGAAGGAAAAAAAGCGGAGTTCCCAACAATTCTTAAGACTTTTGAAGGAAACAAGTATACTGTAACCATCTGTTTGACTGATGAAAATGTCAGCAAAAGCTCACACACCTATTTTGTCATAGACATGTACCAAGGATTTGAGCTAAATGAAAATAACTCCCCTGATGATGATGATTTCAGTCTGGGTTTCAAGCAGTCCCAAGTACATATCTCACTCACTATTATTTCATTATAACTGCTTCAATATTGGACATGTACATTGCATTCGGTTATTTTTCTAAATTAATGGTTATACAATTATTATAACAGTCATCTTCAATTCATTCAATCTCCAAAAACACAATGAAGACTCCTGATACAGAAAAGTCAACCAATACAAATCGTTTGAAACGATTGAATGATGATACTGTGATATCGATCACAAATCTTGAAGATGAAGCAGATGGGGAGGGAGTTGAGGTGCTGGCAGAAAACATAGTCCCACTGAAGCAAATAAAGAAGGAGAAGGTGAATGAATTTTCTCTTTATTTCCATTACAGAACAACAAAAATATTTCAAATCATTAATGTTTAGTTATGTGAATTGCAGGTCTGAGTTAAAAATCTGCACTGCGACAAGTCTGATTTATGGATGGTTCAGAAATTTTCTGCATTTTGAATAAATTATATCGTAATCGTAATTGACTTTTGTTTTAACCGACATTTTAATGTCATGGTTTTGCAATTTCTATTTCGTATGACTGGGAATTATGGAGTTTAACACTCCGTTTGACTGTTTGGATATTTGAAATAATTATTTTTCGTTTGCATCAGACGTTTGGATTATATTACTTCATATTCATACATGTAATCATCTTGATTAGTAATCCTATTTTATCCCAGATTGTCAAGTATTAGTCTATCAAGTATTGTCAGCCCGTGTTCCGGTTTACAAATATTTCAAAATTTGTGTAGTTTTCTCCTTTGGGCTTGGCGCTTTAGTATTTGTTCCGGTGTTCAAAAATTTAACTGGTTTGCCACCATACATGGCATGCTGCTTGGACTTAGAGTTCTTTGGATCCTTACTGATGCAATTCATTATGGTGAATCTGAAAGACAACGCCAGAAAGTTCCACAGGCTTTCTCACGTATTCTTTCTCACGTATTGATACTCAAGGAATTCTCTTTTACTTGGAATACTTTTATCTGTCAGCAAGTATGGCTATACATAAAGGTTTGTATGTCTCTTGCTAAATAATTGCCTCTCTAATTATCTTTAACTCACATTACGCGGTAGTACTAATGTCATTACTTTAAGTAACTTGTGATTGATTACACGTTTTAGCTCAAGTTAAGACATTTGAATATATGATAATTTATGGTACTGAGCGCATTTACAGGAACAATATTATGTGCTTTCATATTTTGTCATTGAATTTAATAAAAAAGTTTAGTTAAAGGTTTCTAATGGTTTACCTTGATGCTCATATTCCTAATGCTGAGCTAATTACAAGTACAATCCGAGTTGTGTCGGCAGTTATAGACAATGTTCCTCTGGTTGCAGCAATCATGGGAATGAATGACCTTATTTCCAACACCCAATAATCTGAGATCTGCGAGTTGATTGCATTTTGCGCTGGCACAGGTGGTTCCATGCTGTTTATTTGTTCAGCTGCAAGAGTTGCTTATACGTTAAAGGCAGAAATCAATTTGCTAAGAACAAGAAGAACGTACTATGTACCATATTCTTTCAATCATATGTAGAAACCTTGGCGAGATATAGAATTGCCTCCTGGAAGATCAAGCAATACTTAGCCCTTTAAGCAATTTGCAGTACAATTTTCGTCAACGCTCATATTTCAGTTATTTTTTTGCAATGCTCATACACAATCTTAGCTTTGAACATTTGTAATAAATTTTAGAATAAATATTAATTTTAGAATAATTAATAATTTGTTTTAAACCAAATTTGTCAGCCCGTGCGCGTAAGCGCGGGCAAAAAATACTAGTAATACATAATTTTTAATCAAAATTTGGTCAATTTAACTATAAAAAGTCAAACAAGACAAAAAATTTAGGATGAGGGGGTAATAATTAGGGTGAAAGCCAAATATAACCATTCTTCATTAAACACTGTCCAAAATGACTATCACCGGAAAATTTGTCCAAAATAACGAACTGAACACGCATATACTGAATGCGAGAGTACTTTACACGCATAATCAGAATGCGAATGCCCCATCTCCATGCTTGCTCATACAACACAAGCATCCAATGAATGCGACATACAAAAGTTGTGTATCTTGCGTACCTACGCATAACTTGTATACGAGGCCTAAGAGCAAGTTCAACAGTGTCCGAGTGTGTTCTTTATAAATATTATAAAATAATGATTTGTAGTGATTTAGGACATATTTTTGTATTTGAACTCCAACAATAATCCTTATACTCAATCCTTATTATTATTATAATAATAAATTTGGAAAGAGAAGGACAAAAAGTGTAATGAAGAGAGAGAAAAGAAGTTAAAAGATGAAAAAGAAATGAATTTTATATTGATAAAAATGATATAAAAGTTAGGATATCATATAAGAAAGCTGTTGGACTTCCTCTAAGTGAATTGCTTTCCTTTTCTTCACATATACCAACAGTTCGCACAAAATTGTCCCCATAACCCATCTATTCAGATCATCATCAACACCCATCAATTACAAGCCCAAAAGCCCTCAAATCAACACTTTCTGTGACAGCCCCAAATCCGGGGTCATAAATCCGGGCCATCACGGACCAATTTCCATTCAATATCAATATCTCTTGAGTTTTTTTTTTACAATTAATACTTATGCCATTGACCCCGCAATAATAAACACACACACACCAGTCATATGCTCAGAGAACAACATTTACCATAATAAAATTAAGAGTTGAACAGTTATTACAAATCAGGATCATACTTAAGTACATTGTTGAATGACACTTCGACATGAAGCGTTCCAACAATCAAAAGTTTATTACATTCTTACACCCTTAATTATACATAAGCTCTCAGAACCCGTCTGCCTCTACGCTACCTCAGGAATCGATGTTAGCGTGCTCTTAGAAGGTCGCCTTTCCCCTACCCTCTTGCGGGGCGTTCTGCGAAGTATTGGCGTTCCTAGCTGTATATAGATAAGTAGCAAAAATGAGCCAAAATAGCTCAGCAAGATAATTTCTATCTACTAACATCAAAGGAAAATAAACCGTTGTATATATATAATAGACAAAAGCATCTTCAGTTATTATGGAAGAATTTTATTTCCATTCAATATGTATATACACTTTCCAATTATCCTTGTACGTAAGAAATATATAGTATCATTCCATCAGTCTCGCTTCTAACATCATATAATATAAGTCCCTCTTCTTGAATGCTATAACCATCAATATACCATTTCAGTGTAATCTTTCAAGATAATATAAAAACTTGAACAAATCTCTCGCTATAATCTTCTCATTTCCGTCTTATGCAGCAATCATATAAATTAATATAAAATCAGTTTCTCTTCGTTTGTAACAATAATTCCATCATTCCATATCACTTTCCTGTTTTCAGTTATAGAAATCTGAAAACCATTTTCAATTCTTTCTTTCAAGTTTTGGGGATCTCTGCTGGCGCCAGATACGTAGGACGATGATCAGTCGCCTGACCGTATCCGCTCTCTGTTTACTACTAGTAGAAGGGATGATCCCTACCTGGTAATCAACCCTGGAGGAAGGCTACCTGCTACATCCTCCCTTGGCATCTTCGTGCCGTAAGAAAATATTGAATGCTAGACTGTGCCACTCCCACACAGCCTCTTACGCTTACTGATGCAATCCCCCTTTTTCAAATCATTTTACCATTATCAAATACCATTTCACATTTTTTTCACTTTCCCATTTCCATTCGCATTTCCATTCACATATATCATTTCCGTTTCCATTTATCATCACCTTTAAAAATTGTATATGTCATAATACTTTGATTATGACTCAGGCATCTCCTCTGTATTCAATGAAATCAATATGCTTTTATATACGTAGAGTATACCATTTATCTCAAAAGTATTAAATACCATTCAATAATATTTATTAAATCACAATACTTAGGAAGAATATAATATTATAAATCATATAACCTTAGATAATAACTGATACCATTCCTTTATATATATCTCTAGATAACAACTGATACCATTCCTTTATATATAACTCTAGATAACAACTGATATCATTCCTTCATATTCCCTTAATCATAAGGCATGTTCATTTCATGCATAATCATCTCTATGTGTATTCATATCCATCTCATACTCATATCCATATCCATATACATATCATACTCATATCCATATCCATATCCATATCCATATCCATCTTATACTCATATCCATATCCATATTCATATACATCTTCATATACCTCTCCTTTGAATATCAATAATCAAGGAAAATAAATTCTTAACAATATAGTAACAATAGCATCACATATATATATTCCATGAAATCAAGTTTCTTTGAAGATAAAAAATTTCCAAGTAGGGATAGAAAAGATCTTGCCTGGATCTCTAAAGCGAGTATGTGGAATCCTGAGTTCGTCTCCCGTTTCTATAGGAACGAAAGGATCACCATTAGTATATATCCCACTTAATCACTTAATCTCTACACCATAACACCCTTAACTCATATTATAAGTTTAACATGGTTTTTATGCACCAAAAGTTTACATGCACTTAACCATTTTTAAACTCGATCAAAGTTTTAGCATATTCCACCATTCCCCTTAATAACCACACTCGACTGTAAACATTCTCAGAAAATATAGATTTCGAATTTTAATGCAAGGTCAACTGTAAAGGGTCCTCTGACCACCCTGCTACACTATCCCAAAATTTTGTGACTTATAAAAATGTCTAAGTATGGTAACTTTAGCCTCAAAGTTGATACAATTACGTTTTCTCGGTTTTCGAATGTCTTTTACTAAAACTGACTTTTCTCCTAAACCGTTCATCAGATTTTAGCGCACCTTATATCAAAACGATCTATGAACCAAGCTCTATCTCATCATGGTCATTTGGGGGTCTGGACAGTAGCCTACCGTATGGGTTCAGGGTCCAAAAACAGGGCAGATTCTTGGTCTAACGAAAATCGGACATTATAACGGCTATATTTTCATACTTTCCAAAATCAAACTCCTCCAAATCAATCATCCACCTTATACACCATCACCTACACCATGTGGTCATCTTACCAACCATGGTTACAAGCACATACTCCTTCCATATTCAACTTTAATCACTTACAAACACATATAACATCAAAATCTTAACATTTACACCACTAAATCACTAATTAACTCAATATCCATTATAAATATAAAAGGGCAAGCATGTTTATACCTTCTTGAAGCTTTGAAAACCCTTAACAATCCTTGATATATCCTTAATCAACCTTATACTAGCTTGAATCAACTAAAAGAAATCATAAAAACAAAGTTAGTTTCTAAGGGTTACTATTCATCATCACTTTTGTAAAAATCATAACAAATCGAAAAATAAGAGTTTGGCTCTAAAATTTTTACCACATCTTGGCCTCTGTATAAGCTTTGATTTGCACTATAGATCACCAAAAACAAAGCTTCCTAGCTATGGTTTTTAGCCCTCTTTTTCCGTTGGACAGAAACTGGACAGGTTTGGTTCTCCCACTTTGAGCATGGATTTGACTAGGCTATACTACTTGGATTGTCATGAAATTTTGTACGAATCTTCCCCATAGAGTGGAGAAGCTATGGTTAAAATTTGGTGATTTTATCATGGATAGAAATGGAGATATGAATTTTTCTTTCCTCCTTGTTCTTGCTGAGCAGTTTGTAGAGAAAAGAGATGGGGGAGCTTTTCAACTTTGTTTTCTCTTGTGTAAATGATGTATATCCCTTGTTTCTATCTTATATATCAGCTAGATACCTTTTGTGAAGATATTTTGGAGTCCACCAATCAAAACACTTCTTGTTTAGCTTCTTTTGGAAGATTTATCCAATTGGTTGTGTGTTTACTAGTTTATCCTTGCCCTTTCACTCTATTTGCTCTTCTAGCCTTGCCCCTTCAATATATCCATGAGCCACTCACTTAATTAACTTGTAAATGCAGCTCCTTGGAGCCTCTTGGACCTGCATGGCTTAGGTTTTGGGCCTTAGGGTTTTCGGATGGGCTTTGTGCAAGTTCTCTCGTCGTTTGATTCATCGAAAGTTTTCTGTGATCGTTTCAGTGGTTTCTCCTTTGTAAATTTCTTGGATATATAATATCCTCTCCCACATAATATATTAGTGTGTTAGGGTGATTCTAATTCTCAAGTAGGTATTAGATCCAATATCCCTGGTATATTCTCTTTTTCTCAGAAGTTGCTCTCCCGGTTATCTCTCGGGTTCTCAAGCATTCTCAAACTCGTTTAACAATCTAAATTCCCTTGGCATTTCCTTGACTTGATCACTCCTTGGTTTAACCTAACTTCACTATTCCTCAAGATATAAACCCTTTAACATTTCTATACTCTTTAATATCACATTCAATAGAGTCTCAATCGAAATCGAAAATCCTTAAAGTCCATATTCAGGAATTTCTGAAATCCATTATCATTTTGAGTCACTTAATTTCAGTGTACAATACTACTATGATTTCTGTTTATTCATTTTCTGTTTCCATTATTGAGTACCTACATACCATTTCTCTAAATCCTCAAAATTTAATGTTCATGTGATCATTGTAGCATTGCTAAAGTTAGGGTTATTACAGTCTTCCCCCCTTAAAAGGATTCCGTCCCGGAATCACGCTTAAGATATTGACAAATACCTTTCTCACATTACACCTTCTAATTCTCATATTATTCCCTCCATCCTTTAGTTTCTCCTTAAACATCTCTATCTTGTTTATACAGAAATACACCAACATATACTTGCTTGTCATTCATCAACATGCCATTTAGCTTATCAATAGCAATACTTTCACTATCTTTTTCTTGCAAATCTCCTCCTGTATTCAGTCATTCTATCTTATCTCATCTCTTCTTCCTCTTTTGTTTAAGGGTATCAGCCACCACATTGGCCTTCCCTGAATGGTAGTGTATCTCACTATTGTTTAACTATGTTTTGATCTCTATCATGACATAAAATATTAATACTCCAACATTTGTATATATCACTTCTGTAATATTTTCCAGAAAATAAGTTATAATAATATTCCTTGAAACAATTGTAAGAAAATATTATTTATAATATATATTTCCTATTCGTACTTATACAAACATATACTTTCCTTTCATCCTTGAAAAATATTCTCGCACCTTACCCAATACTCTTAATCTCCTTTTTATAGAGTTCTCTGACTCTTAACAGATATTGATTTGGATGACAGAAGAATAACTCACTTTCTTATATCACCATAGTTTACTTTCTCACAGATAGATTATTCTTATCTATATTATCAGTCCAGTTACACCATTCATGGACTTAGCTGATCCCTAACCAAACATTTACACTTAATAGGTTAAATTAGAGCGTACCTGCAATTTCCTCCGGATACCTTACCCCATATGTCTATTGTTCACTATACTTTCTTTACATCTTGCTGATCCACCTTAGTTCCTTCCTGATATACTATCTATTTCACCTCTGAAATTCCCCTTTATTATTCTCATCAAAATCTTTACTTCAATTTTTACTCATTCACACCTTTTTGGATTAATCCTTTGAATAATTAACATCTTTAATCTCTCTCTTTTCTACTTAGGGTATTAGTCACAATATTGGCCTTCATCCACTAAAAGTTATTGCACCTCGAATCCTTTATTAATTATCCCCACTTCCTTTGTTTATCCTTATTCTGACTCTATCCTCAAAATACACCTTAATCTCAATAGTAACTCTCAATTATACCTTAAAATTCCTTATATTCTTTTCTCTTACTAATCATCAAATATACCCATTTCTTCTCACGAAATTCCTTCCTCTCTTATATTGAAACGCTTCCAGTTCTAATTATCTCTTATTGAAATTTCCCTTTGAATCTCCAGTTCCCTTGTATAATCACGTATATATACTCTAAACATTGCTTCCATCCATTAATGAAGTCTTCTATATTCAAAACAATTGATAGAATTTAAGAGACTTTGAATTGAAACGAACCCAGAAACAAGCAAGGGTCCCACAACAATTTATAAGATTAAGAGTTTTAAATAGCTCTTATTCGAAATAAAAGAATATTTGGGAAATCAATATGATGAAAGAACCCGTACGTCACACAAGTGAGGGCGTCCCCTCCGACTTTCTATCACACAGACAGATCGTCCTTGTGTATACATGTAGGGCTGTTCCTCTTAGTTGGAGTAAGAAATATAGAGGGAAATTTAAATCATGATGACAAATACCATCTTCCGAAAAATAATCTTAGAGGAATATTTTGACTAAGATAGATAAAATACAAGTTTGAAACACATTTCAAGGGTACCAAAATTTTTTTAAAAGATACCGACCCTTAATGAATAAGAGGTACCAGATCACAACCGAATTTACCCACCAGTAGAGGAAAATTTGAAACTCAATAATATAATTTAGCAGGGCTTTAGAAAATTTAAAAATAGGTACCGTTAATAGCCTCTGCCCAATTGAAAATCCAAAATAATGGAAGGTTTTCCTCAAATACTATTTATATCTTAGACTGAGTACTCTCCGAAATTTCTTAAATTTGGCACTCACCATTTATCCTTAACCTATCGTATGATATTCCCAATTATCGTCATTTACCTAGTCGTGACTTGGCTCAATACTCTTTGCCTTTATCCATAATAAAACATAACCTTCTGATCGATATACTTTCGTAATGTTGATCGTCTTATCGTGACGATGCTCCGGTATCAAGGACCCTTCAAACTATACTCCTAAATTGTATAATCTAATATACCTTGTATACTCACGAGGTTGTCTAACGTACACTTCCCGATACATCAAATATTCCCTTTCTCATATCAATCCTGTGTGCTACATAAGTTTAACACTTTTGGCATAATAACCTTTATTAGCAATAATCTATAAAATTATAATCACTACTTAGAATAAACGCTTCGTTCGATAAACCCCCTTGAACTCGATGGAAGTTCACAATTTTATATTATTACTGATACATTTATTATTATCACTCTTGTTCCTGAGCATTATGACTCTTAGCTCTGATACCAAACTGTGACAGCCCCAAATCCGGGGTCATAAATCCGGGCCATCACGGACCAATTTCCATTCAATATCAATATCTCTTGAGTTTTTTTTTTTACAATTAATACTTATGCCATTGACCCCGCAATAATAAACACACACACACCAGTCATATGCTCAGAGAACAACATTTACCATAATAAAATTAAGAGTTGAACAGTTATTACAAACCAGGATCATACTTAAGTACATTGTTGAATGACACTTCGACATGAAGCGTTCCAACAATCAAAAGTTTATTACATTCTTACACCCTTAATTATACATAAGCTCTCAGAACCCGTCTGCCTCTACGCTACCTCAGGAATCGATGTTTGCGTGCTCTTAGAAGGTCGCCTTTCCCCTACCCTCTTGCGGGGCGTTCTGCGAAGTATTGGCGTTCCTAGCTGTATATAGATAAGTAGCAAGAATGAGCCAAAATAGCTCAGCAAGATAATTTCTATCTACTAACATCAAAGGAAAATAAATCGTTGTATATATATAATAGACAAAAGCATCTTCAGTTATTATGGAAGAATTTTATTTCCATTCAATATGTATATACACTTTCCAATTATCCTTGTACGTAAGAAATATATAGTATCATTCCATCAGTCTCGCTTCTAACATCATATAATATCAGTCCCTCTTCTTGAATGCTATAACCATCAATATACCATTTCAGTGTAATCTTTCAAGATAATATAAAAACTTGAACAAATCTCTCGCTATAATCTTCTCATTTCCGTCTTATGCAGCATTCATATAAATTAATATAAAATCAGTTTCTCTTCGTTTGTAACAATAATTCCATCATTCCATATCACTTTCCTGTTTTTAGTTATAGAAATCTGAAAACCATTTTCAATTCTTTCTTTCAAGTTTTGGGGATCTCTGCTGGCGCCAGATACGTAGGACGATGATCAGTCGCCTGACCGTATCCGCTCTCTGTTTACTACTAGTAGAAGGGATGATCCCTACCTGGTAATCAACCCTGGAGGAAGGCTACCTGCTACATCCTCCCTTGGCATCTTCGTGCCGTAAGAAAATATTGAATGCTGGACTGTGCCACTCCCACACAGCCTCTTACGCTTACTGATGCAATCCCCCTTTTTCAAATCATTTTACCATTATCAAATACCATTTCACATTTTTTTCACTTTCCCGTTTCCATTCGCATTTCCATTCACATATATCATTTCCGTTTCCATTTATCATCACCTTTAAAAATTGTATATGTCATAATACTTTGATTATGACTCAGGCATCTCCTCTGTATTCAATGAAATCAATATGCTTTTATATACGTAGAGTATACCATTTATCTCAAAAGTATTAAATACCATTCAATAATATTTATTAAATCACAATACTTAGGAAGAATATAATATTATAAATCATATAACCTTAGATAATAACTGATACCATTCCTTTATATATATCTCTAGATAACAACTGATACCATTCCTTTATATATAACTCTAGATAACAACTGATATCATTCCTTCATATTCCCTTAATCATAAGGCATGTTCACTTCATGCATAATCATCTCTATGTGTATTCATATCCATCTCATACTCATATCCATATACATATCATACTCATATCCATATCCATATCCATATCCATCTTATACTCATATCCATATCCATATTCATATACCTCTCCTTTGAATATCAATAATCAAGGAAAATAAATTCTTAACAATATAGTAACAATAGCATCACATATATATATTCCATGAAATCAAGTTTCTTTGAAGATAAAAAATTTCCAAGTAGGGATAGAAAAGATCTTGCCTGGATCTCTAAAGCGAGTATGTGGAATCCTGAGTTCGTCTCCCGTTTCTATAGGAACGAAAGGATCACCATTAGTATATATCCCACTTAATCACTTAATCTCTACACCATAACACCCTTAACTCATATTATAAGTTTAACATGGTTTTTATGCACCAAAAGTTTACATGCACTTAACCATTTTTAAACTCGATCTAAGTTTTAGCATATTCCACCATTCCCCTTAATAACCACACTCGACTGTAAACATTCTCAGAAAATATAGATTTCGAATTTTAATGCAAGGTCAACTGTAAAGGGTCCTCTGACCACCCTGCTACACTATCCCAAAATTTTGTGACTTATAAAAATGTCTAAGTATGGTAACTTTAGCCTCAAAGTTGATACAATTACGTTTTCTCGGTTTTCGAATGTCTTTTACTAAAACTGACTTTTCTCCTAAACCGTTCATCAGATTTTAGCGCACCTTATATCAAAACGATCTATGAACCAAGCTCTATCTCATCATGGTCATTTGGGGGTCTGGACAGTAGCCTACCGTATGGGTTCAGGGTCCAAAAACAGGGCAGATTCTTGGTCTAACGAAAATCGGACATTATAACGGCTATATTTTCATACTTTCCAAAATCAAACTCCTCCAAATCAATCATCCACCTTATACACCATCACCTACACCATGTGGTCATCTTACCAACCATGGTTACAAGCACATACTCCTTCCATATTCAACTTTAATCACTTACAAACACATATAACATCAAAATCTTAACATTTACACCACTAAATCACTAATTAACTCAATATCCATTATAAATATAAAAGGGCAAGCATGTTTATACCTTCTTGAAGCTTTGAAAACCCTTAACAATCCTTGATATATCCTTAATCAACCTTATACTAGCTTGAATCAACTAAAAGAAATCATAAAAACAAAGTTAGTTTCTAAGGGTTACTATTCATCATCACTTTTGTAAAAATCATAACAAATCGAAAAATAAGAGTTTGGCTCTAAAATTTTTACCACATCTTGGCCTCTGTATAAGCTTTGATTTGCACTATAGATCACCAAAAACAAAGCTTCCTAGCTATGGTTTTTAGCCCTCTTTTTCCGTTGGACAGAAACTGGACAGGTTTGGTTCTCCCACTTTGAGCATGGATTTGACTAGGCTATACTACTTGGATTGTCATGAAATTTTGTACGAATCTTCCCCATAGAGTGGAGAGGCTATGGTTAAAATTTGGTGATTTTATCATGGATAGAAATGGAGATATGAATTTTTCTTTCCTCCTTGTTCTTGCTGAGCAGTTTGTAGAGAAAAGAGATGGGGGAGCTTTTCAACTTTGTTTTCTCTTGTGTAAATGATGTATATCCCTTGTTTCTATCTTATATATCAGCTAGATACCTTTTGTGAAGATATTTTGGAGTCCACCAATCAAAACACTTCTTGTTTAGCTTCTTTTGGAAGATTTATCCAATTGGTTGTGTGTTTACTAGTTTATCCTTGTCCTTTCACTCTATTTGCTCTTCTAGCCTTGCCCCTTCAATATATCCATGAGCCACTCACTTAATTAACTTGTAAATGCAGCTCCTTGGAGCCTCTTGGACCTGCATGGCTTAGGTTTTGGGCCTTAGGGTTTTCGGATGGGCTTTGTGCAAGTTCTCTCGTCGTTTGATTCATCGAAAGTTTTCTGTGATCGTTTCAGTGGTTTCTCCTTTGTAAATTTCTTGGATATATAATATCCTCTCCCACGTAATATATTAGTGTGTTAGGGTGATTCTAATTCTCAAGTAGGTATTAGATCCAATATCCCTGGTATATTCTCTTTTTCTCAGAAGTTGCTCTCCCGGTTATCTCTCGGGTTCTCAAGCATTCTCAAACTCGTTTAACAATCTAAATTCCCTTGGCATTTCCTTGACTTGATCACTCCTTGGTTTAACCTAACTTCACTATTCCTCAAGATATAAACCCTTTAACATTTCTATACTCTTTAATATCACATTCAATAGAGTCTCAATCGAAATCGAAAATCCTTAAAGTCCATATTCAGGAATTTCTGAAATCCATTATCATTTTGAGTCACTTAATTTCAGTGTACAATACTACTATGATTTCTGTTTATTCATTTTCTGTTTCCATTATTGAGTACCTACATACCATTTCTCTAAATCCTCAAAATTTAATGTTCATGTGATCACTGTAGCATTGCTAAAGTTAGGGTTATTACAGTCTTCCCCCCTTAAAAGGATTCCGTCCCGGAATCACGCTGAAGATATTGACAAATACCTTTCTCACATTACACCTTCTAATTCTCATATTATTCCCTCCATCCTTTAGTTTCTCCTTAAACATCTCTATCTTGTTTATACAGAAATACACCAACATATACTTGCTTGTCATTCATCAACATGCCATTTAGCTTATCAATAGCAATACTTTCACTTTCTTTTTCTTGCAAATCTCCTCCTGTATTCAGTCATTCTATCTTATCTCATCTCTTCTTCCTCTTTTGTTTAAGGGTATCAGCCACCACATTGGCCTTCCCTGAATGGTAGTGTATCTCACTATTGTTTAACTATGTTTTGATCTCTATCATGACATAAAATATTAATACTCCAACATTTGTATATATCACTTCTGTAATATTTTCCAGAAAATAAGTTATAATAATATTCCTTGAAACAATTGTAAGAAAATATTATTTATAATATATATTTCCTATTCGTACTTATACAAACATATACTTTCCTTTCATCCTTGAAAAATATTCTCGCACCTTACCCAATACTCTTAATCTCCTTTTTATAGAGTTCTCTGACTCTTAACAGTATTGATTTGGATGACAGAAGAATAACTCACTTTCTTATATCACCATAGTTTACTTTCTCACAGATAGATTATTCTTATCTATATTATCAGTCCAGTTACACCATTCATGGACTTAGCTGATCCCTAACCAAACATTTACACTTAATAGGTTAAATTAGAGCGTACCTGCAATTTCCTCCGGATACCTTACCCCATATGTCTATTGTTCACTATACTTTCTTTACATCTTGCTGATCCACCTTAGTTCCTTCCTGATATACTATCTATTTCACCTCTGAAATTCCCCTTTATTATTCTCATCAAAATCTTTACTTCAATTTTTACTCATTCACACCTTTTTGGATTAATCCTTTGAATAATTAACATCTTTAATCTCTCTCTTTTCTACTTAGGGTATTAGTCACAATATTGGCCTTCATCCACTAAAAGTTATTGCACCTCGAATCCTTTATTAATTATCCCCACTTCCTTTGTTTATCCTTATTCTGACTCTATCCTCAAAATACATCTTAATCTCAATAGTAACTCTCAATTATACCTTAAAATTCCTTATATTCTTTTCTCTTACTAATCATCAAATATACCCATTTCTTCTCACGAAATTCCTTCCTCTCTTATATTGAAACGCTTCGAGTTCTAATTATCTCTTATTGAAATTTCCCTTTGAATCTCCAGTTCCCTTGTATAATCACGTATATATACTCTAAACATTGCTTCCATCCATTAATGAAGTCTTCTATATTCAAAACAATTGATAGAATTTAAGAGACTTTGAATTGAAACGAACCCAGAAACAAGCAAGGGTCCCACAACAATTTATAAGATTAAGAGTTTTAAATAGCTCTTATTCGAAATAAAAGAATATTTGGGAAATCAATATGATGAAAGAACCCGTACGTCACACAAGTGAGGGCGTCCCCTCCGACTTTCTATCACACAGACAGATCGTCCTTGTGTATACATGTAGGGCTGTTCCTCTTAGTTGGAGTAAGAAATATAGAGGGAAATTTAAATCACGATGACAAATACCATCTTCCGAAAAATAATCTTAGAGGAATATTTTGACTAAGATAGATAAAATACAAGTTTGAAACACATTTCAAGGGTACCAAAATTTTTTTAAAAGATACCGACCCTTAATGAATAAGAGGTACCAGATCACAACCGAATTTACCCACCAGTAGAGGAAAATTTGAAACTCAATAATATAATTTAGCAGGGCTTTAGAAAATTTAAAAATAGGTACCGTTAATAGCCTCTGCCCAATTGAAAATCCAAAATAATGGAAGGTTTTCCTCAAATACTATTTATATCTTAGACTGAGTACTCTCCGAAATTTCTTAAATTTGGCACTCACCATTTATCCTTAACCTATCGTATGATATTCCCAATTATCGTCATTTACCTAGTCGTGACTTGGCTCAATACTCTTTGCCTTTATCCATAATAAAACATAACCTTCTGATCGATATACTTTCGTAATGTTGATCGTCTTATCGTGACGATGCTCCGGTATCAAGGACCCTTCAAACTATACTCCTAAATTGTATATTCTAATATACCTTGTATACTCACGAGGTTGTCTAACGTACACTTCCCGATACATCAAATATTCCCTTTCTCATATCAATCCTGTGTGCTACATAAGTTTAACACTTTTGGCATAATAACCTTTATTAGCAATAATCTATAAAATTATAATCACTACTTAGAATAAACGCTTCGTTCGATAAACCCCCTTGAACTCGATGGAAGTTCACAATTTTATATTATTACTGATACACTTATTATTATCACTCTTGTTCCTGAGCATTATGACTCTTAGCTCTGATACCAAACTGTGACAGCCCCAAATCCGGGGTCATAAATCCGGGCCATCACGGACCAATTTCCGTTCAATATCAATATCTCTTGAGTTTTTTTTTTTTACAATTAATACTTATGCCATTGACCCCGCAATAATAAACACACACACACCAGTCATATGCTCAGAGAACAACATTTACCATAATAAAATTAAGAGTTGAATAGTTATTACAAACAGGATCATACTTAAGTACATTGTTGAATGACACTTCGACATGAAGCGTTCCAACAATCAAAAGTTTATTACATTCTTACACCCTTAATTATACATAAGCTCTCAGAACCCGTCTGCCTCTACGCTACCTCAGGAATCGATGTTAGCGTGCTCTTAGAAGGTCGCCTTTCCCCTACCCTCTTGCGGGGCGTTCTGCGAAGTATTGGCGTTCCTAGCTGTATATAGATAAGTAGCAAGAATGAGCCAAAATAGCTCAGCAAGATAATTTCTATCTACTAACATCAAAGGAAAATAAACCGTTGTATATATATAATAGACAAAAGCATCTTCAGTTATTATGGAAGAATTTTATTTCCATTCAATATGTATATACACTTTCCAATTATCCTTGTACGTAAGAAATATATAGTATCATTCCATCAGTCTCGCTTCTAACATCATATAATATCAGTCCCTCTTCTTGAATGCTATAACCATCAATATACCATTTCAGTGTAATCTTTCAAGATAATATAAAAACTTGAACAAATCTCTCGCTATAATCTTCTCATTTCCGTCTTATGCAGCATTCATATAAATTAATATAAAATCAGTTTCTCTTCGTTTGTAACAATAATTCCATCATTCCATATCACTTTCCTGTTTTCAGTTATAGAAATCTGAAAACCATTTTCAATTCTTTCTTTCAAGTTTTGGGGATCTCTGCTGGTGCCAGATACGTAGGACGATGATCAGTCGCCTGACCGTATCCGCTCTCTGTTTACTACTAGTAGAAGGGATGATCCCTACCTGGTAATCAACCCTGGAGGAAGGCTACCTGCTACATCCTCCCTTGGCATCTTCGTGCCGTAAGAAAATATTGAATGCTGGACTGTGCCACTCCCACACAGCCTCTTACGCTTACTGATGCAATCCCCCTTTTTCAAATCATTTTACCATTATCAAATACCATTTCACATTTTTTTCACTTTCCCGTTTCCATTCGCATTTCCATTCACATATATCATTTCCGTTTCCATTTATCATCACCTTTAAAAATTGTATATGTCATAATACTTTGATTATGACTCAGGCATCTCCTCTGTATTCAATGAAATCAATATGCTTTTATATACGTAGAGTATACCATTTATCTCAAAAGTATTAAATACCATTCAATAATATTTATTAAATCACAATACTTAGGAAGAATATAATATTATAAATCATATAACCTTAGATAATAACTGATACCATTCCTTTATATATATCTCTAGATAACAACTGATACCATTCCTTTATATATAACTCTAGATAACAACTGATATCATTCCTTCATATTCCCTTAATCATAAGGCATGTTCACTTCATGCATAATCATCTCTATGTGTATTCATATCCATCTCATACTCATATCCATATACATATCATACTCATATCCATATCCATATCCATATCCATCTTATACTCATATCCATATCCATATTCATATACATCTTCATATACCTCTCCTTTGAATATCAATAATCAAGGAAAACAAATTCTTAACAATATAGTAACAATAGCATCACATATATATATTCCATGAAATCAAGTTTCTTTGAAGATAAAAAATTTCCAAGTAGGGATAGAAAAGATCTTGCCTGGATCTCTAAAGCGAGTATGTGGAATCCTGAGTTCGTCTCCCGTTTCTATAGGAACGAAAGGATCACCATTAGTATATATCCCACTTAATCACTTAATCTCTACACCATAACACCCTTAACTCATATTATAAGTTTAACATGGTTTTTATGCACCAAAAGTTTACATGCACTTAACCATTTTTAAACTCGATCTAAGTTTTAGCATATTCCACCATTCCCCTTAATAACCACACTCGACTGTAAACATTCTCAGAAAATATAGATTTCGAATTTTAATGCAAGGTCAACTGTAAAGGGTCCTCTGACCACCCTGCTACACTATCCCAAAATTTTGTGACTTATAAAAATGTCTAAGTATGGTAACTTTAGCCTCAAAGTTGATACAATTACGTTTTCTCGGTTTTCGAATGTCTTTTACTAAAACTGACTTTTCTCCTAAACCGTTCATCAGATTTTAGCGCACCTTATATCAAAACGATCTATGAACCAAGCTCTATCTCATCATGGTCATTTGGGGGTCTGGACAGTAGCCTACCGTATGGGTTCAGGGTCCAAAAACAGGGCAGATTCTTGGTCTAACGAAAATCGGACATTATAACGGCTATATTTTCATACTTTCCAAAATCAAACTCCTCCAAATCAATCATCCACCTTATACACCATCACCTACACCATGTGGTCATCTTACCAACCATGGTTACAAGCACATACTCCTTCCATATTCAACTTTAATCACTTACAAACACATATAACATCAAAATCTTAACATTTACACCACTAAATCACTAATTAACTCAATATCCATTATAAATATAAAAGGGCAAGCATTTTTATACCATCTTGAAGCTTTGAAAACCCTTAACAATCCTTGATATATCATTAATCAACCTTATACTAGCTTGAATCAACTAAAAGAAATCATAAAAACAAAGTTAGTTTCTAAGGGTTACTATTCATCATCACTTTTGTAAAAATCATAACAAATCGAAAAATAAGAGTTTGGCTCTCAAATATTTACCACATCTTGGCCTCTGTATAAGCTTTGATTTGAGCTATAGATCACCAAAAACAAAGCTTCCTAGCTATGGTTTTTAGCCCTCTTTTTCCGTTGGACAGAAACTGGACAGGTTTGGTTCTCCCACTTTGAGCATGGATTTGACTAGGCTATACTACTTGGATTGTCATGAAATTTTGTACGAATCTTCCCCATAGAGTGGAGAAGCTATGGTTAAAATTTGGTGATTTTATCATGGATAGAAATGGAGATATGAATTTTTCTTTCCTCCTTGTTCTTGCTGAGCAGTTTGTAGAGAAAAGAGATGGGGGAGCTTTTCAACTTTGTTTTCTCTTGTGTAAATGATGTATATCCCTTGTTTCTATCTTATATATCAGCTAGATACCTTTTGTGAAGATATTTTGGAGTCCACCAATCAAAACACTTCTTGTTTAGCTTCTTTTGGAAGATTTATCCAATTGGTTGTGTGTTTACTAGTTTATCCTTGCCCTTTCACTCTATTTTCTCTTCTAGCCTTGCCCCTTCAATATATCCATGAGCCACTCACTTAATTAACTTGTAAATGCAGCTCCTTGGAGCTTCTTGGACCTGCATGGCTTAGGTTTTGGGCCTTAGGGTTTTCGGATGGGCTTTGTGCAAGTTCTCTCGTCGTTTGATTCATCGAAAGTTTTCTGTGATCGTTTCAGTGGTTTCTCCTTTGTAAATTTCTTGGATATATAATATCCTCTCCCACATAATATATTAGTAGTGTGTTAGGGTGATTCTAATTCTCAAGTAGGTATTAGATCCAATATCCCTGGTATATTTTCTTTTTCTCAGAAGTTGCTCTCCCGGTTATCTCTCGGGTTCTCAAGCATTCTCAAACTCGTTTAACAATCTAAATTCCCTTGGCATTTCCTTGACTTGATCACTCCTTGGTTTAACCTAACTTCACTATTCCTCAAGATATAAACCCTTTAACATTTCTATACTCTTTAATATCACATTCAATAGAGTCTCAATCGAAATCGAAAATCCTTAAAGTCCATATTCAGGAATGTCTGAAATCCATTATCATTTTGAGTCACTTAATTTCAGTGTACAATACTACTATGATTTCTGTTTATTCATTTTCTGTTTCCATTATTGAGTACCTACATACCATTTCTCTAAATCCTCAAAATTTACTGTTCATGTGATCACTGTAGCATTGCTAAAGTTAGGGTTATTACACTTTCAACCTTTAAAAACATATATCAAACAAAATTCCAAGATTCGTAACTGAAATTTGTTGAACAAAAATTGATCAAGACTCTACTCATTTTGTAGAGGAATTTATGAACAAGTTATTTTTGTAATAGCATGCTTTACTGGAATTGTGGTGACAAAGATTTATGCATTTGAAAATGATGGATGATGAAAAAGGTGTATACATATATGTGTATATAGGTTGTAGAGCGGATTGAATGGAAGCAGAGAGAGAGAGAGAAGTATAATGATGGGGAGGGGTGAGAGACAGATGTGGACTTTCTTTTCATTGAATAAAAACACATCAAGAGAGTAGTGAGAAAAGGTCCCCAATATCACAATTTTAAGATAAATATTCCCAAATATCACAGTTCAAAAACTTGGTCCCAAATATCACTACATAACACAAGTTCGTATAGCGTTTTTGATATTTTTTTATCAAACGCTAATGCGTTTAGCGTGTCGGGCATATTTTTTTTAAAAAACTATAAACGCTAGCTGGTTCTACGTTTGGGGGAAAAACGCGATTTTATGTAGTGTTTTGGGGGAAAATGCCACTTAATGTGATGTTTTTGGGTGTTTTTTTATTTTTTTGTTTATTCTAAATATATATTTGTAAATAATAATAAAAATTTATAAATAAATTGTATTTTTGAAATTAAAAAAATATAATTTTAATTAATCTTAAGGGTTCAATAATTAACTTTTGGGGTTCAACGTTTATATTTTGGGTTTTAGAAATATTCCGAACGACGACAAACCTTAACCATAACTTATCCTGATTTTTAAACGCGTTAGCGTTTAAAAATCAGGTCGCTGGATTCAATTTTTTTTATAAATTTTTTAAAATTTTAACAGTATTCCCTCGGGGTTTTAACGCTTAACATTTGGGGTTCAATAGTTTCATTTTAGGTTTAGAAATATTCGGAACGACGAATAAAACGTATACGAACTTTAAAAAATATAAATTTATATTTTAATTAACCATATGTAAAAAGTTTTTTAATATTATTTTTCAAATATATATATATATATATATATATATATATATATGAGAAAAAAAATAAAAACATCCAAAAACGCCACTCTCTGTGGCGTTCTTCCCCAGCCCCTATTTTTCCAAGAATTTATGTGTCTATCTAGTATATATTACTAATATTATGTTACTAAAGTAGTATAAAGCTTTCTTGTTTTCATTTTTTGTTATTTCCTACTGAGGCGGGCCGGTTGAACCGTGAACGTGCTGGGCGAGTCCCTCTCATTTTATTAGTACTACTACACACTGGCCAGCTCTACTTTCAACACATACTAGTCTAAAACCCGTTCCCCACAATACCAAAACGCTACATTAACATTTGTTTTAACTTTTAAGTGTGGAAACGCTGAATTAGCTAGAGTTTTTTTTTTAAAAAGTAAATAAAAATCCTGCAAAACTCTAGACGCCATAGCGTTATATAAAAAAAAATCTTAAAACGTTAAGCAATCTTGTATTTTGGAATGATAATTGGTACCAATTTTTTGATTTGTGATATTTGGGACCTTTTAATTCAAAATTGTGATAAAAAGGAACAACACCCGAGAGTAATTAGGTAATTGGGCTTCTGTTGGATCAATTTAAGTATACGCATTCACCGAATGCGGATTCAATTGGTTAAATAGGGCTACGAACCCGACAACTATTATTTTGGACACACCATACATAAATATTAGTTATTTAGGGCATTTTCTCGGAATAATGAGGGGCAATACATGGGGAACAATTTATAACATTAGTTTTTTTTTAATATGTGTGTTTTTTCCAAATGTGACAAATAAAAGGAATGAATGGAGTAAATTAGTAGTCCATTTTTCAAAAAAAAAAATTTGTTTCAAAATAGTTGTCTTACTTCTATTTTGAAGATATTTTTTACTTAAACTTCTCATATTATCCTTGAATTTTAATTTTCAAGATTGATTTCATGTATTTGTTTTTAGCCATTACAATATTTGAATACATATAAAATTAGATTATTAATATTTAATTTTTTTGATTTGCATAATTTTTTGAAAGTGAGGGAATAACATTAGTAAACAAATTTCAAGAAATGTTAATGGATAAGTAATGTTGACGGAGGAATTTGGTAACAACAAAATTCGAGGTACTTCGCCGGAAATAAGATCTACAGCGGTGGTCCTTTGCCGAAAAGAGTGGTGGCGTGTGGTGGCTGTTTGTGATTGGTGGTTGAGATTGATAGGGTTAGTGGCGGCTATTCAGAGCTCTCGACTTCCAACCCCTCAATCGGCCTACGTACCCTTATATTTATAGGGATCAAGCCAGACGTAGTTCTTGGAGAGCAAGAAACCCAAATGGGCTTGGATAACGGACCAGCTTCCGGAATGTTCTACTATGAGGCCTAACCACAAAGGCCCAAGGCTCATCCAGGATCTCAAGACTTCACGGATAAGGAAACTTCCCCCGTCGAGGACTAGTCCTATCCGCTACCAGCTATTTCTTGATTTCAAGGATGCAGGTATAGCCGTGGTTTACCCCAAGTGCAGAACGCATCCCTGTCCCCCGAATGAGAAGCACCCACCAGATAGCAGGACAGGTGATCCAGAGCTTTTGGGTGCAAAGTGCAGGATTACTCCAAAGTTCCCCAATGAGGACGCGCCCATTGGCTACAGGAACAGAGTAACTCCAACAGTAACTCCAACAGTCTCCTAGCATGTTTTTTATAAATATTATAAATAATTAGGTTTATAGTGATTTAGAATATTATAAGGCATGACAACTACAACAATGCTCCTCATTTTTACTTCTTGTTATTATAATAATATTAAAAAAAGAGGGAAAAAGGTGAAAGAGAGAAAAAAGTGTATTAGAAATGGAGGGAAGTGAATATTTTATTAATGAAAAATGAGATAAGAAATGACTAGGAGGATCTTATAAATAAGAAAGGAAAGAAGCATCCTAAATTATTTTTAAGGGACAACTAGGAGATTGTTGGAGTGATATATTTTGCCAAAATCCTTATATTTTTAAGTTAGGAGCTCATATAGCTAGTATTTTGGAGTTGCTCTTAGAAGAAAGCGCCACACCCACACTTTTTTTTTTAGGAACGAAACTTAAAAAACTGGATGAAGAAAATTTGTAATAAAAATTTTAAAAATAAAAGGATAAAGGCCAACTTTACCATAAATAACATCTTTTGTTACAGGATTGCCAGCGCCCGAGTGGTGGCCAAATATATCGACCAACTACGCATTTTCAATCAGGCAAATAGGTGTTACGCATGTTGAGACTGGGTAACGCCTTTTTTTTTAAAGGTCAGTTACGCATTTCTGATCAACATAACACATGTATTTCATTTTTCTATATTTTATAAATATCCTATTACGCAATCACCAGGAGTGTAACGAACCTCTATTACGCATTCTTCTTTTGGGTAATGATTATTACGGATTTTTTATCAGCATAATAAATGTATTTCATTTTTATATATATTTTTATAAATAATATTTCTAAACCCCAAAATGGAAAAATTGAATACCAAACGTTAACCGTTGAACCCCTAATGGAATCCAGATAAATTTTAAAATTATAAAATTGAATCCGGCGGCCTGATTTTAAATGCTAACGCGTTTAAAAATCAGGATAAGTTAGGGTTTAGGACCCTAAACCCTAAACCCTAACCCTAAGTCTGTATACGGTTTATTCGTCATTTCGAATATTTCTAAAATCCTAAATGGAAAAGTTGAACCCCAAAGTTTAATTGTTGAACACCTAATGGAATTCAGATAAATTTTAAAATTATAAAATTGAATCCGGCGGCCTGATTTTTAAACGCTAACGCATTTAAAAATCAGGATAAATTGAACCCGTAAGGGAAGAGATAAATTAAAAAATTTTAATTAAAATTTTTAATAATTTTAAACCCCAAATATTGGAATCCGTTGAATAATATTTTTAAAAATTGGGTAATTTTACTTAAAATTAAATATAGATTTAGTAATTTTGACTTAAAGTGAAATTTGACTTAAAAAAAATTTAAAATTCATAATATTTAAACTTTACAAGAGTCCTGAAACAAAAAAAAATTAAAAAAAATTGGATAAGTCATAAGTCATAAATCAAAAATACATAAAAGGAACTTATGACTTAATAAAGTTTTTTAACTTAAAGCTCGGTTTTAAGCAAGTTACACAAACAGAGCAAAAACTCCTTAAAGGAGCTTTCTCCTTTAAGGAGGAGTAGCCAAACACGCTTGAAATAAGTAATTATAATTTATAACTTATATTTTCGTGTTTGGATGATTAATTTATAAATTAAAGGTGTTTGACAATCTTCTTCTATATATAATAGGAGAACAAGAGGATATTATAGGGGCATTTTGAGCCAATAAACCCTATGTGAAATTACAATTTTACCCTTATATATTACAAAATTACATTGATTTGCCACTCCCTTAATTGAAGAAAAAAAATAAATTATTTCGTGTTTGTGGGGAATTGAACCAACAACCTCCTCTATATATTTCTTTCTCCAAACCATTGTGCTACATCATGTTTTTTGTTATGGAGTTAAAACTCTTTTTACATAAGTTCGACCTCTCTGTTATTTTATTTTTACTTTTATCTATCATTTTATTATATATATAATAGCCTAACAAGGGGCCATAATTCATGAGACATTTTAGAGTGAATTGAACCTAAGTCTCTACAATGTGTAGAAAGCTTCTTACCACCACACCTCACTCTTACGTGTTTTTGTATGATACACATTATATGTGTGTAGGTGTGTCGTGTAAGTGAGAAAAATATGGTACTTTAGTTACTGTGATATATTAACAAATTTTAGGTACTTTAGCTATTGCGGTATATTAACAAATTTTAGTCATCAATTTATTCTTACATTTATTGATTCAGATTATAATATATTATACACATTATAGATGTGTGTGCATGTTGCTTGAGTGAAACAAAATTTGATATTTTTAATTATTGCAACATATTACCAATTTTTGGTTATAGTTTTATTTTTACATTTGTTGATTCAAATTATAGTATATTATATTAAATCAAATTATCAGTTAGTGATACATAATATATGGTTTGGTTATACGTTTTAAAACTGAAATAATAATAATAATAATAATAATAATAATAATAATAATAATAATAATAATAATAATAATAACAATCAACATAATATCAATAACAAAAATTTACTATATAATGATAATTCCCTTAAACAACCCGACCACTCATTCATACATGTTTTCAATAATATACATGATATCTTTGTGTATGTGCCGCGTAAGCGGGGCAATATTATATCATTTATTAATATTATTCTCTATCGATGGCAATATGTAGAACTATATAAATTATTTATTTGACAAATTTATTGATTTATCAAATATTTATTTACCAAAATACAGTTGATAGAAAGGTAAATTTTTAGAACTTTGTAATAAATTAAAATATCAATTAAAAAAATATAATAAATTTTAGAAAATAAGTAAAGCGAGAGACTCGTGATTCGCATGAACTTTTAATAACTGAACAAAGCATGCATATACAAAATTCAGTAAGAGAAACAACAAACTCATTCAAATCTTTGGTCTATCTGTTCACTCCAATTAGTATCTTTGGATGAAGCTGTTTCTGAAAAAAGAAAGGATAAATTTATTGTTCAAAGCTATGAGCAACTTCAACTAATAATGATACAATTACGAAAAAATATTCTCAAGTTTGATAAGCCTGTAGATACAAAAGATATACACTCAGTCAATTAAAATTATCTGGTATTTTGAAAGTGAGACGGACAAAGGAAGAGAAATAAAGGCAAAGGATGCTTAAAATGAAGAAATTAAAAGAAAAGAGATGGAAGAGTTAGAAAGATAGTTTTAAGAAGTGAAAGCGCAAGACCCGAGTATCGTGTTACGAATTTTTTGTTTAAAATCTAGAGTAAAACCTACACTCTTAGAATACAACATCTTTAACGCTATTTTGTTTCTATCTTGAATAATATTGGAGATCCAACTAAGTGGATGCATCATTTTCAAAGAATTGAAAGAACAATTTAGGACATCCATAAAACACTCGAATTCTATTTTATTATTCACAACAAAATTAAAAGCTGACATGACTACTATCAATATTACTCGTATTATTTTTCAGATTACAAACTTGAACATACCTACACAATAGTCACATATGTCATTAACAAGCAAAAATCAATTAAAATCAATCATATACTTTAAATGATATTGATCATGCACAATATAATTTAAAAATACAATTTAAGCTAGCGACCCGTGCATCGCACGGGTTTTTACGCTAGTTATGATTTATAAGTTATCAATTTTTTTTAATTTAATGCATAAAGGATTTTCTTAATACATGAATATTTTCTTAATTTAATTCTTAATTTAATTCATAAAGGATTTAATGTACACGGACAGAAGACACTTGCTAAACAGTAAGGAACACTGAGAATCAGAGAGGCAAAAGTTCGTTGTGAAAGAGAAAATAAGTCAGAATGAAAAAATACCTGTTTTTGTACTTTTTTCTTACGGGTTTATCTACTATAAAAAAGCTCATTTATTTATTCAGCCGAATAGTTTGAGACAAGTACGAATGGGCCAATTAAGTTGGGCCAACTGAAGTGCCAAACACCCACATTACTTTGTGTGTCAATCAAATACACTGTATGATCAATTTGTATTCATAAAAAGATCAATGTTTATGGGAGATGATGACCGTCTTATACCCCCTCGTTCCGTCCTTGAATAACGCAAAATGGTCAATGTTACAAAATCGAAAATGATTCTTTGATATTTATGACTATAATACACACAAAAATTAAAAAAAAAGTTAACTTTTAAATGGAATTTTATTATCTGTAGATCCTCAATAACGGAAATAACAACTTCCTAGAAGAATATTAAACACGGCCAACTAATTTGCAGGACTTCCGTCGTAGGGATTCGGGTTCTCTACTTAGGAGAGCTCTGCATTACGATTCTTTACTGCAGTTGTAGCAATAATCTGAAGCACACTTGTTCCTCACAATTTCACATGGCCAATACCTCCTTTAAATGAAGGGTAAAGAGGTTGCGATCTCCTAAAACTGAAGATATCTTCTATCTGAACATAGCTTGGTTCCAATTTTTCCTTCTTGTCTTCTTCATACTCGGAAGAGTGGGAATTCCCGTACACTCGCACACTTAACGACTTCTTTTGAGGGGCACCTACTTTTATATGTTCATTAAAGAAATCAATCAGGTCTTTCTTTGTCACCTGCTTTAATGCTGCAACCTGATTTATCACCAATAAGTTTGGTTAGCCATGGTGATCATTTCTGTTACTGAAAAGACTTAAAAAATGAACTCTATCAACAAAGAAGCCAGCAGCTGACAACATTTATCAGGTTACACTGGTGCAGAGAACAGCTTCTGTTACCGACACAACAGATGTTCTTACCTCACAGTCTCTTCTACCAAATTTCAGGGTCCCATCATAAACCTCCCGCCAATAGAATCCAGATTCTTCTCTCAAATTTTTGTGCTTTTCGAGCTTCATATCTATTAGTGCGTTGACATTGCTCTGTGACAATAAATACAAGTGCTTGTGACGAAACTAAACATCAACATGACCAGAAATTGATAGAGTAAGAAACCAGCATTAAAATATTTGTAAAAAGGAATTATAACCAGATTGTTAATAAAATTGCTTAAAATCATCATCTTATCTTTGCGAAAGTCCATTTACCAAATTTTATATACTATCTTCAGTCCACTATTGACCATTAATTTATTTTAAAACCTCTTAGTAAATACATGTAATAAAGAAAACCATCAGAGTATATATGAAAAGCTCAAGTTAGGTGGCTTGTCATATATTCTTCCAAATTAAACTCCAGTAGTTTCTGTGTACAAATTATCCAGTATGCAATGGCTTCATGCAAAACATACATATATGTAGAATAGTCAGTGCAAGATTGCTGACCAAAAGCCATAAATCAAAAATTAAATTTTCTTCCGGGTTACTAAAATATTTGAACTTGAAAATATTGTTAATCCTACATTATCGTTTGGCACCGAATTGTGTATCTTAGCCTTTGCCTATCATTTGCACTGTAAAAGAACACACTAATCTTATCTACTGTCATCCTGTAATACTAGTCAACAAAGAAACTTTTATATTCCTAAACCCAATGCAATTTTTGATGCAACGCAAGGGGTCATATCAATATTTAGATGAATTTAATTCAGCATGAAAGGCAACTAGATATCTCACCTTGAATTCTTCATTGGACATCTCATCAAGTTTACTCTCAAAGATCTTCAGGAATGATTCAACTCTCAAATCAATTTGTCTAGGACCCTGTAAAGTTACCAAAGATAAACAACATTTCTAGAAAGCCAATAAAATAACAAATCATACGACCAAGAAACAGGATCTACCTTAGCTGTTGATTGAATAATAAACTGCACTCCACGTACACCAGAATCATTCCTACATTCACGTTTATACAAATACAATTATCGATTAGGACTTCAGGACTTAATTTTATCTACATGGTGTAAAAGGTTGTGCTCCAAAGTAGTTTAGAAACAAAGATGAGTACCTTTGCATTAGAACAGTGATATAACCAAGTTGCTCTACTGATCTTAGCTGATGGAAAGCTGGTTGTTTTGCAACCAGAGCAAAGAGCTGGAGCTTGACATTCAACATAAAATCATCTTGGTGTACCTGCATTTAGTAGGTATAAGTATAAAGAATATATCTAAGATAAATAAGAAAGCCGGTTGTTTTGCAAACAAAGTACATATTCTGCCCAGGTGGAAATGTATAAAATACAGTGCATCCTTTGCTAATGCCGTCACTCTCTGACAGCAGAATTCTACTTTTGGAACATTCTCACTATCATTGAGTGCCCACTTTTGCAAGAAATTGTTAACTTGACTTGTGGGCACTTTTAAGTTTTAAGCTTGTTTGAAGGATCCACAGAACATAAAATTAACGGAACAAAGTACACAGAGAGGGAAAATGTACATCACAAAATACCATCTAGTTTTTCTTGTCCAAACTACAGATATACCTGAATATAGTGAACAAGGGCAGAGTTCTCATCACTTGGATTCAACCCTTCGGCAGTGTAGAAGTAATTTCTGCCCCTATCAAGCTTGACTACTCGATTTGTCAGATGTTGAGATGGGAATAGAGCTTTAGATTTGGGATCCAGGCCCTTGTATAAAACATTTTCTACATGTTGAATTATCGATTCTGCTTCATTTGGTTCGATGTTCCCTAAATGAAGAACAGGAGATAGTAAATCCAATTAGACAACAATTAATGCAGTGAATGGTAATTTGAGCACACCCATTAAAATTTAAGTACCTGCTACATAGCACTCAATGAAAGTCCTTGATATCATAAGGGGATAAAATTTAGCAAGATGATCAGCTTCAAGATGGGGAAGAGCTTCAAGCTGATCACTCCACGGCCATGTCTGATCCTGTAGTATTAATGAACAATAGTACATTGCTTGCTGGTATGGCTGTTGAAACTTGAAATTTTGATAATCCTTTGTGATCGATTCCTGGTAACATGTCAAAAGAAATACCTTACTTGCAATATCAGTCAGCACCCTTAACAGTAATTAGAAAATATGAAAATTTCTGTAAAACAGTTGTTAAGCTGTACATACGTGCAAGGCCACAATTTTTGAAGTATACATTGGGAATATCTAATGGTAAAGCTAGCTAGGGAACGATGCATATAGCAAAGCGACAGAACACTGATTCTAGTAGTGCAACATCTATATCCACTTGATATGTAGGTTGTGTGCTACACTCAGAAGGTAGAGCAACTACTTGGGACAAAGCTGCAGCTTAATTCTTTTTTTTTTTTTTGTTTTGATAATGGTCTATTGTAGAAATTTATATACTCACACCCCTGCCTCCACTGAGGTTTGAACCTCAACCTCTCATTACCAAGAGCAAAAATATTTAAGAGATCCTAATGAACTTGTTCAAACCAGAAAGAGTCCAACGTTATCAACATGGCAGAATATGATACATCAATTACAATAAAATTAGCATCGACATGAAATGTACTAGCGCTTTGAATATGTTGGTATAGATTGGATGACATAATAGACTAATAGTATAACATAAACTAGATTGCACAATGTTGTGCTGTTTTTAATGTGCAAAGATACGGTATATTTACCTTTATCACTGAGAATCTGTCGGGTTTCACTTCAAAATTTGCAATCTTTTCAATGACTGTTTCAAGTAAGATCTTCAATTTGTGGTTATATCCAACTACAGTCACCTGAAGATTTCCAACAGTGTGCTTGTTAGTACGAGCTGATTCAGTTGAATGTACAGATATAAAATTTGTGAATTAGATTTAGAATTAATTGCACTTTGCACCCTTGTACTTGGGCGAAAATTCACTTTGGTGCCTACTATTCAAACAATTGCAAATTGCATCCCGATTGTTTCAATCCCGCTACAGTTTGCACCCATTTAACGATTTCAAGCTAATTTTGACTGTTACCGTTAGTCAAAGTAAGGGTATTTCAGTCTTTAATTATTATATTAAACAATTTATTTTCAAAAAAAAAGTAAGAAACAAAATTTAAAAATTGATTTTTTTTCCAAAAAATTGAAAAAAAACACAAAATCTTAAATTTATGATATTTATTTTATGGATAATATTTTGAAAATTATAACAAATGTAGTTTATATTTAAATAATATTTTACGAGAATTTAGTAATGTAAATATTTATAAAAATATGAATTATAAATTATATTTTAAAAAATCTGTGAATTGTAGATAAAATGTTGGTAAATCTAAAAATCTAAAAAATATAAAAGTAATTGAAATAATTTAATTTTAAAATTATTGTAGAGTATAATGACCGAAATACCCTCATTTTGACATTTTGACTAACGGTCACGGTCAAAATTAGCTTGAAATCGTTGAAGGGGTGCAAACTGTAGCCGGATTGAAACAATCGGGATGTAAATTGCAATTGTTTGAATAGTAGGCATCAAAGTGAATTTTTGCCTAAGTACAGGGGTGCAAAGTGCAATTAAGTCTTAGATTTATGAAAAAATTCCTTGATTTAAATTTTGTGGCTTTCCAAGCATCAATCTGTAGGTTATCCTGAATCGGGTAAAAAAACAAATCTTAAACTTAGCAGAAGTACAGACTATGTTGAAAGAAATAAAAGCAGGGACTTAGGGTCCGGTTATGTATCAAGCATACCAGTGACGGAGGCAGGAAAATTTTTCCGGGGGGGGGGGGGGGGCGATTTTATACTATAAGTTCAAAAATTTTAAAAAAACTAATTTTAATTATAAATAAATTGAAAACCAAAAAAAAATGTAAATTTAATTTATGTTACATTATTGTCGATAATTAAATTTACTAGAATAATGATTAGTTGTGTTTATAATTTATAAAAATATGTGAAAACTATAGAAGTTGAAAGCCCAAAATAAAAAGCTATAGGATATAGAACTTGCAAGGAGTTGAACCCTGATTTTTGGGATGGAAAACAAGCCTAGTGACCAGCTGAGCTACAAACACAATCAATGAAATAAGTATACTACTACATTGTTATTAGGAAACTCAGGGGGGCCAGGGACCCCTCTGGACCCCCTCCCTCCGTCACTGAAGCATACATTATCATGTCCCATTTCTGCAAAATTTAGTAAACATAAAAGGCTACATACTGGAGTACTAGGGTTTGTAAGAAAAGATTAAAACTATAAAGTAACACGGTACCTGAAAACCATTATCCGTGTGATTCACCGCATAATAAAGACCAGCAACCTGAGCATAGTAGGCTGAAAGATACACATTAAATACAATTATAGATATGACAGAAGAATAAAATAGATCTGGGGTATGCATTTAGTAATCAGTCACTAATCGAGTAAAAATAAATTACATTGTAAATGGTTTACCATATTCATTCAAGTAATCAGTCACTAATCGAGTAAAAATGTCCGTGAGAACTTCAGCTTCAGGTGAGTTTACAGCAAAGGGGCAGTTAAAATCTATCTTAACATATGCCTTCGGAGTGAAAAAAGTCGAATCAGACTTGTACCACAACCTTGAGTATGGTGATTTCCTTAGCAAGAGGGGAAGCAAGGCCTATTATTAAAAAGGCAAGTCATTGAGAATCTCGCTTTCAGTATGAGATCTTATATGATTGTCATGGCAAAGTAAAAAGAATAAACCTTCTCTTGGGGACTCTTAAGAGCCAAATCAGTTGGTATAAACACATTTTGGGTGGGTAAATGCAGATGTTGATCAGGTGCTCTTTCAATCCATTGCTGAAAGCACATAAAGTTGTCATATTAATTCGCAAGAATCTAGTTAGAATTGGTATAAGCTTGCTGAAAAGTAATATCACTGTTTCACATGTTTAGAAAGCAACCACCAACAGACCTCAACCACACTCCTCGTGATTTTCTCCAGGGAATATGCAGTTCCATACCATGGTTCAGTCTTGTCAGTTTGTCCCTCAAACTTCATTGACGACCAAAAGACTCTGTCAAAAGATAACTTATTAATATAAATACATAGCACAATAATATAAGCACTGCACATATACAACTCTAACTAATTTTCAATTTTTTCATGCATTAACTTAGTGAGCACAAACGGGTTCTATAAAAGCTTAAGATTAATTATGCAAGAGACCAATAAACTTGTTTAATAGTTCAGCAATTACAATAGTAGGAGGCAAGGCTTCGTGGGTATGAAAGATATACATACAGACAGCAGTATTATTTCAGTGAGCTCCAGCATTGGAATCTACTTTTGTGGTGGTTTCCTAGTTGCAGCAATCACTGGCAACCGATTTCGGTAAAAAACTGAAGAACAGGTTAGAACTTTATAAACTCACTTTTGAATTTGTTTCAATAGTTAATTTCGTATAGCCCTTAGATTTGATGTTCTTGAACTTCCACTAGTTTATTTGTTCATACAAGTGGTAAGATCCAGTCACTTCAAGAACAATTTTCTGATATTAATGAGGTAAACAAACGTTCCGTTGTGATTTATGATGATACTGGCATTTTAGCTTGAGTTATTTGAGGTAGGACAAAGGGCCTTTAGCTTTAAAACATTTCATTTCAACTTGGGAATCTAATAGAAACAACAATATTCTACAAACATGCTTCATAATGTTGCAGCATTACAGGTCAGATCTGGTTGGTGAAGGGCTAATATTGAGAACATAGCCTGAGGATTAACAAGTTTAACCATGAAACCCTCATTGTATAAGCTTGAATCTCAAAAATTATAACTTTGATACTTGAACATTATGAACCTTTACCGTTGCTAATATATTTTAACATGAATTGAGGATAGAATTGGTCAAATAATCGAAGTTTTAAATTTAAAGTATAATTCTATAAAAATCAGGGTTTTATCTGTTCAAACGTGTAAACAATTTCGATAAAAATTTTCATTAAGCCAATAGACAATTGTGATGTTCACTAGTCATCGCATGTATGAGCAGATAACACTATATAGGAGGAAGGCAAAATCAGCATGACTGCAAATACTTTATTACAAGTAGCTTCAGCTACAGAGAGCAGTAAGTGCTTACCTGACACTATCCGGGGAAAGCTCATTTAGCATTGACTGGATAATCTCTGGGTTGAACGTAGATGGCAATGATGATCCAGCTAACCAGTCTCTTGTAGGATACAACTGAATATGTCCTTCACGAAGTCAGAAACAGAAGTATTGACCCTAACACAACAAATTTGAACACATTTCCAAACATGCAATTGAAGTTCATAACTATGTCTTATCTATGATAGAAAGGAAAGAAAAGAACAGAAAGAGATACTCAAACTAGATAAGGGGAGCATATATGACAGTAAAAGGCAAAGAAACTATAACCTTCACAAAACCACAGCTACTAACTATATGAACCACATAGCCCATCAATCTTCTGGGACCATTAGATTTTAGGATACTCTGTTCTATCGGTGAACATCCCTAAATGACGACTAATTGAACAGGGACTGTCCTATCTTAAAGCACTGGACATGATAGACAAGCCTTGATGACTGATCAGAAAGTATCTTTTTAAGAGAGCAGAATCTTTAATATATTAAAAGTATATTTCTAATGTCAATCATGTGCATTCAAGGCAATCTCAGAAACAAGAGCAGCTTAACAAAGTGGTTAACATGCAACAATGGTCAATAATAAGGCAGACAGTGGAATAGTCAAGTAGCCAACTGAAATATGAATATAAAAGAAAGGGTGGGTGATAGTCAGCTAAAGGAAGGGTGGGTGATAGTCAGCTGTCTGAAAATATTCTTAGTTTCAATTGTTAGACACAGACACACACATGATATATATACGAGTCTATTTACATAACATTAAACATGAGTGATAATAAGAATTTACTGCTGATAGCAAATATGGAAATACCTGCATGTTGGATGCCACATTGACCACATAGTCCATGGGACGAATTTTGTCCTGATAATGGAAGGCTGTCTCACAGATGGCTGAAAGCTTCATGGACAAATCCAAGAGACAGAAAATCAGAATATCTAGAACAAGAAAAAACTAAAACATAAAAATCAAACCAAGGTAGGAAATAAATGACGCAGCACAACAGAAATACACAGGTATATATATGCATCGTCTAGTCAAAAGAAGTAGAAGTTGAACAAAGGTTAGATTAACTCGGTGATAAATCCCAGAGAACAAATTTGCAACTTGGCATAAATACAAAGCTGATAAAAACAAAAGACAGGGAAGCCAGGTCAAGTACTATGTGTTTAAGACTGGAAATTCTACAGAGAGATAAAAAAAACACTTGCAGATTCATGAGATTATATTAATAGTTAAAAAAGGTAACAGTGTGGCGAATCGATATGCTTGTGAGGTAAGAAGCCCGTATATCTAATATCTATGTTGTATATGAAACTGGAAGCAATTCAGCAACAAAATTATAGACAGCACGTAAAGATGTACCTCATCAAAAATCCACTTGCAAACTCCCGACTGTTGGAGAACGCGGATATATTTGAAAAGCAATGCAACGATGTCTTCAAAATGTTCTAATAGTACGCCCAAGAAAAATCAGAGTGAAATAAACAAATTAAGTACACCTAAAGTCGCACCAATATTAATACAGGTAATGCAATTAACCTTAATATATATATATAGGGTTGGACTCCATAAAGAACACTTTAAATAAAGAACAACAAAGAACACCTCATATCTAATAGATCCATTGCCCCTGGCGGGGCAACCCAATACAAAAAAGTTCTTATTTTTTTAGGCTCTAACCATCCAGCAAAAAAAAAAAAAAAAAAAATTTTGAAAAGTTTACTGTTCATCGATGACGTCATCAGTGACGTCATCATGAACAGTAAAATTTTCAAAAAATTTTTTTTTTTTTTTTTTGCTGGATGGATAGAGCCTAAAAAAATAAGAACTTTTTGTATTGGGTGCCCCTGGCGGGGCCAATGGATCTATTGGAATAAATGATTTTATAGTGTTCTTTATTGTTCTTTATATAAGAGTGTTCTTTATGGAGCAAAGGCCTATATATATATATATATATATATATATATATATATATAGCCAAATCGATGCCCCAAGTACACATCAATCATAACTTGATTTGCACGTACCAATACGAAATGATAATTCATACAGTTTGCATGTACCGCAAGTCACAACCCGTTCATATATTTTTACCTCTTTTTTGTATGACAATGAAAGTAGAACAAGTATAAGTACTTACCATGACCCGCATCAGTCAAATCTATATTTACTTTGAAGAAAGAGAATTCACGAGTCCCATCTGATTCACCAGCTGATAAGCTTGTAGCCCAACCTGCAGACAGTGAATAAATGGTAAGTAACAGCTGATAAAGATGTATCGTGAACATTAAATGATCGGCTCATTAGCAGCTATTCTAGGAAAGTAAGAAGCAGTATATTAGTTTGATTAAATGATTGGCTCATCACAGCTATTCACGAGAAGTAAGAAGCATTGTTCTTGTTACTAATATAACCTTAAATATTCTAATTATATTCATGACTTGAAACTCACCTATATTTTCAATACATAAAGGTAGAAGTGCACATTTCTAAAATGGAGACTCAAAGGAAAGGAAAGGAAAGCTTTTAAAAAAAAACATAGCCTTGAAAAAGAGGCCAGCACTCACTACCATACAAAATTAGAGCACATAACCACTGTAGCTTAAACATTGCAACATAACAAATTACTAGAACACATAATTACTGTAGCTTAAACATTGTAGCATATACAACATATTCAGGATCAGATGTGTATGTGTGACGTGAGTGTGTGAGAAAGAGGATGATGAAAACTAACCCAATTTTTTTAAGGCATAAAACAGAGATCCTTCTCCTTCATGGCCAATCAAGTGACCAAGATACCGGCTAGGTCCGTCCTTGTAATGAAGAATACCGGGGGTCACTGGCCATGTGAAGCTTAACTTGTGACCTTGTTTTATTGGGACCGTTTTCACAAGAATCTGCACAGCAAACGTACCAAACAGGCACCGCGATATTAACATCTCAAAGAACAGAAATTTCCATATGAAGAAAGAGGCTTTAAGAGCTTCAAAAGTTCAATTGCAATTCTTTCAATAAATACAAACATCTTTATATGCGACTTGCCACATGTCCCAATTTGCGAAAAATATATTTTACATATGAATTCATTCAATTTGTTTAATCTCTTAGCCTGGTCTTTTGAAGTGTTGTGACCTATTTGAGGTTCACTGGAGCATACAAATAATATGTATCTTTATATTAATGGCCAGGATAATAAGATTGCGCTGAGCTCTGTAGATATTTCACATTTCAGTATTATTCAAACAGGTATTTGATCAGAATCTACTATCAAATACATATTTAATGCTTTCCTGGTTTGATGCCATTCTATGACGAAGTTCGATCTCAGATTATTCGACTCAGCCACCATTTCTGATTATGTTAGATCTCCTATCTACGCTTCTGTCACAAACCTGATTGTTAAGACCATGCTCATTACTAGAAATTCACATATATTTTCCTCTAAAGATCCATCAGCCCAAAGCTGACAAAATGTAGTTTAATTGTAACAGCCCGAGTTAAATCACAAGCAAGACCAAATCAAATATCTATGCGAACCTTAGATCCGAAGGACAAATAACCCACTCAGCCAAGTGCAACATATTTAGGTCAACCAGAAGCCCCCATAATATGGTGAACTTGTTTGCTGCACTTTATATTAGAAATTACGCTCATATTATGATCAAAATAACTAACAAGTTTAAATGTGGGACGGTAAAGTAATTTTTTTCTTTTTCTTTCAGGTGCATTTTTTCTTTCTAGAACTGAATTCATTATCTCTCAAGACGAATAGAGTTTTACGAATATTTGTATAAACCACAGATGCATAGGATTCAAGTCCAAGCCTGAAGCTAATGAACACAACCAATAAACAACATACAACCATTTCAAACAGTATCTTTACGTAATTGGATTTGCAAAGAAATTAGTAAGAATACTGCAGGCAGCTACCCAATGGACCTCTATCCTATCATTTTCTGCGAAGCTTTTGCAATTGCGCACACCCACACACAATATCTTTGAAAAAAATTAAACGAAGAAATGTATATAAATGATCACTATGACCAATATAATTTCTAGTTTCTTATTAAGAAAAATAAATTGTAACAATTACCTGAAGGTGTTCTGACATGCAAGGCTGACCAGGAAAATGGAGACTACTACGATCTCTGTTGCTGATGTCCTGAAACTTGTTGTTCACCTGACTTTCGATTTTGTCAAGGCTCTCTGCAATTATAATGTATAACAAATTGATATGGCTCATAATTCATGTAAGCAACATAGAACATGTCAAAAGCTGTTATTAGGATTATTTTTTATAATACCTTTTCCATACACAACTAGACACATGAGGTTGGACGAGTAATTCTGTTCATAGAACTTGAGAAGTTCCTGTCTTGTGTCTACACCTTTTGACTTTGGTCGTACCTCCAACGTATCCCAATTACCTGTAAAAGTGAATATTATCTGGCACATCAATATTTAATCAGACACAGTGTTGAATAGTTCTACTAGGCACAGGCTTAGGGTTTCATCATAGTTAGAAGGTAATGCTTTATTTTGGTTAAGTTTGTGTAACTTTATAGACATATTGCTCAATTATGTCATACTTATCAATTTTTGAAACTATACTTGATTGATCTGGTTAGACGGGTTTTTTTTATGGTTGCTACATAATTTCATCTCGAGTTGTTTCTTGTGGAATATGTGGTAAGTCTATGGCTTGACAGCTAATCAAGACCCATGTTTAAATTTGAATTTGCAAAAAATGTGGACATTGCAAATCCTCTCACCTTTTCAATTATTGAACCTTGACATTGTTTTTGATTTTTTGTTGATTTTTAACTGTTAGATCTAGTTAAGTATTACCTTTTAATGTGATTTAAGGATGCCATTTAGATCAAATCTCGTTTTGTTGCAAGTGCGTTTGTAAGTTTAAGAATCACCCAAAGATCGGGTGGTGCTGGTACAAGCTATTGTTCATAATATTAAGTAATAAGTTCCCAAGTGGTAAGGCGCTATATATGCAGACCTGTACTAAATTTATGGTATGGATGATCTTCTGCACTCAGATGCTTTTGTAGCTGCACACACAAATAACCAAAGGAGAGGAAGTTCAAAATCCGGTTCTTTCTATTTGTCAATAGAGGCACAAAATTTTGACAAAATACAGAAGCATTTCCACCAATATTACATTTACGCATATCCTTATGTATTAATATCACGTCAATTACAAAGATAATAACTTTAAAGGATCTCAAAAGTTATGACTGAGTTTGTCCTTCAAAATAATCTAATAACACTCACATAAGAAAAAAATGACAAACACAACAGAAAAATAACACCAGTCAACATGTTTATAGAAAGGAAAGGAGGGAAGGAAAAACACAGGGGCACCAGTTGATTCAATATTCACCATACAATTTCGCAACAATTTGTTAGCAAAATATACTCTTTTGTGCTCGGCATAGATACTAAGACATTAAAATCATAACAGCTATTTTTCTCTAATATTAAGATTATTTTTAAATCTACTCAGAATTCTCAATTACGTTTAAACTTAAAAATATATAATATTCAAATATGATTTGACATGTATTAAAAATATTCCATGCACAAAATTGGAAATGAGGAGTATCAGAGCAGATAAAAAATCCACAGGTGCCTAAATATATGGTAATAAAGAATGTACGTTTACCAAACCATTTGAAGCTACAAATTTGACAAAAGAATTTGAGAATTTGAGGTGATAGACTAGATTTTTTATATTTTCAGGCTCCTCTAGCAGATAGCATATATGTTAAAGACAAGTAAAATAGCAAATAGATCAAACGTTAATTACCAACAGGACTAGTATACACAAACACAGATTCTAGTACCAATGAAAAGGAACCCTTTGGCCATGTCAGTTATAATCAGAAATGAAAGTTTATACCTGATTCATTCTCCATGCATCAGACAGTAAATTTTTCTGGTTCTCTGTCATAAGAATGAAAGGGGGAAGATATTGAGATACAAGTAGAAAACATGGAAGCTTAAATAGCTACAGTACTGGTATACTAACCAGAGTCTACCGCTTTTATCTCCCTAGTGGTGGCATCAGCTGACATTAATGGCTTGATAAAGAACTGTGCAAATCTAAAGTAAAGCAAAGGGCTACATTATAGTTGCACAGCTTCGTTGATATAATTAGAATAAAAGAGAAAGGACAAGCTTCTACCTGTCCAAAGCCTCTTCGAAACAGTCAGCATTAACATCAAAATAGAAGTTGGTTTGCTCAGAAGATGTAAAAGCATTTGTACTGCCACCGTGCTATAGAGTAAATGTTTAAAACATGGAAGAAAAGGCTATTATTGAGTGACAACTACATAATAAAGATCCAATCATCAAGAAAAATAAGTAACATTTGTGCTACAAACTAGTAGTAATTTTATCATAAGAGAGGATGCAGTTCATTCTGTACAAGGGTAAACTAGGGCATTTTAGATATATGTAATACTATAAACCTCAATAGAACAGCCTATGGAAAAAAGTTTTAAACAAAATGTAGAAAGACTCCGAATCAGGAAACTAGAAAGGATATAAATGCAACAGCCATCCACTTCAGAGAAAATAGCCTAATTTAACGAAGGAAAAAAATCCCTTACGTAGTTCATACAGAAATTTCTAGAATATTTTAAAGATGCCAACAATAAATGTTCAGCTTAAGCGAAGACTTATTGCTTCGGTAAACCGAAGAGATTGATAAAATAATCCACAAGAGCCAAACAAACAATAACCTTGGTGGAGTTATTTTTGAGGAACTTACCTCACGTGACAATCAACTTAAAAGAAGCATAAATATCATGACTTCATGAGAATAGATAAATTCAGTTACCTCTGTAATATACTTCGAGTAACTGTCCTCCAAAGGATATTTTTCACTGGCATAAAAAAGCATATGTTCTGCATACATCAATTGAACATCACGAGGATATAAGTTAGATATAAGAAATTTTACTGCCGGGTACGCCATATTTATATATGACATACATGTCTTCACTAACTTCTTGGGCTTCTTAAAATTCCAAATTATTTATTTTATTACATGTATATTGTAAATTGTAAACAACCTGAAATATAATGTCAATATTTACTAGGTTTAATATCATAGTGCTATCAATTGCAAGCATGAATCCAAGTTCTCTACACGTGTTTTTATAATGACTTCACTGTAACGACTTGCTCTTCTATAAGCAACAAACTTGGGACAAGACAATTGTGCTAGATGAGATCACTCTTCTACCAACCGAGTAGTTTTGTGGGTGTCATACACATATTAGACTAGGCTATTGTTGCAACTGCGGGCAACGAGAAATGAGGTGTTGATGGATGCATATCAAGAGGCCGATACTTGAATGGAGAATTTGGAAACAGCTTACTGTGGAATAAGTTGGTAATCTAAAATATTTTAGATTAAGTGTCCAGTATAAAGAGTTCTGCGTCGAATGGAGATTGTGCATAAAGGGTCTAGGATGCTCGGACTCTTGTGAAAGGATCCGACACGGACACGGATCAGGGTGTCAGATTCTTCAAAATCTAAATTTGCGGACTCGGGGATACGTTTAATAAGGATCCGACACGGGGATATGGACACGTCATTTTAAAAAATATATATATATAAATATATTTAGAATAATCAATAAAGTAAAAGTTATTGAAATTATACACCTGTTTAGTGAAATAAAGTTTTTTTTTTTGAAACAATTAGTGAAATAAAGTTATACAGCTGTTACAAAATTGAATCTTTCAAAATTATACAGCTATTTAGTGAAATAAAGTAAAAGTCTGACAATGGCCCACCACTCCATTGACTGAAAAATTGCATGTGGACACATAAGAGTCCAGATACATTAATTATGTAACATATACATACATCACTGTATCTCTTTCATCAATTATCCCCTTTTCCTTTATCTCTTTTGTCTCTCTTTCTCTAACTCATTGTCTCTCTCTTTCGTCTCTTTTCACATGGTCTCCTTTCATCCCCTTTTCCTTCTTTCTATTATTACTCTGTTCTATCTCCATTACTTCCGGGGACCTTGAATTTTTTTCGCCGGAATTCAGTCGCCGGCGGTGACGAGTCCGTTTTCCACCGACGAATCCGATCCGGATTCCGTGTCGGTATCCGTGTCGTGTCGTGTCGACACGGGTACGGCGGGGTCTAGGGGCGAGTCCGAGCATCACAGTAAAGGGTTGTGCTTGTTCTCTCATCATACTGTAATCATAGAAGGGCAGCCTAAGGCTTGATTTACAGCATTAAGATGTCTATATAAATGGCCTCGCTATCACTGTTACCCATGTTGTAGTTCTTTCTTAGGACTCGTGAAAGGAGGGAGCTTAAAATTCTGGTTGACTCAATCAAACACTTGGGTGTGATTGTTGTACAGTTAGGGAAAGACCAAACAAAAAGTTTCTCAATTTCAGTCTGCGAGTGATGCTATTATTTTCCTTCTTTTAATGTAGAGTTGTAATTTAAAAATTAGATACCTTTTATCAGATATACAAGAAAAACATCCAATTTCTGACTCATTCTACTATTGAAAGTATACTCTAGCAATCCAGTACTCCCCTGGAGGCCTGGATAGCCCTACCCTGTGCACAATTCTCCCTCGTGACCGAAAAGGTCCATGATTTACCCACAGTCTTATATAGTGTATACATTTACAAGGAGAACGTTTCTAGCTTATTTGATGTTATAACTCGTTTGATGCACGAATGTTTTTTTTAATAATTTTTATCTTATTACCCATATTTTCATATACATATTTTTTAATTAGTAGGAAAAAAAAGTTATTTATGATAATAAAATATCATAATATATTTTTGATAGTATTTTAAACGATAGTGTTTTAATTTTTAACTATAATATGTTATTGACGAAAATTTTTGATAGTAGTTTATAAGATAATATAAATGTATAATAATACTTTATTAAGAAAAGATAATAATTTTTTTTATTAATAATATGATATTGACGGGAATAGAACCTTAAACTCTTAAGAATAGTTTATAAAATAATATATATGTTTATAAAAATATGTTTTTGGTAAGATTAATTCGAACTTAACCAATGAGAATATTTTAAATATTAGAAAAGTAATATTCTTTTAGTATTAGATCCAACGGTTCTCACTAATCTGTCTCAAAATCCAACGGTTGCTATTGAGTGTACCAAAAAAAGTGTATCAAAAAATGTGTACCAAACCGACAACCAAAAATACCCTGTTTCGCTTATAATAGTATAGTATAGATGTGTGGGTATAGTGTATACATTTACAAGGAGAACGTTTCTAGCTTATTTGATGTTAGAAACACTGGAAAACACGTTTGATGGCCAATCTTAAATTCAAACAATCACACCAAAATCAAGACTTGAACAACACAATCACAAACAAGAAACTACGCATAGCACAAAATTGAAAATCAAACAAGAAAAAAAGAAGAAGATAAAGTTGACTTATTTAAAATGAAAGACTTACCAAGAAAATGAGCAAGACCTTCCAAACCCTTGGGATCACTAAACGAACCAACACAAACATTCATGGAAGCAGCACACTGAAACATTTAAATCAACCCCCATAATCATCAACAATTAATCAAGTAACATTAAAAAATTAAAATCAAAATCACAAACTTAAAATTATAATCAAGAACCTTATCAGTTTCAGGATCACTGATGAGAAGAACTTGAAGAGAATTATTCAAAACAACATTTTTGTATTCTCTCTTATCAGTACGAGGTTTCACTATCTCCACCACCCCGACAGCCATTCTGTGATTTTTAGATCTGCGTGCGGCGGCGGCGGAGGCTTATGAAACTGTGTTCTGTAGTAACAAACAATTGGAATTGAGAACTGGTATGTGTCTCTGTTTGTATGTATACACGCAGTTGTGTTGGGCTGTGTGTGGGTGTGGGTGTTTTATAGGTAGCGGGAGACTTAACAGAAGTGCCTTACTTTCTCGTACGGACCCAATCGGAGTCTCCAAAGCTTTGCTTTCTTTTCTTTTTTTTTTACCAAAAATCATATATTTTCCTATCTCCTTGAAAATTTGTCGTGGAATTTTTTAATCTATATTCTTTTTTAATATTTATCTGTTATGTGATCTATGCTATACTACTCCCTCTGTTTCTTTTTTCTTTGCTCATTTGCTGAATTTCACGGGTTTTAAAATAGTGGGGAATGAATGTTGTTTTTTATAGAGTAATGAGTATTGAATATTATTTTTAAGAAGTAGTGGGTATTGAATATTGTTTTTTTTGAGTAGTGGGTGTTGAATATCGTGTATGTTTGGGGTATCTTAAAATAAATAACTTATGACTTATAAGCACTTATGTCATATAAGTGATAAGTGGAGCAGTCAGTAGAGTGTTTGGTAAATCAGAACTTATAATCAGTAGATTGTTTGGGTAAATCAGAACTTATAAGTTATTTTTTTTTTATAATTTTCAAAATATTAATTTTTTATATATAACAATGGATATCAATGGATATATTTTGATGAATAGGGAAATTTGATATATACATATCAATTTTCTAATGAATGGATCGGGAGATATATGATTTTGAAGATTTGAAGGATATTATATATTGCGTATATCGAGAATAAGTTATAAGTTATAAGTTGAAAGTTAAGAATTCTTAACATTCAACTTATGGGTTTATAAGTTATAAGTTGAGCTAAAACTTATTTTGGCAAACAGCCCCTATAAGTGCTTATGGCCTTATAAGGCATAAATGCACAGTAATGTGAGATGCCAAACAGCCCCATTATTTTTAAGGAGTAAGTGGGTGGAATAGTGAGTATTGAATATTGTTTTTTTGGAGTAATGGGTGGAATAGTGGGTGTTGAATATTATTTGTAATGATTAGTGGGTGGAGTAGTGGATATTGAATATTGTTTTTTTGGAGTAGTGGGTATTGAATATTATTTTTTATGGATAAAAATAGAAAGGAGAAAAGTATTTTGAATATCCTTAAAAGGAAAGTGGGAAAAGAAATATGAGACAGAGGGAGTAGCTTATAACCCGTGCAATGCACACGGTTCCTTTTTAAAATTTTAAAATAATTTTACTTTTTAAAATTTTATATGTTATTAATTTACATTTAAAATTATTGTTAAAAGGTTGATAATACATAAGATTTTACACTTTCGATTTAATATTTGTACTCTACCTTGAATTATTAAAATTTGATTTGAAAGATTTTACAGCCCACGTGAAATTAACAAAAAAATCTTTAATTTAGTGATAGTTTAACAATTATTTTTCGATTAAACCTACTCAGAAACAAATATGAAAAGAAATTGGCGCTTTTTACATTGAAAATTCTATTCGATTTATGAATTATACTTATAATTTGTTTTGATTTTCAAAATACCCTTGTTATTATTTGAAGATAGTTCTACTAATAATAAAATACAATTCCTTATATATAATAAGCATAAGGGAGATCTTATCCAAATTTTTGGTCATCGTCTAGTCGTCGTCAATGTACTATCAAAATCTTTCTAATTATATCGTTTTTAAATTATAATTGAAAAACCAAAATACAATTTTATCGTTTTTAAAATCTTTAATTATAATTATAATTATAATTATATCGTTTTTAAAATCTTTCTAATTATATCGTTTTTGAAGATGGTTCTACTAACAACCAAATACAATTTGGGGATTTTGTCCAAAACTTTGATAATCGGTAGTTTGGACCTCTATACGACAAATATCTTAAAATAAATAGATGAAAACCGTTGGATCTAGCATAAAAAATATTTAAATTTTAATATGTTATAAACTAAAAAGTGTATTTATATTGTAATACGAAAATATATATGTCAATGATTTAAATCATATATAATTAAGTTTTCTACATTGAATAGCATTATCAATGTAGGAATTTTACGTTAAATAGGATTAATGTAAAAACTCGTAATTATCATATTTTCTCTTGAGATTCTTAGTTTTTCCATTTGAATAATAATTATTATATCATTACTAAATTAAAAATAATTTTATGAGTTTCGCGTGGATTGTAAAATCACCCAAATCTAATTTCTAGATCTCAAGATAAAACCCAAAGAGTAGTAGATATGATTTTTTTAAATACTAATAAAAAATAAATAAAATATAATTCTAATTTAACCTTTTTTAATTATATCCTTTTCAGATTATAATTTTTTTTAAAAAATTCAATTTTAATACAACCCTTTCTAATTATATCCTTTTTAGAATATAATTTTTCTTTTTAAAATTCACTTCAAATGCAACATTTTCTAATTATATCATTTTTAGATTATAATTTTCTTTTTAATACGATCTAATTTTGATTCCTTTTTAGATTATAATTTTCTTTTTAATGTGATCTAATCTTGATCGTCTATTTTTAATCCAACGGATCATATGATTTTGATAGTACAGTGACGACGACCAGATGACGACCAAAAATTTGGATAAGATCTCCCTTATGCTTATTATATATAAGGTATTAATTATAATAAAATAATTAAAAGAGATATATTTTATAATTTGATTAATCCCTTATTTTTTGTAAGCAAAAGAGGTATATTTATAATATTATGTAATTACATTATATATAAATTAAAAAAAATAAAATTAATTCGTGCTTTGCACGGCTATAAGCTAACATTTTTAAAAATTATTTCTAAAAAAATTTTAGTAAAATTATGGAGTATAAAACATTAGATAGGAAAAAAATTACATTTCAAATCTCTTTTGTTCAACCCAGTGTAAAAAGAAAACAAACCCATACTATCTCGATTCAAACAAATTAGAAACCAAGGACTCATTTGTTAAATCTAAACCAAAATATTTGGTTGGTTTAAATTTCTGGATGGTTATAATTTCTGAATTGTTAATATTTTTGGATGGTTGAAATTTCTGGATTGTTAATAATTTTGATTAATTTTATTTTTGTTAATACATGAATATATCAAAAATTTAAAATAAATACCATCTTTAGAAAAATTAAATTTAAACTTAATTTATTTTATCAATTTTAATAAATACCAAATTAAAGTCTTTTTTAGACTTATGATCTATTTATAAAATATAATTGTGCAATATATATGGGTCAGGTTCCACATCTATTTATATACTATTATATTAAAGCCGAAACATTGAAAGTTTTGTCGGTTTGGTATTGGTTTTGGTACGGTTATCCTAATTATTAAATAAGAAAATTAATAAAAACTTCAAAAATAAAAACAAAAAGGTATAATTCAATTACACAGCGTGGTGAATAATTACATTTTTGAATGGTCCAGCAAGAATTTTAATAGCGAGTCGTCCAGAGGATTTTTAGTTACCATCCACGAACTTCAGTAATTAGCCAAACAAGCTTAATATGTTCATCAGTTTCGTCCAGGAATTTTGGTATCGTTCATGGGTAAACAAATGAGCCCCAAGCCTCCGTTACATGAAAATGAGGTAAACAAGCGTGATCTTGATGTTACTAGTGATGTCTGTGACGAGATATCGAGTTGATAAAACGTATTCCAATTCCTATGAATGATAAGGTTGATGATTTTGGTTGCTTGATGAAAAAAGGGATTTTACTGTATGGAGCTGTACATGTGGTTACAAGGGGAATAGACTAATAGTGATCACACAATGTTCTAGAAACGTTTATGGTCTTTGAAACTCCCAGGAAGGTGATAAACTTCCTTTGGTGTGTATGTAAAGGGTGCTTATTGTTGGAATTATGATTCAAAATTGTAACTGAAATATTAATTTGATGATTTTGTTTTAATGTTAATTGATTGTAAAAATATTTGTAATTTATTAGGCTATTCATGTGGTACTAATCATGCACGTTTATTTTGTATTTGCTTTATATAAAGAATCTTATGATAAATAAAAGAATAAGCTTCCATCCAATATTATATATATCTCCCTCTCCTATAAAAAAAATCAACATGGTATCAAGAGTCTTAATGATCTTCAGAGGCATGTGAGAATTTGAGAAAAAATATAGTCATGACCTCAAACAACACATCAAACCTTTCTCTTCTAACTTTTAGTGGTGAAAATCACCAAGTATGGGTTGTTAAGATGAAAGCTCATTTGAGAGGTTTGCGTTTATGATAGTGGGTTGAAAGTGAAATGGTGATACAACCACTTGCCAACAATCCAACACTAAATCAAATCAGGACTCACGAAGATGAATTAAGCAAGCCTCCAAGTGCTTTATCAATAATTCATGCTGCTGTGTCGGAATCAATTTTCACAAGAATCCTGACTTGTGAAACAAGAAAAAAGACTTGGGATAAACTAAAAGATTTGTATAAAGGTAATTGTTAGTTACAGAGGCGCCTGTATACATCTAATAACAAGCCTAATTGTTTGTAATGCTTTGCATTACTTACATGACCTCTTAACTGAGGGAACCTCTAGTTGTAGAGTTTATGTTTGTATCGTACTTGTAGTAGGCATCAAATCCTAGTTGTGTAACTGTACTTATAGAGTCTAGAATAATGCTTGAAAGAAGTTCCAAGGTTCATGCCTCAAGCAAGAAGATAAAGACTGTCAAATAATCACAGTTGGGATTTGAAGAAATGAAGAATTTGCCTAAGTACCAATTCGAGAAGTATATTTGTCTATTCGATAAGTCCAGCATTCGAGAAGTCAGAGATTCGATATCTCAAGACACTATTCGATATCTCTGAATACACTGTTCGATATCTCATTCGATATCTCAGAGATTCGATATGTCTATGTACTCTATTCGAGAACTCAGGAAGTCAACAAGTCAAAGTATTATTCGAGTTCTCAAGGAGTCAACAAGTCAAAGTTCCATTCGATATCTCAAGGACTCAGAAAGCTATTCGATATCTCAAGGATTCGACAAGTCAAGTGTTCTATTCGACAACTCAAGGAATCCTGAAGAAAAGAGCTATTCGAGAAGTAATTCGATATGTCAATATAACAGTGTTCGAGAACTCAGAGTTATCGATCAAGTCAATTCAAGTTCTCGAATCACCTACTTAGTCACTTCTCGAATACATTCTTGGAGACAAAATACTGAAGAAATTGTACAAGTCAGAAACCTGCAACAAGCCAATGCACTTTATGGACCAAAATCTGTAATGTGCTCTGAAAAGCCTACAAGGAAGCTTGGAGAGATATAGAAGAGACAAGGGGCTAAAGAAGTGGATCTGAACAGGCTTTACAAAGTCAAATCTGTAACCGTTTGGACGATTACTCAAAAAGGATAGACAGACTAGAAAGTAATTTGTTCAGCTACCTTATTTGGAGTAAGTAGGTTGTATCCATGTTCTATAAGGATACAGCCTCACTTCCTTAGTCATTACAAGCTTTTCATACACTACAAGCTGTATCTCTCTGAGAAAAACGAAGCTGAGAATACTATCATTTGTATTCACAGATTGTAGCAACCTTTATCTAATAATACATTAGATTAAAGTGATACTGTGTCTTGTGTTGTTCTTTATCCGCACCTTCACTTCTGCACACACAAACACTTATTTGCTACATATACTCTAGCCAAAGAAAAGAATCAATTCAACCCCCCCTCTGTATTCTTTTATCGTATTCAATACTCAACAAGTGGTATTAGAGAGGGCTGTTTATTCAAAAACAGAAAAACGATCATGAGTTCGAATACACCAAAGACTACAGGAACGGTGAAAGTCCCTAAGTTTGACAAAGATAACTTCAACCTCTGGAAGATAAAGATGATGTTGTTCATCAAAGCCTCTCATCCTTTGTATCCTGAGATTCTTAAGAATGGTCCTTTTGTTCCACAACAAAAGATACCAGAGAAGACTGTTGGAACCACAACTATCCCAAGATCTTATGAGGCCAAGGATCCATCAAAATGGACAGAATCAGAAAGGGAGAAGGTTGCTCTTGACAGCCACCTCATGTTGATTATCATTGATTCCATGGACATGTCAAGTTTGCAAACATTGCATCATGTACATCTGCCAAAGAAATGTGGGATCACATTGAGGTGTTGTGTGAAGGAACTGATGAGGTTTACGAAAACAAGAAACAAATACTGGTCACACAGTATGAGGCTTTCATGGCACAACCCAAGGAAAGCATTACTGAGATGTTTGAGAGATTTCACAAGCTAGTTACTGAGTTGCAGATGAATGGCATGGTTTACAGTACCAAGGAGTTAAACATGAAGTTTCTGCTATCCTCACCAAACCATCTAGAGCAAAGGGTCATTTCTCTAAGGGAAAGAGATCTGAACAAAGTTACATATGATGTGCTCTATGGAGTTTTAAAAACTCATGAGCTTGAGTTGCTTCAGAAAAGGGCTATCCAAGCTAATCAAGGCAGAATGGTAAACACATCATGTGCCTTGGTTGTCAACAAATCTATTCAAGACCTAGAAGCATCCACAAGCTAGTTAAGGATAGAGGAGGTAGTAGAAGAGGAAGAAAATTTCCAAAAGGAATCAGATTCAAACATCAGATTCAAAAGGAATCAACCCTTCAAACCCAAAACCCAAAACCATTCATTCAACAAAAGCAAGGCACCTGTGAAACCAAACAAGAATAAGTTTAAAACCAGCCATGTGGATAGGTCATCTGTAAGGTGCTATAGATGCAATGACCTAGGGCATTTTGCTAGTGAATGCAAGAAGCCTAAAAAGAAGGATAGAGATTATCTTGAGCTTGAAGCTAAGTATGAGGCCCTTCTGAAAAAGCAGACACAAGGTAAGGCCTACACAGCTGAAGGGAAGTGTTGGGATGATTCTGACAGTGATGGAGAGGAGCAAGAATTCTGCAATTATGCCTTGATGGCCAATTCCAAGGATGACACATCTCCATCAAACCCTCAGGTACCATCTCTCACTACTATAAACATGTCTGTTTCAGAGTATAAATGCATGATTGAACAACTATCTGTTGAAATGTTTAACATTCATACTAGTATGACTGCTGCTAATGAAGAGATTGCTAAACTGTCTACTAGAAATGAAATGTTAACCAAAAAGAATGAGGAACTTGAGCTAACTGCTATGCAAGTAGAAAACCTTAAGAAAGAAGTTGAATATCTGCAGAATAAGGTTTTGTGTGCTAGTCAGGTTGAAAAGGCTCTTAGGGATGAATTAGCTGAAAATGAATTCAAACTAAAAACTTTCAAGAAATCATCTGGTCTAGTGAAATCCTACTGTGAGAAAATTGAAGCAAAACCCAAGGCTGCTATTGGACTTGATTATGACACTCTTAAACAGAGAAAAGGCTATGCTGTCATTGAAGATGACACAGTTGTTCATGAGGAAGTGCCTCACATTTTGAAAAAGACTGAAAATCCAATTTTTAAGGAACCAACATTTGAAATTGATGAGGATGCCTTACTCATCAAACAAATGTTGAATGATGAGGATGAGGCACAATCAAATGAACAACAAGCATCTTCCAAGAGTGAGAGTGTCAAGTCAAAAGCCAAGGAGCCAGTAGTTGATAGGCCAAGACCTAAGAAGTTTGTTAAGTTTGTTTCAGCTGGGAAGAGTGAATCAGAAAAGAAAGTGACTAAGAAGAAACAGAACAGAAATGGAAAGTTAGGGATTAACAAAGATAACAACTATGATTATATGCCTAATGCCCCTAGGAAACTTGTCAGAACTGTTTCAGTACCAATCATTTAACTCATGCATGCAAGAAACCTGTTGGTAGTGTGTCCAAACCTTTCTATGATTGTTCTGTGCCTCTAAGACATAGAGATGCACCATTTTGTGATAAATTTGACTGTATGTCATGCAATATGAATGTTATGATTAGTTGTTTCAATCTGAGAAGGCAATTCATTGATGGTTGTATCAGTCACAATTCTCACACACACTACACCAGGTTAAAGTCTTCGAGTCCTCCTAAAGCTAGGAAGGTACCTCTGTCACCTAAGTCTGAAACCTCAGGTTTCAAGACTTCTAACAGTGACAAGAAGACTAATGCCAAGAAAGTTGACAAGCATGTTGTTTATGATAAAACTGTTTCTAAGTCACATGGACCCAAACTTGTTTGGGTACCAAAGGAAAAGTAATACCTTTGTGTTTGCAGGGCAAAGAAAGTGAAAAGAAGGTCATGTGGATTTTGGACAGTGGATGCTCAAATCATATGACTGGTGATATGGCCCTGCTATCACAGTATGAGGAAAAGGCTTGCCCAATGGTTGCTTTTGGAGATGACAGCATGGGTAACACATTGGGATATGGCAAGTTGAAAGTTGGTAATGTCATCACTGAAGATGTAGCACTAGTCAAGGGGCTCAAGCATAATCTGCTAAGTGTTGGTCAGTTTACTGATAGGGGATTCAAGGTGGATTTGGACAAAGATGAATGTTTGATCACCCACAAGAAGACTGGTGATTTTGCTCTGTCTGGAGTAAGAATGGGAAGCCTATTTGTAGCCAATATGGACTCTGCAAACAAGGAAAAAATTTGTTGCTTTAATTCAAAAGCATCAAATGAAGATTGTTGGCTGTGGCACAAGAAATTATCACACCTGAATTTCAAAGCCATTAATTCTCTAGTCAAAAGAGAGTTAGTGAGAGGCATGCCGATACTTGAATTCTTCCAAGAAGGAGTGTGTGAGGCTTGTCAAAAAGGAAAAATGAAAAGATCAAGCCACAAGTCAAAGACAGTGACATCAATAACCAAGCCCCTACAACTCATTCATATGGACTTGTTTGGGCCTGTCAATATTATGTCACTAGGAAGAAAGAAGTATGCCTTGGTGATGGTTGATGACTTTACAAGGTATACATGGGTGGAATTTATGGCATCAAAAGATGAGGCTCCACAAGTAATCATTGAGCACATAAAGAAAGTTTACAAGGAAGCAAAGGCCAACAATGCAAGTGTGATTGCATTAAGAAGTGATAATGGAACAAAGTTCAGAAATGCCATACTCGAAGCATTTTGTAAAGAGAATGGAATTTCACAACAATTCTCAGCTCCAAGGACTCCATAACAAAATGGAGTTGTTGAGAGAAAGAATAGAACTCTAATTGAGGCTGCTAGAACAATGTTACTTGATGCAAAAATGCCTACATGTTTTTGGGCTGAGGCTGTAAGCACTGCATGCTATATCCAGAACAGAACCCTCATCAACAAAAACACTGGAAAGACACCTTATAATTTGATGACTGGAAAGAAGCCCACTCTAAAGTATGTTCATACTTTTGGAAGCAAATGCTTTGTATTGAAGGATAATTCTGAATATGTTGGAAAATTTGATGCAAAAGCATTTGAAGGAATTTTTCTTGGCTACTCTATGGAAAGAATTGCATACAAGGTTTATGTCATCAGTCAAAAGAAAGTTATGGAAAACACAGATGTGACATTTGATGACAGAAAACTACCTGGACTAGAAGAAGCCAATGATGAAGATAAAGATCCATTGAAGTTTGATAATCTAGATGATTCTGATGAAGAGACTGAAACTAAAGTTCAACAAACTCAAGTGAATGATGATACAAGAGAAGAATTTGTGCCAATCAGTAGTGAAGAAACAAGCATCCAAGACACACCTGTGAGTAGTGGCAACTTCACAGGGGGAGGAAATGAGAATGACCATGATGTGGATGATGAAGCAACATCAAGAATGAGAAATCAGGCTGAGCACTCAAGGAAATGGGATAAATCACACACTGCAGAGCAAATCATTGGAGATCCTAATGCAGGAGTAAGGACTAGGAGAGCAACTCAGAATGAGTGCCTCTATGGCTGTTTTCTATCACAAGTTGAGCCTAAGAAACTTGATGATGCACTGTTGGATCCAGATTGGATTATTGCTATGCAAGAGGAGCTGAATCAATTTGAAAGGAACAAAGTCTGGGAACTTGTACCTGCACCAAAGAACAGAACCATTGTTGGAACAAAATGGGTTCTAAAGAATAAGATGGATGAAGATGGTGTAATTATAAGGAACAAAGCAAGGTTGGTTGCAAAAGGATACTCTCAACAGGAAGGCATTGATTATGATGAGACATTTGCTCCTGTTGCTAGATTGGAAGCCATCAGAATATTCTTGGCATTTGCTGCTCATTCAAACTTTAAAGTATATCAAATGGATGTCAAAAGTGCATTTCTAAATGGAGAGTTGGAAGAAGAAGTTTATGTGCAACAACCACCTGGTTTTGAGGATCCACACTTCCCATAATTTGTCTACAGATTGCTTAAGGCATTGTATGGACTTAAGCAGGCTCCAAGAGCATGGTATGATACTTTATCACAATTTTTTCTTGAGAATCAATTCACTAGAGGCATACTGGACAAGACATTGTTTTACAAGAAGCATGGTGATGATCTTATCTTAGTTCAGATCTATGTGGATGATATCATTTTTGGTTCTACAAATGAGAAGCTGTGTCAGAAATTTTTTAAACTCATGCAGAGCAGATATGAGATGAGTATGATGGGAGAGTTGACATTCTTTCTTGGGTTGCAAGTCAGTCAAAGGAAGGATGGTATCTTTATCAGTCAGACCAAGTATATCAAGGATTTATTGAAGAAGTTTGACTTGGAAGATTGCTCACCTGCGAAGACACCCATGGCCACTGCCACTAAATTGGATGAAGATGCTAAAGGTAAGAAGGTAGATATCTCAGTCTACAGAGGCATGGTTGGTTCTCTACTCTATCTCACTGCAAGTAGGCCAGACATCATGTTTGCTACATGCTTGTGTGCAAGGTTTCAATCAAATCCAAAAGAATCACATTTGGTTGCTATAAAAAGGATCTTTAGATATCTGAAGGGCACTCCAAACTTGGGACTATGGTATCCTAAGGACACAGGGTTCAATCTGGTTGGTTATTCTGATGCTGATTATGCTGGATGTAGAGTGGATAGGAAAAGCACCTCAGGTAGCTGCCAGTTTCTTGGACAAAGGTTAGTCTCTTGGTATAGCAAGAAACAACAATCTGTGTCAACTTCTACAGCTGAGGCTGAATACATAGCTGCTGGAAGTTGCTGTGCTCAAGTGTTTTGGATTAGAAATCAACTTAGAGATTATGGACTTGTGTTGGAAAGAATTCCAATCATGTGTGACAACACAAGTGCAATCTCTATAGTTGCCAATCCTGTCAATCATTCTGGGACAAAGCACATTGACATCAGATATCATTTCATAAGGGAACATGCAACTAATGGAACCATTGAGTTGCATTATGTTTCTACAGACAAACAACTAGCTGATATATTCACTAAGCCATTAGATGAAGCCACCTTCACAAGGTTGGTTAGTGAGATTGGAATGCTGAATTCTTCAGATTCTGGCTAAGTGAATACAACATCTAGATTGTTGCAGCAGTAAACACTTACTTTATCTAAATTCTTAATATTTTTGGAGTAAGTGTTGGCTGAAATATGATTTATAAATATTTCAAATCTGTTGCATATTTGGAAAATCATATTCTCTTGTTAACTTGAAATTTCTATGAAATTTTGAGAAAATCACTGTTTAATTTGCTAGAATATTCGTGAATGAATATGGCTGGTAAATTTTGAAAAGATAGTGAAAATTGAGTTTCTATGAGTATAATTCGACAAGTCAGACTTCTCAAGTGATTCACTATTCGACATCTCTAACAAGTCTCTTTAGAGCACTCTCGAGTTCTCGAATAGAGTCTTTTAGAGTTCTCGAATAGAGGTTTCCTTGACTTCTCGAATATAGTGTTTTAGTTCTCGATTGACTGAGTTCTCGAATACTATATTTGAGTTCTCGAATCATTTGAAAAGGCTGATTTCTCGCTGAATTTTAACCGATTTTGGATTTTTATTCAGAATTCAGAATTACTCATAAAAACATATTTTACCTAATTTAGATTTATTTCTAAGTTAGATAACTGCCAGCTGTGAGCTCAACCTGCTTGAGTTATCGAATAAGCCTTTCTTGACTTCTCGAATAGTTGTTTTCTACTTCTCGAATGCCTGACTTGTCGATACAGAACATACATCTAATCGACAATTCAAGTACTTCATACTTTTACAACTTCACATCTATTCGATTCATTTCATTCGGTTTCTCAAGCATCCAAACTCCCAAAACCTCTGAAACCCTAACTGCAAAAGCTAAATTTCTTCTTCAACCTTCGATTTCTTCTCTCTCTCTCTCTCTCACACAAATGGCAACAGTAAAGTTCAACACCAATTTCATTGCTCTAATTAGTGATGTTGAAGCACCCAACGCCAATTTCAAGTGCTTTGTGAAGTGGATGTCTGAATCGTACATCAAGAATGCTCTATCTGTTAACCCAACTCTGTATCTCGACATTCTAGAACAGTTTTGGCAGTATGCTACAGTGGAGGTGGTGGCTCTTGACTCTGCAATATCCTCGTACATCATCTACTGCAAGATTCAAGACAAAAATCTCACTATCACCACCGAGGATATGAATGAGGCACTTGGGATGGGTACCAAAGGAGAGGTGTATGACCCACTTGCTACAAATGCTGAATTGGAAGACTTCTTTGATTTCATCAAATATGCAGACAGAATCAGTCTTGGGCACTTGAACAGGAAGCATTTGAGGAAGGAATGGAGTTATGTGTTTGCTACACTTCTTCAAGTCTTCACTGCAAGAAAATCTAGCTATGACCAAATCAGTACTCCTGCACAGCAAATAGGCTATGCCTTAGCTTATGGAAAGAAGATAGACGTTGGTCTCATCATTCTGCAGGAGCTGTATGGGAGACTTGGTAAGAATTCAGCCAAGAGAGGTAATGAAATTTTCTTCCCTCGTTTTATTCAATCTGTCCTTAATTTCTTAGATGATAAATTGATTGAATTAGATGGGATGAATAAAAATAGAATAGGCTATCCTAAATCCATGACCAAACTCATTTTTGGTAATTTGGAGACTAGGAATGATGTGGATGTAAGACTTAACATAACTCCCCATATGGAGAGTCTGTTTAGAACTTACCCCCACAACATGCCAACATTTGCCTCTAAGTCTGAGTTAGCTAAGCCCAAGCAAGTAGAACAAAATGCTAACCCAGGGCTAGCTAACCAACCCTCTCAACCAAACACTTTACCAATCACTGAGCCAACTGCATCATCCTCTCAAAAGAGTGATGTTAGTAAAAAGAAGAGAAAAGAAGTAATGTCTGCACCCTTAAATATTCTATCTGAAGCAGCATTAGCTGTTGAACTAGGTCTAGAAAGTGAGGAACCAGAGTCACCCTTACTAAGGCCAAAGAAGAAGAAGAAAACTAAGACCACCTCTTCAGTCACACAAATGGCTGAAGTTGTAAAATCAGGGGCAAACAGCTCACTAGATGTATCCTCTCAACAGGGTGCATCTATAGAATCAAGCATCCTCCCCAATGCACCTTCTTGTATTGAGTCAGCACATGGGAGTGATAAGGCTGGCACTACACTGAGTGGAGAGCACATCACACTTGAAACTCCCTCTATCTCTCAGGGGGAGTTGCCAAAATCTACTCTGCAACACACTACTCTTCCAGAATCTTCATCTCAAATTTCTTTGGAGCTTGTAATTCAAGAAATTGAAGAGCAAGGCACTGATCACCAAGAATCCTTTTCTCTTGGTGAGCCAATGGACTCAAGTGACTTAGTGCATGACACTTTGCTCACCACCCAGGACCCACATTTAGATGGTGAGGGAATGCATGCTAGGGCATCTCCTGATGACACCATCACAAACACAGAGGTTCCACTAGTTTTCACTAGAGACTCTGTGCCTGTGTCAACTACTGGTGTACCTCATCCCACTTCTGTGGAGACACCGGTAGGAGAGTCAATCCATCCGGTTGCAGAAGTTGCATCTGTAACTGAGGAGTCTAGCTTGCCTAGCTCTAGCTCTGACTTCTTGTCACAATGGCTGAAGCCTGTGCAACATGACAGTGCTTCAGGATCAGGGTCTGTTCCACCACAATTGACGGTTGAAGCACTTCAAAGCTTGGTTGTGGATCAGAATTGTTAGTAGTATTTTTATGTGTTCGTTCACAGGGAAGGACTGATATCAATGTCAATCTCAAGTCTTTTATCTCTTGCAATTCAGAAGTGTGGAAGAATAGATTGGTGATTATGATTATTAACTAAATTAAACTAATAAACAAATAAAAACTATATAATAACAATGAGAGAAAATAATCCAAGATTTGGGGTTCTTCAATTGACTACCAAGAATGTCTAATTTGTGTCTCTTGTTTGTTAAAAACAATCCTTCTAAATTTTGGCCCTGTTTGGCAATTAGCTGATAGCTGTTAGCTGATAGCGGATTGAATTAGCTGTTTTGACTAGCGGATTGAATTAGCTGTTTTGACTAGCGGATTGAAATTAGCTGTTTTGAATAAAAGTGTTTGGTAAATAGCTTTTTGAATAACTTTTTGTGACACATAGCAAACCTCTAATTGAAAAAGCTCCTAAAAGGAGCTTTTTCAAAATTAGCTTTTTGATCACAAACCTCTAACTCAAACCTCTAACAACCAAACACTCACATTAGAGGTTTCATTTGGTCAAACCTCTAATCTACCCCCAAACCTCTAATTTTATCCCAAACCTCTAACTTCCAAACACCCCCTTTATAAATTCCTCTCCCAAGTTAATTCATAATGCCTACAGTCATCCTCTAATCGCCACTTCCATGGTCAATCAAAGTATAATCATAAACTATTAAAACCAAGGATTAACAGTTTCACAATTCCTTTATTAATCTCCCGATTCAATAATTAAATTGTGTCTATCATGTCATGTACTAGAATTACAACTCTTCTCCCGATTTGTTATAATCCCTATAGATTCAATCAAAAGTTAGCTACTCTTCTAATTGAATTAAGCTCTCAATGACAGATTAACAATAGCAAGAGAAATCAAACAAACTCGATAAATCAACGAATACTACCCAACTCTTGGATAAAAGGAATTAACTACTCATAATTGAACAAAACAAGTATATATATAAAAAACCACAAATCATGAGTTTAGAATTTAAGAATAAAGAATACAAATCTTGAAGTGTCTTGAACTCCGGACGAATCCCTTCACTCCTTCCTTCAATCTTCTTCTCCAATTGATTCTCTCCTTTTTCTCTCAAAAGTCTATCTCTAAAATAGTTCTAGATCTAAAAATATGAATAGTAATGAAAATAGGTTATGAATACCCTTAAAATAATACCCTAGATGTGTTTATATAGGCTATAAAAGTCTTGCCCAATAAAAGTATTTTAATACTCTAAATAAATTACAAGTAGGATTCCATAACTGAATAGGATTCCTTAATTAAAATTCGTAACTATATTTACTCCTCTGTTTCGGGGCTCTTCCAACTGAATTTTGCTTATTGGACCACCTCTGAATTAAAGATAATTCCACAAGCTTCGCGTGGACAGTAAGATCGTCAAATTCTGACTTCTGGAACTCAAGATATGGCCAAAACAGTGTAGCACAGCCCGTGTAGTCCAATAATACGAATTTTCTCCTATTTTATCTCCAAAATAGCTCTTTTTGCTCCAAATCCTTCCAAGTCATGAATTCTTTATTTCCTACAATAAAACAATAAAATCTATTAAATAAAAATCCAAATCAATGCAAAACACAATAAATATGAGAATAAAATCATCTAGAATATATATAAAAATATACTCTATCAAACATCCCCACACTAAGCATTTGCACGTCCTCGGGCAAATAAGTGAAATAAAAACTAAGTTCTAACAAACATCACTTTCGTAGATGACACGATTGCATTGAGCATATGCAACAAGCCGGTAAACCCCTAGGCAGCCCTAGTAGGACGAGTGTTGTCTCGTGAGGGTTTATAGTGAATATACCCACAAAATTCATCTAACCATGCAAAAGATCAATGCTAACACAACACCACACACACAAGTCCTCTCATGCCACATCAACTTAAGAATCAAAGTAAACATACGATGTCTTGGTGTCGAAAGTGCAAGTATTCACGTAGTCTACTCAACCAACATGCAGAAGGTCATAAAAATTCATGTCAAGTGTAAAAATCGTTGGTAATCATGCTAAGCCCACAAGAAATACATCTTTAAGTCTAAACCTGGGATCTCCTATGCCAAAACAAGTAATAACTCACCTTTCACTCAAAAATATTCACTCAAGAACAAGGTTAAGTGTATCACTCAATTCCAACAAAATCATAAACACAACTTGACACTCGCAATCAATCTCACTCTCAACACAACATACATCACTGATGACAATCAAAAGGTCTTTATTCGGGTTGTAGCGTGGGCTAGGGACCAGGTATGTCAAGTAAAGCTAAAACAGGTTAATGTCAAAAGCTAGTACCCAACAATAATCATTATTCAACTCCCTTTCTATTAAAACAAATACTTCCCCACACTTGGATTTTTCAATAACCCTTACATAATAACTTGACTAGTCGAATGAAGAAGGATCATACAAACATAAGAATGCTCTCAAATTTATTTATTTTTTTTCTGTTTTTTTTTCAAGAGAGCTAAGGAATAAACACAATGATCCATAGATATTTTTTATGAATTTCGACTAGCAAGCATCAATCCAAAATCCATATTCCCCAAAAGTATGATCATCAATAACCCCCCTTTTATGAACACCTTATTACTCCCTTAAGCACGATACTAGCCTTTGACAATTTAGGTTCAAATTCAATGTAAGGCCAATAGAATAAAAAGGATAATGGCAAGTAATGTGGTGTGTCACCGAAAGAATATGATTAAGCTCAAAGGGTTAACTAATTGATCATGTTTAAAAGGTGTGGAAATATGGGAAATACGAGGTTATACCTAATTGCCTTTATCATCTTATCATCAATTAATGTCATGCATTTCAAGAAAGATCTCAAGTAAGTGCTAGCAATGTAAACAACATGTGGACACTCAATGCAAACGAAAAATCATGCAAAAGATATGCATATAGGCTCAAAAACTCACTTGGTGTGACAAAACATAATCAATCCCAAGTAACAAGACTCTCTAACGCACCTACTTGTACTCAAAGCATGAAAACCAAGTCATCGTGCACATATTCATGTCATTCTAATCACTTACAACATCCAATTAAGTCTACCAGCTTCAACTTGCTAGTGAAAGTGTGTGCACAAGAACAAAGCACGTCACTTCTCATACAAAAGCGTCAAGAGCACAAAATTCATAAAGCATGCATGGGTGTATCAAGCAAAATACAACAACTAATCAAATTGCATGGCTAGAATTATTTTTGGTATTTTTAATTTTTTATTTTTTTTAAAATTCTCTTAACATTGAGAACCCTTCCCCACACTTAAGCGGTTCATTGTCCCCAAAGAACTAATGAACAAGATATAAAACTACAACTAAAAACAAAATAAAACTACACTAAAAAGAAAAGAAAGAAAACTCCCCTGGAATCAAGGTGTCGGGTGTGAAAACCACCCCGCATTCGCTTAGGAGCCACCCACTCACCACTTCCGTAGGTGATCACGGTTGCATTTGGCATAAAACTCCCGAACCACTCAACAATCATATGAACCAACCCAACAATTTTTTTTCCTCGCAAAAATCCCCTTTCCTTAGCAATTAGCCTCACATCAACCGATTAAATTTAACCTCCACCGTCGAAAACAAAAATTTCCCAACATTAGCACTATCTCTCCCATGCTTACGAGCCAAAAGAATCAATACCCAACTCACAAGAAGCTCCACCAAAAATTACCAAGCAATATCACACCAAAAATACCCCAATATATCAAGAATAATATAAATCCCAATTTACAAGAACACAAATTCGTAATCAAAATAAAATTTGAGAGAAGAAATAAACCCACTATGAATTGAAGAGGTGAACTTGCAATTAATTCCTCTTTAGAATTGAATTTTTAGAGATTTAAAGAAGTAGAAGAGGAATTGGATTTGTATTTATAGATGGGTATATATATAAGATGATGGAGAGGTTATAAAAAAATTGGGTGTAGGAGAGATTTAGAGAGGTTAGGATTTGATGTGGAATAGATATAGGAATTAGGGATTGAAAGAATTTGAGTTGGGATAAAATTTGGGGTTGAATTTGTGAACAAAAACACAATTTTCGGGGAAAAAATCTGGGCAGAGGGGTGTAACGCAGCAGCAGGCTACGTTTCAGGGCTTCCGGCGCGGGACTGCGCATGATGCGCAGCAGGGATCTGCGTGACTGGGCGCTCCTGCGCGGGCTGGGCGCCTGATGCGCGCTTAGCTTCTGCGTGACTGGGCTTTTTTTTTTTTTGAACAGATTTTTTTTTCCTATACTAATGCATGGGTTGCCTCCCACCAAGCGCTCCTTTAACGTCAATAGCTCGACTTATACATACCTGGAAACTTCAATGAGGAGAAAAAGCAAACAGATGCGCATATCTACGAATTTCTAATATAAGCATATTGTGCAAATAAACCTTAGATTCATTAAAAGGTACAAAAACTTTCAAGAACCTATCATGCTCAAAAGACTTGGAAACATCAAAATAGCTAGAAAAATTGTCAGAATAATCATTATAAGTACGACTCATATACTCCTCCCAAATCGGATCCTTATACTCTAAAGCAAGATTTTCAATTTCATCAATCTTAACTTCCTTCTCTTCTATAATTGGACACTCATCAATTTTAATCTCGTCTACCAATGTATTAAGCTCAAAATTTTCTAGATTTGGTAGAATTTCAATTACATCCAAATTATCATTATTGCGCATGGGACAATTATCAACTACACAAGTAGACTCATCAGACACAACATTATCATCAATTGCTAAACAAGAATCATGGCATAGAGGAAAATTGACACAAGGAGGAGTTCTATAACAACCTTCATGCCACACTGCTCGAACTTCCCAAATAAAATTATTTAGTTTAGCATTCTCCTCGTACCAAGCTATTGAATCACATGGAATATCATTATCACTAGCAATTTCTAAAGTTGGTTCATCAAAAACTCCCAAAGAAAGTAAAGGAGGATTAGACTGAGTTCCTTGAATCATTTTATTGAGCGCAATCTCCCAATCAGCAGGTAAAGAAGGATTAGACTGAGTTAAACTCGTATCAACATCATTACACATATATGGATTAAGATCATCATGATATTGATTTTCAAACGAATATGAATAATCATTGCTAGGGGCATATGGAGCATAAAATGAGTTCTCAGAATAGAACGAATTCACCTGATATGCATTACAATCCTCATAGGAATTGAATTGTGGGTAAGGATTGAAGTCTTGATATCGTTCCTGACTGTTGTAGAAATTCTGAGTATTGTTCCAACCAAAGTTGTACTCCATCTAGTCTCTCTCCTCAAAACCTGTTTAAGTTGTCTACCTCAAAGAACCTGTAGACACACCAAAGAAAGAAATACAAAAAGAAAGAAAAGAAAAATATATACTGTTGATGAGTGGATATCGTAACAACTTTTGAGAGGTTTATGGTGAGTTGTAAAGGCTAACGATCAACTAATCTATGGAGAATGGAGGTTTTTTGTAGGGGTTGAACTGAGCTCGAGAGCGTTTACAAGAATCTCACGAATTCCCTTGAGGCTTGTGTCGTGCGTTCTCAAGAATCTCGTAGGTGTATTGTGAGGCTTGCAACCGTGTTCTCAAGGTGCCTACGTACCCTTGCTTATATAGGGATCAAGTTCACGTAGTTCTTTTTAGACTAGAAGTCTGGTTAGGCGGCAATAAACTAGGTTCCTAATTCGTGGGGAACTCCTTTTCTCCAGATTTCAGCCACGAATAGGCGACCTAAGTCGAATAGAACTCGAGTTCTAGTCCGACTAGGAGTATGTTTACAAGTTCTCGTCCTATTAGATGTATTCAAGGATCATCTGCGCCCAAGGAATACATTCCAATAAGGAGTTGATGTTCATGACTTGCTCCTAAAGAATAGGAGGCTTTATCGTACTATAAATCTGCTGGAATAAATCTGTTCTCGTACAGGAAGCTGTCTCTCAGGAACCTGTCTGCAGGAACCTGTTTCTCGGGAAGCTGTCTACAGGAAGCTGTCTTTCGGGAACCTGTCTCTTCGGGAACCTGAACCTGTTTAGATCCATTTCACATGCTATTTAGCCCCATTTAACTTAAGGGACCTCAATCATAACCCATATTACTCATACGGATTGGATCCTTAAGCCTAATGGGCCTAAATCTAGCCCATGGATATTTTGGGCACAACAAGTACCCCCCGGTTCCTCGAAGTCATAGGATGCGAGAGGAACCTAAATAGCTTGATATTTTAAGGTCCAATCCCTTCAGTGCTCTCATGTTTCTTCTGAGGGAACCATGCGGGTCTTTGTCTTCTTGTTTGAATCGTGACAAGGGCACAAAATGAATCCAATTAGGCGCTGAGTGAATCCTTTAACAAGGGCACAAAGCGAATCTAATTGGGCACTGAGTGAACCTCAAGATTGTTAAGGGAACCAAGTGAATCCAAATAAGGGCATAAAGTGAACCTAATTGGGCGTTATGTGAACCTATGCTGAGGGCACAAAACGAATCCAATAGGGCACTAGATGAATCCTTAAAAGGGATAAGGTGAATCTTAAGATTGTCAAGGGAACCATGTGAATCCAAATAAGGGCATAAAGTGAACCTAATTGGGCGTTATGTGAACCTATGCTGAGGGCACAAAACGAATCCAATAGGGCACTAAATGAATCCTTAAAAGGGCACGAGGTTAACCTTGAAAATCATAACTTAATTGCTCGAGAGGTTGCTTTATCTGATAAGCTGCTTTTCATCTGACTGTCTTGTGCATGCTGTCTATTAGAGGTAATCTAGGATCAGCTGCGTCCTAGGAGTACTCTCCAATAATAAGTCAGCATCTATCTGGCTGGCTTCTAGATCTTTCTGCTATCTATGCTCAGGAACCTGGTGCTCAGGAACCTATGTCTCGAAATCTGGTTCTCAGGAACCTCTCTACAGGAAACTGTACCTGCACAAATAACAAATTTGTTAGTCTCGGGAGCATTTCTGTAGTTCCCATGTACTTCTTGTTGTCCTCATTGTTGCTGCTAGGCTGACTCGGGCTCTTCTCGGGGAGGAACATGGTCTTCTTATAATCTACTCAGCTTCTGGTTCTTCAGGAACCTCTTGATACTTGTCAACTCTTAATAATCTCTTTGTCTAATGCTCATTTCTTCATGTCTGATCTTCATATTTAGTACTGGATACAATCTATCTCTTGGCTCATACAATACTTGTTGATTGGAACCTACGACTTAATAGGTCTAAATCTAGCCCATGGTGATTTTTGGGCATAACACTAAAAACTGGAAAAATAGATTAGTAATACGAGCTAAAGAGCTCACATATAAGTGATGCATGTATGCATGTATGAATGATTATCTACATTATATATGTTGCTACCTTCTCAAGTGGCATATCAATTATCTACTTGACTGATTCAACTAACACGTTCGAGATCATAAACTAAGCATATATGTTATGTAAGCTATAAACCTATAAGGCATGATAACATCCTAAGTATAAGCTCACATAAATTTTATTTCTAAAGATCATGGAATATACGCATTAAAAGCTACATGTATCTAAGCATGACAGAATATAAGCTCTCATTAACGGGAAATGTGCATGATAGTTAAGGATATAAAGGCATGAAAGTAGAACTTATCTGTGCTTCATTGTGCCGGTTTAGATCGAGATTCTGTTATTGAACCTGGAAGATGGAAGCTCTTCTCTGTGCAAACGTAGGGGAATTGAGCTACCCCCCGAGCCGTCATGACACGTAAACCTCCTATAGCTTGTTGAAGCGGTTGACTGAAAGCTCTTTCAATCATATACAAGCTTTATAAGTGGGAGAATTCATCTACGTATCGCTTCGATGAGGGCACAAAACGAATCCAATTGAGCTCTAGGTGAATCCTGGGAAGGGCACCTAGAGAATTCAATTGGGCGCTAAGTGAATCCTTAGTAGGGCATAAGACGAATCCAGTTGAGCTTTAAGTGAATCCTGAGAAGGGCACTTGAAGAATTCGACTGGGCATCAAATGAATCCTTTTTGCTTTAGGGAGCACGAAGTGAATCCATCCGGGCTCTAGGTGAATCATGGCAAGAGCACGAAGAGAATCCGGTTGGGCACTAAGTGAATCCCTTTCAAGGCTTTTCAAGTACAATCAAACTCTAGGTTAGGTTACCATGCTTAGGTTCCCAAAACCTTTAATTAGGTGCCCACATGCTTATGGGAATTTTTAATGTGTGCCTACGATTCATAGGGCTTTTCGAAGTGAATCTTTCATGCTTGCAAATCTTTTCTGGCTATCAAGTGCTTGCAGCTGACAGGTCTTTCAAAGTTAATCTTTCTGGGCTCTATACAAATCCTTATAAGGGCATAAAGTGAATCCAACTGGTCATTATGTGAACCTCGGCTATGGGCAAAAATCGAAACCAATTGGGCACCAAATGAATCCCTAAAAGGGTATAAAGAGAATCCATTAAGATACCAAACAAATACGCGTGGATGCATGCAGCACCAAGTGAATCCTTTTGGGATTTAAGTGAACCTATATGGGCACATAGAGAATCCATAAGGGCACTAGGTGAATACATGGATATGCTTAGGGAACCTGGTGAGTCCTTCTAGGCTCTAAGTGAATCCTTGGATGGAGCACAAAGAGAATCCAGAAGGGCACTAGATTAATCCTATACAGGCATGGAGCTCTTGCTGTAAGCACACTTTCTTCTATTCAGGTATCGGCTGGCTGGAAACTTCATGCAAGAAGCTGCTAATCAGAAACTAACAATTGGCTTCTAACAAATGTTAATGAACCTGGAAGCTGGGAGGTTTTCTACGAATATGTAAGCATAAAAGGAGAGGTATCACCTGGATCTTTCTGTAGACTGATCAGATGTGAAGTGGAAACCTTCGCTAAGATTTGAAAACTCATTGACGTGTTCATGATGTAAGCGTGCTGTTCTTCAAGATGCTCAACTAAATCAATCCGTAAGGTTCTTGAACCAAATTGTGAGCTTCTTGGACCTGATCGTGAGGTTCCTAGACCAAATTGTGAGCTTCATGGAACTGATCGTGAGGTTCCTGGACCAAATCAGTTCCTGGACCTGAATTCTCAAAAGTTTGAAATCTTCAATTTACCATGTCCAATAGTAATTATACTACCCCCCAGTTCTTCAGGGAAGCTTGTCTTTGATGAAGAACTAACTCCGAGAAGCTTCACAATTCTTCGTTAATCTCTAACAAGTCATTGAATATTCATCCAGGAAGTTGAGTACTGTGTATTTTCTTCAAACTGCTCTATCAGATTCTTGTAGCTACTCTTCATCAAAATCTTCAACTATGTCGAATTTTCTTTAACGCTCGAATAAATACTATAACCTCTTCACATCATTCTTGCTTGTAGCTTTAACATGTCTTCTCCTTTCTTCTTTATCTTCTTACGAAACATGCTGAGAATGAACCTCTATACAAATATCCCAATACAGTACCTCTAAGCTTACGCGAGCTAACTCATTGTAAGAAACAAGAGATACTTAAAGAAATTACTTGTGAGGTATTTCTCGCAGGTCACTGAATTGAATGAGGTATGTTCCTTGTTTTACAAGCTAAATATAAGCTCATGTATGACGTAATACAAGGAAAAGAACTACTCATAATTTCGTTGAAAACTACTCGAAAGAAATAGGTTTACTTGCTAGGAAGGTATACATGCACTACCCCCCAGTTCTAAGAAGGAAATACATATATAAATAAAGGTCTCTCAACTATACTTTAAGGAAGCTCTCAAACTTTCAACTACTGGTCACCTCGAGCTATCCACTCCGCGAGCTTCCCGGCTTCAATCAATTCCTCAATTTGGTCTTTCAATGCTCTGCATTCGGAAGTATCATGGCAATTATCCTCATGGAAGTCACAATATTTCTTTAGATCTTTCCTTGCTTCTATTGGTAAAGGTGCAGGCTTTACAAATATTCCTTCTTTCCCATAAACCGTGAAGATGTGGTCCACTGGAGCAACCAAAGAGGTATAACTATCGCACTTTGTCTTCAAATTTGCTTTACTTCTTTTGGAGGAAGCTCGATCCCCAATAACATATGCTTGCGGGCTTGGAGACCTCTCTCGCTTGCTTCCTTTGTGACTAGCTTCATCTCCAAGATCTTCTGTTTCTCTCAACTTCAACAAGGATTCTTCCACACATTTATATAGTTCAGCTTGTTTATAGAATTCAGCTAGTGTACCAGGTTCACGTACTTGTAGCTCCTTCCAGAAGTCTGAACCAGCTCTTACTCCAGCAATTAGGAAGCTCATAATGACCTCGTCAGGAGCTTTCTTAACTCTAGGAACCTCTGCATCGAAACGTTTGAGGTACTCTGTCAAGGTCTCATCTGCTCTCTGTTTGATGTTGGCCAAGGTATTGGTTGGGGGTGCAAAAGTGATGGAAGCTCTAAACTGAGTAACGAAGAGTTTCCCCATATTCTCCCAGGAATTTATAGAATCTGATGGTAACCTCTTAAACCACTGATGAGCTCCACCATAAAGGGTTGCAGCCAATAATCTACACCTTGTTGGCTTCTTAACTTGATAAACATCCATCTCTGTATTGAAACGACCCAGATACTCCACAGGATCCGTAGTGCCATCAAATTTAAACTCGTTTGACATACGATAGGATTTAGGTAACAGGGATTTTCTAACCTTCTTGGTGAATGGAGATGAGGTCATCGTACCTGTTATTGACTGCTTTTCTTCCTTGAGTTTCACTAGAATCTTCTTGATGTCTTCAGCATTCAAATCACCAGCTCCACCGTCCTTTGCTTCCTTATTTTTATCATCGGCTTCCTATGAATCTGCTATACACGAATCGTTCGCGATCTCGACTGAACTTGAATCATCTTTAATTATCTCGATGGAAGGTTCCTTAACAGGAGGTTGTTTATCCTTCGTTTCACCATCTTCTTCACCTTCAGTATCTTTCTTTGGGTCTTCGATCTCCTCCTCAGCCTTTTCTTCACGTTCTCCTTCATCGACGCCTAACTGCTTGGGATTAATCTTAGCTTTTTTACCCTTCTTACCAGTTGCTAACTTCGACTTCTTCTTCTTCTTCGGTGTTATTTGTTCGAGGGTTGTAAGCCTTTCTTCAATCGACTTTAGATGCTCTAGGACGTCAGCAGGAGTAATCTTCTTCGCTTTCGGGGTTTGATTTTTCTCTACAGATTGTGTTGCTTCGCTATTAGAACTGCCTGCCATCTTTCCACTCTTAAGATGATAACTCTGCCCCTCCTTCTAGCGCCAATGTTGATGAGTGGATATCGTAACAACTTTTGAGAGGTTTATGGTGAGTTGTAAAGGCTAACGATCAACTAATCTATGGAGAATGGAGGTTTTTTGTAGGGGTTGAACTGAGCTCGAGAGCGTTTACAAGAATCTCACGAATTCCCTTGAGGCTTGTGTCGTGCGTTCTCAAGAATCTCGTAGGTGTATTGTGAGGCTTGCAACCGTGTTCTCAAGGTGCCTACGTACCCTTGCTTATATAGGGATCAAGTTCACGTAGTTCTTTTTAGACTAGAAGTCTGGTTAGGCGGCAATAAACTAGATTCCTAATTCGTGGGGAACTCCTTTTCTCCAGATTTCAGCCACGAATAGGCGACCTAAGTCGAATAGAACTCGAGTTCTAGTCCGACTAGGAGTATGTTTACAAGTTCTCGTCCTATTAGATGTATTCAAGGATCATCTGCGCCCAAGGAATACATTCCAATAAGGAGTTGATGTTCATGACTTGCTCCTAAAGAATAGGAGGCTTTATCGTACTATAAATCTGCTGGAATAAATCTGTTCTCGTACAGGAAGCTGTCTCTCAGGAACCTGTCTGCAGGAACCTGTTTCTCGGGAAGCTGTCTACAGGAAGCTGTCTTTCGGGAACCTGTCTCTTCGGGAACCTGAACCTGTTTAGATCCATTTCACATGCTATTTAGCCCCATTTAACTTAAGGGACCTCAATCATAACCCATATTACTCATACGGATTGGATCCTTAAGCCTAATGGGCCTAAATCTAGCCCATGGATATTTTGGGCACAACATATACAAAGATAAAATCCAAACTACAAAAAACAATTAACTCAAACTCAACATTGTTGCCTTCCCCGGCAGCGGCGCCAATTTGTTAGTAGTATTTTTATGTGTTCGTTCACAGGGAAGGACTGATATCAATGTCAATCTCAAGTCTTTTATCTCTTGCAATTCAGAAGTGTGGAAGAATAGATTGGTGATTATGATTATTAACTAAATTAAACTAATAAACAAATAAAAACTATATAATAACGATGAGAGAAAATAATCCAAGATTTGGGGTTCTTCAATTGACTACCAAGAATGTCTAATTTGTGTCTCTTGTTTGTTAAAAACAATCCTTCTAAATTTTATAAATTCCTCTCCCAAGTTAATTCATAATGCCTACAATCATCCTCTAATCGCCACTTCCATGGTCAATCAAAGTATAATCATAAACTATTAAAACCAAGGATTAACAGTTTCACAATTCCTTTATTAATCTCCCGATTCAATAATTAAATTGTGTCTATCATGTCATGTACTAGAATTACAACTCTTCTCCCGATTTGTTATAATCCCTATGGATTCAATCAAAATTTAGCTACTCTTCTAATTAAATTAAGCTCTCAATGACAGATTAACAATAGCAAGAGAAATCAAACAAACTCGATAAATCAACGAATACTACCCAACTCTTGTATAAAAGGAATTAACTACTCATAATTGAACAAAACAAGTATATATATAAAAAACCACAAATCATGAGTTTAGAATTTAAGAACAATGAATACAAATCTTGAAGTGTCTTGAACTCCGGACGAATCCATTCGCTCCTTCCTTCAATCTTCTTCTCCAATTGATTCTCTCCTTTTTCTCTCAAAAGTCTATCTCTAAAATAGTTCTAGATCTAAAAATATGAATAGTAATGAAAATAGGTTATGAATACCCTTAAAATAATACCCTAGATGTGTTTATATAGGCTATAAAAGTCTTGCCCAATAAAAGTATTTTAATACTCTAAATAAATTACAAGTAGGATTCCATAACTGAATAGGATTCCTTAATTAAAATTCGTAACTATATTTACTCCTCTGTTTCGGGGCTCTTCCAACTGAATTTTGCTTATTGGACCACCTCTGAATTAAAGATAATTCCACAAGCTTCGCGTGGACAGTAAGATCGTCAAATTCTGACTTCTGGAACTCAAGATATGGCCAAAACAGTGTAGCACAGCCCGTGTAGCCCAATAATACAAATTTTCTCCTATTTTATCTCCAAAATAGCTCTTTTTGCTCCAAATTCTTCCAAGTCATGAATTCTTTATTTCCTACAATAAAACAATAAAATCTATTAAATAAAAATCCAAATCAATGCAAAACACAATAAATATGAGAATAAAATCATCTAGAATATATATAAAAATATACTCTATCAAGATTCCTGAGTTTGTAAAGATTGCCCAAAATTTGGTCACCTCAAACCTACCCAATTCTGACTATGAAGCCATCTTGCTATGCCACAAAGAAGATGTAGAGCAGCAACAACAGAAAATAGCAGATGAATCTGCAAGAGATGGTAATGTGGATGCTTGGCTGCAAGGCAAATACTCTGTACCTCTCTCAGAAGGCCTCCAACATCTAAGGGAAGAATACATCACTTCACTGGGGTCCAATGCCAAATCTCTAACTCCCAGTGATGTGTATGAGGCTGTCAATGACATCTACAAGGGGATCTTGAAGGCTGCACACTTTCTTGGTAAAGGCCTGCAATCAGAAATGAATGAAGTAGTTGCAGCCACAATCCACCAAGTCAATGAAGTCAAAAGAGAATTCCTCTCCAAATTTCCCCAGTTGGAGTCAGTCATCAAGGACATTCTGGAATGCAAGTCTACATGCACCAAGATGGACAATGGTTTGGCTCTTCTAAAAGATTCTGTCACAGGTCTGGGGGCATCAATTTCAGGTTCTATCTGATCAGACTACAGAATCCACTGCCATGCTGAGGACAATGTTCAAAAATCTTTATGGAGACATGCTAGTGACTGAGGTCCCTATTCATGACATGACCAAGTATGAAGTCCAAAGACTCAAGGATTAATCACTCTCTGGTTTCAGGGCACATGAGCTATTCACTAAGGTGGATACTCTTGAAAAGGAGGTGGCCACTCTCACTAAGTCCAATGCTCATCTTACAGACAAGGTTACACTTCTCAATGATCAGTTGGACACTCAAGCAACCACCACAGCTGATGTTCTTCTGCATCAACAATCTATGTTGGATGCTATGATGAAGCATATGGGTCTTTCTCTCCCTGAAGCATCTTCCACCCCAAAGGTCACTTCTAAAGCCTCTGTGCCTGACAACAAGCCTAAGGGGGAAAAGAGGACAAGGAATTCAAATACTAAGGGGGAGAAACCCAAGGAAAAAGGGATAAAGTTAAGAGAGGGTGATCACCAAAGGGCAAATAAATCTCCAACTCATGTGCCAGGCAAAGGAAAAACAAAGGTTGATGAGCCTCCTACCTCACTGCCAGTTGTTACTCTACCAACTGTGCATGTCATTACTCCTGGTGGCCAGAAACAATCTATCACAACCACAGTGGTTGCAGGGAGTATGCCATCTGACAAACCTCCATCCTCCATATCTGAAAGTGCCAAGCCTATAGAAGTCAAAGTAATTACTGAGGCCAAGCTACAAGAAGTTGCTAACTCAAATGTTTATCATGATAAAGCCTTCTTGGAGTTTCTGAAAGCCACAAGGGAACAGGCTGGTGACACTCAGTTCTATCTGAGGGAGTTGAAGGAGCAGATTGACTACATCACTGTCATCCCCAAGAAAGTCAATAATCTATGGTTCAAGGAGATAGTGATGATATCTAAATCAAAGATATGGCATCTAACATACAAGACTCTACAAGCCCTAAAACACTTAGAGATAGATGCCATACTTGAGCTTATTGAGAAGAGAAATGAGAACAACAAAAGTCTGTTTGATGATTTGAGGAATGGCCAACCTTCAAGGCTGCCAGAAGTGATCAAGAAGTCATGGACAATCATCTATTAGTCTGGCACCAAAATTGAAGACATCAAGCAATTGGTCATTCCCCATGATCTCACTTCTCGAAATCACAGACTGGTCATTGCTATCATTGATCAACTACAGAAGAAGGTTGGAATCAGAAATGCTGAAGAAATTGAAGCACTGCACATTCTCAGATCTTTTATAGCAACTGGTGAAACTCCAGAGAGGGCTCAACCTAGGAGAAATAAGAAAGAACAGTGAGGAGCTATTAAAGAAAAGGGAGGAGGAGTTTGCTGCAATGGAAACTAAGGCTGATGAATTGAGAGCTATGGGTCTGTGTAGAGTCAAGTTTAATCCTTACATCATTGAGTACAAGAAATATGGTAGAAATGTAAAGATTAGAATGGACTACATCAGTTCCTATTCTGAGAAACAGCTGAATGAAGTACTTAAGGATTTATCAGGCTCCCCTCTAATTGAAGAACTCACTGTAATGGAAGACATTATTCTTGCCATGGAGGAAAATTCAAAGAAGAAAGCCAAAGAAGCTGAAGAGAAGATGAAAAATGAGAATCTGCAAGCCAAAGCTCAAGAGATGAATCCAAAAGGATATGGCTAGTAGGTTCTCATAACTTGTAAGAACACTTCTGTGTACCTTCTTCAATCAATCTACATACCTGTATTGTTAAAGTTTTATCTTTATTTATGTTAGGCTTGTTATCAGACATGAAATTGTGACTAAGGGTCTCACTCACAATTTGGGGGAGATTGTTAGTTATAGAGGCATGCCTGTATACATCTAATAACAAGCCTAATTGTTTGTAATGCTTTGCATTACTTACATGACCTCTTAACTGAGGGAACCTCTACTTGTAGAGTTTTTGTTTGTATTGTACTTGTAGTAGGCATCAAATCCTAGTTGTGTAACTGTACTTATAGAGTCTAGAATAATGCTTGAAAGAAGTTCCAAGGTTCATGCCTCAAGCAAGAAGATAAAGACTGTCAAATAATCACAGTTGGGATTTGAAGAAATGAAGAATTTGCCTAAGTACCAATTCGAGAAGTATATTTGTCTATTCGATAAGTCCAGCATTCGAGAAGTCAGGGATTCGATATCTCAAGACACTATTTGATATCTCTGAATACACTGTTCGATATCTCATTCGATATCTCAGAGATTCGATATGTCTATGTACTCTATTCGAGAACTCAGGAAGTCAACAAGTCAAAGTATTATTCGAGTTCTCAAGGAGTCAATAAGTCAAAGTTCCATTCGATGTCTCAAGGACTCAGAAAGCTATTCGATATCTCAAGGATTCGACAAGTCAAGTGTTCTATTCGATAACTCAAGGAATCCTGAAGAAATGAGCTATTCGAGAAGTAATTCGATATGTCAATATAACAGTGTTCGAGAACTCAGAGTTATCGATCAAGTCAATTCAAGTTCTCGAATCACCTACTTAGTCACTTCTCGAATACATTCTTGGAGACAAAATACTGAAGAAATTGTAAAAGTCAGAAACCTGCAACAAGCCAATGCACTTTATGGACCACAATCTGTAACGTGCTCTGGAAAGCCTACAAGGAAGCTTGGAGAGATATAGAAGAGACAAGGGGCTAAAGAAGTGGATCTGAACAGGCTTTACAAAGTCAAATCTATAACCGTTTGTATGCTTACTCAAATAGGATAGACAGACTAGAAAGTAATTTGTTCAGCTACCTTATTTGGAGTAAGTAGGTTGTATCCATGTTCTATAAGGATACATCCTCACTTCCTTAGTCATTAACTTTGTAACTTTGTGAGTCAAGTTTTTCATACACTACAAGCTGTATCTCTCTGAGAAAAACGAAGCTGAGAATACTATCATTTGTATTCACAGATTGTAGCAACCTTTATCTAATAATACATTAGATTAAAGTGATACTGTGTCTTGTGTTGTTCTTTATCCGCACCTTCACTTCTGCACACACAAACACTTATTTGCTACATAGACTCTAGCCAAAGAAAAGTTCAAGAATCCATTCACCCCCCCTCTGTATTCTTTTATCGTATTCAATACTCAACAGTAATGCAAGAGCAAAGAAGATGCAAGTCTTAAATCACAAAAGGAATTTTGAGATTTTAACCATGAAAGAAACAGACAACATACAAGATTATTATGACAAATTGATGGTTATGGTCAACAAAATACGGCTAATGGGTGAGGATCTACCCGATAGCAAAGTTGTAGAGAAGCTGTTTATGAGTTTGCCTTTAAGATTTAAGGCAAAACTTTCATTTCTTAAAGATTAAAAGGATATAAGTGATTAGGTTTATCCGAGCTAATTTATTATTTGCAAGTCCAGGAACAAAGAAAAGTAATGAGAAACAAGGAAACTGAAGATGCGGTTGAAGGAGCTTTTTTAACCAAAACTTCAAAAGAGAAAATTATATTTACTACGTGTGGTCATTGCAAGAAGAACGGGCATGAAGAAAAGGATTGTTGGCATAAGGAAAAGCCTCAATGCTTTAAAAGCAAAAAGTTTGGACATGTGCAAAAGTATTGTAGAAACAAAATTGAAGAAAGTGTCAACCAGTTGACGAATAATATTTGTTTTGATTTTGGAAAGAGGTGCTCCAAATGTGTAAGTTGGTAAGAAGTGCATCAATATGGAATTGATGAGAAGTGCATCAAGACATGTTTATGGAGAGAAATGCTCCATGGTTGTGAAGAGAAGTGCTACATGTTTGGGTGATGATGGAATGTACATCGTCGTTTGAAATTTTTTAATAAATTTTACAATTTTGAATCAAGAGGGAGTGTTGGAATTATAATTCAAAATTGTAACTGAAATATTAATTAGATGATTTTGTTTTAATGTTGATTGATTGTAAAAATGTTTGTAATTGATTAAGCTATACATGTGGCACTAATCATGCACGTTGTCTTGTATTTGCTCTATATAAAGAGCCTATGATAAATAAAAGTAAATAAAAGAATAAGTTTCCATCCAATATTATATATATCTCCCTCTCATATTAAAAAAAACCAACACATACCTACTGCTCATGCTCTGGTTCTGAAACAAGTTACTATTGATGCACGATGCCCATGGTGTCATAGTGCATTAGAAACTGATACTCATGTACTGTTTTCATGTGACTTTGCAAAAATAGTATGAATGAGGGGATGCATCATCTCGTTCAGAATTCATCACATGATACAGCTTTTTTGGTTTTTCTTAAAGCGTTTGATGTGTGCACAAGAGAATAGAGTTTACTTATTGGCATGCTTTGCTGAAGTATATGGAATAGACGTAACAAGTGGGTTTGGAAAAAGGCTAATGGTTCTATGTTTGGTGTGCGGGCTGCAACCACCAATTTGCTCAAGGACTGGAAGGAAGGTCAAGTAAATGTGAATGGTAGGTGATCACAGGGGGACGTAGGTGCTCGAATCTGGAGTAAACCAGCAGTGAGATGGTTGAAGATTAATGTCGATGTTGTAATATTTCAAGACGGTAGCATTGGGATTGGTAGTGTTATCCGAGATTCACAGGGTCGATTCGCAGGAGCAAGATGCAGAAAGATGGAAGGTTCGTAGCAACTAAGAGAAGCGAAATCTATGTCATGAATAACAGATCTTAAATATGATCATTGCATCTTTGAAATGGACTCAAGTCCCTTGCTGTTGCCTGCAATGTAAAATGAGGAGAAATATTCTTTGGTACTACAGTATTAGATTGTGTTCACTTATTGAAGCACATAAATTCCGTGCTAGTTAAGTTTGTTTATCGATTTGCGATATGGCGCACGTGTTAACAAAAGCTTGCTATTCTATATCAGATATAGGGAAGTGGTATGTTACTCCACTTGATTTCTTTATTCATATACTGGATTTCGATACTCCCTCCGGTCCATTATATAAGGCATTTGACTTTTCTGCACGTAACTTTAGGTGTTTTGACTACATAGCTAAACTTATTATTTTTTAAAATTTCTTTTTCTAAATAAAAATTAAAGTATCATATTTTTATTCAAAAAAGGAAAAATTAAAAAATAATAATTTTAGCTATATAGTCAAAGAACCTAAAATTACGTGCAGAAAAGTCAAATGCCTTATATAATGGACCGGAGGGAGTATTACTTAATGAATGCAAGTGCGTTCTATTCAAAAAGATTAGAAACCAAGTCAAAAAAACATTAATTAACAAAAGATTAGCAAGTATTCACTCTGTCTCATAATTTTTTATTTATTTAGCATTTTGCAGGTAAATTTTGTCCATAATTCACATTTTTTCTATAAACGATCCTAATTTACTTAAATACACTACAGAGTAAAAAAATTATTGTTGTAGGGAGAATTTCGTTACAACACGAAATTGGAGGTTGCTGGAATCACGGAGCAAAATACGGATATTTTGCTAAGAACACGAAGAACACGGGAGGAGATTGGTGTTTGTTTGTGGCTGATCTTGTTGATAGATAGTCAGGGGTGAGCTGAGGCGTATCCAAACAAGAGGCCTACGTACCCTATTTATAGGGATCAAGCCGTACGTAGTTCTTGGAGAAGAAGTTACCTAGACGGGCTAGGGTTTCTAGAAGCTTCCTTGGCCCAAGCCCATCAGTTTTAGGGCTGACGTGGACATCATGGTGCTAGAGATAGTGAGACCTCATTAGCAAGGCCAACATAGAGATGACAAGGGCCTGGCATGCGACCTCGAGGGGTGTAGACATGCGAAGCGGGCCCAAGTATGTAGATACTCATGCGACCTCGAGGGGTGCAGACATGAGCCTTCAAATAGAGAGTGAGATAGCATTGTTCTGTTTGTAGATGTGACCCCACGTTGGAGGTTATGTGCGAAGCGATCCCTTGACGGGAGCCTGACGAAGCGATCCCCGGGTAGCGACCCCGGTAGATGCGATCCCGAGGCTGAGCTAGTATGTGAATGTAGATACGATCCCGAGAGGTGCGATCCCAAGGCCGGGATAGTATGAAAGTGGAGATGCGATCCCGAGAGGTGCGATCCCGAGGCCGGGATAGTATGAAAGTGGAGATGCGATCCTGAGTCCGAGCTAGCATGAGAGGCGCAGAGGCCTAGCGTGAGAGGCGCAGAGGCCTAGCATGAGAGAATAGACAAGGTGCTCCTGTAGCGAGATGGCCCTGTAGCGAGGCGGCCCCGTAGCGAGGCGGCCCCGTAGCGATCCCCGGGTTGCGACCCCGGTAGATGCGACCCCGAGGCCGGGCTAGCATGAGACGCCTAGAGGCCTAGCGTGAGACGCCTAGAGGCCTTGCGTGAGAGGACGCCTTGAGTAGCAGCAGGAGGTCATAGTTAGGCGAACCATAGGGCGGGATCATGTCTTCGAGAGATTGTCTTCAAATAATATGATGAGATAAAGGTGAGGCGATCCCTGATCGGGACTCGCGCCTTGTTGATCCTTCTTCCATATTTAAGCCCATTAGTAGATAATTGAGCCCATTAAGAGAGGTGGTTGAGTCCATTAAGAGAGGTGGTTGAGCCCATTAAGAGAGGTGGTTGAGCCCATTAAGAGAGGTGGGCCCCTTGTATAGTCGTTTGAGCCTGTTTAGGATATATGCCGAGATTCGGGCATAACAACTACCCCCGATTCCATATTGCCATTATGAATGCGATGTGGAATCAAGTAAAGTGGTGTCTTCCAATTGATGTAAAGCCAAGTACATATAAGTGATTGTGACCTCGAGGGGTCCTTCCAAGCGCGATGTGATCCCATAGAGACTTTGAGAGGCGGCCCCATAGGGCCTTGCAGTCATGAATTGTTAAATATGTCTTCTGTTTAGCTAATATATGAGCTCATGCTTTCACTTGTGTCTTCAAGTTCTTCTTAGAATATGATGAGAGGACTCTCCTCCGAGCTTACTCCTTGTTATTATGATGAGAGGACTCCTTATATGATGAAAAGACTCCCTTTATGTTGAGGACTCCGCATAAGTTGAGAGGACTCCCCATATGTGGAGAGGTATTCTCTTTCTGATATAATGAGAGGACTCCTCATAGCCTCCTATGTTGCGAGGCCTCCTTGCAACCTCATATGTTGAGAGGCCTCCTCCACGCAGCCTCATATGTTGAGAGGCCTCCTCCTCGCAGCCTCATATGTTGAGAGGCCTCCTCCTCGCAGCCTCATATGTTGAGAGGCCTTCTCCTCGCAGCCTCATATGTTGAGAGGCATCCTCCTCGCAGCCTCATATGTTGAGAGGCCTCCTCCACGCAGCCTCATATGTTGAGAGGCCTCGCATCACAAGATGTCGCGTTGCTAGAGGCTGGACTTGTAATTTTTTAAATGTCTTGTTGGAAGAGATGTTATGTAATACCACTACCCCGAGTCCTCATTCTCATTATATATGTGATGAGGAATCAACATGTTTCAGCATCCTTCTTGTATTATTTGAGGTTGACACCATTTGTAATGAAGAGAATTATGTGTGATTCCGCTATAAGCATACTTGACTTTTTCAACGCTATCCCAGAGCACTCGTACTCTTCACTGTTGTCCCAAGGCACTTGGCCTCATCAATGCTATCCGGGGGCACTTGGCCTCATTATGCTATCTCGGAGCACTTGGCCTCATCACACGCTATCCCAGGGCACTTGGCCTCATCACGCTATCCCTGGATACTTGGCCTCATCAATGTTGTCCCAAGGCATTTGGGCTCTCCAACGCTATCCCAGAGCACTTGTACTTGACTTCTTCAACGCTATCCCAAAGTACTTGTACTCTTCGTTGTTGTGCCAAGGCACTTGGCCTCACCATCGCTATCCCGGGGCCCTTGGCCTCGTCATGTTATCACGATGCCCTTGGCCTCATCATGCTATACCGAGGCCCTTGGCCTCATCATGCTATCCCGGGGCACTTGGCCTCATCATCGCAATCCCGGGGCACTTGGCCTCACCAACGCTAAGCGAGACCACTTAGCTTCTTCAATGTCATAATAGGCTTCCCTTTGTTGCACATGTAATAAGATATTGAGGTCTTGAGCTCATTTTGATCTTCAACTACTTTGGCTTCTCTCCTTTCATCTCTAGTGCGAGCTTGAGGCTAATTGATGAGAGCTTCAGGCTCAGCCTCGTTATTTGTTGCTTGCTCTTCCCAGTGCCTTGAGATAGTCGATGACCTCCTCTTTGCCGGCGAGGATCAGGGGCGTCCCCCCTCTCCCCGGCAAGGATCAGGGGCGTCCCCCCTCTCCTCGACGTAGAGGTATTTCACCAAGAAGAAGCATCTCATGTAGAAGTATCTCATGTAGAAGTATCTCATTAAAAGGTATCTCACTAGGAGACATCTCGCTAGGAGGCATCTCAAGATCTCGATTGTTACTCCATATTGGGGCCTCTCGATCTCGACGAGGAGATGGGGGTCTGTCGTCATGACGATGGGACCACTCACGATCTCCACAAGGAGGGGGGGTCTGTCATCATGACGATGGGACCGCTCACGATCTCGATGAAGAGATGGAGGTCACTTAGAACCTTGACCCATGCCTTGGCCTCTATCATTTATCCTTCTCGAACCCGGCCTCGCTACGCTAGGTGCAAGCATGGCCTCGCTCATATGGGGTCGCAGTCCGGGGTCATGTGCTACCCCGGGGTCTCGATCCTTGCAGCCCGGGATCATGTGCTATCCCGGGGTCTCGCTCCTTGGGGGTCGCAGCCCGGGGTCATATGCTACCCCGGGGTCTCGCTCATTGGCCTCTCCGTTCTTCTTGTTCGAGTTAGTCATCGTTCTCCCAAATTAATGACTTACCCCTCCTTCTAGCGCCAGATGTTATAGGGAGAAATTGGTATAACAATGTTTGCGGAGGATTTGCTGGGTTGTTGGAGCAAAATACGGATATTTCGCTATAAGAAGAAGAGTGATTAGGGTTTGTGTGTATGAATGTGGCTGAGCTTGATAGGTGATTTCAGGTAAACTGTTTTTCATCCCGTATCAAGATGCCTACGTACCCTATTTATAGGGATCAAGCCTGACGTAGTTCTTGGAGAACAAGATACCTAGGCGGGCTAGGGTTTTAGGAGATAAACCAAAGTCCAAGCCCACTCGTTTAGGGCTGACGTGGCAGTGAGTCATCAACCCTATCCGTGATCCATGGCCCAGCTGTGGAAGCCTATGGTCTCGCACGAACAGAGTTGGCTAGTAGAGAAGTAACAAGGGCATTGCATGCGACCTCGAGGGATCTGGCCATGCGAAGCGAACCCTAGTGTCCAGCTACTCTTGCGACCTCGAGGGGTCAGGCCATGAGCCTTCCAGAAAAGAGTGAGATAGCGATCCCGTGACAGGAGCCAAACGAAGCGATCCCCGGGTTGCGACCCCGGTAGATGCGACCCCGGTAGATGCGACCCCGAGGCCGGGCTAGCATGAGACGCCTAGAGGCCTAGCGTGAGACGCCTAGAGGCCTTGCGTGAGAGGACGTCTTGAGTAGCAACAGGAGGTCATAGTGAGGCGAACCCTAGGGTGGGATCATGTCTTCGAGAGATTGTCTTCAAATAATATGATGAGATAAAGGTGAGGCGATCCCTGATCGGGACTCGCGCCTTGTTGATCCTTCTTCCATATTTAAGCCCATTAGTAGATAATTGAGCCCATTAAGAGAGGTGGTTGAGTCCATTAAGAGAGGTGGTTGAGCCCATTAAGAGAGGTGGTTGAGCCCATTAAGAGAGGTGGGCCCCTTGTATAGTCGTTTGAGCCTGTTTAGGATATATGCTGAGATTCGGGCATAACAATTATAAAAATTGTACGAGTCGTAAAGTATATCTAATATATTTTATAATGTACTTTTCAGAATTTTAAAATTATGAAACAATGATATAGAAATTATAGTCAAAATTCGATTAATTTAATTACAAAAATAATCTGAATTATTAAACGAAGGCAGTAATAATTTGTTAATACCATTTTTTCTGTTCAAAATTCTATTTCCAAATGAGAAGTAATTGGAAACCACTCAAATTATTCGTGAGAAATCAACCTTTGAATGAAAATTCAAGGTACACAAGTCAACCTGTGGAGTCTTTAGAAGGAGTCAAAGGAAAACAATAGTATCTCCAATTCTCCGTGTAGAATGTACTAACTTTTCTAAAATCATCCTTGCGACTTTTAAATTGATGTAGCATTTTCCAAAAAGAATTGTAGCAGCGTTTTCCACAAATAACAGCGACGTTGATTTTATTTTATTTTCAACTTACTCTGCAAAGTTTTTTTGTCGGCATAAAATTAACAAAATAATATTTAATTTAGTAATGGTTTAACAATTATTTTTCACTCAAAACTACGCAAAAACGAAAGAGAGAATAAATTGACGATTTTTTACGTTAAAATTTCTGTTCGATTTATGAAATCTACTTAAATTTCGTTTTGTTTATCAAAATACCCTTCTTATTATTTGAAGATAGTTCTACTAACAACCAAATATAGTTTTAATAATAAATGTAAGAGTGATTTTATCCAAACTTTTGGTAATCGGTAGTCCGATCTTCAATACAACAAAATAAATGAGAACTGTTAGATGATACAATAAATAGATGAAAAACGATGGATATAGCTTGAATTAAATCATATAATTTGGTTTTCTACCTTGAATAGGATTATCAATGTAGTAATGTAAAAATTTGTAATTATATTTTTTCTTAATATTCTGAGTGTTTCCATTTCGATAATAATTGTTAAATTATCACTAGATTAAAGATAATTTTATGAGCTTCACGTGGGCCGTAAAATCATCCAAATCTGAATTCTACATCTCAAGATAGAACTCAAATAGTAAATATGAACTTATTTTAATATTAATAAAAAATAAGAAAGCTCTCTCCTCTCAAACACATGAGAGTCGACTCCCCCTAGACCACCATTACCACCACCCCTTTTCTTCATCTTCATCTCTTTTCTCCCAGTCCTCCCCAATCATCTAATCCCTTTTTATCTTGTTCTTGTTTCATTACTTTCAATAAAAATCGAACCAAAGCCAAATATTTTAGAATTTATTTCTCAGATCTATTTTGATTTTGAGTCCGAATCCCCAAATAAAAAATATCTTTATATTCAAATTATCTTCCTTAACATCATACCAAAATTTGGTGTCATTCCGAAGTCTTTGAATTTTCGTCTTGCCTTTTGGCGTGTGTGGTTTGTCTCCCTTTTATTGGGATGTTAAAGTATGTTGTTTTGATGTTGGTATGTGTGTTGTTCATGGCTACTTTGAAAAGGATTTATGTAGTTTTGTGGGAGATCTGTAATTCGTGCATTGGAGTTGGGCTGGTGTCAGATATTGCAATAGCTTAATTTTCACAATTTAAATTTGTTCATCTTATGAGATCTTTCACTTTCGGCATGTCTATAGCTGGTTTTCGACATGTAGATAGCTGGGGTGTTTCTGAACATTGGGCTACAAGTGGTGCGTATGTGAAGGTCATTTGCGATATTACTGGTTCCAAGATTGGTGAAAGTTTGATTGATCGGGAAGCCATTTTAATCCTTTTGAATTCAAAAAATTTCGAAATTCATGATGTTAAACAGTCTGAAAACATAAGCGACTATTTGTTTAGCTCGTTTATTTGTTTCCACTCAGATTGTAGTGTTAGTTCAGGGGTTTGTCCTGGCTGTAATTTGTGTTATGCAAGTTTATAAAAATCCATTGTTTGTCAAAAAAAAAAAAAAAAACTAAAATTCAATTGTATCCTTTTTTAATTATATCATTTTTATACTATAATTTTCTTTTTAAAATTCAATTCTAATACAAATTTTTTTAATTATATTTTTTTTAGATTATAATTTTGTTTTTAATATAATATAATCTTGATCGTCTATTTTAAAAAAACGGCGGTTGAGATTATTTTGTAGTACAGTGATCAAACCAAAAGACTAAACCAAAATTATTGATAAGATGTTTGTTACGCTTATTATATATAAGGATATAACTAGCTTATAACACGTGCAAAATACGGCTCCTTTTTAATATCTGTATTTATATTAATATTTTAAATATTTATATGTTATTAATTTACATATCAAATTGTTGTTAATATATATATATATATATATATATATATATATATATATATATATAGGGTCTTACTCAAATAGAAACCAAATTAAAATATAAACTAGAAAGTAAACCCTAATCTAATATTTAAAGCTAATACAAAAAGTTCATAATATTCTAGGCTCCATTCAACAAAAAATAAAAATAAAAATAAAAAATATTACTGTTCACTGCTGACGTGGCAGTGACGTCAGCGTGAACAGTTTTTTTTTTTGCTGGATGGAGCCAATAATTTTAAACACTTTTTGTGAAGGTGCCCCTGGCGGGGCCATTAGAATAAATGAAATATAATTTATTTAGTGTTGGTTTCTAGTTTCTATTCTAAGATTGGTTTCTATATGATCACTAGCAAATATATATATATATATATATATATATATATATATATATATATATATATATAAGATTTTACACGTTAAATTTAATATTTGTGCTTTATCTTGAATTCTTAAAATTTGATTTGGACGATTTTACAGCCCACATAAAATTAATAAAATAATCTTAAATTTAGTGATGGATTAACAATTATTTTCCAATTAAAACTAGGCAGAAATAAAAGAGAGAAGAAATTGACAAGTTTTTACGTTAAAAATTCTGTTCGATTTATGAAATTTAATTATATTTTATTTTGATAATCAAAATACCCTTATAGTTATACTAACAACTAAATTTAATTTTAATAATATGTGTAAGTGTAAGAGTGATTTTGTCCAAAACTTTGGTAGTCGGTAGTCTGAAAAATCAGTACAACAAAATGAATATTAACCGTTAGATCATAAAATAAATAAATGAAAAACAGTGGATCTAGCATAAAAATTATTTTATTTCTTAACATGTAAACTAAAAAGTTTATTTATATTGAAATACGAAAAAGTGTATGTCAATGGTTTAAATCAGATAATTTGGTTTTCTACATTGAATAAGATTATCAATGTAGGTCTTTTGCGAATAGGATTAATGTAAAATTTTGTAACTATATTTTCTATTAATATTCTGAGTATTTCCATTTCGATAATAATTGTTAAATCATTACTAAATTAAAGATAATTTTGTGAGATTCGCGTGAGCCGTAAAATCATCAAAATATGATTTCTAGATCTCAACTCTCAAGATAGAGTCCAAATGGTAAATATGAACTTGTTTTAATATTAATAAAAAATAAAATAAAATTCAATTGTATCCTTTTTTAATTATATCTTTTTCATATTATGATTTTTTTAAAAAATTCAATTCTGATACAAATTTTTTTAATTAAAGCCTTTTTAAATTGTAATTTTTTTTTAATATGATATAATCCTGATCGTCTATTTTTAAAAATATTAGATTCGACGGTTGAGATTATTTTGGTAGTAGAGTGACCAAACCAAAATTATGGATAAAATCACTCTTATGCTTATTATATATAAGGATATAACTAGCTTATAACCCGTGCGATGCATGAAAGATTTTAAATATTTTTATCTTAATATTTAATATTTTTATCTTATTATTCATAATTTTAATATTTTCTTTTTAATTATTAAGAAAATAAATTATAAAAGGATAATAAAATTTAATAAAACGTAGTTAATAGTATTAGAAATTCTTGGAGTAGTTTATAATATAATATAAATATTTTATAATAATATTATGAAAATAGATTATATAAAATTTTAATTAAAATATGTTGTTGAGGGGAATCGAACCTTGAACTTCTGGGAGTAGTTTATAAGATGATATAAATGTTTAATAATAATATGTTGTTGACGGGATTCGAACCTTGAACCTATAAGAGGATTTTATATATTATAAAAAGAAAATTATTTTAGCATTGCATCCAACGATTCTCATTAATCTATCTCCAAATTCAACGGTTGTTATTGAGTGTACCAAACTACCAACCAAATATACCCTATTCCGCTTATAATAGTATAGTATAGAAGGATATAATCTAATTTTTTTAGTACTCTATGTTATCTTTAATAAAATATTAAAATTGTTGTAATCATAGAGCAATTGTAATTCTTTCATAATCGTAGTGAATTACAAAATAATCTATGAGAACCTTATATATCGTATTTTCTTGATTTTCTTAAAAATATCTTAAATTAATAAATTTTTTATTAATACGTAAAAAAATATTCTAATGATACTTTAGTTTCCATATTTGATTTCACCCCAAAATTCGTATAATCATAATGAGTTACAAAATAATCTATGAGAACCTATATAGCGTACGGTATTATGACTATCCTCCAAAATAGTGTGGACCGTTTGACCTTAAAATAGATAAAATTTATTTTATAGATGGTATAATTACATTAAAATACTACCCGAAACCGATCATCTAGCCATGAGCAGGATCATGGTTGTAAAAATCGGTAATCGGTATAAATCGGTTGAGGTGTCAATTTAGGATTAATCGGGTAATCGGGGATTAATCGAAAGGATTAGTCGGAGTATTAATCGGATATTATAATAATATTTAATAAATTAGCCTAATTTATAGTTAAACATATTATTTAAAATAAATTCATAGGATTAATCGGATTTCAAAAATCGAATCGGTTGTTTACCTTACAGAGGATTAATCGGGGATTAATCGGCTAAATCGGGGATTTTTAGAACCATGAGCAGGATTCGTGAGAATGTTTTGAGGTAGGGTGGTAGGCTTGATGATAAAAAGTAAATTTTAATAATTTAAACCAAATTTGAATAGATTTTTTAAATTGAATAGAATTTTCAATGTAAAATTTTTCAACTATTTTTTCTCTTCAATTTTCGGGTTGTATCAGCGGGATAATAATTGTTAAACCATCACTGAATTAAAGATGATGTCTTGAGTTTTAAATTTGATTTTTATAATTAAAGATATAGTAAAATAGTAAAATTAATATGTTAAGTTTAATAAATAATAATTTTTATTTACGTATACTCAAACTTGGTTACTTTTTCTCCAAGTCTTTTATATTTAAGAAATTCTTTATCTTTTCAATAAAATTTTAAAATTTAATTCATAAATATCAAATTTAATTTAAATAAATATTAAGAAATTTGAACATTAAAGAATATTATTTATTAATATAATTATAAATATTAGAAAAAAAACATGTATTAGACGAGTTATAAGTTAATTATAATCTAATATTAATAATTCTTAAAATTGTGACCAAATGACCAACACCCTTTGATTTTAATTTATGAGTGGTCTGCTCATACTTTAACCCAACTTATGTCTGTTAATGGTGCTAGAGTTCGGTATCAGTTTTTTTAGAGAGCTTAACATACAATACAGAAAAGAGTTGGTATACAAATTACGTCTGCCAAGTTTAAATCTATAACCTTTATTAATAAGCAAAACACCCTTTTAACGGTACCACTTTTGGTTCCACTATATTTTGGTTTCACCCTTGCAATCCTATTTCTACTATAATTCTATGTTGTTTGTTAAATAAAATAGAAATCCTATTATAATTATAATATATTTTGGTTTCACACCTACAATCCTATTTCTACTATAATTCTGTGTTGTTTTTTTAAATAAAATAAACCAAACCAAACCAAACATACTCAGTTATAATACCACTCAAAGTGGTGTCTGAGGAGGGTAGATGTACGCAGACCATGCCCCTATACAATAGGGAGGCTGTTTCCCAAGGACCCTCGGCCTATTACAGAATTACAAATATAGAAATACAAATACAGAAAAGAAACCTAATACAAACTAAGAAACTCACGCACACGCAGGAGTCGAACCCCTGACCTCCTTCAAAGGAGGCCAGTGGCTTAATTATAATTCGTTTATTACAGTTTTAAATAAAAAAAATAGTTTCACCCCTAAAATCATATTTTTCTTATAATTCTATGTTATTTTTTAAAGAAAATAATAAAATTGAAATACTATGATAATTTAAATACAATTTTTTATCATAATTTAGAATAAAAAATAATACGATCAATTCTTCAAAAGATTTTTGAAGGAGAACACCTAGAATATGTTTCTACACACTACTCTAGAATAATCTTCCCTGCGATTATATGTTATTTTTTAAAAAAACATAATAAAATTGAAATCTATTTTATTATTATAATTCTTATATTATATTAGAAATTTTTTTATTATAACTTAGAATTAAAAAAAAAGATTACGATCATTTATCCTAAATATTTTTCAATGAAAATAACAGAAACGTATTTCCATGCACTTCTATTAAACAATCTAAGTTTATAGTTTGTTAATCGCATAAATTTTTATGCAAATAACATAGTTCTTTTTATAATTTTATAATATAATATTATAAATATTTAATTAAATAAAAAATTAGTAATTGATTAACATAAATCTGTCGGCCCGTGCGAATATCATCTAGCATAGAGCCATAGATAACACTGGGATATTAGTAAAAGCAGACATCAATATAGCAGCTTCGATTTCTGACAAGCTTTCAGGTTTCAAAATACGAACTACAACTTCCTTTCTTGAATTAGCTGAATGACAAGCTATAAGTACATGTACCCAAGTGAAAAGAGATGTCTAGATGCATTCAGTAGCCTTCATATATCGTTTTTTGATCAACCTTGAATCCTTGTTATTTAAAAGTTTTATTCTCTCGAATTTTTCATATCTGTCATCCCATCTCCACGAAGTTTTGTCAGAGCAATTCGTGCATACTCCTTAGCGAGTATGTGTTGATTTTTCGACAATTCTGCAACTTTTGTTATTTTTCTGGCATCCTGATTTCCCCTTGCTGGTATGACTGAGTGATACAGATGTGCCAAGACAGCGGTAAACAAAGCACAGTTCTTTGTTTGCAATTGATTGAAGAACCGACTTTCAAACACTCTAGCATATTTCCACATCTGTCTCTGCATTTCTGGTTGCTCACTAGATCGGTACAGATTGTTAAAGATCACCTCCAATGCATTAAGCTCGGATGCAAAATATGGTGTGCGCAACACATTAATGAGTTGATTGTTGGTGATTTGAAAAGCTTCCATACACTTCAAGAACAATACATAAGCATGCATCCCAGTATACGCGATATGACTCCTGTATAAAAACTCCTTCAACTGATTTCCATTCTTAACAGACTCTCCAGCATAAACTAAATTATAGAAGGTATTCCTCAAGGTCTGATTAATTTCGATGTGAGACTTGATACAGTTGACAGCTTCAGGAACTGGATGAAAATTTTCAAAAGGCAAGGCATAATCATAGAAATCAGTGAATCGGTTTCTCAAGTGGTCTTCAACTCTAGTATAGTCTACTGCTGATTTGGTGTATAGTCTCATGTAACTTGTTGCAAGGTAACAAAACCCGTTTGCAATTTTTTCGTTATACTCTGGTTCTTCGCGTGAGATTGTCAGAGTTAATGTATTGAGAGGTCTAACTGTAACAATTGTAGCATTGGAGACTTCCTCAAAATCTCTGTCTTCCTCTACCAATTCGGGTGAAATAACTCCAAAGCAGTACTCTCCAGTGGAATCTTTGAGGTTATAGGCCAGATTCATTAGTTGACAAATAGCCTGTGCAGTAATATTTCCTTGGATCGATCCAAAAACTTGTGAACCCAGAGTAAACAGTTCCTCATACTCATCTATTCTTCTCAGATTATAACAAATTCTTGCACCTGGTTGTAGATCAGTCCACGCGAGCATAAACAATTGGAACATTATTAAACTTGTTAGTCAGTGGCTTAAGAGGTCGGGAGAGGAACCTCTCAAGCCTTCTGTCAATATCGTGGTTGTGAACAGGTACAACACCAATAGGGTTGGGATTTCTTGGGATATCCTCTTGTTGCTGAAAGTGGCCTTCCAATTCAGTCTCCTGAGTGGTTGTCTTCCTCTTCATACCTGCAAGTAAACTGTCTTAGATATCTAATTCGTAACACGATTCACCTACTGAAGTCAACACAAGATTCACCTACTGAAGTCACAATCTGAGCAATAGGAACACTTGTTGAATAATTCAACTCAAACGAAAAACATCGAAAAATAGACCTCATGCATTCAGCTTAGCAACAACACTGTACTCACTAAGACATTCTATATATCTAACATTATTCTACCATTTTATTTCCATGGCATGGTTAACAAATCAAAACACACACACACACTAGAGCTAGAAATGCACACTTAAAAACACTTCTATTGAAGTTACCACAAGAAAAAAGAAGAAGAAAAACATACATAATACAGGTGACTGTGAGAGTTGTGTAAAGAAAATTGCCTGACAGTACACAAGAATGTTGAAGGAAGATGGATGTGAGCTTTGTGTGCAAAGGTTTGTATTGATTCTTAAATAGAATACAAGCGTCTCTCTGTCTCTCTCTCGCGACCAATCGTTTACACTTCCTGCCATTTCATTTTGACGTATGAAAAGTATAAACTCCTGCTTACGTTTTGATACTAGTGCAATTTAGTGAGATGAAATTAAATACTCCCTCAGTTTTAGTGCTTCAGCTTGATAATTTTGCTCAAATTTACAAATCTTTTACTGAAAATTGAAAATTATTCTCCTATAATTATAAAACACTGAAAAATGTATTTTAAAGTAAATTATATATAATTTTTAATTACATAGGTAAAATTTGGTCATATTGAATTACAAAAAGTTTAAACTGGGATATTTATTTGAAATAAAAAAAAGTAGAATTCGAATATATAATATTCTTATTTAGAAAATAAAAATTCAAAATTATGTTGCGTGCCTGTCTGGTTATTTATAACAAGAAGCATCATGACTAGAACAAGAAAAACAAATTATTTAGAGCAAGTTTAAACTCAGATAGAAAACACTTCTGTTACTAACAAACTCCCATGTTTAAAGATACAAATTCAGGTAAATGTATAGTACGAAATACCAAATCCTTCTTTCACATGCATTGGCTCAATGGTAAGCTTCATTTCCGTGCAGTAAACACACCTACATTGTCCAAAACAGGGCCACAAATATGACCCCAGTCATCTATTCTTGTATGATAGAATTCACTGTAAAATGTTATTCTTGTTCTAGCTGATACAGCTTGGAACTTTAGACTAGCAGTTCTGTGTCCTCCTTTTCCTTGGGATGTATACCGTACTTTTATAGTCCCCTTGCCTGCGAATGCTTCAACCATCATCGATCCATTGCAACCATTCCTCGCGTCTCCAATTGTGAAGTTTAGGTAGTAGAATTTGTTACGCACTGTCCTAATGATTTGTGCAATGGCACTTTCTCTTCCTGATACTAATTCTATTGCGGTTTGCCCTGAGGGAACGTAGAAATGCCTGGAGTCGATGTATTTCACTGGTTTTAGAGATTCGATTATCCAGCCAGGAAGTGGTGATATTTGATCTTCTTGTTGTGGCAAGATAAGGACCCCTGTTGAGAAGTTTTTGTATACATGAGGACCAACTTCAAAACCTCCATTTTTCACCAAGTTACCTGCATTCAATAAATAGTCAGCCTTTGTAGGATTAAGGGGCAATTCGCTCCCCTTCTTTTTTCTTTTCTTATTAGTGAAATTTCAATGCAAGAACTAAGCTTTAGCTATTTTCCTGACTTACAAGTCACAAAAAAAGCTTAGCTAAACAGGCTCTAAAAGTTCGTCATTCTTTTCGTATTGCATAAAGGGGTGTGAGGATTTGAACTGTAACTTTGTCGAGTTGGAGTAAATCTTAGAACTCGATGGGGTGTGTGTGTGTGTGTGTTTTGTACATGTATATATTTAAACTTACCTCTAGTGTATCTTATAGGTAGCATTGCTTTGATTGCAATAGCATCTAAGAGAGGGCCACAAGTGGGATCTTCTTCAGAACCAATGTTATGAAAGGTAATCCTAACAGAAGTTGAAGTAGCCTTAAAAGCCCAGGCATAAGTGTCAGCTCCATCACTGCTAAACAATGTTTGGATTGGAAGATCATCTGTTTGACCGGGGACTGTGACTCTAAGCACTTCATCCTGTGCACAAGTCCTAGTGGCTGCAAATGTGAGAATGTATGTTGAGCCTGGCATGAGACGAGTAATGACTTGTGAAATGGAAGCTTCATTTCCTAGCCTAACAGCGTGAGTCCCACGAGGGATGGCCAAGTACAAGCCTCCTGGTTGCGGCCCACCTGCGACATACTCAACCAAGCCATTGATATCCCATTGGGGCAAGGATGATCTACCTTTGATCACTGTTTTTTTCATGTTCCATGGCCTAGGTCCTAGTTCAAAGTTGCCATTTGCAAGAAATCCTGTGTAAAAGAAAGATTTTATTAAATCGTTTCTTAACATAAATGTATCATGGAAGAGGAGCCTTGTACAATGCGTACCACCCTTAATTTATAATACATCGAGTGATAGACGACTTGTAAGTTGACACTACACTTGTGCATGAGAATACAACATGAGTAGTAGTTGATGAGTGCTTACCTTCACGATACGGAGAAAGAGCAGCTGACGAATAGTTGCCAGAGAGTAAAATGATGAAACTACACAGAAGATATATTAACAAAGCCATATTTGTAGAATGCAACAACTGAAATATAGAGGTAATCGAATATCAACAACTTGAACATGGCTCTCTGTATATATATAGATGCACATAGGTTGACAAAAGGGTATCAAATAATGGGAAAATGCATGTTGAAGAACCTTCAAATTAGGCGTCAGATGTGTCCGGTTCTATCTGGGGACGGAACCACATACCTTCAACCAGGTAGCTTAATATGTTGCTGCTGTCTTTTATGAGCATTCATTTTTTAAGTAATAACTGTATTCAAAATATTCAGATTGCACCTCGCGTGGAGCGTTTGTTTTCTCATTTCTTTACTGTTCTCCGTTCTCTAAGTAGTTGATCACACAAATTTCCTGCAAGTAGCTAGTTAATAATACATAATTCTAAACATAAGAGGTGTGTAGCAAGTCTAATTTAACTGAATTTGTCCGATAACTTTTTTAGTCTTAAATCATCTGGAATTCTTTCGGTTAGCTAGAGAGGATAAAATTAAACGAATATAAATAATGTGTTCTTATTTTTTCCGAGAATTTATTGTTATTCGTATCACCATTCTCACTCAAATCATTAGATGCAGCACATTTATATGCCTCGACTTTGAGCATTTCTTATCATTGATCCATCATCTATGCGTACAAGATTAAGATATCTGCTAGTTTCCTGGTTGCTGTACTTGCATTGCAGACTATTTGGAATTAACTATACCGATCATCTTCTTTTTACCTTTCATTAGTAATTGTCAACATTTGTTGCAGTTTTTATTAAATTTTTTTTGCACGTAGTATTTCCTGGGCTTTTGTAGACATCAACAACAAATTTGAACAAAAAGCAACCATAGTCGTTCGTTTAAAAAACTAAATACTACCACTTCAATCCAGTTTTGAAGTGGATTCAAACATGCTGCTGAATTGTTTAAAAAAATCTAACGCTGATCGTATATCAGTCTCTCTTAATGTAGTAAAAAATAGTTATTCAAGAAAATCAATAGTAAAGTCTTTGATGTCATACGTTATTAACAAATCAATAAATTGCTTTGTTGCATCTTTTCTTGGCTTGAAGCCACTGTACTGGACATGTAAGCAACCTTATGCTAATACAAAATGAAAACAGAAAGCAAGCCAATTACAAAACATAACTTGCATCATAGGCTGACAAGTTTCCAGTTAGACCACATATTCTAACTTGGATACCTCATAGACACGACTCGAACATTATCCAACACAGGGCCACAAATGTGACCATAGTCATGAAGTTTTGTGTGATAATAAGGACTATAAAATGTGATTCTTGTTCTAGTTGAAATTGCTTTAAACTTCATGCTCGCATTTGTGAATCCTCCCTTTCCTTGAGATGTGAAATTAACTTTTAAAGTGCTTCTTGCTGCAAATGCTTGGACCACCATTGTTCCATGACAGCCATTTTTTGCATCTCCAACCATGAACGAAAGTTTGTACATCTTATTGGGCACGGTCCTTATAATTTGTGCAATGGCGCATTCTCTTCCTCCAACCAATTCAATGGCAGCTAATCCAGAGGGGACTAAAAAGTGCTTGGAATCGATGTATTTGACTGGTTTGATGGATTCAACTATCCATCCAGGGAGAGGAGAATACAGGTCTTGCTGTTTCGGAAGGAGAAGGACCCCTGTTGAGTAGTTCTTGAAAATATGGGGCCCAACATCAAACTCGCCATTTTTCACTAAATTCCCTGCATAAAGGCACAAATTGTTCAGTGCAGTTGCTTGGTTTAATAATAAACCAACAAGTCACAAAATTCAAAAGGCATTGATTTAAAGAAATTTACCTCTAGTGTACTTTAGAGGTAGCATCTCCTTGATAGCAATTGCATCTAAAAGAGGGCCACAAGTGGGATCTTCTTGAATACCAGGGTTATGAAAAGTAACCTTAACTTGATTTGAAGGTGCCTTGAAAGCCCAAGCATAAGTATCACCTCCATCGGTGCTATACAGAGTCTGAATAGGAAGATCACTTGATTGACCAGGAATTGAAACCCTGAGCACCTCATCTTGGGCACAAGTCCTTGTAGCTGCAAATGTTAGAGAGTAAAGTTGACCTGATTTTACACTCACAACTTGTGATATTGAGGCTTCATTTCCTAGCCTCGCTGCATGGGAGCCACGAGGGATTGCAAAATAGAACCCCCCTGGCTGAGGCCCACCGGAGACATACTCTACCAATCCCCTGATTTCCCATTTGGGTAGCGAGTATCTTCCTATTATCACAGTCTTCTTTAGGTTTGATCGCTTTGGGGATTGCTCAAAGTTTCCATTAGCAAGAAGACCTGAAATGAAAGGGTTGAAATCAGGTAAATTCAATATATGTTTAACATGAAAGGGTTGAAATCAGGTAAATTCAGTGTTCTAAAAAGCGCATTAAGCGGCCGCTTAACTACTCAATATATGTTTCCACCGAGTCTTAAACTCTCGATCTTAATAACGTGAAAAATATTATGATACTGGGGTAATTCTTTATTCATCGCAGATTTACCTTATGTGTTACACTTTTTCACTGATCATGGCTACTTGTTAAGTTACTAGTTCTCCTAAAATCTCAATGTGTTAGGAGTTGATCGAGTTTACTAGGATCATATATTATCTTAACACTACTACAATTAATAAACTCTTTTTTAATGCATGAAAATTATGTATATAGAATGATTATATTGATTGTAAGAGAAGCTAGTGCTAATTAGTAACATAAATGATTACCATCGAGATACTCAGGTACAGCTGCAGAAGAAAGGCCTTGAAAGAAAGAGAATAAGAACAGAAAGCATAATAGTAAGAGTAACAAACCAGACATTGTTTCTAAGTAATTAAAATAAGTAGTATGAAAAATTATCAACTCTAGCTCTTAGATCAACGAAGATATATAAGAGAAGGCACATATACGTACTTGGAATACGGAAGTGGTTTATATATACAAACACGCAGACACACATTGCATGTTAAGGGTGCACTAAGTTAGCCGGCTGATATGTATGGTTGTCTGTTATTAGTGTATCTCTCTGCTTATCAAAGTACTTATGAACCTGATTGTTGTAAAAATTAAGATTATTTAAGAGTAGTGCTAGAGACACCAAAATTTGGTACAAAAAATTGTCACCAAATGACATGGCATGGCTGATGTGGTAGTATGGATCTTTTTGATTGGTGTTGTTGGTGTGAATACATGGGGCCCATTTATTATTACAACAAATCAGGATTGGCCACATGTATTTGGGGAAAATTTTGGGGACTAAATTTGGTGCCCCTAGCATTATTCTTATAATTAAGTGTCTTGAATCATTAAACCAAATAAACAACCTTAATTCCAATGGGAGGGCGGTGAGCTAGGGTTTATAAATCGCCATGATTCCGATCCCTCTTAGGTAGTTGAATTGTTTTGTTTAAACATGCATTTATTGTACGTGTTGACATTTTATCACATAATAATTAAACCAAAAGTTTTAATATTATGTCATACAGTAAATCACAATCATGTGCAGTTTATATAAATGCAACTGCAGCTCCAGTTTCGGTTAACTTATCATCAAGCATCACATGCAGTAGCTAGCTATTATCAAGCGCACCGCATGTACGTACGTACCAGTTTGTACTTGAAAGCGTGTTACGCGATAGATATTCATTAAGGTCAACTTGTTAACGTATGAAATGGAGGATTTATACAATGTACCATCCAGTTCCGAGTTTATCACCGACTCCGTTCGTGTTTGGAACTATGCTCATCAAGTATTCGATCACTTGATATTCTTCAAGTTACAGAGTTCAAATTTTGACTGACGAGAGGATCATAAACTCAGTCCGATTTCCAAATATATGTAGGGTTCTCATCCCTCATTATATATTTATATCCCATCACTCAAGTCCAATTTTCAAATATTAGATATGTACAGATCTGTCCCAAAATTAAGCAAGGATCTCGTTTCTTTTTGAAATAATGACATTTTGACCATTTTTTTTTAAATTTTTTAACGATAATATTATTTCTGAATTCTTTGGCCAAAAATACCAATGTATTACGCATTTCAAAAATGGGTAATAGTATTACGCATTTGTCAAATTGGTAATACATATAAAGTAAAAAAAAAAAATCTTGTGTTACGCATTTCAAATATTGGGGGTTGGAGAGACTTATATAGGAATAAAATTAGCGGATTGTGAACGCAATATTATAAATCAAATAATAAAAGTTTATCTTTTATCGTCTCAGTTCTTGAATGTAATTATTGCTCATCTCAAAATTTCTTTAGAATGAATACTCATATGTAAATTATATTATTCTAGCTTATAATCCGCAGCTCCTTTTCTAATACCTATAATAATATTAATTCTTTTAAATATTTATATGTTATTAATTTACATACAGTATCAAATTGTTGTTAAAAAATTGATACTCCCTCTGTCCCGCCAGAAAGTATACATTGGGAACGGGGGCGTGGCACGCATTTTAAGGTGCATTTTAAGGATAGCTCCATAACTTATTTTAAAAATTTTCTTTTTTTGTATAAAAATAGGTATGTTAAATTTTTATACAAAAAAAGAAAATTTTAAAAATAAGTTAGGGAATTATACTTTATAGGAGCCTTAAAATGCGTGCCAAGCAGTGAAAAAAAACTGTATAGAATCTGGTGGGACGGAGGGAGTATATATATATATATATATATATATATATATATATATATATATATAGGGTTTTGCTCAAATGAGAACCCCCAATTAAAATGAGAACTGAGATCTAATCTCAGTCCTTTATTTTATAAATTTTCTTTTAATCTAAACCCTCCATTATTTATTGTCTATTATCTCTCATCTATGTTCACGCCATCATCTAACCATCGTTTATCTCTCCTTCCCCCCAATCCACCCGCATCCCCCTCCCCACCGCCACTACCTGCCTACACCCGTCGCCGGCCACCCACATACGTCGCCTACCCTCTCATCGCCCCTCTCTCTTTTTCTCTTTCTCTTCTCTCTTAACCCACCTATCTTCACCCACCAACACCTCCCCATCACCTGCATCCATCCCGCGCCCACAATCTATTGCAATCCCCGCCCCTTGTTGCATCCTTGCACCATGTGTTCTCTATTCCGATTTGTGGTGATTTTTCGTTCATTTTGGGTGATTTTTTGCAATCTGAATATTTTGTTTGTGGTGGTTGTGTGGTGATTAATGTTTTGCCGGTGGTGATTAATGGAGACGACGGTGGTAATTAGTGGTGGTTGTGTTGAAAACGTGGTGATTTTGTGTTGAATTTGGGTGTTTGGTGATAGTAGTGGAGCGATGATTTGTAAGCAGTAACCGGAAGTAGTGGCCGGAGTTAGGGGTGGCCAGAAATGATAGTGGAATATGGTTGAAAATTAGAAAAAGAAACTGGTGATTTTTATTTTTCGGTGGTGATTTTATTCTGAACAGTGGTGATTTTAATGATGGCGGTGGTGATTACTGGTGATCGCCAGAGGTGGTGGTCGTCGGAAATGGCGGTCGGCGGCCAGAGGTGGTGGATGGTGGAGAAGCAGTGCTGGAATATTATTATTATTTTTAAATGAATGAGTGGTGGGAGATGAATGTAGGTTATATAAATGAGTGGATGAGATTTGATCTCATATCTCACAACAGAGAAAGGTTCTCATTTGAGCAAGACCCTATATATATATAATATATATATATATATATATATATATATATAGGGTTTTGCTCAGATGAGAACCCCATCTTATTATGAGAAATGAGATCTAATCTCAACCCCACATTCATTATATCTAATTAAATCCTAACCACACAATACACACCACATCACAGCACACACACAACATCTACCTACACACGCACAACACACACAGGACACACGCTCACACCTTCCCCCAAATCATTTCCACCCACCACCCCCCCCCACGCTCCCCACCCACCCCTACTGCCCACTGCCCACTGCCCACTGCCCACATACATACGATAGATCCCGACCTCGACCCTGCCGTCGACCGCCACCGTCCGTTCACTCTTCATCAACAACGTCGGCATATTCTCCGATACTATTCCTTCGCTGCGCCGATTTTTCCGTTTTCTCCGTCGGTGGTGGCGATTTTAAAAGCTTTCTTAATCAAAAAGAAATGTTTGTCGATTAATATTTTATTTATTTTATTAATTGTGATTTTAATTTCATTTTCTTGTTTTTGAGGCCTGTATTTGATGAGTATTTGATGATGTATAGAGCAGTTGGGCATGGAATATTTAAGATATGTAGACACAAGTCTGTTAAACATTTTTGGTGATTAATGGTGGTTTTCTAGTGATTTTCGGACTGCAGTTGGTGATTTGTTGGTGGTGTAGTGATCTTGTTGATGGTCGTTATTCATTTTTTGGTGGTGATTTTTCGTTTTCCGATGGTATTTTTTGTTTACAGGTGGTCGGAGTGGTGATTTTTGTGTTTCTGGTGGTGATTTTTGATTTGGTGTTGGTGATTTTTGTGTTTCCGGTGGTGATTTTTGTGTTTCCGGTGGTGATTTTTGATTCGACGGTGGTGATTTTATGTTTGCCGGTGGTGATTTTCTGGTGGTCGCCGGAGGTGGTGGTGGTCGTCGGTGGTGGTTGCCGGTGATGCTTAAATTAGAAAGAAGATGGTGAAATCCCAAAATATTAAAATATTAAATGAATGGTAAAAGATGAATATAATGTATTTAAATGGATAAATAGGATTAGATCTCATATCTCACCATAAGTGGTGGTTCTCACCTGATCAAGACCCTATATATATATAGGCAAGTGCTCAAATACAAACCACTCTTAAAATACAAACCTACAAACCAACACTAAATTAATTATACTTCATCTATTCTAAGGTTTCCGCCAAGGGTACCTTCACAAAAAATGCTTAAAATAATTGGCTCTATCCAACAACAAAAAAAAAACCGAAAAAAAAAAAATCTTGTCGTGGAAATGCGAAGCATTTAAGACAGTAAACGGATGAGTTAGGTAGTCATGAGGGCCGAAGGCTCTCGACACACCCGTCAATCGTCTATTGCCTTTACCATTGATTGTCATTCCTTACAACTTTAGAATGATAAAGGCGCGAAGCGCCGTACAAGAAGGTGCGAAGCACCGTTAACCAGTGAAATCCACTACCACGTCATCACGTGAACAGTGATTTTTTTTTTTTTTTTTTTGGATAGAGCCAATTATTTTAAGCATTTTTGTATTGGGGTACCCCTAGTTTGGTCATTAGATTAGCTTGAAATATTAGATTATGCTTGAAATATTAGATTATGCTTGGTTTGTATTGGAGTAGCCCCCTATATATATATATATATATATAGAGAGTCTTGCTCCATTGAGAACCATCTTATTATGAGAACTATGAGAACCCATGTCATGATGATGTCATAAATATAATTTTTTTTAAAAAAACAATTTTGAAAAAAAAAAAATTCACAAAAAAAAAATTTTTTTTTGGAAAAAAAATCTGGGAAAAAATTCTGACGTCATGCTGACGTCATACTGGTGATTTTTTTACAAAATCTGGTGATTTTTTACGAAATCTGGTGATTTTCCAGATTTTGTAAAAAATCACCAGATTTTGTAAAAAATTACCAGAATTCAACAAAAATCACCAGATTTTTTAAAAAATCACTAGGATGACGTCAGCATGACGTCATAAATTTTTTTCCCCCAGATTTTTTTTAATTTTTTTTATATTTTTTTTAAAAAAAATTAAAAAAAAATATTTATGACATCATGATGACGTCATCAGGGGGTGGGGTTAGTGTGTGTGAGGGTGTAGGTTATTAGTGTGGGTGCCCCTAGCGGGGCCATTAGATTAGATTAAAATGAAGGGATGAAATTAGATCTCATATCTCACCAAAACAAAAGGTTCTCACTTGAGCAAAAACCTATATATATATATATATATATATATATATATATATATATATATATATATGGGGATGAAGTTTCTAAAGCACAAAATAGAGCATCTTAAATCTTGTATTTTATTATTATTTTGGATAATCCAACCGTACGGATGAAAAGTTTATGTCGAAATAACATTGTATAATTTTTTTTTATTATATTTGAAATAATGGAGCATCACTTTTATAATAATACTATTTTCTATATATATTCAACGACACAGATTTATCATAATCTTATTGCTATAAATTTATAGTTACAAATAATTAAATTACACGAAAATTTGTACATTCACGTATTTTTGTATGAATTTAACATCCATACGGTTGGATTGTTCAAATAATAATTAGTTTATCATATTTTAAGCCACACTAATAGAGAACCTTTTTATTGTGTACTTTAGATACTCTTTTCCCTATATATATATATATATATATATATATATATATATAAGATTTTACATGTTCAATTTAATATTTGTGTTCTATCTTGAATTCTTAAAATTTGATTTGAACGATTTTACAACCCACATGAAATTAACAAAATAATCTTTAATTTATTGATGGTTTAACAACTATTTTTCAATAAAAACTACGCAGAAACAAAAGAGAGAAGAGATTGACGATTTTTTTACGTTAAAAATTCTGTTTGATTTATGAAATCTACTTATATTTCATTTTGATTATCAAAATACCCATCTTATTATTTGAAGATAATTCTACTAATTAAAACCAAATATAGTTTTAATAATAAGTGTAAGAGTGATTTTGTCCAAAACTTTTGTAGTCGGTAGTCTGGTTTTGAGTACGACAAAATAAATAAGAACCGTTAGATCATAAAATAAATAGATGAAAAATGATGGATCTAGCATATTTTTTTTTATTTTTTAACACGTAAACTAAAAAGTATATTTATATTGAAATACGAAAAGTGTATGTCAATGATATAAATTATATAATTTGGTTTTTTACATTGAATAAAATTATCAATGTATACACTGAATTTATGATCAGGTATAAGACCAATAGAGATTGAATAATGTACATCGGAGTGTATGTACAATTCATGATCATCATCTTCAATTAGCATATTGCTGTCTTTCACATTTTTGTTTTCGACCGGTGATTATTGGTGGTGGTGGTGGTGACAATGTGGTGGCCGGAGTTAGCGGAGTGCGGTGATTTTCTATTTAAATGTGGTGATTTTTGTTGGTGGTGGTGGCGGCGTGGTGGTCGGAGGTGGCGGCGGCGTGGTGATTTTCTGTTTACGATGGTGATTTTCTGTTTAAAGGTGGTGATTTTCTGTTACCGGTGGTGATTTTCTGGTTGACCGAAATTGGTCACCGGAAATGTGACCGGAGTTGGTGACGGGACTTGGGAAGAAGATGATGGTGGATTAAATGAATAATAAAAAAATAAAATTTTAAATATTATTTGTGGGGCTATGATTTAATTTAGATATAAAAAATGTGTGGATATGATTAGATCTCATATCTCACCATATTGAGGGTTCTCATTTGAACAAGACCATATATATATATATATATATATATATATATATATATATGCAAATGATATATATATATATATAGGGGTTGATTCAAATGAGAACCATTATCTAAAAGAGAACCGGAGAATCATTGAATTCTACTGTAGAACCTATTTTGTTTCGTAATAAAAATATAGTGTCCTGCTATTGAATTTCAAATTTATGCACATGAAATTAAAATTTTACAATTGAACTTACTTCTTTTTCAAAGTTTTCCACATGACATTAAAAGTTCTACAACCGAACTTATTTTTCTACAAAGTTTTACGACTAAACTTACTTTTTTCAACAAAGATTCTGCTGCTGAACTTAAAGTTCCGCTGCTGAACTTATTAGAGTTCTTCGGTTCTCAGTTTAGTGTGGTTCTCCATAGAGCGTGACCCATATATATATATATATATATATTAAAACATATTATTTTAATAGTTTATCTTAATAAAAAATAATTATTATCATTTCATGACCCATAACCATATACTGTATAATATTTTTAACAATCAAAATATCTCTAAGACTCTAAAAGCATCTCCAATGGTGTTGGCTAAAAATGGTTGGCTAAAATAAAATTGATTGAACCTGTAAGATATTTGCTGAATCTGTAGGATGTTGTACTCCAATGATGTTGGCTATAATAGTTGGTTATATTTTTAAAAAATATTTTATTATTATTTTAAGTTATTATAAATAGATTATATTATTTATATATGGTAAAAGATGATGTGGAATATTGCTACATGTCCCTAGAGATTGGCTATATATAGCCAACATGAAAGGATTGGCTAAATTTTTTGCTAAGGGTTTCCCCCCATTGGAGTGAACTTTTTGTTGACATATTCTCTATATTTTTTATTTATGGCATTTCACATTTAATTTTAGCTAAAGATTTTATTGGGTTGGAGATGCTCTAACACGCAATAATTTATAAATTAAAAAATTATCTTTATTTGTAAAATAACAAAAAAAAAACAACATTATTATTATTTATATAATTATTTAACATGTCACTTATTTGAAATAGGGAAAATGACCAAAATGCCTCAAAATGAGGTACCCAATGCCCAAAATGTCTGTTTTCAAATATTTGGTCTGCACTACCCACGGGATACGCCTTTGCCATTGGCGTATCCCATATTACTGTAGCAGCTCGACGGCCGGCGGTGGAATTGATTTGGGGTTTTCAATTCGGGAACACAAACTGGTATGAAATTGATATAGTCGTGTAGATTACGAAGAGGCGATTCCAATGATATGTAAAAGATGCCTGAATAAGTACGGGATGTGGGTGAACGGAGAGACTGAAAAGACATGGCCGGAATCGCGTTTTCTAATGAAAGTCCTGAGATCTCGAATTCCAGGAACGCATATAGAATAAAATTGGTATACGAGTGTAGAGGAGAGGAAGACGATTTGATTGATGTGTATAATGTGAATGGAAAACGACGGGAAAGGAGAGAACGAACAAAAATGTAGAAGTCGCCGGTGAGAGCTCATGTGTGGCTTCTCTGCAAATGAAGAAGACAGTGGATACGCATTTCCAAGAGGCATATCCCGAGATGCGCAATTCCAAGAAGCGTATCTCTCGAGCTACAGTACTTGATGATACTCCTTTGATAATAGTGTATCACCATGTTACTACATTATCAGTAGCGTGTCAACATTACACTCCGTTGCCAGTAGCGTGTCTCCATGATGCTCCATCATCAGTAGCGTGTCCCGTGTCCCCTGGGTATTTAGGGTCATCCTAATTGGCGTTTGGTAATGAGAATAGAAAAAAGAGGTATTCTCGGTCATCACCCTTTGAAATAACCCAAACTGCCGCCTTATACTGTAGTCTTTTATTTACCACCGGCACTACACCCTGGCGGCTGGGTTAGGGCTGCAAAAATGGTTGGGGGGATAAAAATATGCTTGTACGTGGAGCACAATTGTCCGGAGACGAATAGCTCGATATGCATGATAGAACCCCCTGTGGATCTGGCAGAGTACGAAGAAAAGGAGATAGATTCTGATGGATTTGTGGTTGATACCATATCTCCCATCATAGCCCTGGAGGACGAGGCGGTTGATCGCTTTATAACCGGTTCTGCAATGTTCAAAATGGGTTCCCGTATCTACTTCTTTGGGGGTGGATACATCCCTGATCGCATATTTGGGCGAGTAGATAACCTTCCTGATATCCCTTATGAATCAAAGCTGATTGTTCGTTTCCTCGACATCGACCAGCCGGACCCAAAGCTCTTCACTGTCGCCTCCCTCAACGCTCCTAAGCTCACACCTTGCGTCTTCTCCGCTCACGGCCTCATTTATGTTCTCGGATCCGTACCTCATGATTCTTATTATAATCCGCGGCCTAGTACTTGTAACAACTTGTTTGAGAGATATGATCCCACCGAAGACAAGTGGGAACTCCTGCCTGACCCGCCCTTCCCATTTGGGCAGCGCTATATGGATTGCGCAACCTGGTTTGATTGTGCCACCGTGTTTGAGGATAGGTACGTTTTCGTGGGGAATTCAACAATGGTTGTCATCTTCAACCTTGATACCCTAAAATGGATGTTTTGCCGTACGCAACCGGCTAGATATGAAATGCGCTTCCCGTGTGGGTCTCTATATGTGGATGGGTCCCTCTACTATCTGAGAGGCGAGGACGCGTGGAAGGTTGGAATGGAATCTGATCCGGAAAGATGGGGAAGGGATAGGCACACTTGGCAGGTAAATCTTGTTAAAAAAGGCCCACTCGACCGACGCGACATTAAGTTTCTCGAGGGCCAATGTGTTCTGCCCAAAGAAGAGCAGCTCATTGCCACGATTAAGGAACTGGAACCAGACCTCCAAGACACTTCGTTCACTGATAGGTGGAGAGAAATTTTACATTTGGGGGGCCGCTTTTTCTGCTATGTGGTCACTGCCTGGCTTGATAATTGCCACGCCAACAGTCAACCTAATTGCCGTGGTGTCTGGATCCAGGTTTTTGAGGAGCTCCCCGGTTCTAAACCTCATTTCCGGACTTTGGCTTCTTTCTGCTACAGAATTCGCACTGAATTTAGAAGTGATGACTATTTCATCCGCTGCTGTGCTTTTGGCTCGGTTCCAGACTGTATGTCCTCTCACCATTTCCTCTTTGTTCTCTGCTATTTTCTGTTTTTCTAGATGTGCTGTTGTTTCCAGTATTTTCTGTTTTTCTAGATGTGGTGTTGTTTCCAGTTCTTATTTGCTAACTGATACTTACCTGAGATAATGGCTGTGTTATTCTTCAAAAGAAATGTGGTCATATGTATTCGGATAAGAGCAACTGCTAGGATAAGCAAGCCCAGACCTTGCTAATCCTGATGGCAGTGGTAAATGTTTTGATAACTGGGGCTACAACTACCACTACGTACTCCCTTGGTAACGATGACCACTGCACGGTATACATGCCTCGTCTTGGGGCTAATTAGGCTATTATTTGGCAGTCCGTCCCAGGGAAGCTAGAGAAGCTCCCAAAATCACACAACTTGGCCTAAATAAGTTTCTGAGTATGTGCAACTATGCCCTCCCTTACCCCGGATTCTTCAATTTTGCCCTCATACCTGTGTCGACCAAACATGACATGGACGTGGGTATGGGATTTGAGTCGGATCCTTCATATGAAAATCGGGTACTTCAACTTGAAATCTAGTTGAAAATAATTTACAAGGCCTCGCAACAACTTTTTCTAGAGAGGGATATACGTCCATAGATTACTATTTCCATGTTATCCTTTTAATTAATACATGCTATAAATTTGACATAAACAATTATGTATATGTTTTTTAATTTATTGGTGGGGGATAGTAATTTACAAATATAAAATATATAAAAAGTGTATAATTTTACTTATGTGAAAGTTATATGTTGAATCCCCGCACCCGTGTCCAATTTCGGATCCATATCCATATTCGCATTCTAGGTGTTAGACCATCTCCAATGCAACTCAAAAAGTTACACCAAATGTACTTCTACACCAAATTTTCACTCCAATCCAACTCTAAAAACCACACCAAAATGGTGCGACACCAAAAATTACAACAAATTTGATGTCACACCAAAATTTGGTGTAAGTTTTATAATTTTTATAAATTCCAACGTCGTTACCATTATACTTAATTCTTACATAAAACAATTTCATTCCCTTTTGAGCATGGTTGTTTAAGTTGCATGTAACATGCATGGCCCGTTTATGTAGAACAATGAGCATGGTTGTTTCCCCCGAGGGACGTTGGTCACAGTTAAGTAAACAGTAATTGACTAAATGACTAAGCTCCTTTCGTCCAGTGAAAACAAGGGCTTCTTCCACCCCTTCCCTTCATTTCCCTCGACAAGCTGTCAGTCTTTGTTGTCCATAAGATGTTGGGCATTGATATCTGTTGTTGAGTTGAACTTCCGTCTTCTAATTAAACAAAAATGATATAGTATGCAGTGTATTTTTTCTCTTTTTAATATAGGCTTTCTTGTTATTTATACTCCTAGTTCAGGAGTTTTTCCTAATTCCATGTTGCAGAATCATGAATTTGCAACTTCTTCAGAGTACAAACATGAAATTAAGAATCATAAGTTTCTTATTTGATGTATTAATGGTTCTTCATACCTTTGTAATGCAGCATGGGTTAAGACACCTATGAAGAAAAAGCATGTGGTTACAAAAGAGAGAAAGGTCCTCAAAGTTGAGCAGAGCCATCATGAACATGGTGGTGGGGGTAAGGGACAAAGGAATTGCAACCTGGAGAAGAGGGTAGCAGGTAAAACTGAATTGTCACATGAACACATCTAGAACTTCCTGAGTAAATGAGTATGTGAATTGAATTGGCAATTCACATACTGAATTTGCAACCTGGAGTAGGTAAAAATGAATGATTTCGGTTTTCAATTGCAGCTCATGAAGAGGAAATCATCAGGTTAAAAGCTGAGTTGGCAAAGAAGGACGAACTCTTGAAAGCCTATGAGGTGGCGGCCTTGGCCCAAAAAGCTTAGGCAAAAATATAGTGCATGCTCTCAGCAAGTTAATGTATGAAGATCGTGAATTTTCAGAAATATTAATGTGTCAAAATTGTGGGTTGTTTTGAAATTATGGACTGTAGGATCCGTTTGGCATTTTTTGTTTTTTTGTTTTTTTTGAAATAAATCGAACTTTCATTAAACACTCAAATCCAACTCCAGTACATGATTAAGGAAATTAGGCGGAATGACATACCACTCCCCTATGTCTGTCATAGAACCTGACACTTTTAAAAGTGGCACTAGAAGCTACTTGGTAGTTTTCTGGACGCAAGAACAATGTAATTGGACGTTGCTGCTTACCCACCCTGCTTAGACGCTAAGGCTTTATCTGCATTCAACTTTTGGAGAAATGAGTAGTACCATTTCCAAATTTGAAAAAGATAAATTGTGAAAGCTTACAACCAAAAAAGTGGAAATTTAATAAGACAACAGAGTGAATTTTGTCTAATGTGACTTGTTCCTCTGTTTTAGTGTTTATTACTAGTACTGTAAAAGTGTAAATGCCTTGTTTCAGGTTCTTATAGTTCTGTGTTCCCCTGCTATTTTCCTGGTAGCAGAACCCTTCTACCAATAAGAGTTCTTTAAATGATCTAAATTATTCAAGTTAGGACTAAATTATTCAAGTTATGACAGAGCCAATTCAATCTACTACAATATTCTAGTATTAGCTATTGCCTATTAATGAATAGTTAATTTGGCAGGAAAAAAAGGAGAATAAAAATAAGAGGGAAAGTTGAAGGAAGAAAAACTTGCATCCAAAAGTCAAAGCCATAACTAAATCCCACTTAAATGGTCAAAACTATTGTTTCTTTTCTACAACTGAATCATGGAAGATAAAATACGACTGATAATTTGATAACTAGCCCAAAAAGATCCAATTCTCACACATGCCAATGTACAGAGCTAAAATGAAACCTTTGAAGAGGTTAGAGAGATAAAGCTCAATCTGGCGTATCTTCATTGAACCACCTGCATGAGTCTCCCGATAATGATGCAGTGTATCCCTCATATATTTGAGGACCTTTTCTGCGCTCCCCTCAGCATATTGAGGCTTTGGGGCATCATCTTCCTTGCCTTCAGAAACTTTCCGGGTAAAAATGAGAGTCTCGTAGAAAATTGAATCGGTTGAAATCTTTTTTATCCAGTCAATGCACTTAAGATCAGAATTTTCAAATGATTCATATCAACATCCAAGTCCCTACCCTCAAGAATTTCCCTCAAGACCCGATCAACTTCTACCATGTCTTTAGTCAAATACGTGTTCACTTCAAACTGATCATTAAGAATTTTTGGCTCAAGACTATTTGGTTCAGGAAGTTGGATTTGGAACCAAACTTTTTGGGACCCCCCAAAACTGTCAACGCACTGTGAAAGTATAATATTCACATGATTTGACAAAGTGGCGTGAGGGCCATAATGCTCATGGTAATCCAAGACAGCTGATAGTAGCGATTGCATGACGATTAAAGATTCCCTCCTCAACCTATGGGGCAATGTACATTATTCAATCCCATATCAGGCCAAGACGACAACCACCTGGAGTTGGGAGACCTATGCTCAAGCATCCAATCTTTAAGCGAAAAAGTACCACTGTAACACACCACATTATCCCCATCTTCATATAAAGCAAAGGCAGCAAGAGATCCCGGGGTGAACAAGAAATAGGGCCGGTCCTAGAGATTTGGGTGCCCTAACTAATTTTTAAAATGGTGCCCCCATTTTTCAAGATCGTGAACAAAAAATTTATTCATATTCAAAATATATAATACTAGTTAAATAGAACAATAAAATTGAAAAAGAACTTTTAGTATTCAAAAACACATTCACATGCAAGCATATCAATTTATATATCCAAATTTATGTTATCTACTACATATATATATTTTTTTTTTTTGGTGCTCCTCGACGAGATGGTGCCCTAGGCGTCCTTATCCTCGGACCGGCCCTGACAAAGAAACCTAAAGTGTCATCAACCTCTACAACTCCTCTTTCGCTTCATCCACTGTCTTTCCTTCTCCACTCCCTAAAGTGTCATCAACCTCTACAACTCCTCTTTCGCTTCATCCACCGTCTTTCCTTCTCCATTCTCACCACCACTCTTGGCGCTCTCACCTCCACCATGAATAGCTTGTTCTTTTTTCACTTTGCCCTTGCCTTTATCTTTCCGGCCTTCAATGAATTCAACTTGTCTCTCCAATTCGTCAATTTCATCTCCTTCTTTTTTCTTTTTTTGTAAAGCATATTCATACTTCTTGTACATTAAACTTCTTCGAGTCTTCCTTACAAAATCCACCATATATTCTATGCCCTCCTTTTGCACTTCCTTTTCCTTAGGCTGGGAGCTAAAGTCACTCTCAAACCAATCCAATTCTTTAGAGATACAAAATTGGTTCCAAGCTTCTGCCCATTCAGGATTTATCGTCTTCGTCAAATTACGACCATCTAAAAACCAATCTATTGAAGGAATAGGGACGCTGGGTTGCGGGATGAACTTTGTGTTCATCTCCTCGTTGGAAGGAGTTGCACACTTAAATTCCAGAAACTCTTTCTCATCTTTTTTATCAACCTTCTTGATAAGGTTCATTACGCCGCCTTTCTTGCCTTCTAGTTTACCCTTGCCCTTTTTGTTGCCCATTACAAAGTCGTATGCTACAAATTAACTTACACAAACTCCTGAACACACACTAAGACTCAACGCCACTAACAGAATATATAAACAAGAGTTTACAATCCCGACACTGTCTCCTCCGATTAATTGATAAAAACCTAATTCCTCACACCCCCAGCCCTTTTAACCCTTTCCTCTTCTAACTTGGGCCTGGCTTTTTATCGTACGTTGAAGTTGAGAATGGGCGTATCTTCATTGAACCACCTCCATGAGTCTCCCGATAATGATGCAGTGTATCCCTCATATATTTGAGGACCTTTTCTGCGCTCCCCTCAGCATATTGAGGCTTTGGGGCATCATCTTCCTTGCCTTCAGAAACTTTCCGGGGAAAAATGAGAGTCGCACACGCGGAAAGCCCGAAGGCTTGCGAAGCCACGAATTTTCCCTCGAAATCCCTTGATTCGCACCCCCCCTGCGCGCACGTAGGAGATGGAGCAACACTCAACCAACACAAGTGAACACTCCACTTGTGTTATACTATATAAAGCAAAAGACACCCCTTTTCCTTATCAATGTGGGACTTCAAGTTCTACAACAAAATTTCCACTCTTAAGGGACCAATTTTGAGTAATCATAATGTTTGCACTAAATCACGCAAGCGTACGTGGTCACAAGTAATACAGATATAAGTCAAGTTCGTTCCCACAGAGATCTGGTTATGGTTTTAATTCAGTAAACGCACCTATGCAACAATGTATGGTTATTATGCACTGCTAAGACAAATAACAAATATGGGTTTTAACTATCTAAATTAACTAAAAAGCAAATTAACAAAACTAAGAATTAACTAACTAACAAGAATTAAAATCTAATTACGTCTGCAAGAAAAACCATGGAATCCTAACTTCATTAAATACTTTGCTTAGATCTGACGCCTTTAATCACTATATGCAATGGTTATGATATCTGATCGGACAACACGAAACAAGTACACGCTACTTCTCAGTATACGAATACCAAACTAAACATACATCCACAAAAGAGATAGAAGATGAATAGACACCAATTATGCTTAGACCCTATATCTCTATAGAATTTGAAAACATAACGGTTGAAGAACAAGTTATCCACATTGATCACATAGGGTAGCATATTATCTCTAATCATGCCACAAATCATGATGTTAAAACATCAACCTATCCTATGCTAGCATGGCAAGTTCTAAATCTCAAGATCCACTCTCGTTTAGCAAGAGATTAACAAATTAGATGTTCATGACGCATCTAAACACATGAATCACAACCATACGAGGATATCAGATATACATCACACACAGATCTGTAAAGCATCAAGATACTAAAGCTCCATAAATAAATCCGTTAGAATCCCATGACAACGATTAGTTCATAATCGAACCTCTCGTCATCATGGGATCTGATGAAACCATGATAAAAACAAAGTATGAAAATATACAAATAAACCTAAGTAATTGATATGTAATTGTTCTTCTACTAATGATGATTTTAATTATCTTAATACAATTTACAAGGGTTGGATGTGTTTATATAGGCTCTAGACATCTTGCCCAGCAAGAAAATACCAGATCAGAATTATAATAGAATTTCTGCAAAATACGTTTCCTAAACTGATTCTGATTTAAAGGGAAATTCGTAGCTGACTTTTCTTCAGATATTCTGGAACGTTCCAAACGTAATTGGACCTCTGGACCACCTTAGAATGATAGATAATCTCGTTATCTTCGCGTGGACAGCTTACGGGCCTCAAACGGAGTTGTAGAACTCAAGATATGGCCAAAATAGTAAAAACTGTAATTTTTCAGCACCGCGCGCGTGCAACTTGCGCCCAATAGTCTGTTCTTCGCGCAGATTGCTCCTACCCGGCGCAATTTGCTCGTGGGAATCCTATCCCAAGTTGTAGAAAATCTCCCAGGCTTCGCGTGGGCAGTAAGATCGCTGAAAACGGACTTCTAGAACTCCAGATATGTCCAAAACAGTGTAGACTGCGCAACCGTCTCAGAAATCCGAATTTTAATTAATTTATTCTCCAAAAACGATAGAAGCATCAACCATAATCAACATTCTTGTAAATCTGCACAACTAAACAAAACACATCAAAACTACCACAAACTCGAGTCCAAGACAATCAATTTAAGCCGATTTAGAATGCTCCAAGTGGATATAAAATCCACTTATCACACCCCCAAACTTAAACCAATGCTTGTCCTCAAGCATAAACAATTACAACTAACTAACTAACTAGTACCACTTCCGTAGGTGATCACGGTTGCATTTGGCATATGCAACAAGCCCTTTAAACCCCTAGGCAGCCCTAGTGGACGAGTAAGGTCTCGTGAGGGCCTATAGTGAATGTACCCACAAAATCCAATGCAATGCAATGCATGAATGCAACTATTATGAAAATGCAAATGACTACTACTAATATCCTACCATACCTTCAAATCCTCTCATGCCATATCAACTTAAGAATCAAAGTAAATACGCAATGTCTTGGTGTCGAAAGTGCAAGTATTCACGTAGTCTACTCAATAAACATGCATAAGTTCTCACAAGCCCATGTCAAATGTAAGAATAAGTTAGTAAACATGCTAAGCCTACAAGATTACATCTTTGAGACAAAACTCGGGATCTCATACGCAAAAACAAGCAAACACTCACAATCCACTCACAAAAGAATATTCACTCAAGAACAAGGGTAAGTGTATCACTCAATTCCAACAAAATCATAAGCATGCTTGACATTTGGTATCAATCTAACTCTTAACACAACATACATCAATGACGATAATCAAAAGGTCTTTAATTGGGTTGTAACGGGGCTAGGGACAAGGTATGTCAAATAAGCCAAAACAGGTGAAGTGTCAAAAGCTAGTAGGAACCATAATAAATCATACACAACACCCTATTTTCCCCCCCACATAATTTTTCTATTTTTCTTCCAACAAAAACAATCGACTAGTCGACTAAAGTAGGATCACAACAAACACAAACATGCTCTCATAATATATAATTTTTTTCTTTTTTTTTCTTTTTTTTTCTTTTTTTTTCTCTTTTTTTTTCGAGAGCTAAATATATCACAAACAATAATATACACAATAACAATGATCCCATGAATTTATTACATATGCCGACTATCAAATAAACAAACCCAATTTTCAATATTTCCCCCAAAAGTAAGACCAACAATAAACCCCCCTTACACACCTTATTACTCCCTTAAGCACTCTACTAGCCTTTGACAATGTAGGTTCAAATTAATGTAAGGCCAATACAAGAAAAAGGTCTAGGCAAGTAATGTGGTATGTCACCGAAAAAAAATAGGATTAAGCTCAACGGGTTAACTAATTGATCATGTAAACATGGTGTGGTAATATGGGAAAATATACGGTTATTCCTAAATGCCTTTATCATTTTAATCGTCAAATAATGTCATGCGTTTCAAGAAAGACCTCAAACAACTGCTAGCAATGCAAACAATCCATGGACACTCAAGCAAACGAATGAATTGCAACAAATATGCAATAAGGCTCAAAATCTCACTTGGTGGAAAAACATACTCAATCCCAAGCAAAAATCTCTCTAACGCACCTACTTGTATTCAAAGCATGCAAACTAAATCATCTTGCACATATTCATGTCCTTCTAATCACTTACAACATTCAAAAAGTCTACTAGCTTCAACTTACTAGTGTATGTGTGTGCACAAGAACAAAGCATATCACTTCTCAATCAAAAGCGTCAACAACACAAAATTCCTATCCAGCATGGGTGCAAATGCAACTATTATGAACTCACATGATATACTAACAAAAAAATAGAATGTCCTATATGAAACAAACGTAGATATCACGAACATAAATGCATAATTTACTACTACTAATATGCAAGCATGAAATCCTACATGAACACAATGTCACAATCACATATATATACACTACTTATCCCTCAAACCACCCCCAAACTTAAAATATTCAATGTCCTCATTGAATGGAAGTAAATACGAGGGAAAGTAGAAAACATACCTTGGGTTGCCTCCCAAGAAGCGCTTCTTTAACGTCAATAGCTTGACGTTACTTCCAAGCCTCCATTAAGGATGATAATAGTTGGCCTGGTCCTCTCTTCGTGACACTTCATCGTCATCACGGCGGCACACTTTCTGCCCCTTATCCTTGCTTGGCCTATTCGTGTAACAAATATGTCCTATTCCAATGCCTTCATCTGTTGACCCAAAATCTGTCAATTTGTAGAACAACACACCTTCGCGGGCTTCACTTGAATATAATGGAGGAGGGTAAATGTAAATTGCTGAAGCCTTTGGTTCCTCAAAGAAAACTTCCTCCATTGGCTCTAATGCGCTACCTCCAAGTAGAAGACCTGCATCTTTCCCATGTTCTTCAACCTCTTGGTACGCACATACCAATTCTTGAAATTTTTGCAGCTCATCAGTGTCTGTCCCAAATAGTGCCCTTTCCAAATCATCCACCATCCTAACATGATCAAATTCCTCACATGGCTTGTGAACGCTAACCTCCTCTTGGAATTTGTCTTCTTCAATTAAGCATGCAGTACCTTGCTCCAAGTCATCGTTACTCTCTGGAATTGCCTCTAGCATGAATTGTTGATTCTCTTGTTCCAAGACTCTCAAAACTTGAGCAGCTAATGTCCCCATAGATTTGATAAGCTTCTCATTATTCTCTTCAAGCATCCTAATCTCCTTCCTAATCTCCTTCAAATCATCATCTGACTGAAAAGTAGGAGTAGGTTGCTGATGTTGAAACTCTTCACTACCAAAGACATATGACATATCTGGAACATCTTGCTGGTACTGTTGAGGATGGTATGGAAAATATGGTTGCTCCTCATAAGTGACATATGGATCAACTCCTTCGTAGTAACAATATTGTGAGGGATCATGAACGCCAAAACACCGCTCACATTGTTGAGGCTGTTGAATACCACCTTGGTTGTTCCAGCACTGATACGTCTCATGTGCGCCCGCAAATAGCTCACAAACACTAACCACCTGCTGAACTCCATAGTAATTTAGAAAATCCATCTTTAACGCCCACACTCTCTGACAAGTACCTGAAACACTACAAACAAACTAACTAAGTAAGAAATCCGAGTTAGTGAACGCTAACGACCACTATTGACAAGCACATAAACCAAAAATAAAACACCGATGATCCCCGGCAGCGACGCCAAAAACTTGTTTGCACTAAATCACGCAAGCGTACGTGGTCACAAGTAATACAGATATAAGTCAAGTTCGTTCCCACAGAGATCTGGTTATGGTTTTAATTCAGTAAACGCACCTATGCAACAATGTATGGTTATTATGCACTGCTAAGACAAATAACAAATATGGGTTTTAACTATCTAAATTAACTAAAAAGCAAATTAACAAAACTAAGAATTAACTAACTAACAAGAATTAAAATCTAATTACGTCTGCAAGAAAAACCATGGAATCCTAACTTCATTAAATACTTTGCTTAGATCTGACGCCTTTAATCACTATATGCAATGGTTATGATATCTGATCGGACAACACGAAACAAGTACACGCTACTTCTCAGTATACGAATACCAAACTAAACATACATCCACAAAAGAGATAGAAGATGAATAGACACCAATTATGCTTAGACCCTATATCTCTATAGAATTTGAAAACATAACGGTTGAAGAACAAGTTATCCACATTGATCACATAGGGTAGCATATTATCTCTAATCATGCCACAAATCATGATGTTAAAACATCAACCTATCCTATGCTAGCATGGCAAGTTCTAAATCTCAAGATCCACTCTCGTTTAGCAAGAGATTAACAAATTAGATGTTCATGACGCATCTAAACACATGAATCACAACCATACGAGGATATCAGATATACATCACACACAGATCTGTAAAGCATCAAGATACTAAAGCTCCATAAATAAATCCGTTAGAATCCCATGACAACGATTAGTTCATAATCGAACCTCTCGTCATCATGGGATCTGATGAAACCATGATAAAAACAAAGTATGAAAATATACAAATAAACCTAAGTAATTGATATGTAATTGTTCTTCTACTAATGATGATTTTAATTATCTTAATACAATTTACAAGGGTTGGATGTGTTTATATAGGCTCTAGACATCTTGCCCAGCAAGAAAATACCAGATCAGAATTATAATAGAATTTCTGCAAAATACGTTTCCTAAACTGATTCTGATTTAAAGGGAAATTCGTAGCTGACTTTTCTTCAGATATTCTGGAACGTTCCAAACGTAATTGGACCTCTGGACCACCTTAGAATGATAGATAATCTCGTTATCTTCGCGTGGACAGCTTACGGGCCTCAAACGGAGTTGTAGAACTCAAGATATGGCCAAAATAGTAAAAACTGTAATTTTTCAGCACCGCGCACGTGCAACTTGCGCCCAACAGTCTGTTCTTCGCGCAGATTGCTCCTACCCGGCGCAATTTGCTCGTGGGAATCCTATCCCAAGTTGTAGAAAATCTCCCAGGCTTCGCGTGGGCAGTAAGATCGCTGAAAACGGACTTCTAGAACTCCAGATATGTCCAAAACAGTGTAGACTGCGCAACCGTCTCAGAAATCCGAATTTTAATTAATTTATTCTCTAAAAACGATAGAAGCATCAACCATAATCAACATTCTTGTAAATCTGCACAACTAAACAAAACACATCAAAACTACCACAAACTCGAGTCCAAGACAATCAATTTAAGCCGATTTAGAATGCTCCAAGTGGATATAAAATCCACTTATCACATAACTCATCCATCCCTTAGTCGTTTTGAATGTTTAAATATGCGTTGGAAAGCCCTCGCGGAGGAGAACACTCTCCAAGCACCACTTGTTGCAAACACGCACACAAGGCACACTCAAATTGGAGCTCAAAATGACTCGATAATGTGGGTCTAAAAACCCACATTTTCTAACACGTAGAAAATTGAATCGGTTGAAATCTTTTTTATCCAGTCAATGCATTTAAGATCAGAATTTTCAAATGATTCATATCAACATCCAAGTCCCTACCCTCAAGAATTTCCCTGAAGACCCGATCAACTTCTACCATGTCTTTAGTCAAATACGTGTTCACTTCAAACTGATCATTAAGAATTTTTGGCTCAAGACTATTTGGTTCAGAAAGTTGGATTTGGAACCAAACTTTTTGGGACCCCCAAAATGTCAACGCACTGTGAAAGTATAATATTCGCATGATTTGACAAAGTGCCGTGAGGGCCATAATGCTCATGGTAATCCAAGACAGCTGATAGTAGCGATTGCATGACGATTAAAGATTCCCTCCTCAACCTATCCCCTCGGTCCAATTTTCAAATATTAGGTAGGATTTTGGTCCCAAAATTAAGTAGGGATCTTGTTCTTTTTGGGTTCATCAGGCCAACTCCAACCCTGTTATCCAAATTTGGATCATCATCCAAATTCAAATTTGTATCGGATCCAAATTCTATTTCTGTTCCAACCATGTAATCCAAATATAAATCAAAATTCAATATTATTATCATATTTATATATTTTGAAAAATAATTAATTAATTTCATTATAAATCATAATAATAATATCAACAACTAGATTATAACTAAAATACATTCTAACAAATATAAAACGTTACAAAGTACATTCGAAATAAATAAAACGTTTTTATTTAGTTTTTATTTCGCTTTATTTGAAGTTCTATTATCCTGAGATTTTCTGTGTTGTATTGTTTTATTTTATGTTTTTAATTTTCATGTATTTTTAAATTTAATGTATTATGAAATTTAAGGTATTTTGAATTTTATATATTTCAAAATTTTATTTTAGAATTTATCGTGAATTTAATTATATTCCAAAATTAATTAATTACTTCTAATAACATTAACAAAATCAACAAAACAGAAAAGATAATAATATTATAATGATATAAAGATTTGAATAAATGAATAGTAGTGATCCAAATTTGGATCACTTTTTAGTCCACGATTGAAATGATTTAGGATAAAACTGTTCCAAATTTGGATTTTTAGTACAAGGACAAGGCTAAGAAACCAAAGGCAAACAAACCATGTTGGTCTTGTGGACAAGTTGGTCATTGGAGCAAGGACTGTCCTGTAAAGAAAGCTAATAAATCTGTTGTGGGAGCACAAGCTAACACTGTGCTTAGAACCACTGATGGGCCTATGGTTAACATGGTTGTTGGTGAGGCTATTGCTTCTGAAACTGACAACGGGTATGTAACCTACAACCCTGTACTTCTTTCTACCTATTCGTCTCATGAATGGTTGATTGATACTGGAGCTAATGTACATATTTGTGCTGATATTAGTCTCTTTGTATCTTATCAACAGACTCATGACATGACTGTGACGATGGGGAATGCTAGTGCGGCTCAAGTTCTTGGAATAGGAAATGTGGACCTGAAGTTTGCTTCTGGGCGTGTTCTATCCCTCACAAGAGGGCATCATGTTCCCGATATTCGTCGAAATATAATAAGTGGAAGTTGTTTAGTTTAGAATGGATTTGAACTTTCTTTGAAATGTAATAAAGTAGTTATTACACATACTGGTTTATTTTTTGACAAAGGTTACTTGTCTGATGGATTATTTTTGATAAATGTTAAGCCTGTTTTGGGCAGTTTTATTAATGATAATATTGCTCCTTCTGTGAATTATGTTGAATCATCTGATTTGTGGCACGCACGTCTTGGTCATTTAAATTTTGGTGCTCTAAAGAACATGATGAATTTAGAGTTGATTCCCAAATATTCCATTGATAAGAATTCTAAATGTCAAGTATGTGTGACATCTAAACAAACTAGGAAACCCTTTCATAATGTGGTTAAGGATTCGGGTGTGTTAGATTTAGTGCACACGGACATATGTGAATTTGGTGGTGTTTTGACCAAGGATCATAACAGATACTTCATTACTTTTATAGATGATTGTAGTAGATTTTGTTATGTTTATTTGCTTAAACATAAAGATGAAGCACTAGAAAAATTCATTATGTACAAAACTGAAGCTGAAACACAAACAAGTAAAGTACTTAAACGTTTGAGATCAGATAAAGGTGGTGAGTATACAAGTACATCGTTTAATGAATTTTGCAAGAGCAATGGTATAGTTCATGAGTTGACTCCACCATATACACCTGAGTCTAATGGGGTGGCAGAACGAAAGAACAGAACGTTTAAAGATATGATCAATAGTATGTTGATTAATTCGGGGTTGCCTAAGTACATGTGGGGGAGGCTCTGAATACGGCTTGCCATATTCTGAATAGAGTTCCTCTAAAACATATGGACAAGACACCTTGTGAATTATGGACAACAAAAAGGACTAGTTTAAAATATCTTCGTGTGTGGGGGTGCCTCGCAAAGGTACTTGTCCCTGAACACAAGAGAAAGAAACTAGGACCGAAAACTGTTGATTGTATCTTTCTGGGCTATATTGAAACCACTACGGCTATGAGATTTTTAGTGTTAAAATCTTACATAGACGGAATAGTGGCTAACACTATAGTTGAATTTCTTGATGCAACATTCTTTGAGGATGTGTTTTCTATGAAGACTGGTATACCTCAGGGTATTTCTGATGATGATCCTACTCACACATCGAGTTCCATTCCTGATCATGTGGAAAGGATGACAAATGTGGGGGCAGATCCTAGTAGTAGCTCTATTCCTGATGAAGTAGAGGAACCTAGAAGGAGTAAGCGTGCTAAGGTAGTCAAGGATTTTGGAAGTGATTTTATCACTTACAATATCAAGGATGAACCTTTAACTTTCCAACAAGCCATGGATTCTTCAGAATCTAGGTACTGGAAAGGTGTTGTAAAAAGTGAGATTGACTCTATTGTTTCTAACGGAACATGGGAGTTGGTTGATCTACCTCCTGGGTGTTCTACTATAGGATGTAAATGGGTCTTCAGGAGGAAGATGAACCCGGATGGCTCAATAGATAAGTATAAGGCTAGGCTAGTAGCTAAGGGCTTTAAGCAAAAGGAAGGAATTGATTACTTTGATACATACTCTCCGGTTGCTAGAATGATAACGATCCAAATGCTTATAGCACTGGCTTCCGTACATGGTCTTATCATCCATCAGATGGATGTAAAGACAGCTTTTCTTCATAGTGAACTTGAAGAAGAGATTTATATGGATCAGCCTGAGGGATTTGTTGCCTCTGGAAATGAAAAGAAAGTATGTAAGTTAATCAAGTCTATATATGGCTTAAAACAAGCTCCAAGAGACTGGCATAAAAAGTTTGATGAAACTGTTTTAGAATCAGAGTTTGTAGAATTGTAGTTAATGAAAATGACAAGTGTGTCTACTACATGGTTAAAGGAAATGAATGTATTATTGTTTGCCTATATGTTGATGATATTTTATTGTTTGAAACCAATATTGAGATTATTAACGAGACAAAATGTTTCTTGAAAAGGCATTTTGAAATGAAGGATATGGGAGAGGCTAGTGTGATTCTTGGTATCAAGTTGACCCAGTCAACTGATGGAATAACCTTGTCAGTTGTCACAATCTCATTATATAGAGAAATCTATACTTGAGAAGTATGGTTATTCAAATTGTAGAATCGCGAGTACTCCATATGATCCTAAAATTGCCCTTGTCAAGAATAGTTCAGGAGTTCCTGTGTCTCAGTTAAGGTATTCTCAAATTATTGAGAGTTTGCAGTACCTTGCTAATGGTACTAGGCCGGATATTTCATATTCAGTGTCTAAGTTAGCAAGATATACAAGCTGTCCAAACAAGACTCATTGGGATGCTCTTGATAGAGTACTTAGATATTTGAAAGGCACCATATCTCTTGGTTTGCATTACAGGAGGTTTCCTGGAGTGCTAGAGGGATATAGTGATGCAAGTTGGATAGCTAAGAAGTCTGGTTCCAATGGAGTGATTGGATATCTGTTTACCCTTGCGGGTGGAGCGGTGTCTTGGAAGTCTTCTAGATAGACTATTATAACTCGGTCTACCTTTGAGGCTGAGTTGTGTGCATTAGATGCCACGGGGATGGAGGCTAAATGGTTACATGGACTTATGTCAGTGTTACCTGTAGTAAGTCGACCACTTCCTGCTTTTGCTGTTCATTGTGATAGCCGTACAACTATCGACAAGATTAACAGCAGGAAGTATAATGTGAAAATAAAGGGACATATCCAAGTTAGACTGAAGTCTATAAGGGGTTTAATGTTTGAAAGGATTATTGCTGTTGAGTTTATTGAAACTCAAGAAAACCTAGCTGATCCTTTGACTAAAGGGCTTGAGCATGCTGTAGTCCTTAAGTCTAGGTTGGGGATGAGACTGTTAGCCCATAATGATTCATCTATAACGGGAACCCAATACACAAGAGAGGAGATCCCTCGAAAGTGTATTCAATGTGGTAATAACAAGTTGTAAGGTTGAATTGGTAGTACCTTTACTATATACTGAGATACTCATGTATCTGAGTCTATCCCCTGTAAACCTAAAAGGTATTGTTACTGCAAGTATAACAAGAGTTAATTGAACTCTGAATGGGGTCTATGACGAGATGCTAGCAGTACATCTCTGGAGATGCCCAGCTAAGCGAATGTAATTGTGTGATCGCAATTAGAGGAAAGGGTTATTCCTTGAAGCATTCGACGAACAGGATCGAGACATGACCATTAACGTCTCAAAGCCGTAGATCAGCACCATAGCCTTTGACTTGTCGTCGTCTATGGAGTGTGGTTACATCAAACGGATAGAGATTCAAGGTGAAATATTCCATCTATATCCGGTAGCCATCGAAGTAGGGGACTTAGGAGGGTTCAAACCCGGAAGGGTACCGACTCTGAAAAACAAGTCATGATGAGAACTGATATGCATGTCTGTATGGATTTGTGGGGGATTGTTAGAAAATGGAAAGTTTGAGGCATATTTTAAATATGTTTTTGAAGGAATTACCGGAAACTAACTATTGGAAGTTGTTCCTTGTAATGAGGACTTAAACTTTCATATTTGGATCTAAGACATTTTCTTAGTGAAATTCATAGATAAATTGAGTTGAAAGAAGGATATTTGAAATGGGTAATGTGGGTTGTTGTAGTTGAAAAAACTTGAACCACATTGATTTGGTATTAAGAGGAAGAATCAGGTTGCAGATGAAAATCATGACCATGATATATATTTCATGACCATGAAGAGGCATCAAAAGAGATGGGATATTCGGAAACGTTTCATGCCCATGAGGAAGTTTTCATGCCCATGAATGTACACTTGATTGGTCAGAAACGTTTCATGCCCATGAAGAAGTTTTCATGCCCATGATGTGTAATCTGATTTTAAATTTGATTATTGATTTATTTTAATAGCTGGATTGGGTCAAAATTTGTATGGGCCTATCTAGTATGGGCCAGAGTATGATGGGCTTCTAAATCTAAGCTATTAATGGATTAAATCATAAGTAATATTGATTTTCTTTTAATGGTGTATATGTAACGTTTTATATGTATATAGGAGATACACAAAAGATAACGTTAATACACACGCTCACGAAGATAAGTGAGAAAAAAAACCCTAGTTCTTCTTGTTCTTCTGAGCTCTTTTTCTCTCTCAATTTACATACAAGGTTTTTTACATAGTTCTTTGGTGAATTGAGCTTCAGGTCGCTGTTGATCATTGCCATGTCTGTGAACGGATTGATCGGTGCTGTTTTATCCTGGAAGTGATATTGCTGCAATCCAACACAGCGTAAGTGGGACAATATTCTCTTCAAGAACAATCAAGGCTGCAATCCAACACAGCGTAAGTGGGGCAATATTCTCTTCAAGAACAGTCAAGTTTTCTCGTAGGGCTTGACGATTCAGCTGTTGTTCTTCTCTCTTGTTGTTTTTGCTAAAGCTACTGTGAGAGATAAGCGTTCTTACTTTTCTCGTTAATTACGATCTCTGATTATTTTATTGTTTCGACCTTTGTGTTTGTTTTGTTAATTAGTGTAATTGCGTGTTCTTGCCTCATTGTTGCTTTATATAGTGTAAAATTTCCGACATATATCAACGGGGACATGCTTTTCAAGTGTAAAATTCTCGACATATATCAACGGGGACTTGCTTTTCAACACCCTTTGACAAAATATTACTATAAGTTGATCCAATAGTTTCATTTGCTTTTGAAGAAGCCCCCTGTCTTAGAATCTAGGAGTCCAGGAAGCAGATTTAAAAGTTTGGGTTGGCTTAACTATTGTACTAGATCACTAGACAATCACTACACTTGCTTCTAAAACAAACACAAATGCGAAATGCCCGATCGATGCATTTGAATTTTGTTTAGGAACCTAAGTAATAGTATCCCGATCAAAGAGCTCATCATGATAAAAGTGAACTTAGTTGTATTTATTTTGGGTTTAATTTTAATCAGTGACGACCAGTAGAAAGAATCAATCAATACTATACTTACTATATTATAATAAGCAAAAGGGGTATAATTTGTAGTTGGTTACCCTTTTGTTGGTTATTCCCATTTTTGGTTATCCCTCATTTATCACAGTTAGATCAGCAACTCAAATAGATCATGACCGTTAGATATAACAATACTAAAAGTTGTTATATGCAGAGGTTCAAGGTTCGATTCCCGCCAATAACATATTAATTTATATTTAATACTAAAAATTATTATATATAAAGATATAAGGTTCGAATCAATAACATATTTAAACTAATATTTATAATATTATATTATATTATAAATAAATTATAAAAATTAAAAGTAACCCGTGCTTTGCACGGGCTATAAGCTAGTTATCTATACTAATATATAATAAGCAAACTAGGGGATAATTGGTAGTTTGGTTGTTTGGTTCAACCAAGCCTTAAAAAGAATGGTGACCGTTGGATACTAATATATAATAAGCAAACAAGGGGATAATTGGTAGTTTGGTTGTTTGGTTCAACCAAGCCTTAAAAAGAATGGTGACCGTTGGATATTTAGCAAATAGATCGTAACCGTTAGATCTAATAGTAAGGAATATTCTATATTTAAATTTCTTTTCTAACTATCCAAGGTTCGAATCCCGTCAACAACAAATTTACATTAAAATTTTATATTATTAGTTTTAAAAAATACATGTCATTTATTTTAATAACTATTATTATTATTAATAATTTTATTAATTAATATTACAAAGTTAAATTATATCCATAATAAATTATTTTATTCTATTTTTTTAATCATATAATTTTAAAAATATTTAAAAGTAAGTCGTGCTTTGCACGGACTCAAATAGATCAAAACCGTCAAATTTAACAACATTAAAAGTGATTATATACAAAGGTTTAAGGTTGATTCCCGCCAACAACATATTAATTTATATTTAATAGTAAAAATTATTATATACAAAAATGTTAGGTTCGAATTCTTCCAATAACATATTAAAATTAAAATTTATAATAACGCATATAGCCCGTGCAAAGCACGGGTTACTTTTAAATATTTTTGAAACTATATGATTAAATAAAATAAAGTATAATAATTTATTATGGATATAGCTTAACTTTGTAATATTAATTAATAAAATTATTAGTAATAATAATAGGGATTCGAACATTGGATTTTTAGAAGAGAGATTTAAATATGGAATATTCCTTATTATTAGATCTAATGGATATCATCTACTTACTAAATATTTAACGGTTACTATTTTTTTAAATGGTTCAACCAAGTCCTTATCCATAATACATTATTATACTCCATTTATTTAATCATATAATTTTAAAACCCGTGCTTTGCACGGGCTATAAGCTAGTTATATTATAATAATCGAAATGAGGCATAATTTGTAGTTTGGTTAACCCATTTTTTGGTTATTCCTCATTTTTGGTTATTCTTCGTTCACAACCGTTAGATCAACAACTCAAATAGATCAACTCAAATAGATCATGACCGTTAGATATAACAATACTAAAAGTTGTTATGAACAGAGGTTCAAGGTTCGATTCCCGTCAATAACATATTAATTTATATTTAATACTAGAAGTGTTAATATACAAAGATGTAAGATTCGAATTCTTTTAATAATATACTAAAATTAATATTTATAATATTATATTACATTACGTGCTTTGCACGGGCTATAAGCTAGTAGTTTTTAATATGAGGAAATTTTAATTTATCAGCATGCAAGTTCATCATAAAACGTTATTTACAAAATAAAATAGAATTGTAAAGTATTTAAAATAGGCTGTTAGTCAACTACATACGTATATCGTACGGCAAAAAGTTTCTGCTGTACGTAGAAAAATGAGCACCATGTTTTCACACCAAAAATTCGTTTTCTGCGATATTCTATGCTGTAACATAGGTGCTATAAAACAGACTCTTTTAAAATAAGTAAAACAGTAGTCAATATGAGAAGGAGAGAAAGGAAAAGTGGGGGATGCTTCAAATAAGTGAGACCAGGCATGATAAAAGAGGAGCATGATGCATGTTTATGTTCATCAAAAGGCCGAGCCCCCACCATTTTAATCTCAATCGCAATCCACCACATACATCAAATCTTGATAAATAAATAATTTTTATGAATTATCTTGAAAAAAAAATTACTTATCAAGAACAAAAATATACTCCTCCGATTGTATGAGAATTTGAGAGCTCACAAGAACAAGAAGAACTAGGGTTTTTTTTACTTATCAAGATCGAACAAAAATATACTCCTCCTATCATTATCAAAAAATTACTTATCAAGAACAAAAATATACTCCTCCTATCATGATACTTTTATGACATTAGCGTATCATCCTGATATTTGGGTGGGTATTTAGGGCACTGTTTGTCCAGTATTTTGGTTATAACATCAGTGCCAGGCATGTAACATCAATACACTTGCTGCCTAAGAGCAATTCCAAGAAACTAACTATATGAACTCCTACACTAAAATTTAAGGAATTTGGTCTAATTTAACACTCCAAAGAGTCTCCTAAGTGATTCCTTAAAAGTTAGCATATGTCTTTGATTCCTTATTTTTAAGGTACTCCTAGTCCTCCCTTATTTCATTTTCATCAATAAAATATTTTTTCTCTCATTTTTTAACATCTTATTCTCTCTCTTTCCAACTTTTTTCTCTCTCTTTATTATTACTAGCTTATAGCCCGTGCAAAGCACAGGTTACTTTTAATTTTTTTATAAATTTTATATAGTGTAATATAATATTATAAATAATAATTTTAATATGTTATTAGAAGAATTTGAACTTTACATTAATTTATAATATTAAATATAAATTAATCCCTTTTTCGCTTATTATAATATAGTATATTATTTGTAACATTAATTAATAAAATTATAAGTAATAATAATAATAATAGTTATTAAATAAATGACATGTATTGTTTAAAATAATATTATAAAATCTTAATGTAAATTTGTTGTTGACGGGATTCGAATCTTGGATCAGAGATTTAAATATATAATATTTCTTATATAGAATATTTCTTATTATTAGATCTAACGGTTATCATCTGTTTACTAAATATCTAACGGTCACTATTCTTTTAAGGCTTGGTTGAACTAAACTACCAATTATCCCCTAGTTTGCTTATTATATATTAGTATAGATAGATAATAATAATAAGGAGCACATATAACGAATATTGTTGGAGTAACCATTCCTAAATTTATTCTAAATCACTAAGAGGATTATTTTTTATAATATTTTTAAGGAATTTACTAAGAGTCCGTTGGAGTTGCTCTAATTATACTTAAAAGCAGATATAAAATGGACTAATGACTCCATTTAGGCTCTGTTTGGGATTGTTAAAAATTGCTGTGCTGTTAGAAAAAGTGTCGGTAAAAAAAGTGCTGTTGTACAAAGCTGAAGATTGTTTGGTAATATTTTTGATATGTGCATGTTTTGATTTAAAAATATATTAAAAATAAAGCATTTGGTGAGATTTGATGTTAAAATCATTCCGAAAAAGCTAAAAAGCAGCTTTTTTCAAAAGCAGGGGGTCTTGCTTTCTCTAAAAGCAGCTTTTAAGCCAAAAGCACTTTTCAGAAAAGCAGCTTTTAAATTTTACTCCCTCCGTCTCTTTTTTCTTTGCTCATTTGCTGAATTTCACGGGTTTTAAGATAGTGGGGAATGAATGTTTTTTTTTTATAGAGTAATGGGTATTGAATATTATTTTTAAGAAGTAGTGAGTATTGAATATTGTTTTTTTGGAGTAGTGGATGGAGTAGTGGGAAATGGGAATATTATTTTTAAGGAGTAGTGGGTGGAATAGTGGGTATTGAATATTGTTTTTTTGGAGTAGTAGGTGGAATAGTGGATGTTGAATCCGGTATTATTTGTAATGATTAGTGAGTGGAGTAGTGGGTATTGAATATTGTTTTTTTGGAGTAGTGGGTGGAGTAGTGAGTGTTGAATATTATTTTTTATGAACAAAAATAGAAAGGAGAAAAGTATTTTGAATATCCTTAAAAGGAAAAGTAGGAAAAGAAATACGAGACAGAGGGAGTACCAAACACCTTTTCAGCTGCTTTTTAGAAATAAACTGCTGTTGATTTGTGCAACAGCAATCCCAAACACACCAATATATAATCATTTGCATTCATAAACTAGCAACTCTACTCATTCATGTCTCTCATAAACTCGCTGATAATTCTCTTTCATTGTACAAAATATATTTCTTTAAAGAGCCTCTACTGGTCGAGTACTTGAGTTAAAGCTCGACTACTCAATGTTTAGCTGGAGCTTTCTACCTTTCTGAATTCTGATTTACACATTACTATATAAGGTTAATTTATATAAAGTCAAAAGGGGTGGTGAAAAAACTGTAAACAAAAGGCAAAATAATGGTCAAAAGTTAATATCCATAATTACATTACACTGCTCATCAGCTGATGTCTCGTGAACAAATGTCTGTGGGCTGTGGCACTCTTAAACCCTCATTATCACCAAAACTTTAGACTTCTTTTTGCCTCTTCTTTTTCAAGATTTTTCAAGAACTCTTAAAATGTGTCTTTTTTAGTTTACTACAAATAACAATGAAATGTACTTGTTTTTTTGGTTAATAGCCTGTTAGTCTTGACACTGTATTATATCAAGGAAAGCCATATGGATTTCTTTATGTTTATACTGATTGGATTGCTAGCAATGTCTCAAGTTGTGGTTTCTCAGGATGATGAGGCCACATTGCTTGCGATCAGCAAGGAGTTGAGTCTGGCTCAGTGGGGCTTCAAGAACTCAGGCAACTATTGTTCTTGGCCTGGCATTGGATGTGGCTTGAACACTTCTAGAGTGGAAAGACTTGATCTTTCTCATCAAGGGCTACAAGGTAATCTCTCTGTAATTTCTAAACTCACAGCATTGAAGTCATTGGACCTTTCGTATAATAATTTTCATGGGATAGTTCCATCAGAGTTTGGACATTTGTATGAGCTTGAGTTTCTTGATTTATCTTTTAACAAGTTTGGAAGTTCAATTCCTAAACAGTGGGGTAGGCTTAGAAATCTGAAGTCATTGAATCTTTCTAATAATCTGCTTACCGGAGTAATACATGATGAGCTTGAAGGGCTAGAACAGTTGCATGATTTGCAGTTATATGTCAATAAATTTGTTGGTTTTATACCTGATTGGGTAGGAAGTTTGGCTAAGCTTAGAGTTTTTACGGCATATGAGAATGAATTTGTTGGTCAAATTCCAGAGAAATTAGGTTCACTTTCGGGACTTGCAGTGTTAAATCTTCACTCAAACCAGCTTGAAGGGCCTATACCAAAGAGCATTTTTGTCATGGGAAAACTAGTAACATTGGTCCTGACTCAAAACAGATTGACTGGTGATGTTCCGGAATTGATTGGCAAGTGCAAAGGCCTTTCTAGTGTTAGGATCGGAAACAATCTATTAATTGGAAGCATTCCCAAGTCAGTTGGAAACATTGCTGGCTTGACTTACTTTGAAGCAGATAACAACAATTTGTCTGGGGAGATTGTCCCGGAGTTTTCTCAGTGTGCTAATCTCACTCTCTTAAATCTAGCTTCAAATGGGCTTACTGGACAAATTCCTCCTGAGCTGGGTAGGCTTACCAATCTGCAAGAATTCATTGTTTCTGGCAATAGTTTGTTTGGAGAAATTCCAACCGCCATTCTTAGGTTGAAGAACCTTAACAAGCTTGATTTGAGCAGCAACAGAATCAATGGCACTATACCGCAAGATATCTGCATCTCATCGAGATTGCAGTACTTGTTGCTGAGTCAGAATTCTATACGAGGGGAGATACCTCGTGAGATAGGGAATTGTACAAAGCTGCTTGAATTGCAACTTGGTAGTAATTATCTCAGTGGAAGCATTCCTTTGGAGATTAGTCACATCAAGAACTTGCAAATAGCAATGAATTTGAGTTTTAATCATCTCCGTGGTCAGTTGCCTTCTGAACTAGGGAAACTAGACAAGTTGGTATCATTGGATGTCTCCAATAACCAACTCTCGGGCAGTATACCCGCTTTGATCAGGGGCATGATAAGTTTGATTGAAGTCAATTTATCTAACAATCAATTCAGTGGTCCAATACCTCCATTTGTGCCATTTCAAAAGAGCTCCAATTCAAGCTTTTTTGGGAATAAAGGGCTTTGTGGCGAGCCATTAAATTCTCCATGTAGCAACTCAGTTGGTTCTGACCTCCAGAGCTACCATCATAGTGTTTCTTACAGGATTGTATTGACCGTTATCGGTTCAGGCCTAGCAGTTTTTGTATCTGTCAGTATTGTTGTTCTGGTATTTATGATAAGGGAGAGACAAGAAAAGGCTGCTAAAAATGCAGGAATTCCCGATGACATAATCAAGAATCCACCACCCATTTTAGCAGGACAAGTCTTCGTTGAAAACCTCCAGCAAGCGATAGATTTTGATGCTGTCGTAAAAGCAACCATGAAAGATGAAAATAAGCTCAGCAGCGGGACTTTTAGCACCGTTTATAAGGCGGACATGCCTTCTGGCATGACTCTGTCAGTAAAGAGACTAAAATCTGTGGACCGGACAATAATTCAGTACCAGAACAAGATGATTAGAGAACTTGAAAGGCTGAGTCGACTTTTTCATGATAATTTAATAAGACCCATCGGTTATGTAATTTATGAAGATGTTGCTCTTCTGTTGCACCAGTACTTTCCTAATGGGACATTGGCACGGTATCTACATGATTCATCAAAGCAACTAGACAATGAACCAGACTGGCCAACAAGACTACGCATTGCTACCGGAGTGGCTGAAGGACTAGCATTCCTTCATCATGTGGCAGTAATACACCTAGATATCTCCTCAGGTAATGTACTTCTAGATTCCAACTCCAACGCTTTGGTTGGCGAGGTTGAAATATCAAAGCTCTTAGACCCCTCAAGCGGCACTGCAAGCATCAGTGCTGTTGCAGGTTCATTTGGCTATATCCCTCCAGGTACTGTAGAATTAACCTTATAAACCTGCGTCTCTAGTTCTTTATGCATTGATACTTTTCAGTTTCTACCATTTTACATTACTTATTGTTTGTTCAACAGAATATGCTTACACAATGCAAGTAACTGCTCCTGGAAATGTATATAGCTATGGAGTTATCATGCTTGAGATCCTTACGACTCGACTACCAGTTGACGAGGAATTTGGTGAAGGGATGGATTTGGTGAAGTGGGTTCATAGCTCAGCAGCAAGAGGGGAAACCCCTGAACAAATACTTGACTCAAGGCTTAGCACAGTGTCGTTTGCTTGGAGAAAAGAAATGCTTGCAGCTTTGAAGATTGCTCTACTCTGTACTGACATCACACCAGCAAGGAGGCCAAAAATGAAAAAGGTTGTCGAGTTGCTTAAAGAGGTTACAAAAAACTAGTTAATGCATACGTGCCCAAGTTTGTTTCAAATCATACTGCGAGTTTCTGGTGGTTGCTACACAGAAATATCATCCATGGTGCAAATGTCTCTGTTAACACTGTCACCGACATTAGATTAATTGCACTCCGTACATTGTTTTAAGAGTTCTATCAGAATGTGTTAAGATGGTGTTGTCTGATAGTTGTTCAAGTTGGAAGAATCAAACAGGAGAACATACATACTCTTCGTGACTGTTGTCTATTAGTAGTATGGTGCAAATTTCTTCATTGTATACTGTCACCGAAATGGGATTAACTGCACTCTGTACATTGTTTAAATATTTCTATCAGAATGTGTTCAGATGGTGGTGTTTGATATTTGTTCAAGTTGGAAGAGATGAAGAATCAAACAGAAGAACATTTTCTTTGTTACTGCTGTCTGCCAGTAGTCTGAGTTCTGCAACGGGGACTATAATGATTAAAAAGAAAATGTGCCTAAGCATCGCAGGAACATATGAATATCAAATGTAGCACTTTTTTTTTATGTTGTTTAAGCACGTGGTGATGTTCAATACTTTTCCACAAGTTTTTACTGCAAAACAGTAAACAGCCAAGTTCTAAAAACAGCAAAACAAGTTCAGCACACTTCTAACAGTTTGGGCATTTCCTTTCAACAGAATTCAGATGAATCTAAAATGAAACATAGCTAAATATCAACCTAATACATAAACTAAGATTTCTAAAAACAAAAAATAAGATTTCTTACAAACTGCCAAAATTTCTAACTGTAACTAATGCCTTCTAGGCACAGTCCAGGACATTCTATATACTGAACGACAACTAAAAATAATGGTGAATTCTATCAGAAGCTTTGACCTACTTGTCCTAATAAAAATCTCGCTCTTTTTCCCTTCCCAGATGCTACATAGTATACAGATCAGATCACGTCTAGGGATGAGTACCTCACCCTCCCCGCCCCGCCCCGCCACAGCACACCAATCCGATCCCCACACCAAGCGGGGCAGGGACTTGGTGATTATGTAACTTCTCACAGTTGGGGGCAGGGTTTTAACTTCTCACTATCCAGATTCATGGAATTATGACTTCTCTCGTGTATCAACATCCAGCTGCTTTTAAAAAGTTGTCGTATGGGCTTGAAGAGGGTAGCCTGAATGACTGGGAATTCAGCTGGTCCTCTGTCTCACACAGCACAGGAACAGAGCCCAGGTAAGGTTGTCTACAAGCAGCTTCATTCTGATCGGTGAAAGGGTTACCAACCTGAGGCCAGAGATAGAAATTCTATTATGATTTGTAAACTCGTCAGATATATAAAACTAATAGAAAACTGTGGTCAACTTTATCAAGATGTTAACAGATAATTACACAGAGCTATAGTCAAGTTAATTAAATGAAACAAGCAGCAAGATTATACTTCTTAATCTTTAATGCATGACTGAACATGCTTTTGCCATAATCGCAAGTTCTCAAGTAAAAAACTGACACCAAATTTTAACATGCGACTTGCGGAAGCTATATGTTTGCCCAAGGCTTCATGTATTAGGAAATACACTGAAACTTGGATCCAATGACTGCAAATTGTATGCTAAAGGGAAACTTGATACCATTTTATAGCCCATGTCACTTTGGAAATATGAAGCAACTGGCTTATCTTCTTTATAGCCATTTTGTGAAGTAGTGCTTGGCATATTTTGCTCTTCTCTTTGGATGTCTAGCAAGTGGGACATCTTCTCTTGCTTCCCATTTGATAGTTCCTCGCACTGATTAGCCATTTCCATGTAAGGAACATCAAATCCAGTGCTCCCAGATAACATGCCAACTTGGTGCGCTGTCTCTAAAACCTGGCACACCAGACGCATGAGGTTTTTGGTTAAGCAAGTACACTACAAAATAATACAGATCAGTCCCTGTCCCCAACAAGATACATAAATTTTCTGGAAACCAGCATAGCATGAATGATTTGAGTGCTGCTTAAATTGTTCTGTCAAATCTTATTATACTAAGCTTCACTTCATTAAATGAAAATTGAGAACCAAAATTAAACTAGCTCAGTTATCATGCAAAAAAGAAAAGGAAAAACTTGCTCACGTATTCAACCCAACAGTGATGCATGTGATCTGTGAAGCACGTATATTTATTCAGTCAAAAACCGATGTTCAGGAAGAACTACTATCTTGTAAAAAAATAAAGGGACCCACAACCACTGTCTAGATCTGAAATTGAAAGACTGATGGGTACACAACACCCCACCAACCAGGCACACCTGGTTTCTCCACAGTAATCTATGTACCATTAGAAAAATTACTCTTGAAAGTGATAAACAGATGGCTTGTGCCTTTGATAGACACTAATCGTTAGGCTGAAATGCTAGAGCCATGTCATGTGCCTAATAAAGACTTTGTTAACATGCTAATAAAGATATGTTAACAAGCTAATAAAGACTTGCGTTACCACTGAGCCACACAGCAGCACTTTAGCTAACACGCTTGGGCGTATGCTAACAAGCTACACATATATGCCATACTATTTGTGTCTGACCTATTTATCTTGTCCACCTGATTTTGCTAAATGAACTTTCATCGTGATCAAAATATATGGGGGGGGGGGGGGGGGTGGGGACAGAGGGTTTGTGTAAAACTGTCAAAGATGGTATGCTTCATCAGGATAAACCTTTCAACATGTTGCTTTTTGCTCTGGGTATATATTGCTTGTTTCTTAGTGGTCAATTTTGACAAACTTTTTATCTAGGAAGTTAATATGCCAGGCCTAGTGTTACCATGCTACAGCCTACAGTAGTTCATCCAAAGTTTGCAGGTGTACACTCATCAACAAATGTTGTTCCCTCTCAGGTTTTTCTTCCACTTGACTTCAACCCAAATGTAATGGAAGCTAATTATTAAGGTGCGAAAGTACATACAGACTCTAGAAGTTGATTAACACTCAAGATGTCAGGAAAATCCATGGCCATGTCTGTAGCATTTTTATGATCACTTTCGAATGGATCCTGAAGAGAATCATCCATAGTGAGTAGAGGAGAAACCTGCATGATACACAGAGACAATGTAAAAGAAGGCAGAGACAGATATGATAAAAGATTTACAGTTAAAAATAATCACCTCTTCCACAGATCTGTGACTATCAGAACTGCCCTGATATGCTTTTTGTTGGGTATCACTGAATGTTTCCTGAGGGCACAGATCATCAGGTACAAATCTATTGAGCAGCTGCTCTTTTATGGTTGATACTTCAGACTGCAACCGAAAGCAACAAATATAGGAAAGGCTTTAGTCACTTTATATTAGAGGAGAAGTTCACTCATATATATAAAAAGGTAAATAATCATTCCCAGAGCTTGATATGCAATATGAGGTTTACATCTGATAAATTTCCCAAACTCTCCACTAACAGAGAAGCTAAGGATTCCTTAGACTGAGAGTCCGTTAATTCAAGTTCAGAAAAAAACTTCAAAGCAGTATTATCATCTTCGTTAGATCCGTATATAATCTTGCGATGGACAGATTGATTGTCAATTGTCTTTAACTTGCAATCTTCAACCAAACACAGATATGGATCGACCTGACAAGAACAATATAAACAAATTGAGGACACGGGAACATCTATGGCCCAGTGACAGTTTCAAAAAAAACTATTGAATACAGAAACATTCTAGTTCTTCTTAATAATACTGACAAATTCATGCATAGGAAGGAGCGGAAGTAGAGTCATAATATAGCCAGCCACACACAAAAGAAGTAGAGTTGAAATACATAATATTATGCAAAGAAAAGCCAATGAGTCCTTACCATTTTATTTGTAATTGTAGCCTTGACACAGGGAACAAGAGAAGGAACACTGTATGCTTTTGATGAAAAGATAATCATAGAAGTTGCCAACATAAAGAGAGATCTACGACGTGATGGTGGTAGTAGTTTCCCTGCAGAAAGAGGGGGAAATATTGACTTTAATGAGGAGTCAATTAAAAAAAATCTACAAAAACCGTAAACTTACAAGCAGAAGCAAGTGCACTTAGAATGTTGAGTCTAACTGGTGACACAAAGTAATTTTTATGATTGTATGATGCAAGTGCACTTTGAACCATCTAATTTGATAGTCTTAGAAAAGGGATTTAGGTGATAAATCATGACTTCTCCGAATATTCATAATCATATAAAACAAGCTCGAGTACTTCAAAGTTCCAGATAAAGATTGCATAGTACTTGAAAGAGGCAACATTGAGTGAATTGAATTCACTAGATCTGGGGCCTGATGCAAACACTTCATCAGTCGTAGCTTCACTAGCTTGTATAATGCATCCCAATTTTTTTTTTTTATCAAAATAATAATGTAGGTTAATAGGTTAAAAACTGAATAGCATAAACCATTCATGTGATGAAAGCACGCGAACTGACAAAACAAACTAATTAATCATACTAAAACTTTTACAGCAAATTCAAAAATAAATTCCACAGGAACAGAGAGAATCATCAACCTTACACAATCAGCAACCAATTTGATGAATTTTTTTTTTAGAAGAAATTGAAAAATATATATATAAAGAACCTACACAGAACCAAGTCAATCTTTTGCTCAGCCTGAGATAAAACAGTCCTTCAAAAATATCCTGTTCTAAAGTTATTCCTATAAAAAGGTACCATCATAATTCTCTTAATTTTCTCACTATAGGTAAGCTAATTTTATATAATTCCAAAACATGATAGGAAAAGGGCATGGGGATGTGCAATTAATTATTTGTTTCTAAATAATAACATTGAACCAGTGTCACTGTTCTCACTCTTTCTCCTTCAGTAGAAGGAGGTAACTTCACAACTCTGCTCAATAATATTGGTAATCAGAGTGGAGCCTAACCTTCTTCAGCAAGAGCAACACTGCGTAAGGAAAATGCAAGCTGAAAACTACGCAGTAGAACCTCACGGCTGGAGTTCTGCAAAAGATGATAGCATACTTTAAAAGCAAAATATTTGCTCCTACACAAATAATGTTGCTTGCTCAAAGTCTCTGGGGGGGGGGGGGGGGGGTTTATTTGGCATGCTAATACAAACTAGATACCCAATGTGATTGACTCATAGGAAAGAACTGTGTGGGAAATACCAATATCTTTGCAGGTACTATCTTTCTTGTTGATCAGACTTGAAAGCAGACTTCTAAAAAATAAGAGTAAATTATCTACATAATGCTACTACGAGCTGAACCAGAGTTTAAGTACTATTATAGTTTAAACGGAAAATGACAAGAGGGAGAGACTTTTTGTGATTTCATACAGTATCAATCTAGGGATGATGGCCAAGTCTACCCGGTTGCAGTCATGATTTTCCGAGCATAGAGCTACTACAGTTCTGGATCCACCTTCCAAATTTTGTCTTCTGTACTTTCTGCTGAATTCTAATGTAGTAATGTGTCTTTTGGTACTTTTAATTAATCTATAGTCTCTTTTGGCACTTTTTGTGAATTCATCTATATCTCTGTATACAAGATGGGGATATTGCACACTTTTGAGTATACTTCTCTCAGATAGCCAGGACAGGAAATGCTGCTTGAAAATTAGCCCATGCTATCGGATGATATATCTAACGTCCTTGGACATCTTTTCTTTTTTGGTTTTTCTCTCTCCTTTTTTTTTTGCTAATTTGGTCTCTCAATCTCTTTATTCTTGTGGTGGTATTATCAGCTTACAGAAAACAGCTCATACAATTATCAATATATGCTCATTCACTCTTTTATAAGGCACAAATAAATTAAGATTATAATATAAAAAATCTAGTAATTACCTTGGTCCGAGAGAACAACAAAATCAAACTGTACGTGTGAGCAATAGCTTCATAGTTTTCGGGCATATTTGCGGGGGAAATTGACTGTATCCATATTGATGAAAAAAGGAGGATAATTTGGTGGCTGCTCAGCCTTAAAGAGGTGGCTTCCTGATGTTCAAAAAAAAAAATACAGGTTAAGGGAAACAATTATACAACTTAATGTGCCCCATCTCACAACTAAAGTAAATATATATTGATCCACCAGAATAGAATAATATAATCTACTACTCATGATGCGAATGAGGATCAGTAATGAAGGACAAAACTCCAGGACTGAGTTGACCTAGAGTAATAGTGATCCCAATTAAAAGAAGTCCCACAATCAGGTCTACGATTCAATTTCCAGCACTAATGAGGTTGATTTAGGATGGTAGGGAAAGTTTAATACTTTACCACTTTTTTGTATAAATTAGCAGTCGATCCTTCATCTTGTGTTGGAAAAACATCTGGATTGCTTGAGCTATAGGCACGACTATAAGTTGATCTAATTCTTTCAAGCAACCCACTGTTATTCTTCTGTGTCCCCTCACTAGAATTATTTTCTTGATTATCCACAGCAAGATATCTCCTTGAAGAAGACTTTTCTTGTTTCAGCTTCTCAAAAAGGGCAGCTGAAGAAGAGAAGACTGAGACAGTTCTTGAAAGTGTTCTAGACAGATTTGCAACATTATCTGACTTTCCCGCCGATGCTTGTGGATGAGGGCTCACTGAAGATGGCACAAGGACGACCGAAAATACACGGTGAGCTCCAACTCGTGTTTCATGGTCTGGATGGACCATAGCTGTGAGTACCTCATGAAACAAGGCATCAGGGAATGCCTAATGAGAAGTAATATCTGTGAGATGTGAGTATTGGTAAAGACGAAAAAGGAAATGATATAGAAACTACATAATAAAAACTAAAAATACGAGATTTTGCCTTGTTTTGATACGACATATTCGGCAGAGGGGCTACAATTTGAGCCGTACGATAAACTGCAGAAAGAGCTGTCCGTGCTACAGCAGTAACAGGTGAAATATTCTCCAACGTCCCCGCCATAATATCATATACTGGGCCTGCATCTCCAACCTGTTATTAATTAACATTTAATATAACATATCTTCATTACTGTACACGTAACTGATTCATAGAAACTAAAAGTTTTGAAATGACCTAATTAACTAGTAACCTTGAGCACGGAAATATGACCTTTCTAAAATCTGAAGATAAGTTTTAAAATTTTATGATATGGACAAACAGCATGACAAGGATATAAGATAGACAACACCGCTTTAGTCAAGTCCAGTTAAACAAAAACCGTCATATCTACTTTGGATTGAACAAGCTATCAGGGTTTCAGAAGTCACTTCAAAGCTTCTTCGCAAGACAATACTAGTAATGGTCAATGTCTAATATTGAGAGACTATTCACTTTATTATATAAGTCTTTTGTTCGCATCCCACCAATCACAAGATTAAACGGTACACAGGAAACTTCAATAAATAATACTGAAAACTAAATGTTGTAAATTACAATCAACCATAGCGTAGCCTTTGGTCCAAGTATCATCAATTGGGATTAACTTCTCACAAAATATTTCCAATGCAATCAAGATGTATACACGAAGGGAATATAGTTTCAAGAGAAAAAAAAAATTTGGCCACATTAAACTGCAGCTTATACGAGAATATGAATTTCCTTCAATTTAATATGCGTGCCAAAGAGATGGTTGATCCAGGTGATAAAATATAATATATGATCTTGGTAAGCCTTCTCCCAAAACCTAAAGATTTTAGTAGAACTGGTAACTTAACATGGTATTAACCCCAATATTCTCATAATTTATTTTGGCCAGGAAGGCAAAGTATTGCTCCGAATATAATATGTCCGTGCTCCACTCTTTGACCCAAAAATGGGCTTAGTTAGGGATATGTTTCTCTTGCCAATTTTGTCTCTTTAAAATAAACGGAATTGGAGTAGAAAGGAAGATGAGATTAGCTTCATTAAACTCAGATATGCTTTTATTGTTGACCATTGTAGTTTACTATTTACCTCTTCCATATGATTGTAGTTTACTACTTCTATATCCACATGAGACATGAGAAGATGAATTTTGACTTCACAAAACCTAGAGAATCTTTCATCAACACTGTTGACCATTGTTATTTTAACAAGTGAACATTGCAGTTTTCCTTTTTTTTTTAAATTAAAGTATTAAACCTACCCACCCACCTTGTCTTTGACAAGATTTGAACCTTTGACCACCCTTAAAGGGAGCCAGAGAGACCGTCAAACCAAGAGGTCATTGGTGAACATTGTAGTTTTACTAATATTGTTGCACAAGAGAAACAGATACAAGTTTTACTTCTTCCATGTGATTGCAGTTTACTTCTCTTTCCACCACTTCCCACCCCCAATCATAAACTAATTTTTGTCTTCTCTAGACTATCTATTTACTGTTTTCCGGTGTACATAGCAGCATGGCTTGCATATCCTACTGTCCTTAGCCATGTAAGCAAATGATCCCTATAGGATATTTCTGCTCTAAAACATTTCTTTATTTAATAAAAGAATTTAACAGTAAAACTATTATTGTGTTGAAAAGAACTATGATGGCCTAAGTCAAATATCTAAAGAACTTAATACTCAACTAACAAATTGGAAAACATAACATTATACCGACTTAAAAAGTCAGAAGGAGCCAAGTAATGTAACCTTTAATGATAACTCCACCAGGCACTTGTCCACTTCTTCTCCAAAACTTCTGTTCCATTTAAGGACATTGGCATCTAAATTTGTGTTATCTATTGAAAGTTGTATGCTTTTGCGCAGATGCCTTATAATATCGCCTACAGCACTAAGTAGAGCTACAGATGGCTGAACCTTTGTAATGACAGTGAGTGAATTGGTAACCCTGACAATATCAAGCTGCATATCAGGTTGTTTTTGTACATTCTTATTATCAAGATGCTTGACTAATATCGAAAGCAGAAGGTGTGTATTGTTCCCTGGAAACATGTGATAAGAAAAGTATAAGGATCAATCCATTAACTGAAAAAGAATACTAAGATTATCCATGATAAGAAAGGTTTAGGATTCCAAAAATATCAAACAATAGATGAAAAAGGTAACATAGATACCAGAATCATCCATCAGAGACTGCAGGTCTTCAAGGACTGGTAAAGCAAGCCCATCTCTGTCGGACCACAGCCTGCTGTCGTCAAAATAGCGGAATAAAGATTCCAAAATTCGACGCATGCTGGTGTCTTCCTTGCCTAGCTTGGCCATGTTGTTTAGGCACACTCGAGACCAAAAGCGGGGGTTCTTGGCATTTTCCCTGATATGAAGACAATTATTTTGACGATACAAACAACACAAAATGAAAATGTAACACTTTGTTTGGTTGAGATGAAAGGGAATATAATCAATCAGAAACTTTGTGGCAACAAATTACTCTGTCACATTTAGTTCGCCTTTATCATCCACAATCATTTCCCAAGATGGAACCTCCGTCAAGATCTCTGGTGATGGAGAAGCATGATCTTCATCTTTACCATCTTCAGAGAAATCTTTACTTCGTCTTCCATAATTCTCCAAGACTACTGAGACAATCTGAGTATGATAATGAAACAGATTTGACAGGATTTAGTCTTATATAGCCATAACATGACAACTATGGCACTACGTCTAAATGGATTTTATGTGTCTTACATAATACACAGAGAGGAAACTTGTTAGCTGTTCAATTTTATGATCAAACTTTACTATTTAAGTGAAAAAAGTAAACTAGTATATGTGTACAGATTTAACTTCGCGGATCATTTCAAGCTAAAATGCAAAAATAGTTTTTCACAAGACATGTTTACGGGTTGTAACTGTATATGTTACATTTGGTACAAGGTAAACCCTCATATACCACCTAATTATTTTTTTTTTATTTTTTTTGGTTTCATCATTTCAACAAGTTGCCAATATCGGTGAACTACAGACAACATATAGTTTGATCATTTTAACACTGCTGAATACCAAATTATTTTATAGTAAACAATGCCTGTTTCCATTATGATAAAATCTATGTACAATTACAAGGAAATGACGAAAGGGCAGTTAAGCACCTAATTATGATTGATATTTATGATCGAGTATACTTAAAGAGAAAAAAAGGCAAATCCTTATGGATTTACTAACTAAACTGAATAAGAAAATGATTGAAATTGCACCCAGCTTACATCATCGAAATCCACAGATATATTGGAATATTTAGCCATGAGACAGACCTACAAAAAAAAAAAAAACAAAATTCACATAGTAGGATAGTACTTTATTGTAACATGCTAAGGAGAAAATAGTGTATATATATATATATCTGACATATTTGATGGGCAACATGAATTCTAGAGCATACGTCTTAATATCTCGTAGTGCTAACTTCTCGGAAGTAGTTCAGATGCATTAGATGCATATATTTTAGATAGATTTAAGAATTGAGTACTATGTTTAGTGATTTGATCAAAAGATGCCATATAGGTTCCTATTTCTTCCTCTGTTCTTCGTTTAATCATAAAGCTTGTCAGTTTGCAAACGTCTTCATCAGCATTCAAAGTCTCAACTTATAATACTCAGCTACATCTTTTCCCGAAAAGGCACCAAGTCAAATAAAAGATTTATAGCCGATGTAAAAGATAATCGACTAAAGTTGTATGTCCTATCATCTTAAGTAATATGATTATATAGGTGGGTGGGTGGGAGTGTGGAGGCTGAAAATTTATTTTCCAATATTTTTAGTAAAACTTTGTTTATGCTTCTGATCTCAACTGCACAGTGAGATACTGAGATATGAAGATCAGAGGAGGCCCGAATACAGTAATCAGATTGTATGTCAAGTACATCTAATATTATTTCTTTAGATTATTACATATTAAATAGAAACCCAATAGGGTGCTTTAAACGATATACCATTGAAGAAAGGGCTTGCAGACCAGCGGCACGCAGATGATTTGCCCTCTCATCATCTCCATCTTCTTGAGCTAGTAGGCAGAGCTTTGGAATAAATACTTCTAAATTAAACATATAAGTTCCATCTTTCTGTGATATAGAACAACAATCATATAAGATCAAAAAATTGGAAACATGGATCTATAAGTGTGCGAATCAATAACAAAATACCTGTTTATTTATAAAGTGAAAAAGTGTTTCACATCCTAATATAAGGATTTCATCCTGTCCGGTCTGATCCAGAAGAGCTTGCATAATACTTAACAGGCTATTTGCAAATAAGGGCCTGTAGTAAAATGGAAAAGTCCGTACATAAGGGACAGGATCAAAAGCTTTAGCAATAATCAAAATATGTGCACATCCTGATGCAACTTCTCTTCTACTGGAATAGGGTGGATGGGTGAAATTTTAATTTCACTTATGCAGCATCCATTGACTAAGTGATCTATTGGATTATTGAGGCTTCATGTAATTAAAAGCCGCTATTTACCCCTAGCATGACATAGTAAATGTAACTATGTAAGTACATGCTATTTCAAAATAAATTAAGTTTAGGTTTCTTTATGCAGTTTTGAAGGACTACCTTCAAGGAAAATTGACAGAAAAAGAATGTTGGTACACAGGGAGGGGATTCAAGGGGCACAAATCAACTATTTGTCAAAAAATATAGGTGATGGCTCCTAACCTTGTCCTCAAGGATAATAACTTTGCATGTGGTAAAATAGGCAAACAAGAAAGAAAGATACCAATCGAAACTTACAGTTCATCCTTACAAGAAATTAACAACTTCTTGTAGATAGACATGACAATTTTTGTCGATCGAAAATTTTCATTTCTCAATTCCTTGTAAAACCGTTGCTCCAGCAATTCTGAGATCTGGGAGTCAGATTACAAACTTTGGGTTAGTTAAGATATAAATGATTAAAATGATGATCATAAGCTTTTTCTGAAAAGGTCAGTTATGGTGTAAAGAATCTGAAGATAGCAAAACTTAAAAAATCCGTAGCACAATCTTTCCTTGTAACTTACAACTTCATGTAACATTGTTATTATTATTATTAACTTGGTTAACATCAAGTACAAGGAATTTATTGGTAGAGATTTCTTCTTATGTAACAATAAAAACATTAAAAAAAAAACTTTATATAGTAATCAAATTCAGCTATTACCCAAGAAAACATTTATGCTTAAAAATTACCTTGGGGATGCGAAAAGGATTTTTTGAAGCATAGTCGCAGAGCTTCCCGATCATCCGTACGTTTGGCTCTTGATCCTATAAACTTAAATAATTATAACAAATGTAGATGCAGAAAATAAATCACAACAGTGTGTCAGAGAAGAAATATATATTTAGACGGATGAATACTGAATAAAGCAAAATAACATCAACATATCTAACCTTCAACCAGACAAGAACTTGTACAGTTTAAAAATACATATTCATGATTTATTGTTGACACCACCTTCAAGAACCACATTATATGTTTTTTTATCCTTTTGTAATAAATGACCATGTCATAAGTTGCTATAATGCCAATACAAAATGAACAGTCCGGCATGATATGCTAGCAATGGTGATTAAGATGGAATGTGAACCTGCTATTAGCTTTAAAATGATCTGATACTTTAGAGAATACTGGAAGGATTGCTACTTTGTTAAAACATAAAGAAGAACAGTAAGATTGACACAACATGAAGTTGTATAGAAATGCAAGTTAATCAATGAAGTAAAGCTTCATTGAGAAGACAACAATGGCAGAAAAGTTGTAACAGAATTTTGAGAGAATGTTACAATGTTGACTCAAGAGTTTACAGAACTAATCAAGCTAATATATACAAAGCTAGTAACAGATTTTCCTAACTAACTTCTGCCAGCTGTAGTCTCGAGTTTGCCAGCCTAGTTTGCCACGTCAGTTGCTTGCTCAGCTTGATCCCTTATATCCATAACATCCCCCCTCAAGTTGGAAGTTTGAAAGAAGTTACAAACTCCCAACTTGGCTGAAAAATCATTTAAAGAATGAAAGGGCAAAGCCTTGGTGAACATATCTGCAGGCTGTGAAGTAGTCGTAATGTGCACAGTGTTAATGACACCAAGTTGTAGTTTTTCACGAACAATGTGACAATCTATTTCAATATGTTTGGTCCTCTCATGAAAGACAGAATTTGAAGCTATGTATAGAGCAGATTTGCTATCACAATGCAGAGATACTGGAGTGAGATTAGAGATACCAAACACTTTGAATAAGTTCAGAAGCCAAGACAATTCACAACATGTGTCAGCCATACTCCTGTATTCTGCCTCTGCAGAAGACTTAGAAACCGTAGGCTGCTTCTTGCATTTCCAAGAAATAAGTGCACCAGCAAATTGAATACAATACCCTGTGAGAGACTGTCTGGAATCTTTGCAACCTCCCCAGTCAGAATCACAAAAAGCTGTAAGAACTGGAGGTTGATTAGATGGCATGAAAATGCCTTGACCTAAAGTACCTTTAAGATATCTAACCACTTTATATGCAGCATCCAAATGAGCTGAAGTAGGATGAGCCAATGACTGAGATAAAACTTGCACAGGATAGGATAAGTCTGGTCTGGTGACAGTTAAATAGATCAATCTGCCAACCAACCTTCGATAGGAAGAAGCATCTTTAGTGGACAGTAGATCACTGTTATTTTGTTGAAGAGTATGATTTTGATCCATAGGAATTTTAGATGGTTTAGCACCTAATAAACCTGCATCCTTGATGATATCTAGGGTATATTTGTGTTGGTGAAGATAAGCACCAGCTTTTGATCTGGCCACCTCAATACCAAGAAAATATTTCAAAGGCCCCAAATCCTTAATCTTAAAAGCAGTAGCTAAATGCTTTTTAAGAGTAGTAATAAGAGTAAGATCATTACCAGTGACAAGTATGTCATCCACATATACAAGAACTGCTACAAAAGAATTCCCTTTATTCAATGTAAACAGGCTATTATCAGAGTGACATTGTAGAAAACCAAAATTCTTGAGAGCTATTGAAAATTTTGAGAACCAACATCTAGGAGCCTGCTTGAGTCCATAGATGGACTTGATTAGTCTATATACAAAATCTGAAGGATCTGTAATATTACTGATATTTGCAAAAGATGACAGTTGCAAGTAGCCTGGAGGCAATTTCATGTAAATCTCTTCTTGAAGATCACCATGCAGAAATGCATTAGTAACATCTAGTTGAGTAATATCCCAATTGGAATAAACAGCAACAGCAATAAAAAGCCTAACTGTGGTCATTTTGGCAACTGGAGCATAGGTTTCAAAATAATCAAGACCATAGGTTTGAGTAAAACCTCTAGCAACTAATCTGGCCTTATATCTTTCAATACATCCATTTGGTAAATATTTGACTCTAAATACCCATTTACAATCCACCACATTCTTATCAGAAGGTTTTGGTATAATTTCCCAAGTGTGATTATTTTCAAGAGCATTTAGTTCCAATTTCATAGCAGCAAGCCAATTTGAATCAGTTGCAGCTTGTTTGAAAGTGTATGGAATATGTGTTTGAGCAGTAGCAGTGAGAAAATGAATGTAAGAAGGTTTAAAATGATTATATGAAACAAAGTTATGAAGAGAATATGCAGAAGTACCTGAAGGCATGATTGCTGAAGCTTGATGAAGATTGGAAATAACTGACTGTGGAAGACCAGTATAATCTTTAAATCTGGTAGAAATAGTTCTTGTTCTAGTAGACCTAGGTTTAAGAACAATGTTATCAGGAACAGGAGCTGAAGGAATGATAATTGGCTGAGAAGTAGATGATTGCTGAGAATTTTCTGTATTAGTAGGTTCCAGAAGTATCTCAGAAACAGAATTTTCCTCATTCAAATGAGTAGGAGAAGGAAATAATTGGAATGAAGCATCAGACAGATCAGACAGATCTGGGATATCAGAATTAGGTGATGCAAAAGGGAACACATGCTCAACAAAAACAACCTCTCTGGTTACAAATGTTTTTCTGGTTTGAAGATCAAGAACTTTGTAACCTTTCTTATTTCCTGGATATCCAAGAAAAACACATTTAAGAGCTCTGGATTCAAATTTATCTGTAGTCATGTTTTTAATATAACAAAGACAACCAAAGGCTCGAAGTTGACTGTAGTCTGGGGATTTATCAAATAAAATCTCAAAAGGAGATTTATATTTTAGATTTTTAGAAGGAGTGTAATTAATAACATGGATAGCTGCTAAGATACAATCTCCCCAGTAACTGATAGGAATTTTAGACTGTAATTTGAAAGCTCTTGCAACATTTAATAAATGTTGATGCTTTCTCTCAACAATCCCATTCTGTTGAGGAGTATAAGCACAACTGGTTTGATGAATAATACCTAATGAGGATAAGTGACTTGTCAGAGTAGTGTTTGTGAATTCTGTACCATTGTCAGATCTCAAGATTTTTACTGTTTTGCCAAATTGATTTGAAACATAAGCAAGAAAATTTATAATAAGAGATGAAACTTGAGATTTATCATTGATTAAGAAAACCCAAGTACATCGAGAGAAATCATCTACTATGGAAAGAAAGTATTTACATGTACCAAAAGTACAATGCCTATAGGGACCCCAAACATCACAGTGAACAAGCTCAAATATAGTAGATGTTTGAGAATTACTCTTAGAAAAAGGTAACCTATGCTGTCTAGACATATGACAAACATCACAATCAGCTATAGGAGGTACAGTACAGTTTAGATGAGGAATATGACTAAGAACAACAGAAGAAGGATGACCAAGTCTGTTATGCCATTGCATAATTCGTTTGTGAAAACCTAGCGGCAAGATCATCCCATATAGCTTTAGCAGTATGAAGATATACCACACTTTTTCGTATCTCAGATGACACAGAATTAAGCAACCACGAGATTACGAGATCATTACTACGTATTCATAAAGTATAATGTGGTGCTGTAATTGCAGGTTTTGCTTGAGATCCATCAACAAATCCTAGCTTCAATTTAGCAGATAGAGCAATAGACACAGATCTACTCCGTTGATTATAGTTACCTCCAGTAAGCACTTCATTAACAAGTGCCAATCCAGGATGATCTGAATTAGAGAGATAGTAAGGATGATTGATGTCAATCACAGTAGCTGTAGTAGACGAAGAAGCATTCGCCAGTAACGCAGATGCATACGAAGACATTCAAACAACACTTATATACAGATGAAGATCAATACAAGAAAATCAAGAAGATCAACAAACAGGATGAAGATGAAAAATGCGCGGAATCGGAAAACATGATTGATCGGAAAAACTGTATGTTGTTTCCGGCTCTGATACCATGACACAACATGAAGTTGTATAGAAATGCAAGTTAATCAATGAAGTAAAGCTTCATTGAGAAGACAACAATGGCAGAAAAGTTGTAACAGAATTTTGAGAGAATGTTACAATGTTGACTCAAGAGTTTACAGAACTAATCAAGCTAATATATACAAAGCTAGTAACAGATTTTCCTAACTAACTTCTGCCAGCTGTAGTCTCGAGTTTGCCAGCCTAGTTTGCCACGTCAGTTGCTTGCTCAGCTTGATCCCTTATATCCATAACAAAGATAGGCATAACATCTCATAAGATGAAATCGGTACACTGTACAACTAAAATTTCACTCCATATAATACATATGCATGCACAGGAAATTCACCAATTCTTAGGCTAGGAATGAATTAAATAAAGTAGTACTTCTAAAGGACTCGAAGATATTATTGAAAGTTATCTTGCGAAATTACTCAAACAATGCCCCTTTTATGCTCTTAGAAGATGAGCTAGCAATGGCGAACTAAACACAGTGGGCTGCTTCCAGGAAAACTTAGTGTGCATGGTGAAATACTAAAATTGCAAGGACCTTAAAATTTAAAAAAGATTATGCAGATTTGTTTGTGTCTTATGTTGAGGCTGAAAGTAATATTTAGAAATAGCAAAGAAGATCCCTACATAACTAATTGACACAAACACAAGTTGGAGTTAATTTCTAATTTTCATAAACCACTACATGGTTTTTCATCAGAAAGGAAAATGTGATTGAATAAAACAAGCATTCAACACATTCCATATATATCATGTAAAAACTCTAAATTGAAGTTTTTAGTAAATGCAAGTAACTTAGCTTCATAATAAATTCAAAAGATGGATATAATAATTAAGCCTCAAATGCATGAATCATAATAGCAGGCATTCAAGTAGAAAACAGTAAAGCTAACCTTGGAACGAGGGAAAATATCCGAAATCAGCTTCTTGTACCTTTTCACGGGCTGCCTAGACCTCGGTCGCAATGAGGGGCAGAACATACAGAAATTGCCACATAATGGCAGAACTTGCCTTGAAACAACCCCAGAAACAACACTCATATCTATATAATCAAATAGAAAATACTAATTTCTGGGTAAAATCACAAAATAAAAATGTAAGCCTCCTTCCCCTTCTTGATCACCAGAAATCGCAATTATTCTAAAACCCTTACAACGAAAAGGGAAATCAAAGCACTCAAAATCCAATAAGCAGCTTTCTTTGTAATTAAATCACCAGCCTACAAAATTGAGAATCAAAATATAAAACCTCACTTAATTCAGAAATCCAAATTACCAAATGAGGAACAGGAATAAAATACAAGAAATATTATAACAAAACTTAATCAAACAAAAAACAGCATAAATTGTCTATCTAAACATGCATTATGTCGGAAAAGTACATAATATACGTACAATGGTAATGAAAGACATACCTTCGGATCGATGGTTGTCCGAAAGGCTGGTAGTGTATCAGAAATGTTGAAGAATATCCAGAATTAATATCAAGAATGTTTACAATTTGAATTCATGGCCACCCACAACTTATACACACTTTGTATGTGTATCTATCATGTTCAACATTATAAAATATTATAATTATTTATTTATATACAGGGAAAATTTATGTATATATAATAATCACATGGCCGGCTGGTGTTGTTCTGGAATCCTGCTGCCTGCTATGATACCATCAAAGTTAATCCAAATGCACATTCCTTTCCTCGACGATCATTTCTTTCTTTTCTTTTCTCTTTTTCTTGAAATTTTCTTAAATTATTAAATTTCAACGCGGTTTCGTTTGTACATGTTTTTTTTTTTTCTTTATAGTAATAAAAAAGCAAATATTTATGAAAATAGTAATATTCAATAGGATCTATGTTAAATATCTTATCTTTTGATGGGTAAGAAGAACACATGTTAACATGAGAACAAGGAAAATATAATTGTTCTGCAACAGAATAATATAAAAATAAAAATGTGAAAAATATGGGGTGATGACCCTAAATGCCCACCTCCCAAAACATTTGGCCCGAAATACCCATATTCGGAACACATGGCCCTAAATACCCACTGGACACGCATTTGGGAAAGGAGTATCCGGACACTCCTTTGTCAAATGCGTGTCCTTCACAAAATAGATGTTACAGATTTTCTGGCAGCCAAGGATACGCATGTTGTACAAGCGTAATAGGAGACACGCAACTACAACATGCGTATGTGACTTTACTGTTCATCTCCCCCAACCCCCGTCGACGTCGTTATTCCGGCAACAAATTTCGAGACAATGTTACGCTCTTTACAGGCATCCTACATATTGGAGATGATACTACCAACATTGCTGAGCATGCTACGATCATCTCCTGCTTGTCATCATTGCTGTCACACGGTCCACACATTGCCAGCTGGACGAGTTAGTTAGGAGAGTTTGTTATAGCTTAAGTCGGTTACAAGTAATTGATGTAACTAGTATAAATCGAATGTAAGGTTGAACATTATCAGTTTGTACTCTTTATTTCCAGATCAATGAAAGTAATTCTATCGTTCTTCATGTTCTTCTTTATTCTAATCATTTACATAAACTTACAGATTTAGCTTAGTTTATCATGGTATCAGAGACATAGAGCTCGGTTCTTTCTCTTATTTTTAGTTGTTCTGCATCTATACAAGATCTGTTCAAGCTTAGTTGTCCGTACAACAATGGAGTTTCAAGGTTTTATCGATGATTAAGGCGTACAATCTCTCTACGATCTCTCTACGACTTCTTGATCTCTCTCGATCTCTGCATTTCTGAAAGTTTCTTGATCGAATAAGGTGTTTCTTGTTCATTTGTTCTTTCTTCGCTACGATATATGTTCTTGAATTAGTTGTTGATTGCTTAATTTCCGTACAACTTATGGCAAATACTAGATCATCCTTACATCCAAATCAAGATCCTTCTAGTATATACTTTATACATCCTTCAGATGCTAATTCTTCTCAACTTGTATCCATTAAATTCAATGGAACTGGTTTTACTAATTGGAAACGATCGATGCTTTTGAGTTTATCTGCTAAAAACAAACTCAGTTTTGTTGATGGAACCTTGACTAAGCCTGTAACAACCACACCAGAAGGTAAAGCCTGGGAACGATGTAATGATCTAGTATGTTCTTGGTTACTATACAATTTGGATGATTCTATTGCTAAAAGTGTATTGTTTCTCAAGACTGCAAGAGAAATATGGTTAGATCTAGAGGAACGTTTTGGTTATGCAAGTATGCCTCAAATGTATTCTTTAGAACAACAACTATCTGAAATGAAACAAGGCACACAATCTGTTTCTGATTTCTTCACTTCTATTAAGTCAATTTGGGACTCTATGACTGATATTAGTCCATTGCCTACTTGTACTTGCAATCACTGCACTTGCAATTTGACTAAAAGGATATCTGATATGCAACAAGAACAAAGGCTAATTCAGTTCATGATGAAGCTGAATGATAATTTTTCTACAATCAGAGGCAATGTTCTTATGATGCAACCAATGCCTACTATCTCACAAGTTTTCAGGTTGTTTACTCAAGAAGAAAGACACAAAGAAGTATCTCATCTTATTACTCAGACTGAATCCCTGGCTTTTACAGCAGAAAGAAACTCTAATGTCAATACTAAGTTTCACAGAGGAGGTTTTACTCAAAATCAAAGATCGACTCCATCTGGATTTGCTAAGAAATCTTATTACTGCTCACATTGTAAGATTTCAGGTCATAGTTTGGAAAGGTGCTTTAAAGTTCATGGATATCCACCTGGTTTTAAGTTCAAAGACAGAAAAGTTGCTGCTATTTCTCATAATCAGAACACCTTAGAAGAGACAGCTACTGGAACTGAAAATACATTTTCTGCAGATCAGTATAAGCAGCTACTAAATCTTCTCAATCAACAGAATAACAATGAAGTGAATTCTGGGAATACAAGTCATGCTCTACTAGCAGGCAAGTGTTTGTTTACTACAAATAATGCTGTTTGGATTCTAGATAGTGGAGCTACTGATCATATTTGCTCAAACCTAAACTGGTTTACAAATTTTACACAAACTAAGACTCTAGATAACTACATTATAGTTCCAGATGGAAGAAAAGTTAAAGTCACACACATTGGTTCTATTGCTGTTAATAATGACATCATTTTGAATGATGTTCTATATGTTCCAGAATTCCAATTCAATCTTATTTCTATTCAAAAACTTTGTCAAGATCTTTCTTGTACAATAACATTCACTAATGATCAGTGTATTCTTCAGTTCCTTTCTCAGAGCAAGAAGGCAATTCCTCTTGGTAAAATTCAAGCTGGACTTTATTCTTTGGACTTTCATAATCTCAAGTCTGCTCAACTTCAAAATCATTTCTGCAACACTACTTGTCTTTTAGCTACTGAAGATGCTAAATTGTGGCATTTACGATTTGGACATCTTCCTTTTCAACAGCTAAAATTAGCTGTACCTTCTTGTAGTGTCAAATTGTGCCAACAGGACAATATTTGTCAAATTTGTCCTATTGCTAAACAAACCAGATTGTCTTTCAATTACAGTTGTATAAAATCTCAGTCTATTTTTGAACTTGTTCATCTTGATGTATGGGGACCATATAGTACTAAGACCCCATCTGGTTGTATTTTTTTCTTGACTATTGTTGACGACTTTAGTCGTTTTACCTGGATCCATTTGTTACAACATAAATCTGATGTTCCTGGAGTTTTATCCAAATTTGTATCTTATGTGGAAAATCAATTTGGCTCCACCATTAAATGTTTTCGATCAGATAATGCCAAGGAATTTCTTGAAGGTACTTTAAGGTCATTTTGTGAAACTAAAGGCATTTTGCAACAAAGTAGCTGTGTACAAACACCTCAACAGAATGGAGTACCAGAAAGGAAGCATAGACATTTGTTGGAAACTGCCAGAGCATTATTTTTTCAATCTAAACTTCCTCCAAAATATTGGGGTGAGTGTGTTCTATCTGCAGCTTATTTGATCAACAGGATGCCTCTCAGGTCCATAGATTTTCAATCTCCTTACTTTAAGCTTTACAAAACTCATCCTGATATCAGTTCCTTAAGATCATTTGGTTGTCTATGCTATGTAGGAACTACTAAATCTAACAGAACTAAATTTGCACCTAGAGCACTTCCTTGTGTTTTTGTTGGATATCCTATTTCTCAAAAAGGATATTGTTAGAAATGATTGATGAGAACAGTGTTTGGAAGCTAAAGTCAGAAAACAGAGTTTAGCTGGAAGCAGTCAGAGTTTGTTTAAACACTGACTGGAAGCGCAAACAGAGTTTGTTAAACTCTGTAGCGGTATTGTCTGAAGAGTCAACAGTGTTTAAAGATTGATAAATATGGAAGCAATATCTTTGAAGATTGGAAAGCTGTCAAAGAGATTGAGTTGACTTGGAAGACTGGAGCAATCGTGATTGATATCAATTGTATAGCTTGATTTTAGGAGTATCAGTTACTGATTGTACGAAGCTGTATGTTCTATAAATACAGTTAGGTTAACCCTAGAAGGGTAGTCGAACATTGAGATATTCATCCATTGTAACCTAAGCAGCTCTCTGTGATATTTACATCACTGAGAGAGGAATTATTAATTCCAAACAGTTTTTAATTGTTAAACAGTGTGTTCTTGTTAAGTTACTCATACAGTATTTGATTGCTTATTGTGTAATCGACCTAACAAGTGGTATCAGAGCCTAATCTGTTACTTTATTACAGTTAAAGATCCAAACACAAAAGTAATCAATGGCAGAGATTCCTCCACCATCTGAGAAAGCCCCTACTACTGTTAGTAGGTATGAGACAATCAGGGTTCCTATACTTAGGCCATCAGAGTATGCAATTTGGAAGGTGAAAATGACCATGTTTCTGGAGGCTACAGATCCAGAATACCTTGATAGAATATATGAAGGTCCTCACAAACCAACAAAATTATCTGCTGCTGCTGCTGGTGAGGAGGCAAAGGTCATTCCAAAGGAAAAGAAAGATCTAACTGCTGAGGATCTTTCATCTATTGCAAAGGATGCAAAAGTGAGACATTTACTTCACAGTGCATTAGACAATGTTATGTCTAATAAAGTGATTAATTGCACAACTGCAAAGGAAATATGGGATGCACTTGAGGTTAGGTGTCAAGGAACTCCTGCAATCAAGAAAAACAGAAGAAACATACTCACTCAGGAGTATGAGCACTTTGAGGCAAAGTCTGATGAAACCATGACAGAAACATTTGACAGATTCTGTAAACTGCTCAATGATTTGTCATTGGTTAACAAAGAATATGATTTAGAAGACTCAAATCTCAAGTTTCTTCTTTCTCTACCTGAAAAGTGGGATGTGAAAACAACCACTATTAGAGATAATTATGAACTTGGTGAAACAGAGATTGATGAAATTTATGGGCTGCTCAAAACCCATGAATTGGAATTGGAGCAGAGAAACAAAATAACAAGTAGAAAGTCAAAGTCTGTTGCACTCAAGGCTGAGGAGAAACCATCAAAGAAGGAGGCTTCAAGGAGAAAGGCAAAAGGGAAAGCCTTAGTCATCCATTCAGAGAATGAGTCATCAAACACTGATGTTGACTCAAACACAGATGGATCATCTGATTCTGAAGATGATGAAGAGATGATGCAAATGGCTGCATTGATGGTAAAGACCTTCAAGAAGATGGGTTACAAGAACTTCAAGAAGGGAAAGAGATTCTCAAGGGACTACTCAAAGTCTGACAAGAAGAATTTCAAGAAAGCTGAGGGAAAGGACTTCAAATCTGGAAAGAAAGATAAGTCTGAGATTCAATGCTACAAGTGTAAGGAGATGGGACACTATGCTCCAGAGTGCAAGAAGGGTAAAACTGAAAAGGCACTCTACACCAAAGGCAGAGATTGGGCAGACACTTCAGATTCAGATGAGGAAGTCAACTATGCTCTCATGGCTACTACTCAGACTGAAAATGATGATCTCAAGGTACCTCCAACTACTTATGCTTATAACACTGATAATATAACTGAATTAAGAATTTATCTTAAAGCACTGCATATCAGTTATAGAGATCAGACTTTAGAAAATGAGAGGATAAAGTCTGAGTGTTCTCAACTCAAAGAAAGAAATAAACTTGTTGAGGAACAGTTAGAGAACATGAATAAAATTCAAAAAGAGAGAGATGATGCAGTGTTTATTGAACAGGAGTTGCTAGGTAAGTATAAGCAACTAGAATCAGAATTGGAGGATACTAAACACATCATTAAAACTTGGACACACTCTGGTAAAGACACTCAAGAAGTGTTTCAGTCAGACACAGTAGGTCTAGGTTACTCTGTTGGAGATGAACTTAGATTTGAAAATAAGGTAAAAGTTAGACCATATTGTTCATCTGAGGGTAATGTCATGGGAACAGGTGGACCTAAGACTGAAGCACAGAAAAAGGCTGTTAAGGAGTCATATGCTAAAACTTTTGTTAAAGAGGCTAACATTGGTTTAATGACAGATAAACAACTCAAGCATAAGCTTAAGGAGATAAAATCTGTCAACAAACAGAGATTGCCTAAGAAAAACAAAAATGGAAAAGTAGGCATCACATCAGGAATTAAGCCAATGCTTGCTTCATTAGCTCCTAGAAAAACATGCTTTAATTGTGGTAGCACTAATCATCTTGCTAGTTTCTGCAGTAAGAATAAGAACATTAATTCTTTGCCTTCTAAAACTGCAGTAAAGAGTGATTATGTGAGAACTAGACCACAGATTTTATGCAAACACTGTGGAAGTACTTGGCATTCTATTTACACTTGCAGAGATTATCATGCTATTTATTTTAATTACTATGAACCCAAACCAAATTTGAAATGGGTTAAAGTAAACTCTGCAAATGTAAACTCTGAAAAAGTTAGCTTAAACTCTGTTAATGAAAATTCCGCTGCAAAAGCTAACAGATTTAAGAAAGCCAAAGGATCCAAGCAAGTCTGGATCCTTAAAACTAATAATCATTGATTGTTTGTGATTGCAGGGCACAAGGGTTAGTACCCTAGTCGTGGACAGTGGATGTTCAGGACACATGACAGGAAATAAAGCCCTGCTATCAGAGTTTGAGGAGAAGGCTGGCCCAGAAGTTTCCTATGGAGATGGCAACATAGGACATACACTGGGATATGGCAATATTAATCTTGGAAATGTCATCATCACAAATGTAGCTCTTGTTCCAGGACTCAAGCATGATTTGCTATCTGTGAGTCAAATCTGTGACAGAGGATATCATGTAGATTTTCAGCCTGAATATTGTCAAGTGATCAGTAAATCTACAGGGAAAGTTGCTCTAGTTGGAAACAGACACAATAACATCTATGAAATCAAATTGTCAACAAACACTGATGGCAAAGCAGTGTGTCTGTCTACAAGGATGTCCAGTGAAGAGAGTTGGAAATGGCACAAGAAACTCTCTCATTTGAATCTGAACAACATCAATGAGCTAATCAAGAATGATCTTGTAAGAGGTCTACCAAAGTCCTTGTTGAATGTAGAAGGACTGTGTGATTCTTGTCAAAAGGCCAAACAGAGAAAAACATCTTTCAAAAGCAAATCTGAGTCTTCAATTGCTGATCCTTATCATCTACTACATGTTGATCTTTTTGGTCCAGTGAATGTGATGTCTCTTGGAAAGAAGAGATATGCATTAGTCATTGTTGATGAATATACCAGATTCACATGGGTATATTTTCTTGCAAAGAAGGATGAAACTTCATTAACACTGACAGAACATGTAACTCAACTGGAAAAAGGGTCAGAGCATCAAGTGAAGATAATCAGAAGTGACAATGGAACTGAGTTCAGGAATTCATCTATGGAAGAATTTTGCAAGAGTAAAGGGATAAAACAAGAGTTTTCTGCACCTGGTACTCCACAACAAAATGGTGTAGTGGAGAGGAAGAACAGAACCTTGATAGAAGCTGCCAGAACCATGCTAGATGAAGCAAAGTTACCAACATATTTCTGGGCAGAAGCAGTTCAAACTGCTTGTTTTACTCAAAATGCAACACTGATCAACAAGCATGGTAAAACACCATATGAAATGGTGAAGAAGAAAAAGCCAAATCTAAAATATTTTCATATTTTTGGATGCAAGTGCTTTGTGTTGAAGACTCATCCTGAACAGTTGACCAAGTTTGACCTAAAGGCAGATGAAGGAATTTTTGTTGGCTATCCACTGTCAACAAAGGCATTCAGAGTTTATAATCTGAGAACTAGAGTGATCATGGAATCAATTCATGTGTCATTTGATGACAAGAAAATAACTGGACTTGAAGATGTCAATGAACATGATCAATTGCACTTTGAAAATGAAGATTTATTCTCTGAAGAAGTAAACTCTGATCAGACTGATGTGTCAAACTCTGTTGATCTAAACTCTGAACCTCTACTGGTAAATACTGAAGAAACTCTTCAATCAGAAACAAGGGAAGAACCAGTTGAGGGGGAGCATGAAGAATCACATCAAAGTGAAAATTCAAACACTGATAGTGACTCAAATGATAACTCTGAATCAAACACTGCTGATTCAAACTCTGATCATTCAAATTCTGAGCAGTCACATTCAGGGGGAGCATCTGAAAATGAAGAAAGACACCAGGAAAATCAGGAGAGCATGGATCAAGGGGGAGGATCACATGATGACAGAAGCAATCTGCCTTCTGCAAGAAAATGGACTAAATCTCATACACCTGATTTGATTATTGGTGATCCAGATGCAAAAGTAAGGACAAGAAGTGCAACAACAAATGAATGTTTATTTCATGCATTCCTGTCACAATCTGAGCCAAAGAAAGTGGAAGAAGCTCTTAAAGATGCTGACTGGATAACAGCAATGCAAGAAGAGCTAAATGAATTTGAAAGAAATGAAGTGTGGACACTTGTACCAAGGCCCAAGAACAGATCCATTGTTGGTACTAAATGGGTTTTCAGGAATAAAACTGACAGTGAGGGTGTTATCACAAGGAATAAGGCAAGACTGGTTGCAAAAGGCTACTCACAACAGGAAGGAATTGACTATGATGAAACATTTGCACCAGTGGCTAGATTGGAGGCAATCAGGATTTTTCTAGCATATGCCTCTCACATGAAATTCAAAGTGTTTCAGATGGATGTGAAAAGTGCATTTTTGAATGGAAAACTTGAAGAAGAAGTGTTTGTGGAACAACCACCAGGGTTTGTAGATCCAAAATATCCAGATCATGTCTACAGGTTAGACAAGGCTCTCTATGGACTTAAGCAGGCACCAAGGGCATGGTATGAAACCCTTGCCAAATTTCTACTAGAAAGTGGATTTAACAGAGGTACTATTGACAAAACTCTGTTTTATTTCCAAAATGGTAGTGACTTGCTTTTAGTTCAGATATATGTGGATGACATCATTTTTGGGTCTACTAATGATAAACTCTGTAAGAAGTTTGCCAAACTCATGCATTCAAGATATCAAATGAGTATGATGGGAGAGCTTAGTTATTTTCTAGGCCTACAGGTGAAGCAAACAGATGATGGAATTTTTATAAATCAAGCAAAATATACCAGAAACCTTCTCAAGAAATTTGGTATGCTTGACTGTTCATCTGCAACAACTCCCATGGCAACTGCAACAAAATTGGACAAAGATGCAGGGTCATCAGTAGATATGACAAGCTACAGAGGAATGATTGGTTCTTTGCTCTATTTGACAGCTAGCAGACCTGATATCATGTATGCAACTTGCTTGTGTGCAAGGTTCCAGGCTGATCCAAGAGAACCACATTTAACAGCAGTAAAGAGAATATTCAAGTACCTGAAGGGCACTATAACTTTGGGGCTGTGGTATCCAAGGGAATCAGAGTTTAAACTTCTTGGTTACTCTGATGCAGACTTTGCTGGATGTAAGATAGACAGAAAAAGCACCAGTGGAAGTTGTCAATTTCTGGGTGACAGACTTGTTTCCTGGTATAGCAAGAAACAGAAGTCAATATCTACATCTACAGCTGAAGCAGAGTATATTGCTGCTGGTAGCTGTTGTGCACAGATTTTATGGATGAAGAATCAACTGCTGGATTATGGATTAAGGTATTCCAAGATACCTATTTACTGTGATAATCAAAGTGCTATTGCAATGACAGGTAATCCAGTGCAACATTCAATGACAAAGCACATCAGCATAAGGTATCACTTCATCAGAGAGCATGTAGAGGAAGGCAACATTGAGCTTCACTTTGTGTCTACAGACCAACAACTTGCAGATATCTTCACCAAGCCATTGAGTGAAGTTACATTTACAAGACTGGTCAATGAACTAGGAATGGTCTCTAGTTTTGACTAGAGATGTTGGTTAGACTCAAAAACTTATTGCTCATGTTTTATGTAAATTTTTAAGTGCTATGTGAACCTTGGTATTAAACTCTGTTCTGCATGCTAATGTTTAAATCTTTTTAAACTCTGTCAGCATGTCTGTCTGTTAAATACTGTTAACATGTTAGATACACTCAGTGAATTCAGAATTGATTATTGTCTGAATGAAAACACCAATGAAGAAATATGTATGAAGCATGATTCACAGTAATTAAATCATGATTCTTTCTGAGTCACTGCTATCTAATCAGACTTTGTGCAGTAAATCAACACAGCATGATACTGTTTCATATTTATAGCATCTCTTAGTTTATTCAGTCCTAAACTCTGAGTCTATGAATATTGTGTGCATGGCCACTCATAAATAATTTTGGTTATTGATGAACTCTAAACTCTGATCAGTGACATTCTGTTTCTAAAGGTATGGTTCATGATGATTCCTTGTTTGTACTTGTGAAAATCATAAAACTTGAGATGTGTCAGTGATTAGTTTGGTGAGTTCAGATTCATGTTTACACCATGTGAGAGTTTGAGCCAAATCAGTGATTGATACATTTTCTATCAATCAGTATTAATTGTTGTGTGATATTCATCAGGTAGTATGTTTCTCTAGAACTTGTATTAAACCATTTTGAGACTACAGGATATGTGTGTGCATGAAAATGATAAAGGCAATAGGATTTACCATTCTTTCAAACACTGTTCGAAATTCTTTTGAACATTGTACAAACACTGTATAAACACTGTTCATAAATTCCATCCTTAGTAAACCCCTTTGAGCCTTATTAACTGCTCATTTTTTTTCTAAAACTCTGAAGTATTAAGAGCAGTTAAATATTTTTTTTTCTTCAAACAGATGAGTGTTTCTCAAGAAAAGAAAAAGCTTACTCAGTATATATGCTAAATAAATAAATAAAAAAAAAAAAAAAAGAGCATATATACTGATCTTGTACAAATATATACTGTGACTGAGCACTTTGTTCTCTTAAGATGCTCAGCTTGAAGTCACTCTTGAATAAAACATCTCTTTTCATCTGTTTGATCTTACTCCATTTAAACCCTGAATAAAGTCCTTTTGATTTGTGAATATATGTACTCAAAGTAGTGTAGAATTGGTGGACATTCAAGCATATGGTAGACTCTGCTATTTCTGATTGAATGTGAGTGTAAACACATCACCTAAACACTTGTGTGCATTGAGAGTTTGTGAGGTTATACAGTTCATGACTGTTATTCACTGAATGATGCTCTGATTTCTATCTCTTGATATTTTTGTCTTTAAAGACTGTGTGCTTACTTGGATAGTCATGGACATCAAAGGGAATGGAAGTTTTCAGATTTCTGTATAACAGTAACTACAGAGTTTAGCATTCATCAAACAATCAGTGTTTACTATGAGAGTTTGTGCATTCAGTGTTTATTAACTGTTTGTTATGGATTTTATGAAATATTAGATGCTCTAAAAATTGATTTCAGTAAACTCTGCTTCACACACACTCATATTCACAACTGTGCAATTTTTGAAAGGATTTTAGTGATAAAGCTGGAAAATTGATAAACACTGTTGAGTTGTGTTAAGTACTCTGAGGTAAAGTCTTATTGAGATGATTTGACTATTTTGGAGTAATTGGGGTAGTTGACAACTGTTAATTAGTGTTAATGTGTCTCAGTGTCGTGATTATAGGAATAACAGCGGTAATTATTAAGTGATCCATTGGCTGTTTGACACGTGTCCCATGATTGTGTCTCACTCACACACTACTCTACAACAGTTGCGCGTTTTTACTGAATAAACGATTGAGTTTTAATTTTACTCTAATCGTCTTTAGTCTCTCACTCCATATCGATTCACATTCACCCACTCACAGTTACTTACATACTTATTCATTTTCACACTTCTCTTATTCTCTCCTTCACTTTTTGATAAACACTTACAGTGCATTCACATCTTTTCTCTGAATATCTTCGTATCTTGTTACTAATGGCAACTAAAGCATTTGATGCAGCAGGGTTAGTTTTTCTCCCTAGTAACTATGCAGCACCATTGGATAATGAAAATGCTCCACAGGCGTTTCACTTGTTCCAAAACTTCTTGAACGATTCTGAGATAGGGACGGCTCTAACTGCACCACCAACATTATCTGCTTCACAGATTGCTACTTTCTGGACAAACTCTGAATATGATGATGGAGGAGAGGCTGGCACTCCAACAATTATTTTCACTCATGAAGAATCAGAGTATATCATTACTCCAACCACTGTCAGGGATGCTTTGGACTTTGAGACACACACTTCTTACAGTGTTGTTGGTCATGATAGATTGAGGACAATGTTGGAACAAATTGGATGTGCAGGAAACTTGAACAAGATAGGGTCTTTGAGACGGCCAAGTTTGAGAAAGGAATGGAGTTTCTTCTTTGATTGTATAACAAGGGCTTTTGGAAAAAAGACAACAAACTGGGATGCACTACCTCTGGATACTCTCCAAATTGGTCATGCTCTACTATATGGAGGTAACTTCGATTTTGGTAGACTAGTACTAATGAACTTGGGAGAGCGATTGTCTGAGTCTACTACTGTTTATTTTGCTCGTTTTTGTCAATTGCTATTTACTGCCTGTGTGCCTAACATTCCAATTGATGAAGCTGATGTAATTCAGCCTTTTCAAGTTGCTAAGAGAATGTTCACTGATTTGACAAACAAAGATGTCACTAAACAGCAAATACCTGAATTGTTTATGCCTTTAGCCTTACGAAACTATGTAAACCAACCACAAGACCCTCAATCACCACAACAAATGCCTGAACCACCAGAAACCATAAACTCTGAACCAACACCTCCAACACCCACAACTACTGCACCTACTACATCTCAACAACCACAACCAGAAACCTTAAACTCTCCACAAATAAACTCTCCACCATCAAACACTGAACCATTAAACACTGAAACCTTAAACCCTGAGCCAGTATCTACTGAACAACCCAAAACCAAGCCAAAGAGAAAGAAGCACACTGCCCAAAACACTAAACATTCAAAGGCTAAACAGACATTACCTGGAGCTGTTTATACTAGAAGAATGAAGCAACATGCAAACAGACCTTCACTTTCACCACCAAAAGAAAGCTCAAGTGAAGATGAAGAGGAGATTGTTGTGCCAATCAAGAAAAGGAGACTAATTCTTTCTGATTCAGATGCAGAGAATGTTGTTGAAGCTCCAGAGGTGGTTTCACAGCAAACACCTACTGTTGAGGATACAGTGAAGGTTGAAATGCCTGCAGAGGATAATGTTATTGTTGAAATACCTACAGAGGATAAAATGCCTGTAGAAGAGGATCAAAGAGATGGTTTGTCACCAGTACATGATGTTCCTGAATCAATTCTTGATCCTGTCTCACCTGTTGTTCATGTTGAAGCTCCTGGTGTAGCTGATGAGCCTGCAGTACATGTTCCTGAAGCTGTGGCATCACACACAGAGCTGGTATCTTCTCAAATTCAAGACAAAGGTGATGAAGCTACTAAGGCAAACTCTGTTGCAGAGCCTGTGCAACATGAGGTGATTAATGAAAAGGTTGCAGAAGTTATTGCAGAAGCTGTGGCTGACAATGCTCAGCACAGTGGTTCTTTCAAAGATGGTCAAGCTCAAGGTGCAAGTGATGAAGATAAATCTGACAGTGATGCAATTTCTGATTCTTTTATGAGTGCACCTGCACAGACAGATAGTAAACATACACCTTTTGCTCTGCCTTGTCCATCCCATGCAGTTGAAGCAGAGCATCTTGCTAAATCTGCTGAAAATTGGTATAGACAAGATTGCATTTTTCCAAAAGGGAGAGCATCTGAGTTTGTTAAGCAAACTGCAAAGAAAATTTCAAATCCAGAAATATTATCCTGTTTAAAGGCAACTGTGGTACAAATCAAGACTCTGGAAGGAAATTTTGCTGACACTAAACAAGAAATTGCTTCCTTGAAGACTGAGATTCAGTCAAGAGAGTTGAAGATGGAAAGAGAGTCTAAGATAAAAGCTGTTCAGCTGTCCAAAGTTCAAGACACTCTCTTTGCCAGGCTAGGAAAGGTTGAAGAAAATCAGACTGCTTTATCTGCTAAAGTGGATTCAATTGCAAACTCTTTAGAGCTCATTACATCAATACTAATTCCTGATGATGTCAAAAAGGGGGAGAGAGTGACTAAGTCTAAATGCAAAGTTTCACAAACTCTGACTCAAAAGGATGATGCTGGAGATGGAGGGGCAAGTGATAAAAGCAAGGTTTTAAACTCTGAAAGGCAAACTCTGATGTAATAACCCGAATTTTCAGAAAATGATTTTATTATTATTTTAAGAATATTAATGTTTTCCTAAAATGAGGAGGAAATTTTTATTTTATTTTATTGTTCATTATTCCAGTTCAAGGAATTTCAAAAGCGAATTATTTAATTATTGTCTGGTTCAGTGTAATTATGAACTATATTATGTGATTATTGTTGGAAGGTGGAATGTATGTGAAGTTGTGTTTATGTGTTTATATGATGATTTTTGTGAGTTGTGAAGGCTGATGTATTTTATTTATATTTTTGAGGATTTAAATATATTTAAATCATGCATTTTGATCCTCTGTTAATTTTATAAAATTATCGGAGAAATTAAAAATCATGAAATCTTTTGTAATATTATCTTTATAATATTATTTAGTTTTTAAAATGGTTGGGTGAATTAATTTGGATGTTTCGGTATTTTAAAATGATTTTAAGAGTTATGTTGCAATTAAAGGATCAAAACTTTGAAAATTCATATTTAATTCATTTTTTATCCGAAAAATATTTCGAAAATATGTGGGAGTTCGTAATTTTATATTCTTTATTTTAAAAATGAAAAGTTTAAATTTTCGAATATTTTATTTAAGTATGATTTATAGATTTATAAGTAGTGTTTGATTTGGGGCTAGAATGAAGTATTAGTGGGAGTAATATAAGTTTGGGCCTAAGCCCATTAAGCATTAGAACGCAGCTGAAAAAAAAAAATCAGACCGGGGAGAGAGAATAGGATTGGGGGAGAAATTAGGGTTCATGAAATTGAATTGGGGGAATTCAATTGGGGTTATGCATACATATATATATATACAAGTGTGTGTGTGTGTGTATGCGTGTGTGCGTGTATATCTCTGTGTGAGGTTGTGTGTGCTGGAGTGCTGCGGGCTGAAGAAACTCACGGGAAGGCAGGGGACGACCCCACCGCGTGCCGGCGGCCGGCGGTGGTGGTGGCGGTCTGACGGGCAGTAAGCTGGTGGTGGTCGTGGTGATATGCACAAACAGTGGTAGAGAGAGAGAGAGAGAGAGAGAGAGAGAGAGAGAGAAGGGAGACTCCGGTGGCTTGATTTTCGGGTCGTTATCGAAAGGGTATAATTTCTATATTTTTAAATTATGTATTTAATTGTGGTAATTTAGTTAATTAATTGTTGTAATTTAATTAGTTTTAAATTGTGAAATTTATGGTGTTAATTTTAGTAATTAGATTATGTGGAATTTTGAGTATATGATTGTAATTTAATTAGTTAAATGGTGAGATTATTGTGGTAAATAAGTTGGATTTAAATTGTAAGTTAGTATGCTAATTTTCGTAATTAGATTAATATGGTGGATTGTGAATATTATTGGGATTTCCTTATTTTAATTCGGAGAGTATATTGGTTAAGTATAATTTTCGGAACTCGGAAAATATTCGGGTTTATTGATTGTTGGTCGTTAATTGTAAATTGTTATTGTCGTGTAAGGCATGTTAAAAGTTTATTTGTGTTAATTTATAAATGCTTAAGTTCTAATTTCTAAGTGTAATGGTTGGAATTAGTTTGTGGTCGTTAGTGGTTAAATATTAGTTGTCGGATAATATGTGGAGTTGCATAGTTTGACTAAATGGTTAATGTGTAAGTGCTAAATGCTAATTGTCGTAAGTCGAGCTAAAGTATGTGTTAAATGCCTTAATTGACAATTACTTGGTGATGGTTATATGTGGCTAATTGAGTGTCGATAGTAGTAAATAGTACTTGGTATTAAAATGATTGCTGAAAAATACCATTGGCCCTCGAGGCTATGTGGTTTGTTTTAATTTAGCTTTCAAATGTAAATTATAGTATAGTTAAGTTATCAATTTACTTTTCTTACGTGTTGAGGTGCCGCATGTCTGGGCGGGTAAATTTCTTTACATGTTTAGTTGCCGCATGTCTGGGCGGATACTTTTCCTTATGTGCTAGTTGCCGCATGTTCGGGCGGGTACTTTTCATTATGTGTTTACTTTTATGTTGCTGCAAGTTGAGGCAGCTTTTATTTTATCAAAAGCAGGGTTATAAATTGTTTTGTTGGCATGGAGGGGCTGAGCCCATAGTCCGATAAACGAATACTACATGCCGAAATTTTCTAAAAATCCCCTGCATTTTTAATTTATTTAACTTATTTAATTTCAATGGTTTAAAGGTATGATTGGGTGTTAACTGTTTATGTGTATATGTGCTAAGTGATTTATTTCGAGGATTTATGTGTTAATTCAAGGATTTATGTGTTTCGGGATTAAATACGTTTTGAGGATTATTTATAAACTTAGTTTTGTCATAGAATGACACTAGTATTATAATTGTATATGTTAAGTGAAGTTGACTAAATGTGTTATTTGCATTAATTGGTAATAGAGTAGTCAACTATATGGAGGACACCTATAGTTTGACTTTATGTGACCTAGTGGTGATTCTTAGTTGTCTACTCGATATACGAGGTTGGACTGATACGTAATCGTAACAATTACAGTATCATTAGGGCGTGATCAAGTGGAGCCACGTGTATCAAAAAGGAAGGATCGAGGCGTCGTATAAAGTTCATGGAACTGCTTGGGCGAAACGCCAAAGATTTATTCGCGCTGTTCTGTTGGTGCTAAGGACCAGAGGCAAGTTTATTTATACATACTCTATCGTTCAGAGTATATTTATTTTAAAATATATGAAATGTGTGGAATAAGACTTCAGTCCATATTTGCAAGATTTCTTCTATCTTTATATTGATAAATTGTTTAATTTTAAGTAAAATGGTTTGACTGGAAGTATATGTGTTATGGAGAGAGTGATATACTATGGTTATTTTTATGATATTATGTTATCAGTTGTTATCTAAAGTTATTTTGTAATATTACCGTTATGTGTAAATTGAGGATATTTGAGTTCTAAACTCTTTCAGATGTTATTAATAAATATTTTGTTATATAAGGGGACAAGGGTTGAGGTTTACAGATTTTCTTAAAAAGGGATTTACATGTTAAGTATTTTAGTTGGTGTAATTTAAATTTATGGATATATGAATGGAAAAGTGGAAGGGGTTATCTTGAGAGGTATATTTTCGAAAACCCGGACAAAGTTTTTAGAAAGAATTTCGCAATAATTAACTTAATGGCAACATCACCAATAAACTAGTGTTTATTTAATTATTAGATACCTCTCGAAGCGTCTACTAATTAAATAAACCTTATTCGTCTAATTAAATTTATTTAATTAGATGAATATTATTTTTAAAATGTTTTCTTAAAATCGCTTTGTTCCGGAATAATAATAAAGATGTTTCGATGGATATAAATGAGACATTTGTGGTTAAAAATGTCTGGAATGATATTGATAAATGTTATTTTATTGGTTATTTAACTCAATGAATATTAATTATAATATTCATTTAAAAGGGATTATTGAATAGTTATTCTTTAAATATTCTAAGTGTTCTAAGGGTGATTATATATTGTTAAAAGGTTGTTTAAGGAATTTTATAGTGAAATGAATGTATGTCTTGAATTGATATACCTGTATATATGTTTTCAAATGATTATAATACGGATATGAAAATGGAAAGGTGAAATGGAAATGAAAATGATATATATGAATGGAAATGCGAATGGAAACGGAAAAGTGGAAAAATGTGAAATGGTATTGATAATGATAAAATGATTTGAAAAGGGGGGATTAGCAACAAACTTGCATAAGAGGCTATGTCAGGGCTGTGTGCGACATAGTCTAGTATTCATGATTCGGCACGAAGATGCCAAGGGAGGATGTTAGCAGGTGCCTTCCTCCAGGAGGATGTTAGCAGGTGGCCTTCCTCCAGGGATGATGTTAGCAGGTGCCTTCATTCCTTCTACCGGTAGTAAAAAGGGACGGGTACGGAGGACGACTGATCATCGTGCCTCACGTATTCGGCAACAGTGAAAACCCCCACAATTATTGAATAAAGAATCGACGATAAAGTCAGATTGGTATACTGAAAAGGGAAAATGATATGAAACGATGGAATTATTGTTATAGATGAAGAGGAACTGATTTTATATTAATTTATATAATTGTTGTATAAAAAGGAAATGGAATGATTATTTTTAAGAGATTTATCTTAGATGTTATATTATCTTGAGATATTATACTAAGATGATGTATTGATTATTATCTCGTTAGAGAAGAGAAACTGATATTAGATTATAAATAAGCGATTTCATATTGAATAACCAGCAAGTTTATGTTGGTGTATTACTGCGCAAACAAGATGTGGCTATTTATGGTAATAATCTATTTAATTACCTTGTAACGACATCTTTATATTATATTAGTATATCGTTCAGTTGATATTATTTTCAAACATTATACTTCCCTTATTGAAGTTTCATATTTATAAATGTTTTGGATATGAGATTTAATATCGTTGGATATTGAATACCCCTTGTGTGTATTGGTGTATTTAATTTGTTAAACTCTAGTAATAACTTGCTGAGCAATTCTTTCGCTCATACTTGCTTGTTTTCAACTATTAACTTTTCAGTGAAAGGTAGCCGGACGAGGTTATCTGCATGGCTTAGATGAAGCGGGCAACGTGCCCTTATGAAGACGATATGATCTAGAAAGTTATATCTGGAGTAAATTATATGTAAGTATATTGATGTGTAATATATATGTTACTTTGCGCAAAATAGTATTAGTTACTAGTGTACTTCTCAACGAAGTTATACTAGTAGTAAGGAGTTGATTCTTGTTTCTAGCCCTATAACCTAAAAGATGCTTGGGGGTTGGGGTCTCATTGTTGTAACTTAATTTTATTAATGACTATAGATGGTTTAATGTGGTTAAACAGGTGATTTGTTATTAAGGTTTTCCGCGTGACGACCAAATCCCTGACCCCGGATTTGGGGGCGTTACAGTTTGGTATCAGAGCTAAGGTTATAGTAAACTAGAAACGAGAGTGAGTAGGAGTGTGTATAGTTATGTGAGAACGTCGGAGCTCATGTAGAGTTCATGTTGGACTACCGGGTGTAGTGCCAATAATTAAGTTAAGATTTGAATGCTATGTTGAAGGATATGTTGAAATAGAACTCCCTGCGATTATTAATGTCGATGATTGAATCCTTAGTGACTATTACGAGTCGACGATGACGTAAGTTATCAAGCACCTTAGGGTGTGCATAGAAAAGAACAGCTCTGGGATCGAAGGATTATCCGTCAGAGGAGCCGACATAAAAGGCATCTGTGGAGACCTTGGCAATATCCCCATTGTTGAATCTTTTTTATTTCCTCCCCAATCTATAAATTATTTGACATATCTCTAAGGGAGAATTTTGATAAAGGATATATTTCCTCTTCGAAGTTATTCTTTAATACTTGTGTTAAGCCATATTAAATTTCAATTGTGCCAAGGGCTTTCATTATACTTACCTTCAGGTTTTCGAAGCCCTATCAAATGATATTATTTCAAACTTCCACTTTTCTTCAATAGTGGATAATTCAATGGTGATATAGCACCACTTGTTTGTTGAATACCAGTATCTTTCTGGTTATCCTTTTCTTTGGGAAATTGCGCCTTGGAAATTGTTCGATTTTAATCCAAGGTGTCCCTTTGATAATTAATTGTCAGAAGATGATTATTATTGACTTGACTTTGAATTTCTTTCATAATTCTCAACTTCCACTGAGACGAACAACCCTATACATATAGGGGCCACAAGGACTATCTGTCTGTGTGATAGAAGTCTGATGGGACGCCATCACTTGTGAGTTGTGAAATACAAGAAGGCTAATTACCTTTAGTAATGTCTTAACTGAGACACGCAACGTGAGTTCTTATGATCATATTGATCTCTCAGTAAATTCTCTTATTTCCAATAAGGTTTGTTTCAAAACTCATAATCCTATGGTCACCAGTGGGTGACATTTGTCTTGATATGATAGCTATTTTTTTCAAAGCTTCATGATTCTTGTTATCTCTAATGAATTTCAAGGGGATGCCAACCAGGTCGGTCAAGTCGACATTCGCTGATAGAAATTTGATTCGAGCGGAATCTCCAAGAGCAGGAGCAAATCCCAAAACGAATATAATATCAGTGACGTATCGATAGAATTAGTTCGCTCTCTCTCAAGGATGTTATGATTTAGGTAATGAGTGCAATTTCTCTCTCAAGAGTGTTATGTTAAGGGGATCAGTGAACTCTCTCTCAAGGATAGTATGATAATGAAAGTTGGTCAAGATATATGTGTGAAAGGAATAGTGATGGGGTTGTGAGACTCCAGTGATAACTGTGTCAAGTATGGATTCTATGGTTGAACTAAGGTTTCGGAGGAGCTGTTTACGAAGGGACACTATCTCCGGTATTGTAGAATAAGTGTTGATGGTGAAGGAGTTAAGGAATCCCAGTAGTGGCCTTAGCTGATTCCGTGGACGGAATCCTTTTAAGGGGGGTAGACTGTAATAACCCGAATTTTCAGAAAATGATTTTATTATTATTTTAAGAATATTAATGTTTTCCTAAAATGAGGAGGAAATTTTTATTTTATTTTATTGTTCATTATTCCAGTTCAAGGAATTTCAAAAGCGAATTATTTAATTATTGTCTGGTTCAGTGTAATTATGAACTATATTATGTGATTATTGTTGGAAGGTGGAATGTATGTGAAGTTGTGTTTATGTGTTTATATGATGATTTTTGTGAGTTGTGAAGGCTGATGTATTTTATTTATATTTTTGAGGATTTAAATATATTTAAATCATGCATTTTGATCCTCTGTTAATTTTATAAAATTATCGGAGAAATTAAAAATCATGAAATCTTTTGTAATATTATCTTTATAATATTATTTAGTTTTTAAAATGGTTGGGTGAATTAATTTGGATGTTTCGGTATTTTAAAATGATTTTAAGAGTTATGTTGCAATTAAAGGATCAAAACTTTGAAAATTCATATTTAATTCATTTTTTATCCGAAAAATATTTCGAAAATATGTGGGAGTTCGTAATTTTATATTCTTTATTTTAAAAATGAAAAGTTTAAATTTTCGAATATTTTATTTAAGTATGATTTATAGATTTATAAGTAGTGTTTGATTTGGGGCTAGAATGAAGTATTAGTGGGAGTAATATAAGTTTGGGCCTAAGCCCATTAAGCATTAGAACGCAGCTGAAAAAAAAAAATCAGACCGGGGAGAGAGAATAGGATTGGGGGAGAAATTAGGGTTCATGAAATTGAATTGGGGGAATTCAATTGGGGTTATGCATACATATATATATATACAAGTGTGTGTGTGTGTGTATGCGTGTGTGCGTGTATATCTCTGTGTGAGGTTGTGTGTGCTGGAGTGCTGCGGGCTGAAGAAACTCACGGGAAGGCAGGGGACGACCCCACCGCGTGCCGGCGGCCGGCGGTGGTGGTGGCGGTCTGACGGGCAGTAAGCTGGTGGTGGTCGTGGTGATATGCACAAACAGTGGTAGAGAGAGAGAGAGAGAGAGAGAGAGAGAGAGAGAGAAGGGAGACTCCGGTGGCTTGATTTTCGGGTCGTTATCGAAAGGGTATAATTTCTATATTTTTAAATTATGTATTTAATTGTGGTAATTTAGTTAATTAATTGTTGTAATTTAATTAGTTTTAAATTGTGAAATTTATGGTGTTAATTTTAGTAATTAGATTATGTGGAATTTTGAGTATATGATTGTAATTTAATTAGTTAAATGGTGAGATTATTGTGGTAAATAAGTTGGATTTAAATTGTAAGTTAGTATGCTAATTTTCGTAATTAGATTAATATGGTGGATTGTGAATATTATTGGGATTTCCTTATTTTAATTCGGAGAGTATATTGGTTAAGTATAATTTTCGGAACTCGGAAAATATTCGGGTTTATTGATTGTTGGTCGTTAATTGTAAATTGTTATTGTCGTGTAAGGCATGTTAAAAGTTTATTTGTGTTAATTTATAAATGCTTAAGTTCTAATTTCTAAGTGTAATGGTTGGAATTAGTTTGTGGTCGTTAGTGGTTAAATATTAGTTGTCGGATAATATGTGGAGTTGCATAGTTTGACTAAATGGTTAATGTGTAAGTGCTAAATGCTAATTGTCGTAAGTCGAGCTAAAGTATGTGTTAAATGCCTTAATTGACAATTACTTGGTGATGGTTATATGTGGCTAATTGAGTGTCGATAGTAGTAAATAGTACTTGGTATTAAAATGATTGCTGAAAAATACCATTGGCCCTCGAGGCTATGTGGTTTGTTTTAATTTAGCTTTCAAATGTAAATTATAGTATAGTTAAGTTATCAATTTACTTTTCTTACGTGTTGAGGTGCCGCATGTCTGGGCGGGTAAATTTCTTTACATGTTTAGTTGCCGCATGTCTGGGCGGATACTTTTCCTTATGTGCTAGTTGCCGCATGTTCGGGCGGGTACTTTTCATTATGTGTTTACTTTTATGTTGCTGCAAGTTGAGGCAGCTTTTATTTTATCAAAAGCAGGGTTATAAATTGTTTTGTTGGCATGGAGGGGCTGAGCCCATAGTCCGATAAACGAATACTACATGCCGAAATTTTCTAAAAATCCCCTGCATTTTTAATTTATTTAACTTATTTAATTTCAATGGTTTAAAGGTATGATTGGGTGTTAACTGTTTATGTGTATATGTGCTAAGTGATTTATTTCGAGGATTTATGTGTTAATTCAAGGATTTATGTGTTTCGGGATTAAATACGTTTTGAGGATTATTTATAAACTTAGTTTTGTCATAGAATGACACTAGTATTATAATTGTATATGTTAAGTGAAGTTGACTAAATGTGTTATTTGCATTAATTGGTAATAGAGTAGTCAACTATATGGAGGACACCTATAGTTTGACTTTATGTGACCTAGTGGTGATTCTTAGTTGTCTACTCGATATACGAGGTTGGACTGATACGTAATCGTAACAATTACAGTATCATTAGGGCGTGATCAAGTGGAGCCACGTGTATCAAAAAGGAAGGATCGAGGCGTCGTATAAAGTTCATGGAACTGCTTGGGCGAAACGCCAAAGATTTATTCGCGCTGTTCTGTTGGTGCTAAGGACCAGAGGCAAGTTTATTTATACATACTCTATCGTTCAGAGTATATTTATTTTAAAATATATGAAATGTGTGGAATAAGACTTCAGTCCATATTTGCAAGATTTCTTCTATCTTTATATTGATAAATTGTTTAATTTTAAGTAAAATGGTTTGACTGGAAGTATATGTGTTATGGAGAGAGTGATATACTATGGTTATTTTTATGATATTATGTTATCAGTTGTTATCTAAAGTTATTTTGTAATATTACCGTTATGTGTAAATTGAGGATATTTGAGTTCTAAACTCTTTCAGATGTTATTAATAAATATTTTGTTATATAAGGGGACAAGGGTTGAGGTTTACAGATTTTCTTAAAAAGGGATTTACATGTTAAGTATTTTAGTTGGTGTAATTTAAATTTATGGATATATGAATGGAAAAGTGGAAGGGGTTATCTTGAGAGGTATATTTTCGAAAACCCGGACAAAGTTTTTAGAAAGAATTTCGCAATAATTAACTTAATGGCAACATCACCAATAAACTAGTGTTTATTTAATTATTAGATACCTCTCGAAGCGTCTACTAATTAAATAAACCTTATTCGTCTAATTAAATTTATTTAATTAGATGAATATTATTTTTAAAATGTTTTCTTAAAATCGCTTTGTTCCGGAATAATAATAAAGATGTTTCGATGGATATAAATGAGACATTTGTGGTTAAAAATGTCTGGAATGATATTGATAAATGTTATTTTATTGGTTATTTAACTCAATGAATATTAATTATAATATTCATTTAAAAGGGATTATTGAATAGTTATTCTTTAAATATTCTAAGTGTTCTAAGGGTGATTATATATTGTTAAAAGGTTGTTTAAGGAATTTTATAGTGAAATGAATGTATGTCTTGAATTGATATACCTGTATATATGTTTTCAAATGATTATAATACGGATATGAAAATGGAAAGGTGAAATGTGAAATGGAAATGAAAATGATATATATGAATGGAAATGCGAATGGAAACGGAAAAGTGGAAAAATGTGAAATGGTATTGATAATGATAAAATGATTTGAAAAGGGGGGATTAGCAACAAACTTGCATAAGAGGCTATGTCAGGGCTGTGTGCGACATAGTCTAGTATTCATGATTCGGCACGAAGATGCCAAGGGAGGATGTTAGCAGGTGCCTTCCTCCAGGAGGATGTTAGCAGGTGGCCTTCCTCCAGGGATGATGTTAGCAGGTGCCTTCATTCCTTCTACCGGTAGTAAAAAGGGACGGGTACGGAGGACGACTGATCATCGTGCCTCACGTATTCGGCAACAGTGAAAACCCCCACAATTATTGAATAAAGAATCGACGATAAAGTCAGATTGGTATACTGAAAAGGGAAAATGATATGAAACGATGGAATTATTGTTATAGATGAAGAGGAACTGATTTTATATTAATTTATATAATTGTTGTATAAAAAGGAAATGGAATGATTATTTTTAAGAGATTTATCTTAGATGTTATATTATCTTGAGATATTATACTAAGATGATGTATTGATTATTATCTCGTTAGAGAAGAGAAACTGATATTAGATTATAAATAAGCGATTTCATATTGAATAACCAGCAAGTTTATGTTGGTGTATTACTGCGCAAACAAGATGTGGCTATTTATGGTAATAATCTATTTAATTACCTTGTAACGACATCTTTATATTATATTAGTATATCGTTCAGTTGATATTATTTTCAAACATTATACTTCCCTTATTGAAGTTTCATATTTATAAATGTTTTGGATATGAGATTTAATATCGTTGGATATTGAATACCCCTTGTGTGTATTGGTGTATTTAATTTGTTAAACTCTAGTAATAACTTGCTGAGCAATTCTTTCGCTCATACTTGCTTGTTTTCAACTATTAACTTTTCAGTGAAAGGTAGCCGGACGAGGTTATCTGCATGGCTTAGATGAAGCGGGCAACGTGCCCTTATGAAGACGATATGATCTAGAAAGTTATATCTGGAGTAAATTATATGTAAGTATATTGATGTGTAATATATATGTTACTTTGCGCAAAATAGTATTAGTTACTAGTGTACTTCTCAACGAAGTTATACTAGTAGTAAGGAGTTGATTCTTGTTTCTAGCCCTATAACCTAAAAGATGCTTGGGGGTTGGGGTCTCATTGTTGTAACTTAATTTTATTAATGACTATAGATGGTTTAATGTGGTTAAACAGGTGATTTGTTATTAAGGTTTTCCGCGTGACGACCAAATCCCTGACCCCGGATTTGGGGGCGTTACATCTGAGATCTGGCAAATCTTTTAAATCACAGTCTGTTGGAACAAACACTGAAACTCAAGGTACCTCAAAGACCAAGAGTTTGGAATTAACATCAAACCCAAAGACTGATGAGGAGTTAGCTGTTAAGCTTTTCATGGAAGAGAATGCAGAAGGAGTGACCATAGAAGATGCTAAAGCTGAAGAGAAGAGTTTACAAGAAAAGCATCTGAAAGCTTTAAAGTCTGAAAAAGGAAAGAAGAATGTGAAAGTTGCTAAAGCTGTAAAGCCTGTTCTTAAAGGTATTCAAATCAAAGAACCTGTTGGTACAGATCAAAGAATGCAAGTATTCAGAAAACCAACAGATGCAGAAGCCAAGCAAAAGCTGAAAAGTATAGTTACAACCTCTGTTGATACACATGTTGTACAGAAGAATGAAAACACAACCTCTGTTGCTGCACAAGTTGTGATCACACCATTATTGTCTTCTCAGTTGAAATCAACATTTAAAAGAGGTGCTCCTCATGATCCAAGACTAGAAGCTACAATTCCAATGGATTTTTCTGATGGTAGAGCTTTATCTGGTAAAGTTGGATACAACAAAGAAGGGATAGGCTCACACAGAGATAAAAGACAATATGTTGGTCCTAGAGATCCTTCTTCACTGTCTGTTCCAGGAGGTGGTGTCACTCAAGAGAGTTTAGACAAACTGGAGTCAGTACAGCTTGTACATCAAAAGAGTCTAGAAAAGGATTTCTTGTTATATTTCATGGCTGATGGAACAGTATTTAAAGTCTCTGAAAAAGATATTGAACTAAAATATGCTGAAGAACTTGAATATGTTCTGTATATTTTCAGAGTGAGAAATCAAAGAGCACAGTCAGTTGCAAATGTGCTTCAACAAAGAATGATTCAAAACCTTGCAAGAAGGCAAATGAAATTCAACAGTAAGTATGTTCCTAAATACAGAGATTGGAATGGCAATCTGATTGAAATGGAGAAGGGGACTACAAAGCTGAAAACAGATCTTGGAATTACTGTTCTGGATTTCAATGTAAAATCTGAAGAGGTGAAATACATCAGGCTGGGAAATGAGATGAGAAGAAACAAAATCTACGATCTTAGAGCTGCTATCTATCAAACTGATGAGAATGATCCTCAGTTGAGGGAAATCAAAGAAGCTATGCAGATAGAGCTTGAAAATGCAGAAAGAAGGTTGCTTATAGACTATCTCAGAACAGTGCCTGATCTTCAAGAGATTAGAGATTAAAGTCTGTAAGAATTTTCTTATTTCATGTAGAATTTGTTAAGTAATAGCTTAAACTCTGTTTGTATGTTAAACACTGTAAACTTTGTATTTGTTTTGACATCATCATTTACTGTAAAACTTGTACATTCTTGCTAATGAACAAGTTGGGGGAGATTGTTAGAAATGATTGATGAGAACAGTGTTTGGAAGCTAAAGTCAGAAAACAGAGTTTAGCTGGAAGCAGTCAGAGTTTGTTTAAACACTGACTGGAAGCGCAAACAGGGTTTGTTAAACTCTGTAGCGGTATTGTCTGAAGAGTCAACAGTGTTTAAAGATTGATAAATATGGAAGCAATATCTTTGAAGATTGGAAAGCTGTCAAAGAGATTGAGTTGACTTGGAAGACTGGAGCAATCGTGATTGATATCAATTGTATAGCTTGATTTTAGGAGTATCAGTTACTGATTGTACGAAGCTGTATGTTCTATAAATACAGTTAGGTTAACCCTAGAAGGGTAGTCGAACATTGAGATATTCATCCATTGTAACCTAAGCAGCTCTCTGTGATATTTACATCACTGAGAGAGGAATTATTAATTCCAAACAGTTTTTAATTGTTAAACAGTGTGTTCTTGTTAAGTTACTCATACAGTATTTGATTGCTTATTGTGTAATCGACCTAACAGATATAAAGTTTTAGATTTAAAAACTAGTCAAATTTTTGTTTCAAGAGATGTTATTTTTCATGAGAAACACTTTCCTTTTCATAATCCTGATAATGATTCTATTTTAGAATCATTTCCTAGTTCAATCTATTTGCCAGCTGCTACAATTTATAATTCTTTTTCTAATGATGATGATTTTCCTTCATTATCTGTTATTCCTACTGAACAAGTATCAACTTCAACCACAAATTCTACCTCAACTGATGTTTCTTTAAGAAAATCCACAAGGCTACATAATCAACCTTCATATCTCAATTCTTATTATTGTCATTCTGCCATTAATCATGATCATTGGTGCAATTTGATCACTTATTCTTCTTTACCAACATTGCATAAAGCTTTTCTTGCTAATTCCTGTGATATTACTGAACCATCCTCATATGAAGAAGCTTGTACTAACCCTATGTGGATTGAAGCTATGGATAAAGAAATTCTTGCTTTAACTGCAAATAACACATGGGAATTAGTTGATTTACCCAAAGGAAAGAAGGCTATTGGTTCTAAGTGGGTGTTTAGAGTTAAACTCAAAGCTGATGGTTCTTTAGATAGATGTAAGGCTAGATTAGTAGCCAAAGGTTTTAATCAGAAATTTGGCTTAGATTACCAGGAAACTTTCTCCCCTGTAGTTAAAATGGCTACTATCAGAACTTTCTTAGCTGTTGCAGCTAGTAAAGAATGGCCTTTATTTCAACTGGATGTTAATAATGCATTTCTGCATGGGGATTTACATGATGAGGTTTATATGAAGGTTCCACAGGGTATTCCTAATCCTCTTAATAAAGTTTGCAGACTCATCAAATCAATTTATGGTCTTAAACAGGCTTCAAGAGAGTGGTTTTCTAAATTGCTGATTGAGTTGACTCTGCAAGGTTCTGAACAGTCTAAAAATGATTATAGTTAGTTTATCAAACATAATGGTGATCAGATTTGCATTGCTGCAGTTTATGTTGATGATATAATTCTGACTGGTATAGATCTAATTGCTATTGATTCACTTAAACAGCATTTGGATGTTACCTTTAGTATAAAGGATTTAGGCAAACTCAGTTATTTTTTGGGATTAGAGATTGGCTATCTGATTGATGGAATTGTTTTAACTCAACACAAGTTTACTAGAGAGTTACTTGCAGAATGTGGTTTTGATCTCAGTAAGAAGGCTGTCACTCCATTACCTATTCATCATAATTTGTCTGCAACTGAAGGTACATTACTTGAGAATTCTGAGTTCTACAGATCTTTAGTTGGCAAATTAAATTTTCTGACCAATACTCGGCCTGATCTCTCTTATGCTGTCCAAGTTTTAAGTCAATTTATGCAAGCTCCTAGGTCTTCTCACCTTCAAGCTATGCATCATACTCTAAGATATGTTGCTCATACGACCAGTCAAGGCATTTTATTGAAAGCTAGTTCTTCTTTGGTTTTACAAGCTTTTTCCGATAGTGACTGGGCTTCTTGTCCAGATTCCAGAAAATCAGTTACTGGATATGTTCTTTTACTTGGCAATTCTCCAATTACCTGGAAATCAAAGAAAAAATCTACTATCTCTAAATCTTCTTCTGAAGCTGAATACAGAGCCCTTGCTTCTACTGCAGCTGAAGTTACTTGGGTAGTTCGTTTGCTAGCTGATTTTGGCATTACAGGTTTAACTCCAGTCACACTTCATTGTGACAATCAATCTGCTTTGCATATTGCAAAGAATCCAGTTTTCCATGAAAGAACGAAACACATAGAGATTGATTGTCCTTTTACACGAGATAAGGTTTTAGAAGGTTTAATCCAATTAGCTTATTTGCCTACTCATTCTCAGCTAGCTGACTTACTTACTAAAGCCATTCATTCTCCTCAGTTTACTAAACTACTCTCCAAGTTAGGATTGATTGATTCACTCCATCCTAACTTGAGGGGGGGGTATTGGAGATGATACTACCAACATTGCTGAGCATGCTACGATCATCTCCTGCTTGTCATCATTGCTGTCACACGGTCCACACATTGCCAGCTGGACGAGTTAGTTAGGAGAGTTTGTTATAGCTTAAGTCGGTTACAAGTAATTGATGTAACTAGTATAAATAGAATGTAAGGTTGAACATTATCAGTTTGTACTCTTTATTTCCAGATCAATGAAAGTAATTCTATCGTTCTTCATGTTCTTCTTTATTCTGATCATTTACATAAACTTACAGATTTAGCTTAGTTTATCACTACATTGACATATCATATACCAAATCGATCGCCTTTTCACCACCTACAACACTGTAATCTTCGTTTTTTGTGTTTTTGGCCGGATTGAAAAGACCAAAAAAGAGATAAGTTTTCCGATCTACTTTCCGATCTCTTCGTATACGCCCCTGCGGGGCCATAACTGACAAACCAAACATGGGGAAGGGATGAGGGAAGTGAGGGCTTCATTTTGATGCCATCAATAGCATTGGAGGTGGCCTGAATAGGGAGATCGAACGAGGGCGATTTCTGGGCGATTTTTGGTCGCCGGAGCGAAGAGTTGTTTTCTGGCGTGATGACGTCATCACGCAACCTGCGGTTGCGTTACCAGTGTTACACATTTCCAATTAGCGTATCACTGAACACGCCTCTGAAAAATGCGTGTTCGGTCGGTATTCTGGGCCGCGTTTTTCAATATCAGTATTTCGGGCCTTAAGTCCCCAAATCTAGGCATTTTGGACATTTTCTCAAAAATATGCAGAATAATTGTTCTGCACTTTTCAAAGGAGTGTGGAACAACTGGTTCTCACATATAAATTTTTCTCACTTGAATCATGCCCATATTTTGATATACCAAAAACAAATCAAATAAAATACTTAACATTTTTGCAGTGTTTTGTTTTAAAATAAATTTTCTGAATTGAATCAATGAATTTGATTTTTGATTCGATTTAAACGAATGTCCAATTGAGGATAAATATTTTTTTAAATAATTTATTAGAAAAATAAAAAATGCCAAAAAAATCTTTTTTTAAAACTTTTTTATAGTAATAACGATTCTGAATTTTTGGCCAAAAATACCAATATATTACGCATTTCCAAAATGGATATTAGTATTACGCATTTGATAAATGGGTATTGCATTTTTTTAAAAAATTTGAAAAAAAAAATTGGGAAATAAATAGTCGGTGGTGTAAGTGAGTGTGATACGCATCCTCAAATGCTTTACATGTTACCCATTTTTCAAATTTGTATTATAAATATTTAATTTGAAAATGCGTAATAAATTTTAAAACTATATTTGTATAATAAAATCTCAAAATAAAATGTCATTTTTTTTCATTAAATGTTGTTTACATTATTTTTGTTGTAACATGACTCTATAATAATGAAACAATCAAATCAATTACTAAAAACAAAACAGCAAAGCCTTTCTGTACATAAAAATAAGAGTAATGATAGTTACCCAAATTGGTACCCAAAAATTGCTCCAGAATGATATGGCAAAACTTATATAGCATAATGAAATTTTTTGATTGGGTGGCTGCTGTGAATGAGTGGGGTCCATTATTATTTGGGAAATTTTATATGGTACCACTGTAGTTTTGGCTTTTCTACACGGTACCACCACTTTATTTGCTTCTCTAAATGGTACCACTGAACTAATGTTTTTGTTGCAATTGTAACCCTCCGGTAGCTTAAACGTCGTGGAACCGTTAAAAAGTCAAATCTTATAATTTAAAATGATTTAAACAATAATTAAAAACAACCAAAGATAGTTAAACATAATAAAACATTAATTAATTAAACCGAGAAGACAAAACGAGTGCTCAGTTGATCAAAACGACAATTCTGAAAATCGAGGGTTCAAGACAAAGCGAAAAAGATAGGGTTTAATCCTTAGCTGTACTTGACGATCGAGGGCTCAGGCGAAGATAGGACAACACTACTGTTCTTAAAAGCTTCAAACAGGTATCTATTCTCAAGCCCTATTTTACTTTCGTTCTATGTATACATGTATATATGTATTACTTTCGTTGTATGTATACATGCGTATATATATATATACATATAGGCAAGTGCTCAAAAGAGAACTTATTTTTTGAAGAAAACTAAGGTACTAATCCTAGCCATTGAGCCATTAGATGTATTAAGATCAATGGCCCCGCCAGGGGCACCCACACACTAATCAAATACACCCTCACACACAGAATCACACCTAATCCCCTCCATTTTTAATTTGATTTTTCCCGTCAATCGGTGATATTTTTTTTAAATCTAATTTCACCACATTTTTCTTCATCTCCCAACGATTAGTTTGCATACCATATATGCTATATTTCGATTTAGTTTTCTAAGTTTTCCATTAAACGAGGTTTTTTCTCTCTCTCTCTCTCTCTCTATATATATATATATATCTGATTTTGGGGGTTTCTTGTTGGGTCTTTGTATAAGTGTTTGTTGTTAAGATGTTTGTCCTATTATTGTGATATTGTGATGCTTTTGTATGATTGTCAATTTTTTGTATTAAAATGCAGAAAATGGATAACAAAATCTTGAGAATGAATTGGAGGGGTAATAAGGTTGATATTAAGGTTGAAATAGACAAGTGTACTCTGTTGGATATAGTTGTAGAGTACGAAGATGAAGCAAAGAAGAAGGGTTTTAGACGTGATTATGCTTACCCTACCTTTGGCTATTTGTATGAGATGAAACATCACATTTTACTAACTGATACCGACTTGATGTTGATGTTTACAAGATTGTCTGAGAAGAGTTTGATAGATATATGGGTTGGGACTGTGATGAAACCAAATGCACTGTATAAGCTAGTACTAAACTTGAAGAGACAGAATGAGAATGCGAAGAAACAAGGGGCTGGTAAACAAGGGGTTGTAGCAGGGGATGATGATATGTCAAGTGGGGATGAGAATGTGTCAACTGGGGGTGGGAATGTGTCACTGGATGAGTTTGAGAACACTAGTCTTATAGCTACAACCCAACCAAAGAAAACTGTCAAAGGTAACAAGGCAAAAAACAAACCAAAACCTGTGAAAAAAGGGAAGGGCCCTGTTAACTTGCCACCAACACCTATTTCTCCTAAAACAACATTTCAAAATCTACCCATTAGAAGGAGTCCTAGGTTTTCACCACCACCTATTGCTCCAATTTGCAATAGCAGTCAAGCTCAAATTAAAAGACCCCATCTTCAACAAAAAGATTCCAAGAACAACTGCTAGAAGGAAGGGGTTGGTTGTTGGAAAGTCAGACACAATTGAACCAGGAAAGGCTTTGAATGAACTTTTGTTCCAGAGGTATGGAATTTATATGAAGCAATCTACCCTATATAAGATGAAGATATATACAGTTGAGGAGCTATTTGGGGGGCATGATCTGTCTTATGCAGATTTACCAGCTTATACAAGGGTCATTGCTGATACAAACCAGATTCAAGAGCATTCTGTTCTTATGTTGAGACTGAAAGCATTCCAAAAAAATTGATGTTTGATAATATTTTCATTTCCTTCTCTGCAATGTGGAAGGGGTTCTTGGGAGGTTGCAGGCCCTTGATTGGTGTTGATGGAACACATCTAAAAGGGAATTATGGAGGAGTATTATTGTCTGCAGTTGCCATGGATGATAACAATGAGATCTTCCCTCTGGCATATGCAGTGGTGAGTGTGGAAGACAAGACAAATTGGTCTTTCTTTCTATGGAATCTTTATAATCTGTTGAAGGACTCCAGCAAGAAGGACTGGACTATCATATCAGATAGACAAAAGGTATATTTTATATGACTATTTTCTGCAATGTTGTTTATTTTCTTGATTTGCATATATAGCTTACATATTATTAATTGATTTGCAGGGGATAGAGCTTGCTTTGGAAGATGTTTGGCCAAGTGCCAAAAGAAGATATTGTTGCAGGCACTTGTCAAGAAACTATAAGAAACAATTTGCTGGCCCACTAATGTACACACTCTTCTGGAGGGCTTGTAATGCTACAAGTCAATTCACATTCAGGAAAACTATGGAGAGACTTCAGAAGGCTGGGGGTGATGCTGTCATGAGTTGGTTTGCAAATTTAGGAGATCCATGCACCTGGAGCAAACACAAGTTTGATCCCAATGTCTGTATTGATTCTAACACATCAAATTTTGTTGAGAGTTTCAATGCAACTCTAAGTGTTGATAGATGTAGGCCAGTGTTGACTCTACTTGAAGGTAATTTCACTAAACTTGAATTTTATTTATATTTGAGTCCACCTGAGGTACTAATATGTTGATACATATTGATGTTCATAGGTATTAGAAGGGTGTGCATGGTTAGAATAGCAACAAGGCTGCAAGTTGCTCAGAATTGGAATGATGATGATCTTTGTCCTAAAATTCAGAAAACTGTCAAGGACATCAGCAAAAATACAATCAGTTGTAAGGCATACATGTCACATCCTGGTGAATATGAGATCCATGAAGGTAAATCTCAGTTTCCACTGTCTTTGAATAGCAAACTCTGTTCATGTGGTGATTGGCAGCTATCTGGTATTCCATGTAGGCATGCCATTAGGGCTATGGAGCATGCAAAGGTTAATCCAATTAAATTTGTGAGCTCATGGTATTCAGTTAAGACATATAAGCAGTCCTACAACTATAGCATCAATCTAATTGCTGATAAAGATGCTTGGCCTCAATATGAAGGCCTTCCCACCATTACTGCACCTGTACTAAAAAGGGGAGTGGGTAGGCCAAGCAGAAACAGGAGAAGAGAAGAGGGTGAGGATCCAAATGGAAAAAGAAGTAAGACAGTTAAATGTCAGACTTGTGGTCATTTTGGCCATAATGCAAGAACTTGCAAGGGTGCACCAACTGCAAAAGAACTGCAGGGAGCTGTCCCAAAGTTGGTCAGAAATACAAGGGTTAGAGATCAGTCAAATGCTGCAAAAGCAGCCAGAGCAGCAGCTAAGGCAGCAAAGGAAGCAGCAAAAGAAAATGCACAAGCTGGACCCTCTATAAGGAAGAGAAAGAGTACAACTCAAGGGACTGCATCACAACCATCACAAGCTTCTGTTCTCACTACATCTCAGGCTCAGCATCAGAACTAGAGTTATATTTTACCTTTATGTAATTTGGATATATGTTGGTCTATTTTGGATGCATCTCACTACTGTCTGGTTTACTTTGGATGAACTCAGGTTTTGGGGGTTGCTACTAGGTTTTTGGGGATGATATTTAGCTATCATTTCTGTAATTTGGATATATGTTGGACTATTTTGGATGCTGTCTGCTTTTTGGAAAATATCCCCTATTTTTTCCCTTGTTTTTTCCTTCATTTCTACTGTTTGTTATATTTGGCGCCAAAAAATGGTTTGAATCTGGTGACTTTTGTGCTTTTAAACGTTTCTACAACGTTTGCTTAGACGGAGGGGTATTACTTAGAAGGAAACATTAGTTCAGGGGTACCAATGTAGAGAAGCAAATAAAGTGGTGGTACCATGTAGAAAAGCCAAAACTACAGCGGTACCATATAGAATTTCCCTTATTATTTTAACCAATTGAAGTGATACACTTGCCATTTGGAAAATTTTTTGGGAACCAATTTGGTATTGGCCCTTTGTCTCACAATTTTAAATAAAATGGTCCAAAATATCAAAATATGAAAAATGACCCTTTATATCACTTGATAACGCATCTTTATCCCATGTTTTCAATAAACGAAATAATTTTTTACGTTTTAGTTATTTTAAGTACTCCACGTTGATTTTGACAAAAAAAAAAGTACTCCACCTTGATATGCACAAAAGAAAAAAAATTGTAAAGACGCATTTAGAATATGCGAGTTCTATAAACGCAGAACAAACTTGCGTTATTGAACAATAGATTTCTCAATCAAAGCATTTGTTTTTTAATTTTTGTGTTGGCCCACACAGCAGAACAAATCAACAGACACATGCAACTTTCATGATTACTTTAAAAAAATAAAGGCAACTGCAGGGGTTCTAACCCACAGCTTTTGTAGCACACTACCACCCAAACACCACTGTACCAACATGTTTTTTATTTTAAAAGTTATAAACGCATTATAAATAAGCATTTTATGTGATATGAAAGGCCATTATCTTTGATTGTGATAATTTGGACCATATTGCTTTAAATTATTATAATAAGGGCCATTTCTCGAACGAATTTGTGATAGGTTTCGGGGCAACAAGCGCAACGGAAAAATGATAATAAACAATAAAAACCGAAACCTAACCCTAGGATCCGTGTATAAGACATGCTAATTATGGAGAACAGAATCTGTACCTTTTAAGAGCTTTCCGATTCGGTTGACAGATGGAGGTCCAAGAACGATCACCACACAGCCCTCTTCGTGAGATCTGCTTCGCTAATCAGTCCACACAAACGCACGATTGTCTCCGCAATCTCCGGAGTTGGTACTAGCCGTAATCTGCCCTCTATCTCGATCTCTCTTTCTAGCCTCTCTTGATGTAGAGCTGTTAGGGTTTTTTTTTGCTAAAAACGATTTTGGCAAAGTCTAACCCTAAACCAATACATCTCTATGTATTTATAAGAGAGAATGAGATGGGCTTAACCCTAATCGGTTTGGGCTTCTACTAAAACCGAACTGATTTGGGTTTTAATGATTTAAATTCGAAATCTAATTAACTAAGTCCAACTTAATTAATTAAATAACCAATTTCGAATTTTATCATCAATTAATTTAAATTCGAAATTTAAATTAAAACTCCTTTTAAACGTTCTTATTGTGTAACCCTTTAGGTTATTATTACGTTGACAATAATTTTAATATCCAATAATAAAATTATAAACAATGAGCGGCATCTAGTAATACATCATTGCTACCCAAGTAATAATAATTGGTGATCCAATTAAACCTTTCGTGATTAATGTTTCCGTGTAATATAATCCCTTTAACCATATATTATAGAATAAACTCGAGGCATGTAATTAGTCTTCCTCATCAATGTTTAATCCGGGTTTCCTTGATCAATGAGTAGACTATTAAAAACAAATCAATATTTGAGCATGGCCATGCATTTTCATAGTCTCACTCAATCAAGAGGCCAATAATATCTTTCCTAATAATAGGAGGGTTAAATCCTTTATCTATCATTCATATTTCTCATACGTCTCATAATATACCCGATGTACATTTTTATCATCACCCGGTCAAAGGTAACTTTTAATGTAGTCAAAGTATATTAATCCTCGTACAGAAATATTTTTTTTTATAAGCCGTGTATCATTTTATTGCATGGAAAAGATACAAGTGATACAAGCATGTGTAAACACATGCGAGGAAGTACAAGAAACATAACTAAAACAGATGCGTAGGAAGTCGATGAGGAAGCGGGAACTGGGAGCAACGGGCTTTTATCTAAATGTATGTAAAAGTTGACTAGGATGCAGGCTGTTGGGACTTATTGATGGGCTTTAGGGACCAGCCCGATATAATTGCCAAACGTCTTCTGCCTGTCCTGGCAAGCCAGTCTGCTGTATAATTAAGTTCTCTCATAATGTGTACGATGTTACTGTTGTGAAGTGATGAGGAGATGAGAGAGTCCATGGGCGCTGCATTTGGGCACATAGCTTGTTTTTTGTGTGCGTTAACGATGTGGGAAAGATCGTAAGAGTCAGTGAAGAAAGTGAAGTGTGCATCCTTAATCGTACTTTTTTGTATGAGATTCAGCAGGTGTAGGAAGGCTTCCTTTTCTGTTTCAATGGGAGATTGTTGTGAAGATGGGCCTGAGAAGACGCAAATGGCTTCCTTTTGCTTGTTTATTATGAAACCACCTATGCCTGCTTCATTTTGTAACCAGGAACCGTCCGTGAAGCATATGTATTCTGACAACATGAACCATTTTTGAAGCAATGATTTTTGTGAACACTTTCGTTGCAGTGTGAATGCCTGTAGTGGATGCACATTCCACAAGTTTTCCTGTTGTGGAGGGATGAGTCTTGCTGCATGGCTCCATACATAGGCTCTGTGTTTAATGATGAAAGACAGGTCTGTGTAAGAGATTTTTTTACCTTTGTGTACATAGTCGTTTCTGGCTAACCAGATGGACCAGAACATTGACGCTAGGCAAATAACTATTCCTGGGTTACGCTTTGATCCTGATATTTCCTGGAAGATGTGAGCTATGTTAAAAGACTGTGAGGAGTGTTGAGGAAGGCGGGTGGTTTCTGTCCATGAGTGGAAAATGTTCCACGCCATTTTAGCGAGTTGGCAGTGTTAAAAAAGGTGGTTTAAGTTCTCTACAGCTGTGTTGCACCATTTGCAGGTGTTTAGTGCAATAATCCCTCTACTTTGTAGGAAGTGTAAGGTAGGCAAGATTGCATGTGAACATTGCCAACAGAAAAGTTTGATCTTTGGTGGGATTTTCAGATTCCAGATGTACTGCCAATCGCCCTCATGTGTGGGGGTTTGTACAAGATGATCATAACAAAATCGAGCGGAAAATTTGCCCTTCATATTATCCCATTGTAGGATGTCTTTTCCTTCACGAAGGGGAGTAGTTGTGAGTCTTTACACAAGTCTAAGGATCATATAATGATCCTTCATTATATGTTCTCAAGTCTAAGGACATCCAGATGGGATGAAGTCCACGTCAGGGATGCTTTTCACTTTTGCGGGGGGAGCTGTAGCATGGCAGTCCAAGTTGCAAAAGTGTGTTGCGTTATCAACAACCGAATCAGAGTATATTGCTGCTTGTGAAGCAGGCAAGGAGCTGGTTTGGTTAAAGCGGTTTCTCCAAGAATTGGGTCAGAAGCAAGACAACTTTGAGTTGTATTGTGATAGCCAGAGTGCTATTGACTTGAGCAAGAATGCTACTTGTCACAGTCGTACTAAGCATATTAATGTGAGTCTTTTCCTTCATATAATGATCTCAAGTCTAAGGATCATTACACCATTATCACTGGGAGTCTTTCTAATGACATTATCAACATGTAGAAACTCACTGTGGGTCAACCCAGTGCCATGTAAAATATTACATGCACCTATGTTCTTGACTTTAGTATCACTATACCTATGACCAATGAGATGTGGTCATCAGTCAACAAACATACTAATCTTTATGCATTATAATTGTCCCATATTAATAATGCTCGATTAGGGATATTTAGGAATATTAACACTATTCTTATAATCTCATTTTTAAGTCACATACTTAAAGATATAGAATACATGTTACATATTCCAAGGAAATTTATTGTTCTAATATTTATATCGCAGTAAATAAAGACATAATAAATTATTGTTGAATAATCGATATAACATAATCACTGAATAACAAAATAGTCTATCCTAGAAGCACAATTACATTGTCTCTAGGGCACTAACACTATCAATTTGGGGTACCTAGAATTTTTCTAAAAATAATGGTGAGCAACTATTGTTTTCAAAGCATGGTCTTTCAGAACGTGCTCAATAAGAGCTACAGCTACTTGATCACGGACATGAGGAGCAGTCCTCACTACATTTGGACGACTCGAGCGTGTCATCCTTTTCTTGGCTTTCCTTATCTTCATATGATCAACCAAACTTGTAACGCAAGCAAATCTAACATCACATAATGGACACTACTGTTCTACTTCCCCGTTGCTCATAGTTACATAATTACTTACATTGCTGTTGTTGTTGCTAGCTTCGCCTGTTTGGAATGCTTCACTAAACTCATTACCCTATTTTGTTAATTCAGCTTCACCCAAGGCTCCAATATATGAAGCTGCCATTTTCCATCTCATATCACCTTTTCTACTCTGTAATTGTAAACTTCATGAATTGGAAACCTGTGTCTGGTTTTTTTGGTCCACAACAACTATAACTGGGTCCAAACCGGTACTTCAATCAACATTGAACCTTACATTCCTGGCATTTGATAGTGTTTGAAAATGTCAAGGTCTCCCTGCAGCCAGAGACAGGACATCTCTTTTTCTTTGCGACTTTGTCATAGTTTAAGGGGTCACAATTGGTATTAACGTGTGACTCCAGATTAATTTTCGGGTCTTCTTTGGGATTTAGGCAAACTTTTTTCGCATATAGGGGAAAGATGACAGTAGTGACATGACATCGTGTTTGTTGCCTTTCTTCGGAGATTATTGGTGTTTAATGTAGTTTCTACGCTCAACAATAAAACCTACTAAAATTTCAAACATCATCTTTGCATTGGACAAGGTGGGAACTAAAAAGAAGGCAAGACATATAAAATGAAGTTTTCCATTTATGCGATTCACTGAGAAATACTGAGAGGAGATCTACTAACCAGACTCTAGAACTGAAATAAATAGAGGACTTAGATACTTTAAACCCAAGGTTATCTAAGGCAGCCAATGCGTGCTTCAAACCCAAAACGTAAGTGTCAATATTACGGATATTATGTAAGATTGTTCAATATGGTAGACTAGTCAAGAATTGTAGCCTACCGGTAGGCATGTGAAGAAAAGTGTAATGTATGAACACATGCAGCAACTATCTATGAAGTCCAAGAAATAAGGCTGTCAAAGAAGATGACTATTAAAAGAAGCAACATCAAGAGTTGGTGTGCAGTAGCAGCCTTGTCATTGGAAGGCTATAAATAGAGCCAGTTTGTAGCTTGAAAAACCACACAACAACACAATACAATGTAGTACGTTTGTATTTCTAGTAGTGTAATGTAATAGCCAAGCTTGTGCCTAATATATTTCAGTTTATATAAAACTTATCATGTTATCAAAGCCTCCGATCTTCGAGGCGTTATTCTTCCGCGTTTGCTCCTTTGTTTCTTCGTTGAGAGCACAATCCCATTTCCTTCTTTTGTTTTTCTTTTCTTCTTCGAATAAAATACAAATCCCCTGTTTTTCTCTTGATTTCTTTTCATTCTTTTCTTCTCTGCAAACACCATTTTCCTTTGTTTCTCCGTTCGAATCTCCTGCCATGTTCTTCCCTTTTGGTCGTTTATTTTGGTTTCTGCGTTTCTGAATTCGCTGGAATGAATCGGAGAGATTTGAGCGAGATTTGTGTGATGAAAAATCGAGAAAATAGGGTGATAGTGGGAGAGAGTAATTATAAGTAACGAAGCTGTGTGGAAGAAATATAAGGGTAGATTTGAAGAGTGAGAAGAAGGAGTCACAGAGAGAGAGAGTTGAAGAGTTATTCGTTCTTGACTGGTGGATATGTTTTCTGGGAAGAAAAAGGTGATAAGTGGAGTTATATCCACTTGGAGCATTCCATATCGGCTTAAATTGATTTCTTTGGCCTCAAGTTTGTTGTAGTTTTGATGTGTTTTGTGTAAGTGTGTAGGTTTGGAAGAATGTTGATTAAGATCGTTGTTTCCGTCACTTTTGGAGTTGAATTCGGGCTTAATAATGTAGAATGGAGTCTTGTTGTGGTTCACCATGAGGATTCCAAGCATAGAGGATTGAAAACGGAAGAGAACGCAAAAAGAACGGGAGCAAACGGAGCAAAAACGAAGGAAACAGAGCTGAAAAACGAAAGACAGAAAATTCCATCAGATTGTGGCCGGGCATTCTGCCCCAGATTTCGAGCACCCTGCTCAGAATTCGAACTGGAATGCAGAATGTTGCTGGGCAGACTGCTCCAATCCTGAGCAGTCTGCTCAAAATCGCGCTGAAAATTTACAGTTTTGTCCTTTTTACGATTTTGGCCATATCTTGAGTTCTAGAAGTCAGTTTTGGGCGATCTTACTGTCCACGTGAAGATAACGAGATTCTCTATCATTCTAAAGTGGTCCAGAGGTCCAATTACAACTGGAACGGTCCAGAAATACTGAAGAAAAGTCAGCTACGAATTTTCCTTGAAAACAGAATCAGTTTAGGAAACGTATTTTACAGAAATTCTATTATAATTCTGTTTTGGTATTTTCTTGCTGGGCAAGACTTCTAGAGCCTATATAAACACATCCAACCCTTGTAATTGGATATACACAATATCATAGTTTTATTATTGTAACCTAGCTTAGATCTGCAAGGGAGAAAAGGAGAGAAGGGTTCAACGCTCGTGACAAGCAACGGATCTAGATCTACTTCATCCTTTGTGTTACTTTGGATTATAGATTTGTTTTCTCAAACTCTTGTTTATTAATATAATTACTTCTTTTATTCATATCTTGTTATTTACCATGTTTTCATCAAATCCCATGGTGACGAAAGGTTTAGTTATGAACTAATCGTTGTCATGGGATCCTAGTGGATTTATCTATGTAGCTTAGTAGTTTGCATGCCTTAAAGATTTATGTGTGGTGAATACTGATATCCTCGTATGGTTAATCTTAATGCTTTTGGATGCGTAGCTAACATCTAAACTGAATTGTTAATCTCTTGTGAAGCGAGAGTGGATCTTGAGATTTAGAACTTTCCATGCTAGCATAGGTTCATAATTGTTATCAATATGATTGTGGTGTGAGATGAAAATACTTATACTGCCCTATGTGATCTAAGTGGATAGCTTGTGCTTCAACCTTTATGTTTTCAAATTCTATAGAGATATAGGGTCTAAACATAATAGGTGCCTATTCATCTTCTATCTCTTTTGTGGATGTATGCGTAGATTGGTACTAGTATACCGAGAGGTAACTTTTACTCTTTTCGTGTTATTCGATCAGATATCAAACCCATCGCATGTTTTAATTAAAGGCTGCAACTCTAAGTGAAGTAGATGATGAAACTAGGATTCCATGTTTTATTCTCATATAAGTAATTCGATTTTTATTCTCGTTAATTGTTTAATTCTTAGTTTTATAAGTTGCACTTAGTTAATTTAGATGATCAATCTCAATTTTGTTATTTGTCTTAGCAGTGGATAAAAACCATACATCGGTGCATAGGTACATTAATTGAATTGAACACCATTCTAGATCTCTGTGGGAACGAACTTGATTTAATCATATATTACTTGTGACAACGTGCGCTTGCGTAATTTTGCATAACAAGTTTTTGGCGCCGCTGCCGGGGATCATCGGTGTTTTTATTTTAGTTTATGTACTTGTCATCAGTGGTCGTTAGCGTTCACTGACTCGGATTTCTTACTTAGTTTGTTTGATTCGTGGTGTTTCAGGTACTTAGGTTTGTATGCAAACACGCTTACAAGCTCGTTTACAAAAACTGGCGGAAGACGATCTTGTAGAGAACTTAGAGTATAAGAACGAGGAAACTGAAACTACTGAAGAGATGGGTGACGCAGCAGAAGCAGTCAAGGCTTGGAAGGATTATTCTCAGCCGAAACTTAATGACATCCAGTCTAGCATTGTTAGACCAGCTATTGCAGTGAACAATTTTGAGATCAAGTCTGGCACAATTCAGATGGTGCAGAATTCAGTCCAGTTTGGGGGAGCTCCTACGGAGGATGCCAACATGCATGTTCGGGACTTTATCGAAATCTGCGACACTTTCAAATGTAATGGTGTGACGGATGATGCTATCAGGTTGAGGCTTTTCCCATTCTCTCTGAGGGATAAGGCTAAGAGCTGGCTACATTCTTTGCCATCTGGTTCCATTACTACATGGGAAGATCTTGCTCAGAAGTTTCTTACTAAATTCTTCCCTATGGCGAAAACTGCAGCATTAAGGAACCAGTTGACTCAATTCCAACAGCAATCTGGCGAGACCTTGTGTGAGGCTTGGGAACGCTACAAGGAGATGCTACGCAAGTGTCCTCATCATGGCATGCCTGATTGGATGGTTATTAATGGTTTTTACAATGGGTTGGGAGCACAATCTAGGCCATTGCTAGATGCAGCATCAGGTGGAGCTCTGTGGGCAAAGAGCTATGATGAAGCTTATGAACTTATAGAGATGATGGCTGCTAATGAATATCAAAATCCAACCCAAAGGCTATCTCAAGGCAAGGCAACAGGAATTTTGGATATAGATACAGCTTCAATGATTACGGCTCAGTTGAAAGCTCTTGCTATGAAGGTGGATTCTCTTGCTAATTATGGAGTTCAGCAGGTGGCTAGTGTTTGTGAGTTATGTGCGGGCGCAGATGAGACGAATCAGTGTGCTATCTCTTCTGAATCAGCACAGTTCGTGAGTAATTTCCAGAGACCTGCTGCACCAGTTCCAGCCACTTATCATCCTAACAACAGGAATCATCCAAACTTCAGCTGGAGCAACAATCAAAGTGCACAACAACCTTTTCAACAGCCTTATCAGCAAGCAAAGCCATTCAATCAAGGCTATCAACAGCCTTACGCTCCAAGGACACCATATCAACCTCCGGGATTTCAGCAGCAACAGCCCCAGGCTCATATGGGGCAATCATCTAATGATAAATCAGAAGAGGTGTGGATAGCGGTAAAGAACCTACAAGCTGGCCAGAAAGTCTTGGAAACCCAGATAGGACAGATTGCAAGTGCTTTATTTAGTAGGCCACAAGAAACTCTTCCTAGTGATACGGAAGCTAATCCAGGTAGGAGGGAAAGCAAAGAACAGGTCAATGCAGTTACTTTGAGATCTGGAAAAGTCACGAGTGATCCTAAATCAGCAACTGAAGAAGATGAAGATGTTCAGAATCAGCAGGTTGAAAAATCTGCAGTGCCAGAAATTGAGAAATCTGATTTAGTGGCTGATCAGCTTGATGGTGAGAAGAGCAAGAAACCTGTTGAAAAGTCTACTCCGGAGCAATCTTCAAAGAATAATCAGATCTATCCACCTCCGCCATATCCTGGACGTTTGAAGAAAAGTCAAGAGAAATAGTTTCAGAAATTTATGGATGTTTTCAAGAAACTGTCCATTAACATTCCTTTTGTTGAAGCGTTGGAGCAGATGCCAAGATATGCAAAGTTCATGAAGGATATTTTGTCACGGAAGAGAAGGTTGGAAGATTTTGAAACAGTAGCTTTGACGGAGGAGTGTAGTGCTGTTCTGCAACAGAAGTTGCCACCTAAACTGAAAGATCCGGGAAGTTTCACTATTCCATGTACTATTGGCAACCTTTCTTTCAACAAGTGTTTATGTGATTTGGGAGCTAGTATTAATCTCATGCCATTGTCTATTTTCAAGCAACTTGGTCTACCAGAGCCAAAGCCAACTAACATCTCTTTGCAGTTGGCTGATCGATCTATCACATATCCTAGAGGTATAGTGGAGGATGTTTTGGTTAAGGTTGATAAGCTCATATTCCCAGCTGATTTTGTTATCTTGGATTTTGAAGAAGATAAGAAGATTCCCATAATCTTGGGAAGACCGTTCTTGGCTACAGGAAAGAATTTGATTGATGTGCAAAAAGGAGAGCTTACAATGAGGGTGCAAGATCAGAGTGTCACCTTTAATGTGTTCAAGGCCATGAAATTTCCGACGGAGGATGAAGAGTGTTTCAGTGTGGAAACGGTTGATACGGGTCAGAGAAAGAAGTTGGATCAATTGTTGAGCGAAAAATCGAATATGCGCGTGCTAAAGCATCCTATCAGTGATTCCATTGATAGTTCTTCAGTTCGAGATCTTTCGAATGTCAAGCTTGGGAAACTTCCATCTCATTTGAGGTATGTCCTTTTGAATGATGAGTTGGTAATTTTTGAAGAGGGTCACGATAATGTGTTAAGAAGGTGGATCATGGATGATGAGGTAGAGGAGTGTTCTTATCAATCAACTGTGAAGCAAAAGCACCTTAGAGGTGTGAAGAAGAAAAAGAAAAAGTTAATTAGAGGAAGAGGCAAAGAGAAGTTTGGTTTAGGAAAGATGTGGGAAGATAGCAAGAAGGTTGTTAACCAATGGGTGAATGGTCCTTCTGCTAAAGACAAGTCGAATGCAATCTTCGAGCCACCATGATTTGAATCATATTTGTCCGGCTAAATGACGTTAACGACAGCGCTTCGTGGGAGGCAACCCATGTGTTTCGGTGTTTTCAGGTATGTTTTCTACTATCCCTTGTATTTACTTCCATTCAATGAGGACATTGAATATTTCAATTTTGGGGGTGGTTTGAGGGATTAGTAGATGTTGTTGTATTATTTGTTCATGTAGGATTTCATGCTGTGCATATTAGTAGTAGTAAATTATGCATATATGTTTGTGTTATCTATGTTTGTTTCATATAGGACATTCTGTTTTTATTTTCGTATATCATGTGAGTTCATAATAGTTTGCATTTGCACCCATGCTTGATAGGAATTTTGTGTTGTTGACGCTTTTGATTGAGAAGTGATATGCTTTGTTCTTGTGCACACACACACACTAGTAAGTTGAAGCTAGTAGACTTATTGAATGTTGTAAGTGATTAGAAGGACATGAATATGTGCAAGATGATTTAATTTGCATGCTTTGAATACAAGTTTGTGCGTTAGAGAGATGTTTGCTTGGGATTGAGTATGTTTTTCCACCAAGTGAGTTTTTGAGCCTTATTGCATATTTGTTGCAATTTATTCGTTTGCTTGAGTGTCCACGGATTGTTTGCATTGCTAGCAGTTGTTTGAGGTCTTTCTTGAAACGCATGACATTATTTGACGATTAAAATGATAAAGGCATTTAGGAATAACCGCATATTTTCCCATATTACCATACCATGTTTACATGATCAATTAGTTAACCCGTTGAGCTTAATCCTATTTTTTCGGTGACATACCACATTACTTACCTAGACCTTTTTCTTGTATTGACCTTACATTAATTTGAACCTACATTGTCAAAGGCTAGTAGAGTGCTTAAGGGAGTAATAAGGTGTGTAAGGAGGGGTTTATTATTGGTCTTACTTTTGGGGGAAATATTGAAAATTGGGTTTGGTTGTTTACTTGATAGTCGACATATGTAATAAATTATGGGATCATTGTTATTGTTTATATTATTATTTGTGTTCTATTTAGCTCTAGAAAAAAAAAAGAAAAAAAAATGAAAAAAAAAATGAAAAAAAAAGAAAAAAAAAGAAAAAAAAAAAAAGAAAAAAAAATATTATGAGAGCATGTTTGTGTTTGTTGTGATCCTATTTTTAGTCGACTAGTCGAGCGTTTATTGGAAGAAGAATAGTAAAATTATGTGGGGGGAAATATGGTGTTGTGTATGATTTATTAAGGTACTTACTAGCTTTTGACACTTCACCTGTTTTGGCTTACTTGACATACCTTGTCCCTAGCCCCGTTACAACCCAATTAAAGACCTTTTGATTATCGTCATTGATGTAGGTTGTGTTAAGAGTTAGATTGAGACCAAATGTCAAGCATGTTTATGATTTTGTTGGAATTGAGTGATACACTTACCCTTGTTCTTGAGTGAATATTCTTTTGTGAGTGGATTATGAGTGTTTGCTTGTTCTTGCGTATGAGATCCCGAGTGTTGTCTCAAAGATGTACTCTTGTAGGCTTAGCATGTTTACTAACTTATTCTTACACTTGACATGGGCTTGTGAGAACTTATGCATGTTCATTGAGTAGACTATGTGAATACTTGCACTTTCGACACCAAGACATTGCGTATTTACTTTGATTCTTAAGTTAATATGGCATGAGAGGATTTGAAGGTATGGTAGATTAGATTAATTGCATTTGCATATTAGTTGCATTCATGCATTGCATTGCATTAGGTTAAATGGATTTTGTGGGTACATTCGCTATAGGCCCTCACGAGACCTTACTCGTCCACTAGGGCTGCCTAGGGGTTTAAAGGGCTTGTTGCATATGCCAAATGCAACCGTGATCACCTACGGAAGTGGTACTAGTTAGTTAATTCGTTGTAATTGTTTATGCTTGAGGACAAGCATCGGTTTAAGTTTGGGGGTGTGATAAGTGGAGTTATATCCACTTGGAGCGTTCCATATCGGCTTAAATTGATTGCTTTGGCCTCAAGTTTGTTGTAGTTTTGATGTGTTTTGTGTAAGTGTGTAGGTTTGGAAGAATGTTGATTAAGATCGTTGTTTCCGTCACTTTTGGAGTTGAATTCGGGCTTAATAATGTAGAATGGAGTCTTGTTGTGGTTCACCATGAGGATTCCAAGCATAGAGGATTGAAAACGGAAGAGAACGCAAAAAGAATGGGAGCAAACGGAGCAAAAACGAAGGAAACAGAGCTGAAAAACGAAGGACAGAAAATTCCATCAGATTGTGGCCGGGCAGTCTGCCCCAGATTTCGAGCACCCTGCTCAGAATTCGAACTGGAATGCAGAATGTTGCTGGGCAGACTGCTCCAATCCTGAGCAGTCTGCTCAAAATCGCGCTGAAAATTTACAGTTTTGTCCTTTTTACGATTTTGGCCATATCTTGAGTTCTAGAAGTCAGTTTTGGGCGATCTTACTGTCCACACGAAGATAACGAGATTCTCTATCATTCTAAAGTGGTCCAGAGGTCCAATTACAACTGGAACGGTCCAGAAATACTGAAGAAAAGTCAGCTACGAATTTTCCTTGAAAACAGAATCAGTTTAGGAAACGTATTTTACAGAAATTCTATTATAATTCTGTTTTGGTATTTTCTTGCTGGGCAAGACTTCTAGAGCCTATATAAACACATCCAACCCTTGTAATTGGATATACACAATATCATAGTTTTATTATTGTAACCTAGCTTAGATCTGCAAGGGAGAAAAGGAGAGAAGGGTTCAACGCTCGTGACAAGCAACGGATCTAGATCTACTTCATCCTTTGTGTTACTTTGGATTATAGATTTGTTTTCTCAAACTCTTGTTTATTAATATAATTACTTCTTTTATTCATATCTTGTTATTTACCATGTTTTCATCAAATCCCATGGTGACGAAAGGTTTAGTTATGAACTAATCGTTGTCATGGGATCCTAGTGGATTTATCTATGTAGCTTAGTAGTTTGCATGCCTTAAAGATTTATGTGTGGTGAATACTGATATCCTCGTAAGGTTAATCTTAATGCTTTTGGATGCGTAGCTAACATCTAAACTGAATTGTTAATCTCTTGTGAAGCGAGAGTGGATCTTGAGATTTAGAACTTGCCATGCTAGCATAGGTTCATAGTTGTTATCAATATGATTGTGGTGTGAGATGAAAATACTTATACTGCCCTATGTGATCTAAGTGGATAGCTTGTGCTTCAACCTTTATGTTTTCAAATTCTATAGAGATATAGGGTCTAAACATAATAGGTGCCTATTCATCTTCTATCTCTTTTGTGGATGTATGCGTAGATTGGTACTAGTATACCGAGAGGTAACTTTTACTCTTTTCGTGTTATTCGATCAGATATCAAACCCATCGCATGTTTTAATTAAAGGCTGCAACTCTAAGTGAAGTAGATGATGAAACTAGGATTCCATGTTTTATTCTCATATAAGTAATTCGATTTTTATTCTCGTTAATTGTTTAATTCTTAGTTTTATAAGTTGCACTTAGTTAATTTAGATGATCAATCTCAATTTTGTTATTTGTCTTAGCAGTGGATAAAAACCATACATCGGTGCATAGGTACATTAATTGAATTGAACACCATTCTAGATCTCTGTGGGAACGAACTTGATTTAATCATATATTACTTGTGACAACGTGCGCTTGCGTAATTTTGCATAACAAAAGGAGAGAAAGTGCAGCAAAGTAGAGAAGGATGTGGTGGTGATGATGATGAATGATGATCTTTTCCTTTTCCTTTTACTTTTCTTTTGTATTGTAACGGGTAGAAGCTGTTTGTACTTCCTTTGTATTACACCATTTCAGGCCGAAATTACCACAGCTAACAGCTTACTTGCTGTTATCTTGTTTTTTTTTGTTTTCTTAAAAAAAAAGATTTTCACAAAATTAAAAATTCCACCAAATTCAGAAATTAATTGGGAATAAAATTTGTTCCACCAAATTCAGAAATTACTGGGGAGAAGATTACATCAAATTCAGAAATTACTGGGGAGAAGTTTCCACCAAATTCTGAAATTACTGGGGAGAAGATTTCACCAAATTCTGAAGTTACTGGGGAAATAAAAATTTGTTTCGACTGGTGATCATTCCAGTCCTTGTTTGTTTTGGCCGTTCGAGCCACTGAAAATTTGCTCCGTTTTGTTTTTTTTTTTTCTCTTTTACTTTCTTCTTTATCTTTCTATCTATCCCCTTTTACAAAAACTGCTTAACACCCATTAACAAGAGAGCCTCACTTTTGTTCTTATTGATATGATATTTTTTTTATATAATTCTTGTTTTACATATATAGTTGTTTGCAACAAGGTGGTTTTGATTTGCTCCACAAAATTAAAGTTTCCACCAAATTCTGAAATTACTGGGGAGAAGATTCCACCAAATTCTGAAATTACTGGGCAAAAGATTGCACCAAATTCAGAAATTATTGGGGACGAAGATTCCACCAAATTTAGAAATTACTGGGGAGACACCAAATTTAGAAATTACTGGGTAAAAGTTTCCACCAAATTCAGAAATTACTGGGGAAAGAAGATGAAGCCATCCACTCCACTCTTCGATTGATGTTGCTCCGTTTTGCTATTTTTTTTTTTTTTTTTTTTTTTTGTAAATCTTCAAGTTGCATGTTTGCCGTTTTCTCTTCCACATCCAACTTGAGGGGGGTATTACGGATATTATGTAAGATTGTTCAATATGGTAGGCTAGTCAAGAATTGTAGCCTACCGGTAGGCATGTGAACAAAAGTGTAATGTATGAACACATGCAGCAGCTATCTATGAAATCCAAGAAATAAGGCTGTCAAAGAAGATGGCTATTAAAAGAAGCAACATCAAGAGTTGGCGTGCAGCAGCAGCCTTGTCATTGGAAGGCTATAAATAGAGACAGTTTGTAGCTTGAAAAACACACAACACAATACAATGTAGTCCGTTTGTATTTTTAGTAGTGTAATGTAATAGACAAGGTTGTGTTCATACATTACACTTTTCTTCACATGCCTACGGGTAGGCTACAATTCTTGACTATACTAGCATATTAAACAATCTTACATAATATTCCTAATAGTCAACATATGCTTGTCATACTCTGCCTTCACTAATAATACAAGTGTACAACTTGTGACCTTGGCATTTGTCAAAACATTTACCCGAACTCTTTGCAGAACAAAGCACTAAAATGTTCAAGAACCATACTAACCGAAACCATATCCAACAGGACCAACATGAAAGACGCCACTTTCAGAAAAGCAAGCTCAACAGTCTACATTGGCTATCGATCATCAAAACTACACACCCTTTAGTTTTTGATTTATCTAGTATTTATACACCCCCACAACACAGTCTAACTTAGTAGCTTAGCTATATTAATTGGAACAAACAAAGTCTATTATCAATTTTAATCATCCATGATCATATTAAAAGACTACACATTACAGTACTAAAGAAAACTTTAAAACATATGGATTCTCCTATGTTTTGACTTTATTAGAAGTATACTCACTCATATTTAGTGTACGTAGTGCTGAATTCATGATTGTAAGTGAGGTCAGAGGTGTGCTCAATTTTACTGGCTCACTTCTAGTACTCCGGTGCGCTGTTTTTGTTAAATAACAAGTAATACATTTAAAATGGCGGTGTAAAGGATTAGTAATGAAGATCTAAATTTTCTGTCTTTAATACTAAATTGCATTTCCTAGTTGCTATGTTACTGGCTTGTCTTGATAGTTAATACGTACTTGATACATAGATAACTAGGCCATTGTTCCATGGAGAACCATGTTACGTGGAGAACCGTGGAGAACCACTTAAAATGCATTAAAATTGCTTTATATATAAGGACCCCGCCAAGGGTACCTTCACGAAAGATGCTTAAAATAATTGGCTCTATCCAACAAAAAAAAAAAAAAAAAAAAAAAAAATCCCTGCCGTGGAAATGCGAAGCATTTAAGACAGTAAACGGATGAGTTAGGTAGTCATGAGGGCCGAAGGTCCTCGACACACCCGTCAATCGTCTATTGCCTTTACCATTGATTGCCATTCCTTACAACTTTAGAATGATAAAGGCGCGAAGCGCCGTACAAGAAGGTGCGAAGCACCGTTAACCAGTGAAATCCACTGCCACGTCATCACGTGAACAGTGAATTTTTTTTTTCTTTTTTTTTCTTTGACAAATGGATAGAGGGTAGAATTATAAGACTTTTTTGTAAAGGGGTCCCGCCATGGGCCTTATATAAAGGACAATTTTAATGCATTTTAAGTGGTTCTCCACGGTTCTCCACGTAAGATGGTTCTCCATAGAGTGGGACTCTAGATAACTATAACTGTTTGTTTTTAAGACTGGTGCTAGAAAGTAGAAAATCATCCTGATTTTGTTAAGTGCTTTGTTAAGTGATTTTGTTAGTTGGTAAAATTTACTAAAACTAAACCTATGTTGGTAAACTGATGAGATATCATATACGAAGATAGAACAAGAGGGAAAAACAAAACAAAATGACAGTGGCAATAGTCAATTATTGCTTCTCCTGTGTTGTTCAGAATTCAGATGTGAATTAGGAATCTTTCGTCTTTCAGAACTCAGAATTGACTAATCAATAAGCCCCCTCAATTTCACACTCGTGTGGCATTGCTTTTGTTTTCAAATAATATCTGTCCTGTATTATGGCCAAATTTTTTCTACCAGCTGCAAACTTGAAATAACTAGGGCTTTCCTTATTTCTTCAAGCACATGAAATTTTAATATTTTGCATCGTATCTATACTCTTTATTAAAAGCAGAAACCCCCTTTGAATGGTATGTCAAAGATTTTATTCATTTAAAAAAGTTAAAAATTAGGAATTTAAGATAATTTATCAAAATCCGTGCTTCGCACGGTTTATCGGCTAGTGTTATATAATATGTAGATTGTAGCATGGTTAAAATCGGTGATCTTTACCGTTTACATAAAAAATATCTCACTATTCCGTTAGTTGTACGTTCATCTTACCCTAGTCCTCGGTATGTTTAAGCGCATGACTGCCAATTTAATCCACGGATTGAGGTTAGAGAAATGCAAAATCTAGGTGCCTTCATCACATGTTGCAATTGCATCATAACATTCCCAGTGGTAAATACATTATCACCCCGTTTGGCAAATAAGTTCTCGAACTTATAAGTTACTTATTTCGGAAAAAATTTCGTATTTACACACTTTCTTTTAGAGAAAAATGTGTACGGGGAATTTAATATTCATTATCTTGCAAAAATAAGTTACTTATTTCAGAAAAAAATACATATTTCCTAACTTTTTTCCAAAATAAGTAACTTATTTCTGAAAAATAAGATTTCCCAAACACGCCCTGAATCATGTGAACTTATATACTAGTACCACTCTACCAGTCAAAGAATTGTGATTTTACTGATTTATATATTTGTCACATTATTATACATGATGACAAATAATTGAATAACACAATGGTGAGTGTAAATAACTAGGTACAGAGTACAGCAGGGGCAAATTTCAAAAACACAAAAATTTACTCAAGATTTACTAATTTATTGTTGGGGCTTATCAAAACCAACATGTGATATCACTATGGACAAATTGGGAAGAGAAATGAATACTGAAATGAACCACATTTCACAGAGCCATTCTCTAAAAAATTACCCCAGAGTCCTTACCACCTGACAGGCAAGCTGTAACTTTTTAACTTTTTGCAAAAAAAAACAAACCTACTGTACTCAATTAACTGATCTTTTTTTGGCCTTTTTACTGTGCTTGTACCTCAAAAGACCACCACCAACTTATATATAAAATCAAGGTGGATGAAAGCAAACAATTTATTTAGGTGACAACATAATAACACTATAAAGAAGATCCAATATTGTCAATAAAAGTAACAAGGGCCAATAATTTCAAACTTGGGATCCTCCTGTAGTTCACATACTTTCTCCACCAACATTACACAAGACTCTTACAACTTTGTCATTTTTTTCATAAACCTTAGTACTAAATTTTCATGTGCATACAATGGTTAGATCAATGCTTACTCTGGTAAAGAAAGTAGAGAATCAACTTCCACCACTAGTCGAGACGCCACCCGTGGCAGCGGTAGTGGGGCCAAGCCAGTCCACCAGGACCAACACACACCGGTCAATAGAGACTTTAGTTGTTGTGCTAGCTGTGATCATAATTGTTGGTGTGATTGCAGGGATCATAGCCCGGCTATGCGGAGGCCGACATTACGGTGGCAATGGGGAGCATGACATCGAAGGATGGGTTGAACGGAAATGCAGAAATTGCATTGATGCTGGAGTTACAGAGACAGCAAAGCCAGCAGCAACTGAAGAAACAAAGAAGTAATATCAAGAGGTTAAAGACTAGAAGTTATTACAAAATTTTACCTCTTTATTTTATTCTTATCTAAATTATATTATGGGGATAAGTAATTGATGTTGCATAGAGTGTAGTAGACGATTAATGATTTAGGAAGTATTATCAGAACATGAAAAGGATACTTTTCTAAGCACCGGTTTTTTGAATGTATGTTCTCGTAGCTTTGGACATTTTACTAGTGTATTGTTGTAATAATATATGCAAACATTAATCTTAGTAGAAACTAGACGGCTACCACATTATCACCCTCTCCTACTAGTCATTTGTTTGGTGGTTGCACATTCAGACATATGCTTTTAGAAAGCATTGAAAAAGATACATGCAAAATCTTTATGTTTGCAAAGGCCTACTTGTAAACGGTTCTAGGAGATGAATTAAGAAGCTTGACAACATTTATATGTGTAACATCCCACATCGATAAGAATGAGAGTGTTTGGGGCCTTTATAGATACAAGTCAATAACTAATGTATACCAATTTGCTAGCATTTTTGGACTGACCTGTGGTGGGTTGTTGGGTCCGGTATGCATTCGGTTGTGGGCTTGGATGTTATAAATGGTATCAGAGCCGACTCTCGAAAGCTTGATTCGTCAAGTTGCCGGAGGTGGGGACACGAAGGCTGGTGGTATTATCCCACAATGGACAGAGATCCGGAGGTGGGGACACGAAGCCAAGCCGGTATTATCCCACAATGGCTAGGGAGGAACGATCTTGGACCTATGGGATTTCTGTTCGGCCTGACGAGGACGTCAGGAGTTTAAGTGGGGGAGTTTGTAACACCTCAGTCCCACATCGAGGAGATTTTGGACTTCTGTGCAGTTTATAAGGCAAAGTACTACTACTAAGTGCACCAACAAATCATGATCTTTTGGGGGCCTGTGGTGGGCTTGTGGATTACCCAAGTTGGCAGCATTTGGGCCAGTTTGCTTTGGCTTATTTCAGGATCGGAATCGGGACTCGACCCGATTTTCGAAAAAGACCCGGGATTTGACCCGGGTTGTCACATATATAAATGGTATCAGAGCTCTACCCGGCCGGAAGTGCAGAGGCACTGCCCGGGTTCCGAATGTGTGATTGTGGGCTCGTCGAGGACGTCGACCCTATAAGAGGGGGTGTTTGTAACATCCCACATCGATAAGAATGAGACCCTATAAGAGGGGGTGTTTGTAACATCCCACATCGATAAGAATGAGAGTGTTTGGGGCCTTTATAGATACAAGTCAATAACTAATGTATACCAATTTGCTAGCATTTTTGGACTGACCTGTGGTGGGTTGTTGGGCCCGGTATGCATTCGGTTGTGGGCTTGGATGTTATACTGAGGATTGAGGAATCTTACAAAGATAGCACTTTGATTATGCAGCTTTTGAGGGAAAATCTCACGTTATGGACTTCTGACATGCCTGATGATATGAAGAAGAACGGAAGATGGAGATCATCGGCAACAGCAACACTGGTGAAGCTGAAGACTCATTGAAGTTTGCATTCTTCAATAAATTGGACTGAGAACAAATTGTGTTATCGTTTATAAGGAAACGACTGGGATCCTCTCCACAATTGTTGTTGTTTAACTATGTTATTGTTCTACTCTGTAATGTAAATTTGTGAAGAAATCTGCAATTTTCTGAACCCACCAAGCTTTTACTCCCATGCTCTGTAATCTTGAGATTTGTAGTTGTAGAAATTTGTGTTTTTCTATTAAAAAAAATGGAACTGTGGTATGCCCCCTAGGCTTGTTGTTGAACTTGACAAATCCTGCTTTACACCAGCCAAATCTATTTTCATTTGATCTTCTTATTATGAATCTATATTAACTATTAAGTTAAGTAGTTTGAAAGTACCAAATAGAAAAACAATACATCCTACAAAACTCATAATTTCACTTCATATTCTAGGCTAATTTCTTTGAAGCTTGTACAGTTTCTCTTTGGGTACAAATTGGAATCCAAATCAACACACTCTTCTGTCCAAACAAAATCTCTACATATATTATAAATTATGCATTAATATAAGAGATCACGAAACACCCCCTCTTATAATATTCCGAATGTGTGATTGTGGGCTCGTCGAGGACGTCGACCCTATAAGAGGGGGTGTTTTTCCAGTCACTGGGTCTGCCTCGCAGGCCCCTTCTACTGGTGATGCCTCTAGGCCTCGATCTGGGGCTAATTTCGAGTCTAATAAGTCTTTTAATAAACCCAGTTACTACTCCACGCACCCCTTAGACCTTGATAGGTTGTCTCGGTATGTCTCCTTTTCTGAGGGCTATAATGCCTTTGCTCCGAGCCCCAATGATCGAATGTGGCGACCCCCACGCCCCGGGTGTGTTGCCATTCCAGATGTATATTTTGAGTATGGGCTTAGGTTGCCCTTACACCCCTTCTTCCGTTTTCTTCTCCAAGCCCTTGGTTGTAGTCTGGGTCAGCTAGTACCCAACGCTGTACTCCAGATAAATGGAGTTATTGCGAGGTGCTATGAACTCCGCCAGTTTCCCAGTCTTGATTTGTTCTTTTCTATTTTTCGAGTTAAAAGCACTGGGATACAACTTTATGTAGATAAGAAAGAAGGGTGTAAGAAGCTGGTTGAGGCTCCCCCTTCTAATTCTGGTTGGCATGGGTTATGGGGTTGGTATGAGGGTAATGAACTGGAGACTATAGGACCCTGGCAAATTATTTGCTCTGGTCGTGTGAAGTCTGTGAACCGTTTGGGGTCGAGGACCTCAACGGAGTTGCGGGTTTTTCTTGGTTCCGAAATTAGATACCAGACTGATGATTTTTTAGACGCCAATTTCTTGATTACTCACTGTTGTAAGCCTATACTCTTGTACCCTTCTTTTATTTGCATGCTTCTTCAATTTTCTTTTGCTTTGTTATTTGATTTACTTGTTTTCTTTTTCTGGCAGTATCTGGTCCGGAAGTACTGAACTTGGCGAAGCTCTTTTCAGACATGCCTACTGAGGATTTTTTAGATCGTCTTGTCAAGAGTAAGGCTGCTGGAGCCTCAACTATGATGCCTAACGCTGAGATAGAAGGTGGTCCCGAGGCTGTCTCAAAAAGTCTTGTGTCTCCTTCTGATGTGGCTGATGTTAGTGCCTCTGAGATTGCTGCTGGAAAATGTAAGGAGAAGAAGAGGCACCGTGACGGTCATTCTTCCAAAAGTCTTCATTCAAAGAAGTTAAAAGAGTCTGTGAGCTGCCCGACCTCTGGGACTTTGGTTTTGAACTCTGGTGAGCCTGTTGGAACTGTACTTCCTCAAGGCAGTGATGTGGTTGCTTCCGGTTCTATTGTTGGAAATGGACTTCTTGGTTGCAAAAGCTTGGTTGATAAGGTAGCTTTGATATGACCTTCTTTTCTTTTTTTATTCCTTCCTTTAATGGTGGAACGATTTCTTCTCAATGGCGTCGCTTTAATTCGGTCGATTGATTTTTTTTGTTTTACTTTTGTTGTAGTTATCCGTTGAACTGGAGAGGTTGTTAAAGCTTGATGACTCGGCTGGTGTGATTGAGGTGAAGAAACTCCGCGAGGAGGTTAAGGATCTTAAGAAGGCTAATAAAGATTTGGAGAGGACCTCGGAGGACCTTACCAAGGATAACAATCTTAGTGCTGAAAGGCTTTTTGCTGCGTTAACCGAGAAGTCTGAGTTAATTACTGAGTGTGATGCCTTAGGTGCTCAAGTAAAGAGTTTACAGCTGGAAGTTCAAGCTTCATCGGTGGCTATCAAGGCATCGGAGGAAAATCTTGCTAAAGAGGTGAATGCTTGGTCGTCTGAGAAGGCTGATTTAGCTGTTAAGATAAAAGATTTGTCCGTCCAGTTGGCTAAGCGTGAGGCTGAATCACTGTCTTCTTTTGAGGAAGGGTATGGAGAATGTGTTAAGCGCCTTGTCTCGTTTGGAGTTGATATGTCAAGCCATTCCTTCGATCGTTACCTAGAGGATGTGACCAAGAGAGGAGAGGTTGGAAAGAGTGGCTCATCTGATGTTCCCAAAGTTTAAGGACTCTGCCCTCTGCCTGGGGAATACCCCTGTAGGCTTTTATGTAATCTTCTTTCTTTTATGCTATGTTTCTCGAATGTTTTCAGAAGTATTTGAACCTGTTAAACTGCTTTTGTCTTTTGGACCTGTTGAATTAATCACGATATTATCTGGCGTTTTGGTAAATATTTTCCTTTTGTTCCTGTACTCATGCTATTCATTTTTTCTTGTAATCTTGGAGTATGGTGTTTTTATCGTTCGTTTATGGAGACTTTTACCTGTCGTAAGTGTCTTACTGTTTCTTTTGCTGGTGGGCTTTGGCGCCTTGTCTTTTTGGCTGTAAATGGAGATTTTAATGGAGATGCTTTTTAAGCCTGTGCATTTTTGGAAAATTCTTGATAGTTCTAATATGTCGAGGCGTGAGTTTACCTTTATATAACGTCGTTCCAGTTTGGAGTTCACTTGGTTTCCCACTCCTTCTTTGTTGTATTTTGAACTTACTCTGGCTTTTGTCCTTGATTTTGTCGCATATCTTTATCATTTTTATAGCGAAGCTTGGAGACGTTTTGTATGTTGCGAGTGTTTTTGTTATCGACATTTGGAGATTATACCTTTTCGCCTATGTCGCCTAAATTTTTGGAGATTTGACATAGTATTCCTTTTCCATATCCTTTCTTTAAATTTTGGAGTTATTTTGTTTTTCTTTTTCAATCTTTTGGCGCTCTTCAACCTTACCCTTAGTTTGATACTTGGCGATTGTTACCTTTCTTTTTTGGCAAATCTTTATGAACAATAACTTAAAATTCCGGAGCCGGTGGCGTTTGAGGGCTGTATGAAGTTGTCCAAGGCCATTTCAACTTGCCCCCCCTTTTTTTGCGTGAAATTTACTTTTCCTCTTTGTTGTGGCGTGTTGTTACCTTTGATCGCTATTTGCTTATCATTCGACCAATCGTAGGTGGAGAATTTTATGGAGATCATATTCAACGTGCATATGTGATTTATAAATCAAATACTCAGAAAATGTATCATGATGCTTAATGACCGTAAATATGACAGTAGAACTAAGGAATCTTAATTTAAACAAACTCAACTTAAATGTTTCCTTAAACATGACTCATGAGTTAAGAATGCGACTTGATTGCAATAGTACTTAATGGACTAAATAACTTAAATAACTTAAAATGATCAATGTCTTGCCTTGAAGATCTCTTAAGGGTAGAACTTCTTGAGGTGAATGGCGTTCCAGGCATTTGGCACCGGGGTTCCGTCGAGTTGTTCGAGCCTATAGGAGCCGGAGTTGATGACTTTCGTGACCTTGTAAGGGCCTTCCCAAGGTGGAGATAGCTTACTTTGTTTTGAAGGCATTGAAGCAGCTGCCTCTCTTAATACTAGGTCATTGACCTGAAAGCTTCTTGGTTTGACTTTTGAGTTGTAGAGCTCTGCTACCTTGTCTTGATATTTGGATACGCTGGCCTGTGTGGAGTTTCTGAGCTCTTCAAGGAGGTCAACGTTTAGCTTCAAACCCTCTTCGGATGATTTGGGATCGAACTTTTCAATCCTTAGGGACTTAGAACTTATCTCTACCGGCAATACTGCCTCAGTTCCATATGCCATTCTGAATGGGGTTTCACCAGTAGAAATTTTCGGAGTGGTTCGGAGACTCCACAGTACATTTGGCAGTTCATCTACCCAATTTCTGTTGGCTTCGAGCAGTCTTTTCTTTAATCCTTGTAGAATTGCTTTGTTGGTGATTTCCACTTGTCCATTCGCTTGAGGGTACGCGACTGAGGCCTTTAGGTGCTGAATTTGGAGCTCAGTCATTGCGTTGACCCATTTTTCACCTGTGAACTGGGTTCCATTATCTGTAATAACTACCCTAGGAACTCCAAATCTGAAAACTATTTGCTCCATGAAGAAATGAACTGCTTCGATTTCTCTTATCCTTGCTAGTGGTCTAGCCTCTACCCATTTTGTAAAATAGTCGACTGCCACAATTATGTATTGACATTGTTTGGAGCTTTTTGGCAACGGTCCTACTAGGTCAATGCCCCACATAAAGAATGGGCATGGAGTTGTTGTTGGATTGAAAGGAACTGAGGGTCTGTGATTCATAGACCCATACTTCTGACATGGTTCACATCGCCTTGTGAACTCCTCGCAGTCCTGGCGCATCGTGGGCCAGTAAATCCCATGTCTCATGATTTTTAATGCCATGTTTTTCCCGGCCAGATGGCCGCCACAAATTCCTGAGTGTACATCTGTCATAACTATTTTTGCCTCATCCTGGTTAACGCACTTGAGTAGTGGCTCAACTAGAGCTCTCCTAAAAAGCTTGTTGTCAATTAGGCAATAGTGCTTTGCCTTTATAACCATTTTTCTTGCTTCTTGTCTATCCAAATCCTCATGAGTTCCTTGAATAAACCTGATGATGGGAGTTCGCCAATCTGCTTGTACGGAAATGCAAAGCACCTCTTTCCGGACTATTGATGGTTCGTGGAGTTCTCTGAAGTATATGGGCTCTGACGTATTTGAAGTTTCCGATGTAGCCAATTTTGACAAGGCATCTGCCCATGTATTGTTGGACCTGTCAATGTTGTTGATGGTCCATGTTGTGAAGTTCTGCAACAATTCTAAGATAATTTTTCTATATGATACCATTCTTTCATTAAGAGCTTTGAACTCCCCCAAAACTTGCTTCACTACAAGTTGAGAATCGCAAAATATGTCTATGGCGGATACCTCTAAGTGGCGAGCTAGGATCAAGCCTGCTACAAGACCTTCGTATTCTGACTCATTGTTGGTCGTAGAAAATTTGAACTTAATGACCTGTCGAATGGTGAAGCCCTCAGGGCTTGTAAGTAGGACTCCTGCCCCTCCAGCCTGTGAGGTAGATGATCCGTCTGTGAACAAAGTCCAAATTTTGTCTTTTGATTCTGAGATTATTTCCCCTGGTTCAGAAGAGGTGAATGTGCATTCTGTGATGAAGTCTGCCAGGGCCTGAGACCTCGTTGAAGTCCTTGGCTGGAATTCCAAGTGGAACTGACTTAGCTCTACAGTCCATGAAGCCAACCTTCCTGTCATGTCGGGCTTATGAAGTACCCGACGCAAAGGTTGATTTGTCATGACCATTATTGTTCTTCCTTGAAAGTATTGCCTTAGTTTTCTGCTGGCCATAATCAAAGCATATGTCAATTTTTCTATGTTCGAGTATCGTGTCTCAGCATCCTTGAGTATATGGCTCGTGTAGTATACGGGCTTTTGCTCCGAGTCCACCTCTTTAACTAATACAGCCGCCAAGGTCGAATCTGAGGCAGACAAGTACAGCTTTAAGGGTTCGCATTGAAGGGGCTTAGCCATAATTGGGGGGGATATCAAAAAGTCTTTGATTCCTTGTAGACTTTCTTCGCATTCCCTTGTCCAACTAAATGTCTTGCTTTTTGAAGCTTCTTTGATTGCTTCATACATGGGGAGACATTTCTTTGAAGACTGAGGTATGAAACGTCTAAGGGCTGCAATGGACCCGGCGAGGGCTTGGAGCTCCTTGAGGCATTTTGGAGCTGGCATATTCTGAATGGCCTTTACTTGGTTTGGATCCGCTTCAATACCTCTTTGAGTGAGTAGGAATCCTAGGAAGCGACCTCCACTTAAACCAAAAGAACATTTTGCTGGGTTTAACCTCATGGAACTAGCCCTTATTCTGGAGAACGTCTCCCTGAGGTCCTTGACGTGATCCGAAGCTGTTGGTGACATTGTTATAATGTCATCGACATATATCTGAATATTTCTTCCGATTTGAGGAGCAAAAATCTTGTCCATTGTTTGTTGGAATGTTGCTCCCGCGTTTAAGAGACCGAAAGGAGTAACTTTGAATCCAAAAACGCCCTTATGTGTTATGAATGCCGTGTCGTCCTGATCTTGTTCTGCCAACTTTATTTGGTTGTATCCCGAAAATGCATCCATAAAAGATAGTAGCTCATTTCCAGCAGTAGAATCGATGAGTTGATCAATATTGGGCAGTGGATAAAAATCTTTGGGACAGGCTTTATTGAGATCCGAGTAGTCTATGCACATCCTCCACTTGCCATTGCTTTTCTTGACCAAGACTGGATTAGCAATCCATTTTGGGAACTGGACGGGCTTAATGAAGTCCGCCTCAAGAAGTCTGTCAATTTCTTTTTCAATAGCCTCTTGCTTTTCTTTGGAGAATATGCGTCTTTTCTGCTTCACTGCTTGTACTCCAGTCTTTATGTTAAGGTGGTGGAGAGCTATCTCAACTGGGATCCCAGGCATGTCCTTGGGAGACCAGGCAAAAATATCTGCAAATTCTCTTAACACTTGGATGAGAGCTTCACGAACTTCAGGAAGTAACTTTGTCCCAATTTTGACGACCTTCTCAGGATTGTTGAAGTACAGAGGAATTTCCTCAACTGGTTCGACTGGTTCATGACTTGGAGGCTTAGGTAGTTCGATGATGTCCCTTGGGTCCATTTCAACGACTTGGTTCACCGAGGTCGATGCACCAGCCGACCTTTTTGGGAGTGCTGAACTAATGTAACATTGTCGAGCTGTTTTTTGGTCTCCACAAACCTCACCAACACCAAAATCTGTGGGAAATTTCATCTTTAAATGTGTTATGGAGACTATCCCCTTTAGAGTTGCGATGGTTGATCTTCCCAATATTGCATTGTAACTTGAGATAGCGTTAACAATATGGAATTTAACCATTACCCATTTTTGGCAAGGTGGAGATCCAAATAGTACGGGCATGTCAATGACTCCAACTGTTTTAACCTCATTGCCCGTGAAACCATACAACGGTGCATCCTTTGAGCTATTGATCTTTCTATCACCCAAATTCATTCTTGAAAAGGCACCCTGGTATAGAATATCAACCGAGCTGCCATCATCGATCATTATTTTCTTGACCACATTTGTCCCTATTTTGGTAGTAATCACCAAGGCATCTTGGTGGTCTTCCATGATTCTATCTCCAAAGTCTTCATCTGAAAATGATATCACCAAGGAAGGGTTTCTTCTAGATTTCTTGTTGTCCACCCGAAATACTTCTCTGGCATAAGCTTTCTTTGCCCTGTTTGAAGAACCTCCCGAAGTGTTTCCTCCAGATATGGTGTCTATGACCCTGTCTGGTTCATTTCTTTGTTGCATTGCATTGTCTCCTTTTTCAACAAAGTGGGATAATTCGCCTTTTTGAATTTTATCCTCAATCAAATTTTTCAGTTGGTAGCATCTCTCTGTATCATGCCCCGTATCCTCATGATAGTAGCAAAATTTGTTGCTTGGAGGCCTATTGGGGTTCATCGGCCTTGGAGGTACATATGAAGGATCAGCTTTAAGGACTCCAAGTATTGCAATCCTATCAGTGTTGAGCTTTGTGAAGTCCTTATCACCCCGTGGTCCTTGAGGCCACTGGCGTTGTTTAGGTGGAGATTTATGTGGAGTGGGTGACCTGTTTGACATGCGTGAGGTGTCATCTCCTCTTTTTAAGTGAGCTGGAGACCTCAATTGTGATCTTCGTGCTCCCCGAGCACCTCGATCATCTCGTCGATATTCCCACTGTGAAGTCTGTTCAATAAACTTGTTCATTCTTGATCTTGGGGATTTCGAAGATTGGGTGCTTCCTACAGCTTCTTGGAGAGTTAGTCTTCTTTCAAATAGCTGTATAGCTGCTTGAAGTGACTGAGGCTCTTTTTCAAAATATTCCTCCAAAATTGCATTGTGTCTATTTCTGTCCACTCCTGCTGCCAAGTACGTCATTGCTAAATTTTCTATCAAATCCGGAACTTGGATCATCTCAGCTCTAAAACGATTTAAATATTCTCTCAGACTTTCATTCGATCTTTGACGAACATTTACAAGAGAGGCCGTTAACTTTCTTCCTTTCTTGTTTGTAGAGAATCTTGACTTGAATTTTTCCTTCAAACTAGTCCATGACTTTATTGATCTTGCTGGTAGATTATTGAACCACATAAGAGCAGTGCCCTTCAAACACGTCGGGAAGAACTGACACTTCGCTACCTCATTATGTCCAAAGAAGGACATTCTTCCATCAAAAAGATTAACGAAGTCATAAGGGTCCGTGGAGCCATCAAACTGATCTATGGGTGGTACCTTAAGATCCCTGTTTATCTTAGCTTTTTCTATGCTTTTAATGAATGGACTCTCCGAAGAGATTTCAGTTTCCCCTGTGTGGGATTTTATGAACTCCTTGAACCTTAATATGTCCTTTGCAGATAAACTAGTTTTGTTTGATTCTCCCCCATCACTATCTTCATCCTCATCTACCGAGTACTCTCTGTCCTCATTTCTGGATTTACGTTTCCTTGATGAGAAAGAATCAGAGGATACCTCCATTTTAGAGTGCTTACTCCCCATAGATGTTCTCCATGAAGATTCATAGTTCTCTGTTTGATATTCAGAGGAGATACGACCGCCGGACACCTCATGGAGCTCTCTCTGTAACCTTATAATCTCTTTCTGCCTCCGAACCTTTTCCGCTAACATTTGCCTTTCTTCATCTAGTCGACGAAGCTCCTCGTCGAGGACAACGTGTCCTGACTGCTCCTTATAGTTTTCCTGATTCTGTCGTTGTTTCTTCATCTTTTCCAGATGCAATCGAGCATCGCTCGTGAGCACATGTTTCCCCTGTGGCGTTAGAACCAACTGGCGAGAGTCGTGCTTTAATCTATGAGGTCCGTTTAACGGATCTGAAAGAGCAGGACCAGGAGGAGATGAAAACAACGCTTGTGGATTCATCGGAGCTTTAGGTTTCGTATTTCGCTTCACACTCACCACATCCTGAGTGTTTGGAGCTAGTTGATTGTCTACTTCATCATTGTTCTCGGCCATTCTTCGTTATGGATCGAAGAATTAAAGTCGATTCAATGATAATTCAGGTCGATTTGTTGTTTCGGTGAGTTGTGTTTACTGTTTTTGAATTTCCGAAATTCTGTTTTTCAGAGGATAATCAAACCTCCTTCTAGCGCCATTGTTAGAGTAATAATATTAAAGTGCCAATCCTTTACAATGTTGGGGTTACACATATATTTATAGTGCTCTAAATGGGCCTTTATTTGGGCTAGACTATCTTAGTGGGCCTGAGGCCCAACAGATGGGTTGAACGGAAATGCAGAAATTGCATTGATGCTGGAGTTACAGAGACAGCAAAGCCAGCAGCAACTGAAGAAACAAAGAAGTAATATCAAGAGGTTAAAGACTAGAAGTTATTACAAAATTTTACCTCTTTATTTTATTCTTATCTAAATTATATTATGGGGATAAGTAATTGATGTTGCATAGAGTGTAGTAGACGATTAATGATTTAGGAAGTATTATCAGAACATGAAAAGGATACTTTTCTAAGCACCGGTTTTTTGAATGTATGTTCTCGTAGCTTTGGACATTTTACTAGTGTATTGTTGTAATAATATATGCAAACATTAATCTTAGTAGAAACTAGACGGCTACCACATTATCACCCTCTCCTACTAGTCATTTGTTTGGTGGTTGCACATTCAGACATATGCTTTTAGAAAGCATTGAAAAAGATACATGCAAAATCTTTATGTTTGCAAAGGCCTACTTGTAAACGGTTCTAGGAGATGAATTAAGAAGCTTGACAACATTTATATGTGTAACATCCCACATCGATAAGAATGAGAGTGTTTGGGGCCTTTATAGATACAAGTCAATAACTAATGTATACCAATTTGCTAGCATTTTTGGACTGACCTGTGGTGGGTTGTTGGGTCCGGTATGCATTCGGTTGTGGGCTTGGATGTTATAAATGGTATCAGAGCCGACTCTCGAAAGCTTGATTCGTCAAGTTGCCGGAGGTGGGGACACGAAGGCTGGTGGTATTATCCCACAATGGACAGAGATCCGGAGGTGGGGACACGAAGCCAAGCCGGTATTATCCCACAATGGCTAGGGAGGAACGATCTTGGACCTATGGGATTTCTGTTCGGCCTGACGAGGACGTCAGGAGTTTAAGTGGGGGAGTTTGTAACACCTCAGTCCCACATCGAGGAGATTTTGGACTTCTGTGCAGTTTATAAGGCAAAGTACTACTACTAAGTGCACCAACAAATCATGATCTTTTGGGGGCCTGTGGTGGGCTTGTGGATTACCCAAGTTGGCAGCATTTGGGCCAGTTTGCTTTGGCTTATTTCAGGATCGGAATCGGGACTCGACCCGATTTTCGAAAAAGACCCGGGATTTGACCCGGGTTGTCACATATATAAATGGTATCAGAGCTCTACCCGGCCGGAAGTGCAGAGGCACTGCCCGGGTTCCGAATGTGTGATTGTGGGCTCGTCGAGGACGTCGACCCTATAAGAGGGGGTGTTTGTAACATCCCACATCGATAAGAATGAGACCCTATAAGAGGGGGTGTTTGTAACATCCCACATCGATAAGAATGAGAGTGTTTGGGGCCTTTATAGATACAAGTCAATAACTAATGTATACCAATTTGCTAGCATTTTTGGACTGACCTGTGGTGGGTTGTTGGGCCCGGTATGCATTCGGTTGTGGGCTTGGATGTTATACTGAGGATTGAGGAATCTTACAAAGATAGCACTTTGATTATGCAGCTTTTGAGGGAAAATCTCACGTTATGGACTTCTGACATGCCTGATGATATGAAGAAGAACGGAAGATGGAGATCATCGGCAACAGCAACACTGGTGAAGCTGAAGACTCATTGAAGTTTGCATTCTTCAATAAATTGGACTGAGAACAAATTGTGTTATCGTTTATAAGGAAACGACTGGGATCCTCTCCACAATTGTTGTTGTTTAACTATGTTATTGTTCTACTCTGTAATGTAAATTTGTGAAGAAATCTGCAATTTTCTGAACCCACCAAGCTTTTACTCCCATGCTCTGTAATCTTGAGATTTGTAGTTGTAGAAATTTGTGTTTTTCTATTAAAAAAAATGGAACTGTGGTATGCCCCCTAGGCTTGTTGTTGAACTTGACAAATCCTGCTTTACACCAGCCAAATCTATTTTCATTTGATCTTCTTATTATGAATCTATATTAACTATTAAGTTAAGTAGTTTGAAAGTACCAAATAGAAAAACAATACATCCTACAAAACTCATAATTTCACTTCATATTCTAGGCTAATTTCTTTGAAGCTTGTACAGTTTCTCTTTGGGTACAAATTGGAATCCAAATCAACACACTCTTCTGTCCAAACAAAATCTCTACATATATTATAAATTATGCATTAATATTATCAAAATCTGATTTTTACATATATTATACAACTCACATTTTCCAACCTAAAAAATTAATAATTTTACTAATAAAGACATTTTTCTTATTCCTAAACTACAAAAGCCTGTAAGCAGCAACTTGATAACAATTTTATCAAAAATAAAAAGTTTATAATATGTGGGCTACATTAAGCCACACCACATTTGGGCCAACCAAGAACAAAACAAGACTTTTCATAACAACACAAAATAAACCCATAAAACTCAACCAACCAAAATTAAAAAAACCAACAATCTCACCCTCTTTATCCTTTGTAAGTAACGTATACATATTACATACACATATAAACACATTTTCAATAACCACCTCTCCTTTACCATCTCCTTCTCTCTACTCTGTACACAAGGTGTTAAGAGTGAGAGCAAAATGGAGATGGCTATTGGAATCAATAATTCTATCAAACCCACTTTTTGTTTGAACCCCATTAGAACAAGAAGCTTTAATTCCACAAGCCCATTTGTAAAAACCCAATCTTTTGCTCGTTCTTTGTGTTTAAACAAGAAGGGTTTGTTTAATGGGTGTTTTAGTAAAAACCCAGGTCTTAATTCTGTTAAATGCTCTGTTTCTGAAGTTGCTGACACTGATACTGCAGCTGCTGATGCTGCTGCAGCTACTGGTATGTGTTTGTGTGTGTGTGTTCTTGATTGGTATTTTACTTTCTTTTTATTGCTGTTTATGTGATCTTTGGGAAAGTTCAATATTTGTGTTATGATGAAATTGAAATCCTAATTGGGGAATACAGTGCTATTTTTTTTTTCTTTTTATAACTATGTATTTGATTAATTTGCTTAGCAATATGAATTGTTTCGGAAGGTGGATACTTTATTCATTATGTAATTGTAAATGTTGAGAAATGAGTAATTAACTTAATGTGCTATGCTGATGAATATGAATTGTCGCGTAATGAGTAGTTACAACTTGGGTTGCTAGCTAAAGTAGCTTATGCCATTGCCATGCTAGCTATAAGAGACTTGTGATTAGAAGAAACCAATTGCACATGGTTAATTATATGTAGAAATACGTGGAAAAGAATGGAAAGGAGGTACGCTACACCGCTTCTGGATGTAGACATTTGCTTGTGATTGTGGGGAAATGTGCTACTATTTTTTTTACGTTTTTCAGTTCTAGCAAAAAATGTAATTCAAATTAGTTATGACTTATGAGTAGATGTTGAGTTCCTCAATCTCCTACAGCTTACAACTCTACTTTTGATCTTGACTCAAATATCTGCTACATACATACATAATGTTTTTGCTATGCAACTGTTTTATGTGCACCTGTATACCAATCTTAACTAAAGTATCACTTATTGATCACTCTATTCACTGCTTTAGAGAGGAGGAGCAAGCTGATGAGGAGAAGCGACATAAGGAATATAGCAATTGTTGCTCATGTAGATCACGGAAAGACAACACTGGTGGATTCCATGTTGAAGCAAGCAAAAGTACTCTTTTGGAAACCTTTTATATCTTTTGTATTTTACATGATATTAGTAAATTAAATGTGTCACTTACATGATTCATCTGAAATATATATATATATATATATATATATATATATATATATATATATATATATATATATATATATATATATATATATATATCCTATGCCCTGCATGATCCATGTGCAATATGTTGGTAGTTCTTTAAGACCTACTGTATTGAATTAAATAAATATTATTGCACTCAAAGGTACATATCATATTAGCTATGTAAAGACCGTGTCATTTGCGTTATATCTGTAACTGATATCTTTGGAAGCTGTTATCGCATCATAGTTCACAAAATTAATCTTGTATTATTTACTAATGAAGAATACTTTATCCTATCTTAATTAGGTTTGTATTTGTTGAAAATACTACACAATAAAACCTGTGGACATGAACTTTAAAGTAAGATAATATATTTATCTGACTAAAAGGAGCAAAATTGTACCCTACATGTAACAAAGAGGCTTGTTCTGATGCCTATATACTTTTTTTAGAGATCTCAAGGGTTTCTAGCTGATGCCTTGTGCTGAGGCATTAAATATGGTTGTGGCATTTTGACAAGTACAACTGAAAGGGTGTTTAATCATTTACTTAGCTCTCTGTTGTATTCCACAGGTTTTTCGTGACAACCAAGTTGTTCAAGAAAGGATAATGGACTCAAATGATCTGGAGCGTGAAAGGGGAATTACTATACTAAGCAAAAACACGTCAATCACTTACAAAGATACAAAAATAAACATTATCGATACTCCAGGACATTCTGACTTTGGTGGAGAGGTGGAACGTGTCCTAAATATGGTGGAGGGTGTTCTGTTAGTGGTAAGGCTCTATACATTCGGGTTCTTTGTATTATACAGATATTGTCTCTAGAATAATTTGCTTTCTCATCTTGTAACGTAGTCTGACAGTGTGCAAGTGTTCTGTCTAATGTGCATGAGAAGGCATTATGTTTTTTCATTTTTGTTGGTTGTGAAGTGAAACTATACTCCAGTTGTCAAGTTGATTTTGATAAAACTCTTTAATAAACTTCTTCTCGAGTTGAAATGGTTGTGTAACAGTAAACTTGTGCACTCTTTTGTATTGTCCACACCACTAACTATTACCAGATTGACTTTTAGGTCTACCATTAACATTTTATGGTGTTTACTTATTACCTGTGATAAAATGTCACTTAAATATATGATGTCATTTTTAAAACTTTCATGTTTGTCTGATTTCTGAATGAGTAATTCTTAATGCTTTTGTTTTAGTGATCATCCAACAGACAAATTGACATCACATTATTTGTAGGTTGACTCTGTTGAGGGCCCGATGCCACAAACAAGGTTTGTTTTGAAGAAGGCTCTGGAATTTGGCCTTGCTGTTGTTGTTGTAGTTAATAAGATCGACAGAACCTCTGCTCGTCCCGAATTTGTTGTCAATTCTACTTTTGAACTCTTCATTGAACTCAATGCATCTGATGAGCAGGTAGTGGAAACTTTTTAGTCCAGATCTACAAAGTCTAAAACTATGTATGTTAAATTACTGTCTGTCTGAAGCTGACATGGACATAAAGCTGATATTGGAGTAGATGATAGGCATGAAGAAGGCTATAATGGTCTAGAAGGAAAAGAAGGGGTCTAATTTTACTATCTAAAGATGTTTTCATTATTTGATATACTAAACCTTGAAGGATAGCAGACTATTGCCTCTGAACTTTCAAACAGGGGTTGAAAATGTATTATCACTAATTATGGAAAATTGATCATAACTATTATTTTCATTTTCTGAAAACTATCATTTTGAAAAGATACTTGATGTCCTGGTAAATCAGGATGTATTATTTATTCTTCATCTGATTTCTGTTATGTGCAGTGTGACTTCCAGGTAATTTATGCAAGTGGTATAAAGGGAAAGGCTGGACTTGTTCCTGATAATTTGGCAGAGGATCTCGGGCCTCTTTTTGAGACCATTATTCGATGCATACCAGGGCCACATATTGACAAAGATGGTGCACTTCAAATGCTTGTAAGTGACTATGTGATGCATCTTTTCACCTAAGTCACTCGGACTCGGGTACGGAGTGTCGGACACGACACGGATCCGAGTGTCGGATTCGAAAATTCTGAAATTTTAGGACACGGGGACACCGTCCAAAATTTGGACACGGGTACGGGGACACGGCAAATATTTTTAATTAAATTATTAATTTTATATATTAAGAAAAATAATTATACTGATTTCAGTCGATTTGTAATATTTTCATATATTTCTTTTTGAAAAAATGATAATTTTAAAGTAAACTAAGCAAGAAATCAGAAGTAGTGTACAACTGTACATTAAGCAAAAAATATTTGTAGTCAAATCATGTTTTAAAGTAATAATAAATATTTGTTTTCTTTTGTGTCGTGGAAGACAGCTGTAGTCAAATCTTTTCTTTAAAAATGAATCTGGACAAAGGACTGTCCAGATACATTTCTTATACAGTACATGGTTTATACATACAATATATACATACACAGGACGTCCTTCAGCATTTTTGGGCATGTCTTCCTCAAAACAACCTCATCTCTCATCGTCTTCAGTTCTCCACCTTGTTCTTGCCCTTTTCATGTGATATCTTTGTCATAATCTACCTCTAAAAGATGACGACTTTTCTCCGGCGACCTTCAAATTTCTCCGGTGACGGAAAAGAAGTGTCGGTTATTCAGATGGCGAATCCGCCCCGTATCCCGGGTCGTGTCCCCTGTCGTGTCGGGTCGACACGGGTACGACGGCCGGAAATGACGAGTCGGAGTAACGAAGCTTTTCACTGCAAAGCCATGTCATTGCCATGTCGTAACATTGTAACTATGAAATATAGTATATTAATGAACAGAAACTGCTCTCGTTTTAGATTGGCCTTTAGCCTAGTTTCATAAGTGAAGCAGAAGATCAAGATTTGTCCATTATACTGAAGAGTTCAGAATGTGAAATAAACACTTACAACAAGCACAGAATAATTCTTAAACTTGCTGATTGACTATAACCTTGTAGGGATCTTAAGTAACTTTATACATGTGTGTTGGCACAGGGGGATCACTCCTCAACCACATCATGCAACCCGTTGCGGATGCCACACTTTCCTAATTTTTGTATCACAGAATCTGATAAGGCTGGACAATAAGCTAGATCAGCTTGTCTTTTCTAGCCATACTGAAAGGATGGTTATGAGTTATAACTAAAAGACAAAACTCGCTCTGGATATGCAATCTTATTTACCACAATCAAGCAAATTTTCGATTTTTCCGTCGCGCATCATACAAATTAAGCCCCCTCATCAGGGCTGTTTCACATCCTCCTTCGTTGTCCAAGATATACTGTTCTACGAGAAAAATCATTTTGGAAATCTGCTGCCAAAAGTCCCCTTACCAGCCTGCCCTCTTTCACACCCAACATGCATAAATAAAGATTATGCAAGCTAGGTGCGGGTGGTTCAGTTATAATAGACCCAGTATTGGTGGAAGATACTGACCCGTTTTTTGATATTTGTAGGACTATTTGTCAACTACCAAATACAACTTTAGATCTAAGCTTATTCTAGTGAGCAATCTACCCAACAGGAAGTGCCCCAACAGTAACACACCTTCTCTTTCCAGTGGGAGGCAGAGGACGGGGGTCCTGATCCTTTTCTGGAGGAAGTGTGTGTGAGTCAATATAAAAATAAGATGTGTAACTACCAAAACTATTGTTACCTCTCATATTACGTTGGATCGATAAACATATACAAAGTATTTAATAATCTTTTTGAGCAATTTTGAACAATAGATAACTTGAGTTATTTAACAAGAAAAGAAGTAGAAACTTGATATTATCTGCCATGAAAGAAGTACATCTTTTGATTGATATAAAACATATTCTTAATTTTACAATGAGAACATCCCCACCCCCCTGATATAATGATTTCTTCCTCTGGCAATCTATCTTGCAGTTAGTAGTGGTAATATTATATGATATGTACAGGAAATTTATGCTGAATATTGTTACTTCTGAAAAACCATTGTAGGCAACAAATACCGAATACGAGGAACACAAAGGAAGGATTGCTATTGGACGTCTGCATGCTGGAGTTCTGACCAGAGGAATGGAAGTTCGGGTAAGATGCACCGCACCTACTTCTGCTTTGGTTCAATTAAAGTTTTTGCCCTAATCATTTTATTCATTTCTATCGAATCATTACAAGTTTATATTGAAGCCCCCCCCCCCCCCCCCCCCCCAATTTTGTTAGAATCAGATCAACTGCTTTAAGAGAGAGTTAGGTTAGGTTGTTAAGCAAATAGGAATAGCTCTTTACAAGTTACCAGTTCAACATGACACAATATTGTACGATAATTACTTTTATTTTTAGAAGTACCAAAGAGATTGTAGTGATATATGTATTTTCTTCTCTGGAAATCACTACTACTTTAGACAAGCTTTTTCTTTGCTGTTCACCAATCATTAAAGAATTTTTCTGAAACATCCTCAAATCTCCAACAAATATATATCCAAATACGCGGAATCCATTGTATTTGTGAGAAGTATTTGATATAGTTACGGGGACAACATTGTAATAGAAGCTTATTACAACTCGTAGTTTCATTTCATTATCAAGAACACAGATGCCATCTTATCTAACATTGATTGGGGCCTGGGGGCCATGACAAGTACTTGTCATAATCTCTTCTAGATTATCTTAACTGATCTGATATTTTTTCTTTGAATTGAAACTTCGATTCTGTTTCATGTTTTTGTCTGAAAACATCCATGCATAAGTACGTGCCTCTACCATTAATTCCTCAGATATTGTCCTAGAGAAGCCAGCTGTTTTAAAATTTTGTTCTAATTGTCTCCGCAATTGTAGGTATGCACCCCAGATGATGCATGCAGATTTTCAAGAGTTAGTGAACTTTTTGTGTATGAGAAGTTTTATAGGGTTCCTGTAGAATCTGTGGAAGCCGGTGATATCTGTGCGGTCTGTGGTATCGATGATATTCAGGTAGAACTCTGCTTTCTTATATAGACAAATGACTGCTTTTTAAAAATCCTAAATTTACTCTACAAACTAATGCAAGAAACTTGTTCTCTATACTCAGATTGGGGAAACAATTGCTGATAAGACTTTCGGGAAGCCTTTACCTGCCATTAGAGTCGAAGAACCAACAGTGAAGATGGCTTTCTCTATTAATACGTCACCATTTGTAGGCCGTGAGGTGTGTGAAAATAAGTATCTGGGTACACGTTTTGCTGTGTACAATCATATTTTGCAAGTACTTTCTAATTTTCTCCAATATTTGCTGACTGTGGAAGTCACATGGTACATCCTTACATATTATGTACATTTTCTTGGTATACTACTTGTTTACCTTTTGAGACGTTTTAAAACTTGTGTTGTTTGTGTGAAATTTGTATCTCGACTAGAGCTTGCCGCCACTCTGCCTTTTACATGATTTAAGTAGTCAGTCTCATTCTATGTTACTATATTTAAATGCCACATTAATAAACCATTTCTTGGTGCACCTTGTGCCTGTATAGTTATGACCTGGTTGCAGCATGTTTCCTGCTGATGTCAATATTTTTTGTTTTCGTAGTAAGCATAATGGCCTTTTCAGGGCTCAAGTGACATGCTCTCTATTATTTTGTAGGGGAAATATGTTACCAGTAGAAACTTAAGAGACAGGCTCTACCGCGAGATTGAGCGAAATTTGGCTATGAAAGTTGAAGATGGTGAAACTGCGGATACATTTCTTGTTAGTGGACGTGGTACCTTACACATTACTATACTTATAGAGAACATGTAAGGAGTTCGTATTTCCTGACTTTAATTTATCTGTTCATGTTTTGACTCGTATTGATGTTCTTCACACATGTTATTTTGGTGACACAAATTTCAGGCGAAGAGAGAATTACGAATTTATGGTTGGACCTCCTAAAGTTATCAACAAGAGAGTAAATGACAAATTGCTGGAACCGTATGAGGTGAGTGCTCATTGTTATGGTTTGTATAATAGTTGGAATGGGGATATACTGATTCCTTCAACTTCAAATGTATTTGGTCATCGTACAGTTTCTAGTAGCATGCCTCTGTGTTTCCTCAAATAATAGGGACATGATTTCAACTGAAGAAAGTATTTTCCTTCTCTTTCTTCTTAATCTGGATCGATCGAGTGTCGAAGCCTTTATAAGGAGTGCTTTGGATAAGGGTTCGATCAAGTTTTAGTAACTGCAGTATAGCCTCAATATTAAAAGTGGTGTCCAGACAGCTACACCAGAATAGATTTAAATAGATCTCTTGTTTAAAAATCTTTTTTGCTGCCAAAACTGTAGACTGCATGTAGAACCATTACAAAGTACTAACTGTGGTAACCTTTATCTGTATGTAGAGGGGGTTGAGATAAAGCATAACCTAGATTGTACAAGGGTTTTAAGAATAGTTGCATTTTTTTTAAATTCTGTACCGTGGTAAATGTCCGAGGAATGACAAGGAGACGCTAAATTATGGTCGCAATTGCAAATCAGAATGTATTGCAGTATTAGTATTTGAATGCACACTTAGATATTTATGTTACGAAGATGTATTATTTTTAAGTTTCATATGCGGCAGCTCCTGAATCAGATTCTCTATATGGATACTTGCAGATTGCCTCTGTGGAGGTACCTGAAGCACACATGGGTTCGGTGGTTGAGCTTCTAGGAAAAAGACGAGGCCAGATGTTAGATATGCAAGGGCTAGGGTATGTGAAAAGACTAATTTTGTTATATATGTGGTTTATACAACATTATGTTCTGGATTTCCATTATAGTAGATGTTGAATTACAAAATGAAGAATTTATGTTCTAGCTTCTGCACTTGATCACAATTCCGAGATTTTACTCAGATAGTTCTTCCATTTTAAAACATGTGTTATCATGTTGAAGAGTCGCTTGCATATTAGATTGTTTATACTGTCAAAATAAAGTAGATCCCTCACTAGAAACAAAGATACCAACGTATTAAACATAAGTAAAGAAAATCCTTTCTGGATATGATGACATAGGATTAGACTGTGATATGGTGATTATTGCTAAATGCTTTGATTCCTTCATATGGACCATTGCCTGATTCTTTGGCATTTTGGCAGAAACATTGCATCCACAAGCAGTAATTTGTTTGATGTCGTAATATTATTGCAAGAAAATATGTCAAATGTTTTTTGTCATGTCTGATTGTAAATTGCTATCTTTTGTCTTTTTTTGGACATGATTTGCACTATTTGCTCTTCATTTTAAACAAATGTCCTTTTACTTGTTCGCTGAAGGAAAACAAAGAAAAACATTGTCCTTTTGTCCTAATATCTGCAAGATTATAAAAAAATCGCTTTTTCTCAATGTACTAGGTCCGAAGGAACGACATTGCTTAAATATAAGATACCAACTCGTGGACTTCTTGGACTGAGGAATGCAATTTTGACGGCTTCGCGAGGCACAGCAATTCTCAACACAATATTTGATAGCTATGGACCCTGGGCTGGTGATATATCTACACGCGATCAGGGGTCACTGGTAAGTATATGTTCAAATGATAGCAAAAGTCATGGTATGTAATAAATGTTTGAGAGGTTGGGTCTTTAGTCCATTTCTTGTCCATGAGATATAACGTTGATTGGTTATAGGTTGCTTTTGAGAACGGAACCACTACATCTTATGCTCTATTTAGTGCACAAGAAAGAGGACAGCTGTTTGTTAGCCCCGGAGCCGAGGTATATAAAGGTATGATTGTTGGCATTCATCAGCGGCCTGGTGACTTAGCATTGAACGTGTGCAAGAAAAAGGCTGCTACAAATGTGCGTTCCAATAAAGAAGTAACAGGTGAGAAACCTCTTAGTTACGTTGACAGAAAGTTATTAACTTCAATTAGGGACAGAAAATGAGGGTTCACTTCCTAGTAGCCCTGAGCTCCTTGTTTTTTAATTGTTCCTTCCACTATGCTTCTGCCTTGTAGTTTATATATTTAAAATCAGTAGGAATGTAAAAGTGAGTGCCGAGTTCTGTCTTGTTGCACCTAATAATTAATATTTTCCTAATGGATTGTGCAGTGGTTCTTGATACACATTTGGAGTATAGTTTAGATGACTGCATAGAGTACATTCAAGAGGATGAACTAGTGGAAGTCACTCCCCAAAGTATCCGAATGCTAAAGAACCCAAAGATGGGAAAGAAATCTCGGTAAGCTTACATGGAAACATTTAGAGGATTTATCGGCTTTGCAAGGGCGCCAAATTCACAGCCTGATGATCCATGCCGTGACACAATATAAACATTCTGACCACAATTACTTTGGTCTTCTGGAGTTGGCTCCTATTAGCATAAAGAGTTGTGAGCAAAGTCAGGTATGTTGAGTTTACACATTCACGAAGGTGCATTCATTTTTGCCTACTCGATCGATGGATGTATATAATAGCATGAGAGATGTGAACAGAGTTGTATACTTGATGAGATTTCGTAGTTTAGTATTGATTTTGAGAACCAGGAAAAGTGATTTCTTGGATCTTCAAGGTTCTCTTGTACTTGGCTAAAATGATACGGAATAGTAATTTTGGCATTATGAATAAAATGAATGAAAGTTCTAGAGGATTTCTATCTATTTAGTCAGCTGTCCAGGTAAATAGACTGGCACTGCCTTGTACTAAATTCGTCCCATAGAGTTGTCTCATTGCCTAATTGTTTGTCTGCCAACACACAAATTGGTCAGCAAAACATGATTTTAAATCAACAAAATTACAGAAGTATGTAGCAGTGCACGATGAATATTCACATAGAGAAAATGCCCAAAATGACACAAAAATGAGGGTTGGATGTCCAAAATAGCACTTCTGGAAAAACATGCCCGCGCCTGGCACTTACATCACGCATCTGCTGTATGCGTTAGGGGGTAACGCATGTTAAACATGCGTTACTCGTGTTTTTGTGACACACCCAGCAGATTCAAACATATAAAACGCAACAGTATCATGCGTTAAGGGACAAGGGTGTAACGCAAGTGCGTGATGCGTTACACCCATAACGCAGCACGCACTTGCGTTACACCCTTAACGCATGTGTTGTATGCGTTACGCATGTTGGAAACAGCTGGGGGATGGAAATTACACGGGTAACGCATGTATGAAATGCGTTACCCCCTAACGCACACACTACTTGCGTTATGTAAGTGCTAGTGCGGGGAACACTTTCCAAAAAATGTCATTTTGGGCATTTTTCCCCAAAATTGTGCTATTTTGGCACTTCACCCTATTCACATAATTGACAAACAGAGACAAACTAAAACTTAATAACAAGTCCCTCCATAGGCAATATAAGAGCTAAAAAGGAAAATTACAATGCAAACTTTGATGGTCTAGCACTACAACTGTGATGAACTAAAAGAATTCGTATTTCATATTCAGTTGTTAGTGGAGATGCCTCATTGGATCATAATTCATGGTTACCTATAAATACAGTTAGTGTGTGTGTATAATATTATATAAATATGAACAAAATATACGAAGGAAACAATCCATGAAAGTTGGCTTGACTTTGGTCTGGTGACATCTACCAAATGAGCAGAGTAGGCAACCGGGCACTGGCTTTGTCATTTTCAGGTCATTTGTTTTTTCTGATCAATTTGGATTTTTGCTTAGTTTTAACCCAACTTGTACTTTGTTCTTATACCCAAATTACAAGTCCACTTTCCTTTTTTATCCACACCAATATTCTAAAAATCATAACTCGAATCAACTTGATGAGCCTACCAAATTATGAATACTCGAAATGAGTATCCAGATCAAAAATCAAATATATTAAACAATTAATTTTATAAAATAAAATTATATATATATATATATATATATATATATATATATATGTTTAAATAAATCACATATTACTATAAAATTGAAATTAACTAAAACAATGCATAATACTCATATTTTTATCAGTATTCATTTTCATAAATAACAAAAATAAAATTAATAATTCCAATTTATACTCGAGGGTTTAAACTTGAAAATAAGATGAGTTTTAAATTCAAATAGATAAAAATCATCAATTTTATACATAATCAGATATGTATATACATAGTGAGATGAGTAAATTTTGGAAGATTTTTGATAAAATAATTAGATTATTACGTGATTTAATGTTTTTTTTATCATTTTTCTAAATTTTTTAATATTGAATCTGAGTTGGACCGAATTATATCAAGTTGACCTAAATTAAGCTTAAAATCGAGTTATTATCCAAATAATATAAAATCAACTCAAAAATGAATCCGAATTCAAATACTCAATCAAATTATCAGCCGAGTCGATCAATTTTTAGAACACCAATCCACACTAATAAGAGTGTTAGTCTATATAGAAGAATAAAATAATAAGGCAATGACATTCTTGTTAAATAATTATGCCAATACTGGGTTTAGGCGGTCCACGAGGAGGGTGATTGCCCTTTCTACCCACTTTTTATTGTGGGGGAACCAAAATACCCACCGCTGGAAGGAACCGCCCTAAATACCCAACTGATACGCCTCAGGAAGAGGCGTGACTTCAGTTACGCCAACCGAAATAACGTATCCAAAGGATACGTTTAATTTGCTGCTGAACCGCCCTCCACATACGCCAACACGTCCCACGTATCAAGTGATACGCCTTCTGAAAGCGCGCATCTTACGTCAGAAATGACGTAAGATACGCGGTTCCAACATGCGTATCACTTGATGCGCATGTTCAAACGGCGCATCTTAAGTCGTCTTCGTCGCTTGCACAGTCGCCGAGAAACACGATTCCGGCTTGTTTTTTGTTCGTCTCCGTCCGTCCAAATCACAGAGTTTCGAACCACATAATATATATCATTCGAACCGCAAATCGATGCTCTACACGAATATACCAATTTCATTGCATTTGGTTTACTAAATTAGATTCGCCCAAAATGGCGATTTTTATCGCCGTCGACTTTCCGACATCGTCTTTCACGCCCCTGCGGGGCCATAGGAGATGAACGGAGATTGTGAAGATTAAGGACAACAGCTTGTGGTCGATTTGTGGTCGATTTGTGTTCGTTTCGAGGTGGAATAGCCTCGTAATCGACGATTTCAGTCGATGGCGATGAAGTCGCCGGCAAGAGCTCTCCCCAGACGACCGGACTTGCATACAAATTCTGGCGATGAACAGTGCCCGGATGCGCCTTCCCAAACGGCGCATCCCGTGAGCAATTTGGTCGATGTTCCCGCATCTGGGCATTTTGGACAGTGGGTAGGGGATTTTTGGGTATTTTGGGCATTCTTTCCCACGAGGACTACTTTAACAGATATGAAATTTTAATATATTCCATCGAATTTTAATATTTTCACACTCTTGGTAATGTGAAGTACCTAAACAAATTTTTTTAAAAAATCCTTGTAATGTTGAGTTAATAAAATGAAAAATTTTAATAGATAAATTCATATGAATGTACGTAAAATTTATATCATTAATTACAGAAGTTTTTTGAAAAATATTACTATAAAAAAAGTTTTTGTAAAAATATGATTTTTTTAAAAAAAAATAATTAAAAAATACGAATTTTTTAAATATGATTTGCTACTTTACAACCTCATATGTAACTGTTTGCAATAAGTTGTGTAACTTTCACAAGGTTATTTTCTTTTTCCCGAATGTTGCCCCGCGATTCCCGAATGTCGCCCCGCGATGTCTAGTTTCGCCTAAAACCAGTCAACACTCCGTTCCGTTCGATCATCGCCCTGCGCAAAGGTTAGATGAATGTAAACAACACACACAAACGTTTGGGAATAATCCATACTAGAATCGTTTTGCCCGCGCTATGCGCGTGCTATTGTTTATTACATTAAAATGAATGTAATTTGCGTTAAATTTTCTTTCTAAAAAGTTATATTTGTTAAGGTGTAATTAAGGTGTTATGTTTTTGTTATTTTGCGTTGTGAAAAGTTATTCTTTTAGAAAATTGAAGTGACTTCCGGACAATGTTTGATAACGCCATCTTTGTAGAAGATCTATGATTTCAATCATCTCTTCAAAAATTTTATCATCTTGTATGATATCACTCAAACCGTTGATCATTCCTTTCCTGTTATCATGGTTGAAAAGGATGTTACATACGTAATATAAAAAGCTTGATGGAAAATGTCCAAGCTCTGTCCCGTTGCTTTGAAGAACTGATAGTTTTTGATTGATATTATGATCATCTCGCAAGATTGAGTAGGTACATTTGATGAAAACTACTTGAGCATTACCAAGAGCTGCTGCCATTTTTATAAATGATCGAAAGTTTGGGTGGTACACAGCTTCGGGAAAGTATTTGAAAAGATTTACATGAGATAGTAATTTTCTATTATATTCCAGACTTTCGTCCTGTGCAACCATACGATGTAATACCAAAAAATTGAAAAAATCAACCTTTGAGAACAACACTCCGAGAACTTCTATAGGCAACATTTTCAACAAAGACATGTTTTTCAAAAATTGGAATAGACAATTTCTACTATACTGAAATTGCTAAGATTATATTGTAAAGTAAGGGGATAATGTAATGGTAACAAAAGGTTGTGTTAATAAGTGTTATTTATACTACTGTATAGGATGAATAAGAAATGAACAGGTAGAAATATTTATTAATTTGGATACTGTGAAATCAAGGTTAATTGTATTGCAATTCTATAAGACTTTGTCTATGAATCTATGTTGTAATTCAAGGCATGATCAGAATTCGAAGAGTTAAAATACGTCAAAGAACGTAGGTGTAAAACATATAAAATAAATTGATTTTTATGAACTATGTTGAAGTATGTTGCACATTCATGAACTATGGTGCATATTTGGGTGCTAAAAATGCCATGTTCTACAACCAAGCAGTTGAATTCTTAGGGAGTGTTATATCTTATGGTCGAATTAAGGTTAATTTTTACTTTTTGTCTTTCATTACCCAGGTTGTGTTTAATAGTCTATGTAAGTCAAACAATGTACGACTATGGATAATGGATTTGGTTTGTCTCAAGCAAGCTATCTTGGAACCTGTAAATTTTATTTCGATCAATTGGCAACGTGTTCTTATCAGATGAATAGTAGAAGTATCTTAGGTGATTATTATCAATATTCCTGGATAGGTATATTTATGTTATAGGTAGTATAGTATGTTTAAGATGCAAGGTTCTTTGTGTCGTGGATGACTTTTGTGTACATACGTTTAGTAAGTATGACCTCAAAAAATATGTGAAAAAGGTAATTTTGATCAATCTAATATGTTTTTTGAGCCAAATTTATGAGCACATGTCGATGGCAAAATGAAAAAAAATAATCGGATAATGACTATCAATTGCAAAATCATAGTAATTTTGTAAATAGATTATTGAATATTTAATGCAGAACTTGATAAAGGTTTTTATGGTCTCAACAGAAATACGATAAATAAATTAGAAGCCAAATAACACAAAAGAGAGGAAATCATTCCAACTGCAAAGATGTTGAAGTTAACTTTTCCAACGATCCCACTTTGAAGGTATTTGTTCCAACAGCACTGGACAACATTCTCGAGACAAATTCATTCCTGCCATTTCATAAACAGAGTATAATGTTCAGTGGATAAATTTTAATGACAAAGATTAGTATTAGATATGTTATTTTGAAACTTACTCGTTCCTTTTTGATGTTTTTAATCGGAACATCTGAGATATCAGTCTTTGTTTCTATGTTCTCAACATCAACATTGTTAAGATTTGACATATTATCTATCACGATATTATCAATCTTCCTTTTTGCTGGCTTCATTGTTGTTGATTTCTCAGTATCCGGAGTGTTAAATTGAGAAAGTGAAATAGATTGATTTTCAGACATAAAATCAGATTGCTGTGCCTACAAATTATCAATTTAGTTTGTTAGTTTGTTTTCAGTATTTTGTTGAGGAAATGATCACTAAGGAACAGAAAAAATTGCATAAAAAAACTATAATGTACCTCAGAAGTTGGACAGGGAATTGTGCTACTATCTGTTTGCTTTTGAGTGTTGTCAACAATCTCAAAACCTTCAAAAATATCAATTGCATTGTACATGCACGATCTTTGTTTGACATTAGCCTCTGTTAGTTTCATAGTGCAAGTGTATTGCTTCCCTTCTATTGATTTGAATATTTCTGGTAAACTACCCTTATTTCCTGACTGCACAAACAACACTATGGCTTATTTAACATAAAGTAGAAAAATGAGAAATGTGTCATGGTTTATTTACCTTATTCTGCAAATTCACAACTTCATATACATTTTTCCCAATAATTCGATGAACCTCTCGATCAAACAACACTATGGCTGCACCTCCAGATTCATCCTCAACATTCACGCATAGCCTGAAACTGCAGACATGAAAAAATTGAATGAAATCTATGTGATATGGTTCCATAATAAATAATAAAGTTGTTGTGGATATTAACAAATTATATAAAATACAAATTTGAAACCTTTTCTCTGGAACAGGTATGATACGTTTGCATTCGTCACATTGATATTCTTCTTCTTCTACTATTTTCAGTCCATCGTGACCCTTGTTGCAGACATAATACCACCACTTCTTCCTTTCCTCAATATTAATAATTTTAACTTGGCACATTACATGTTTCTGCAAATGCCATACAGTCCAATATTCTTATCATGAATTAAGCAAATAAATAAGATTGTAAAAGGAATTAATCATATAATTACATCAATGAATTCAGATGGCAGCTTTTGTATGCTTTGCAAAGTCATGATTTGAGGATTTTCAACAATTGGTTCTTCGGGAACAGATAACTTGTAAGCACCATTATTGTATCTACATTGAAGACATATTATTTAGTTCAATAAAAGGAGCTTAATCACAGGTTTTATATGTATTAATATAATGCAATTTACCTCTCTCTGAGGTGTTCAACAGCAGGAATATCGTAATTGACAAAAAACCTTGTTGGGCTGAGGTTTGAAAGTTGCACCTCATCTGCACATGGTGATAATACATTTCTTAATGTTAATACACAATTCCAAGTTAGTGATGAATTTTTTGGATAAATTTGTTTTACGTATAAACATGAAGCACTAAAACATGAACTCACTCTTGTATAAGTTGTATCGACAACTTGAAACAATCACTATAATAGGCTTCTCATCCTGATCTTTCAAGGCTGCATCAAATTGAATAGCAAATGCATCCCAGAAGCAAAACCTCGCTGTATGTCTTTGCCAGTTTTAAATAATATCATTATCTTGTTTTAGATTCATATATTCTATGTTGCATTGTTCTATAATAGATATTTTGATGAACAAAGACATTGTCAATTTTAGCATGTGTACCTGCCATCTGTCAGACTGAATCGCAGTTGAGTCTGTTCAACTTCATTTGTATTTGTGATCTTTCTAATATTGTAATCTGAATCTACCAAGAAGCCAATGACATCTGTGTATGGACATCATTACAAATATAAATATTTACAGAGATTTCAATATGAAGTAGAAAAGACAAACATAAAAATCAAATTTTCACAGACCTATCAATTGAGTTTTTGGCAACGTCTGCGGTAACGATGGCAACTCAGCAAAGTTGTAGAAATCGAAAACATTCTTTGCTATCATGTGATCATAGTTTTCTAGAGGTTGCATTTTGGTTTTGTTTGAGAACCACAACTGCTTTTCAGATTGAATACATTTGATTGACTCTTGACGATAAATCTTCACTTGGACATTTCGTATTGTATATATTTTACCTTCTACAATATCACACTTTATATCTTGAATATTATTTGGCCATATGAATGCATGGATGCGAGCATGCTACATAAGATAGTAATATAGAAATGTTATTTGAGTATAGCAGAGGAAATGACTAACAAATAATATATTTAGCACTAAAAAATACACAACATTCAAAACAAATTTACCTTGTCATCAAGTAGGAGCAAGTTTTTTCCTTTGAATTCCCTACCGCCTTTCAGACTATAACTGTCCCACTCACGCACAAGTCTTACTCTTAAATTCCAATCAGTCCTCGACTCTTCAAGAGAATCTATGGTATCAAACATGTTCATTCTGTTCCTGTAAAGAAAATGACCTTATTAGCGTAAGATATTTTATCATATTACTATGTGTTTATAATGAAAAACAGGAGAATAAAGAAATTTTTTCAAAGAACCCGTAAGAATGATGTAAACCGTGGTAGAATTGAGTTTCGAGAGAGGCAAGATATGATGTACTGGGCGTATGTCTTGACTTAATATATATAGGGTTAACATATTCAAGAATATATGGAAAATATAATTAACTCCTTGATTTATGATTGACATATCCTAGAAGATATGGGAAACACAAAAGACTCCTTGATTAGTGTTGCTGACAACAAACTTTGAATAACTAATTTTGTTAAGCATATCCTCAAAACAAACTTATCAATAACAAATTTTGGTATTGTGCAACACCTTCTCTTCACCGACATTTAGTTTTTTCTAAATTTTTTTGGCTAAAGATCTATATGATTTTCTAAATGTATTTGTTTGTTGGTAATTAAATGCTTGTTGGCAAAAATTTGTAATAAAAATTGTTTTTGTACATTGTACAATTTCAAATAAAAAGTTTTTCCTGTTTGTATAATTTGGTAAGACTGACATTTTACTCTCTGGCATTCCAACCGTTGTTTGCAAAACAAAACACATGGACATTATTAGTCCTTTGCAAAACACCGTCCTTTTCAAAACAAACCACATGGATCATCAATCAAAAATAACTCCAAAGTTTGTTGCGTATCTAAGTGAAGAAAAATTTGCACTAAACAAACTGGTAAGAAAGGTTGGTTGTATATTGTCTGAATTTATGTCATTTTTAATATTATTCATTTTTCTTTGTAGTCAATCCCAGACTTATTTTTTGATGAGCATCAGAGTGGAATTAGATCAAATGTGGAATTGATATTACGTGATGGAAGCAAAGTGTATGTAGCATTCGATAAATCTGAAAAAATCTTTTATGGAATACAAAAATTGTTGGAAAGAATTGGATGCACGGTTGATTGTTGTCTTTTATTTGAGTATTTTGCAAATTCTCGTTTTCGTGTTTACATACTAAATATTGGAGGATGTGAGATTGAGTATCCTGGATGGTCAAATTCTGTTAAAGACATAGTCAAGTTAAAAGGTATGTCTACACTTACTTGGAAATATTTGTCTATAAGAATTTAGAGTATTTAGTATCAAGTTATGTAGTTTTGTCAATGCAGATTGCTGCTCGATTGAAGGTGTTCAGAAATTTGAAATTAACCTTAACTGTTCTTTGCGGTTAATAGACATTGTAAGTAGTATGTCATAATATGTTTGATAATATATCTGGTAGTTTGAAATGATTTACTGAAGTAATCGTGTTTGTAGCCTATTCCAGAACCATTCCTTGAACAATTTGCAGATAGGATTGCATCAAAAGTCTTTGTTGCGTTAAACAATGGTGATGCATATGAAGGACGTTTTTGTGCCAAAGAGAAGAAGTTACATGCTTTATGCAACATTTTACACTTCATAGGTTGTGGAGAATCAACTCGGTTAATTATAACTTATGATGGAAATGACATTTTCTACATTTCAGCTTTTGACGTGAATGGAATTGAAAGGTCGTTAATGCAAACACGATTGGAATACCCTGGTATATATGTTTTAAAAATTTATGTTTCGTTTATAAAATTTATAATTACACAATCTCAGTTACAGAGTGCTGTAATTCTTCTCATTTGTCATGTTTTTTGTTTGAAATGCAGGATATAAATCATCTATAGAGTGTGAATTTGAAATACTAATTACACAGTCCCATTTGCTTAAGTATTGTCATGGTGTTGTAAGTGAGATTTATAATTTTGTTCTTTGACTTTGTAGACAAATATAGAATAATAAAACTAATTTTACATCTTTGCTTGTAGTATATTCATTGCAGATTCAAACCACTTACTGAACATTGGAAGAATGGATCAGAAATTATTGTTTATAATGAAAATTCTTCTTGGTCAATTGAAGTGAAGAAAACAAAAGACAAAATAACCTTGCACAATGGGTGGACTTCTTTCAGGAAAGACATGAACCTCCAGCTTGCAGATGTCTGTGTATTTGTTATGAGAGAATGTTACTTGCACTTCGACATTGTAGTAGTGAGGAAAGAAGCATCCAACATTTGACAACCCTAATGTTATATACTCTAATAGTTTCTATTGGATCTTGTTTGAATTCCATGGAGTTAGCATATGTGCTAAAACTCTAAATGTATCGTAATGTTATGTTTAAAATGATTATCGAAATCTATTTTTTGTTGGGTATGTTACTTTACATAGTTTTAAGATTATTTTAAGACAAAATGAGATGATAAAGATTGAAAACTCAAACAAACAGACTTATGTGAAATATTATTAAAATCAACAATTTCAGGCTTGTTCACAAAAGTTGTACAACACAACTGCAACCTTACATGCTAAACAGGTAATATCTCCTAATTCATTTATCACAATAGGCCATGATTCATCATCAAAGTGTTTGTAGCAATTTTTTTTATTATGTTTATCACACAATCCAGCAACTACACGATAATCGAAGGAGAAAGGATGCCAGGTCCTAGACATCTTTGACAGAGTAGAAATCCAGTTAGGAATATTCTTTGACATTCCAGGGCTTTTGACGATGTCAAGCAGGTTTTGCATGCTTTCTTCTTTAAACTCTGGAATGTGGAAAAGAGAAAAAACACTAAAAGTGAACTTGGAGAGGACATGACCTTCTTCTGCAAGAATCTTCATCATCATCGCCGCTGTTTTGGTATGGTGATGATCACCAAATAACATGCAGCAAGGTGTGTAAAACATCGCATCCAATACATCCATATTAGCAGCAAAGTGAATAAATGGCAAGAATTGAGGTTCCCAACCTGCAGACTCAAAGAAACGGACTAAATCCGTATCTCGTAAAACAGTTTGTTGTGTTTTCCTATCTTTCCCATGTCTCCAAACATTGAACGTGTTAGCAAAGACTTCAAAATCAAATTTGTTGGAGAGGATTGGAATGGCAAAGGAAGGAAAACTGTTAAGATTCATGATTTTTTGAGAGAGGACTAATGTAATAATACAACTAAAAGAAAATGATGTGCAGATATAAAGGCATTGAGTAATGGGTAATACCAAAAGACAAAACTTTTGGATTAATGATGTATTAGCTTTACATGCATATTTATTTCATCAATCAAAACTACACGTTACCTATGTATCAGTAAATGAATGGTAAGAGTAATAATTATGTTTAGAAAATCTAAACCTATGATGAGATTTTTATATTCTCGACAATAATATTTCGAATAGTCTTAAATTTATGAAAATAGACTTATGAAAATGTATTGTGGAATATTACACAAATTTAGTATCTTAATTTTTTAATTTTGAAAATAACATGTCAAAGAAATTAAAATTAATTAATATAATTTTTTGGTATATTCTGACAAAAAAAATTAATAAAAGTTGTATATTGTATGAGCAAAATATATTAAAACAAAAATACATAAGAAAATCCAAGAACTAATGTGATCTTCTTCAGCCAAGTGGTGGAGTAAGAAGAGCGAGTCTTGAAAATCTGGACTACCTTCTAATAGACTTTTGATTGGAAGATAAGACCATGCATCTAGGACTCCAATATCACAACCATACTCAATAAAACCAATAAACTCATGGTCAAAATGAAAAAAATTAATAAAAGTTGATCTAATATCAATAGTATAAAATTATTTCACAATTCATAATATATTTTGAAAAAAATAGTTCATAAAAGTTGATCTAATATCAATAGTATAAAATTATTTCACAATTCATAATATATTTTTGAAAAAATAATTAATAAAAATTCATTTAATTGTTACTTTTTAATTGAAATTTGTGACTATTAGAAAGGAACGGAGGTAGTATTAGTGTAATCCAAAAAGAATAATAAAATTATTACAATATCAATAGTATACAATTATTCCAAAATGAAGGATATATTATTGATTATTCGGAAAAAAATAATAATAAAACTTAATATTTTGCTAAATAAAAAATTATTTCATAAACCAAAAATAATTTTCGCTTATAAACATGCTTTTAGTAGATAAGAGTGGTTACAATGTTGTTAAATTAATATATTGATAGAGAATATTGGTTTGAAAATAATTTCTCAATAAGAGTGGTTGCAATAGTCTTAAATTTATGTAAACGTATTTTGAAATATTACACAAATATCATATCTTAAATTTTTAATTTTAAGTTTAAAATATCATAAATTTTAAAATTAAGTAGTAACATTTCTTGGTATATTCTTAAAAAAATAATTCATAAAAGTTGATGTACACTTTTTCCGGATATTCATTATTTAATTTTAATCTAAAATTTCAATTATTTTAAATTGTGGAAATATAATTTTTTGGAATATTCTTAAATAAATAATTGTTAATAAGTAATGCAGACATCGTTACACAAAATTTTTTACAACCACGTGTAACTTATCCTTGTAATTGTTCCTTTTTAATAGTGAAAGTAACTGCTTAGATATTGTCCATACATAATGCTTTCAAAACTACGTGATGAACCACGTACATACATAGTGCTTTCAACTACGTGATGAACCAAGTACAGTTACTTAATGGATAACTAACCCTAAAAATAACTGCTTTCTTTGCCTATATAATTTGGACTTTAAATCAAACATTGTCATATCATTTTTCAGTAATACTCATACAAAAACGGTAGTAAAAACCTCTCCATATTATTTATTGTTTATAATTTTGCATTTGTTAATGCATTGCTCTGATTTATATTTTCTAACATTGTTCTGGTTACAGATTATGGACTCAAGATCAAACAAAAGGAAATCAAGCACGATGCAAGATGATGACAACGCACAGAAACGTGGGAAGAAACACAGTACTGAAGTGAAAGACATGGTGCAAGATAAGATAATGACTTTGCTAACGAATTTAATGGATTTCCACAACAATGTCGATAGTGCAGAAGATGATTTAATCAGGATGTTTAAGTTCATCAAAGACAGGCAAAATGCATTACTTGAAACTTCGGTTGCTTTAGATGAGGAATATGGGTAAAATTCTTACAAAGAAATTACATTACAATGCATTAACAACTTTAACCTCCCATTTATATTTTCCAAATTTGATAATTTGCAGACAACTTATCGCTATTCTGAAAAGCACCACACCTGTTAATGACGGACAAACTTCTATTGCTAAGACATAGATATCACCTTCATATCAGGAAGATTTTAGAAAATTCATTGAAGATTCAGTTACTTCTCTTGGTTCTCACACTCGACATTTCAGTGAAAAGTTGGGTGATATTAGTGAGGAATATCAAAGGTTTCTGGAAGTGTGGAACAACAGGTTGAATGGATTAAGGGACTCTGCTATCAAGTTACTTGGAGAGAATCGCATTCTTGATGTTGAACTCTTCAAGTTCAAGAAACAATTCTAAATGTTGTTTCCATGTACCACTGCTCAAAATGCTTGCTTGTCTTTAATGTCAATTACTTCTGAATTTATATAGGATTAGATACCTTTTGTCTTGTATTCCAGTGTGTGATTCTTCATAGTTTAGATCTATTAGCATATCAGATGTTCAAAGTGGTGGTTCTATAACATTTATGCAAGCAGTTATTATCTTTCATGTCACATTGTGAGTTATATGTTAAAGTTTACTTAAATTATTGTACATGATCTTTAGTAGTAACACATTGCAATGTAAACATTAAGACAGTCACTACCAATTTTTAACAAAGAAGACATCAGAAGGTAAAACCTGTTCTACATGCCATAATGTAAAATCAAACAATTTAATTATTACAGAAATCATACATAAGAATCTTAACCCTACATCTTTTGCAACTAACACCAAATATATCATCAACACTTTTAGGCCATTTATGATGATTAAAATGGATCTTTTCATCTTCTTTCCACAGATCACATATCTGTGCAACATCATTCTCAAAATCAAACTGACGAACATTCCAGACACTTTGGCGCCATTTCTTGATGATTTGGAACCATCCTTTCATCTGATGCACTCTTGAAGGATATTGTATGAGCAAAATAAGATCTTTAATTGCTTCCTCTGCGTTTTCCTTAAAATATATTAAAACAAAAATACATAAGAAAATCCAAGAACTAATGTGATCTTCTTCAGCCAAGTGGTGGAGTAAGAAGAGCGAGTCTTGAAAATCTGGACTACCTTGTAATAGACTTTTGATTGGAAGATAAGACCATGCATCTAGGACTCCAATATCACAACCATACTCAATAAAACCAATAAACTCATGGTCAAAATGACCATTAGCAAAATACTTGAATAAATCAGAACTACTCAAAGCCTTAAAGATGGTTTGATCATCTTTATCATCCATCCAAATAGAAAAGAAAACGCTAAATGTGGGCCAATCCATGCACCCTGAGATAACTGGAATAATAAACAAAGGTAGTGTCTGTATAGAAGCCATTGTAGATGATTATTTTATATTAGACTGTTTGAATAAATTATAAAGATGAATGTATGAGATAAAATGAAGTGTATGTAAAATGATACTCTTTATAGCAGTAGCTAGGGTACAGGAAGAACTTAGGAATGTGCAACTCATTTACTGCATCTTAAATTGGAACGATGGTGCATGTATTGAATACTGATGTGCATGACAAATGGGACTGATTGGATTATATTTCTTAAAAGAATTCATATTTTTTTCTTTGATCGTTTTTTGTTGAATCAAAATGTAATAATATATTTTGTACAACAAAGTCAAATAGAGTATTTAAAGCAGGGAAAGGTGAGGAGGCTAATAGCAATTTAATGTAATCAATTTAATACCTAATTTACTGCATACCATTAATTGAGCATTGTTAACGCGTGTGATTGGAGTTATACAGTTATTAGGACAGTAGTTGTAGTATCCAATACGCAAAAAAAGTAAAACCTCTATAGCAAAAAGTTGTAGTTGTTCTTGTATCATTCAAAGGGAGTCCAAAAAGATGAAGGTAATCTTTTTTAATATGGAAAATGATTATTTGAATACTAAATAATTCTAACTTTCAATTTGTTTAATCAGAATGATTTGAGTTTCTGGAGAAAAATCAAATATAGAGATGATCAACCATTGAAACTTGTGAGTAATGATTCTCTTGATAATGTATTAGTAGTGTAGATGATACTATAAATGATTACCTTAGTTTTTTAACTTCATGTTTATTTTGCAGCGCATACCCTCTTTTGTGTTACCTTCGGATGTTAGAAAGTTTGATGGAAGAGTTTTGCTTCAGATTCCAAACATAAATCAACATTGGCATGTAAAACTTGTCTGCAAGGAAGATAAGATTTTTATGACTGATGGGCTGGAAGAGTTTTGTAAATACTTCAGGATCAAAGCAGGTTCGATTATATGGTTTGACTTAGCTGTAGATAATGTCTTCTCGGTAAAAGTAGGAAAACCTGATGGCATTGAAAAGAATTATATGAAATACATAAGAGCTTTGGAGTTAAGGAATCGAACACATGATAACCAAGGTAAAACTTGCATTCATATGTAATACTAATTGTTTTATTTCTACATCAGAACAACTCTTATTAGAACTATAAAATTTGATTTGCAGATGATGAATTCTTAACGTTTGGCTTTTGTGTATTTCTAAATCTTACCAAAGCAACTATTGTAAGTATTCAGCAACACATGTTTATGATTAATATATGTGGCATGATTTTTTGATTAACATATTGATGTTGATTTGTTATTCTTACAATTCAGCGACTGCCAGATTCGTTCTTCCAATCACTAAATCATACCTTGGCATCTGACATTGTACTAAAGGTTAATGGCAACTACAATTGGATAGTAAAATGTGATATCGATAGATGTTTGCTGACTTCAACTGAAGAATTTCTGAACACAATCGTACCACATAGATATTTTCCAATTGTTTTTAAATATGTTGGTATCAATACTTTTCATGTTTCGGTCTTTGATATGTGTGGACTCGAAATAGACTATAAGAAACAGTGTGACACTACTTCCAAAAGTCTGTATTTGTCTAAGTCAAGAAGTTCAAACAGTAGACAAAAGAAACCATGGTTCTACAATGACACATTATTGTCAACCAACAAAGCTCTGGCGCAGTATCTTGTGAATAGTTTTGCATATGGTCTTAATCGGATACATTTCATCATAAAAGGAATGCATCTGTATAGCAATACAGAACATGTGGTATGTATCCCCCTTATAAGTAATTTATCTTTTAGGTGTATTACTATTTGATTTATCAACCTGTTTTGATTCAATAGGTCGTGAAACATGAATTCTTTCAAAGCTTGAAGAAAACACACCTTGGAGGGAAAATATGGTTTGTTCTTGGAAATCTAGAATTTCTCTTAACATATGTTTGGATGGATGGAGAATTCCGATTCAATAAAGGGTGGAACAATTTTATACGAAATACTGAACTGAAGATTGGTGATATGTTGGTTATACAACCACAGAAAGATAGTTTCAAGTTTCCGATTTGCATTATACCACGACGACAACTTCAGTCCACAATATTCTCAGGTTCTTCAATATTTCTATGATTGAGTGACATTATTTGCTTTAGAAGTTGTACTAACGAAATAAATGATTGTGTTGTTTGTAGGGAACAACATCGGAGGTGCTACATTTGCTTCGATTGTCAATGAACATAGCCTAATAAATGGCAAAGTTGTGAGTAAACAAATGTTTTTTCATATTTTTCCCAAGTACGCATGTAATTATTGGTTTAAAATTCCGTTCTATTTTTGTTGTTAGGCTATACCAGTTTTGGTGCAAGTTGCATGTTCACGAAGTTTAGGAAAAGTAGTTCACTGTCATCTTCATAATGGTTTAACAATCAATATCCAGTATTATACATCAGACTGTGCTTTCAATGGTTTTGAAAAGCTATTTAGAAAATTAAAGATTGTTGTTAATGATGTCATCATAGTTTCTATACTTGATGCTTCAAACATTAGTCTGACTTTCTATAAAAAGAACGGAGCAGAACTTAAGCTGACAGAAGATTTTGTAACACAAATAAATGAGGATGAAACTTGTCCAAAAAGAAGGAAGATTTCTGAATACACAGCAACTGCAGGAGAAGAAATATTCGAAGTGGTCCACATTAAAGAAGAGATAGAAGGTACTTGAATATTTTACAATCTGTCATGATTAAGAGCAATTTATAAAATGATTGACAAAATATTGTCTATTATCAAATTTGCAGGACTTATGTTATCAATACCTCAAACAAAGATTGAACCAAATATAGCACAAAATGAAGATATCTCTGCAAGTATGTACATCTAATTATATACAAACTTGCTTTATTTTAAAATTTATCCTAATCATTATATTTTTTTAAACAGATCTATTAGCTGAATCTAATGAAAATCTGTATGAAGTTTATTTGGCTCCTTCACACGTTGATATGAAAAGCCGGGGCGTGGTGAGTTTTCTTGGACGAAATGGTGGTATTTCAATAATTTTCTTACGGAACCACATTAATTTTTGTTTTTCATTGTCAGTACTTGCACCAAGGATTACAAAAGTTACTAAGACATTGGCCAGATGATGCAATAACAAAACTGATGGTTGGAAGTAAAACTTGGGATGTGCGATTGATCAGATCGGGCAAATCACTTCGTTTTGGAGCTGGATGGAATGACTTTGTGGACGATAATAAGCTGAAAGAATCACAGAAGTTAACATATAGTTTGATCAATTCAGCAGAGAAACTGTTTGATTTCAAGTTATAAATGAATTTATTCCATGTTTGTTAAGCATTGGAGGTTAAAGTTGGAGTTGTTTTAATATAAGACTATAAACATGATGGAACAGATTGACGTTTGAATCATATGTGTTTGAAACGTACTATGTTAAATTTTATCAGTCTCTTGATTCCAATCATTAGGCAGGTTGGTAATGTTCAGTCATTCAATAAAATACGTATTATGTTGCAAATATATGACAATGTAAATTCATGCAATATGAATCATATTATGTGAAATCAAATTATTTGTGCAACTTCAAAGACCAGAAGTTGAGATACGTCATTTAGAAACGTCATATCGAGATGATTATGACATCTCGCTAGCTATACGTTTGAAGTATAAAAAAATCCATAACTTTTCTTAATATTTGATAAAAGAAAAGGCATGTTAGAAGCTATAATGTTTGATTGCAGTAAAGCAAAGGTTACAGATCATTAAATCAAGAAAAGATCTAATTTTCTAAATCATAAAAAACTTCTTCATACACAACATTGTCTGTAATTGTTGTTGTTCCACCTTCTACTCTCTCAATAAGCATTATCAATCCATCCGGAGAAGTAACACGACTAACTGCAACATAGTACTGACCATGTGTGAAAACAGGTTCGGGTAAATACAATCCAACATGATCCAATGACTGACCCTGAGACTTATTAATTGTCATAGCAAAACATAATTGCACAGGAAACTGCACACGCACAAGATTAAAAGGCAGAGTAGTATCGCTTGGACATAGCTCAATCCTCGGAATTATATGCTTTGTACCACTATGATTGCCACCAATGATTTCGCAAATTATTGTGTACTTTCTGCACTTTCGAACTATCATTCTTGTACCATTACAAAGACCAAGAATTTGATTCATATTTCGCATTAGCATCACAACAACTCCTTCTTTCAAAACTAAATCATGAGGAGGAAGGCCAGGAAGTTTGATGGAATTAAGATACTCCACAGGAAATGTAGAACTCAAGTTCTCGTCATCATCATTGCTAAGTGTTCTGACTGAATCAGCACTATTATAGGTGAAACTCTCGCCAGGTATCTTTGTAAGAACAGCATTATTGACATGATCAACAACTTTATTCTTTGGAGTTAAAATTGCTCTCTGTCGCAAATACACTAAGTCTGAAAATCTACTTTCTAAATTGGGGTAAACTCTATCAATCAAATCATCTATTGTGGCTGAATCAGATAGGATGCAAAATTCAGGAGGGACTTCAATTGAGAAATCATTATCTTTTTTTTCATCTAAAGCTTGACCAACATTCCCATCACCAACATCTAACACCCATTGACAAAATGTATTCCTTCGTTGTTTTTCTAGTTCAGTATTTCCAACATTTAATCTCATATTAGTGAATAACTTGAACAACTTGCATTCACGCCATAAAGGAGATGATATAATGCATGCAGAGACAATATCACTTCTTGAACCCTTCGGAATAACCGGCAAAATCTGCCTAAAATCACCACCCATTAACATGGTTATTCCCCCAAAAGGTTTCTCAGATCTTTCAATGGAAACAGATTTCATAATATCTCGAAGTGTTCGATCCAAGCATTCAAATGCGTACCTTCCTTGCATCGGTGCTTCATCCCAGATAATGAGGCTCGTACTCTTTATCAGTTCTGCAATGTCTGAATTATGTGCAATAGAACACATAGAAGTCTCATCTAATGATAGAGGAATCTTAAATCGTGAATGAGCTGTTCTACCACCAGGCAGTAATGTCGCAGCTATACCTGAATAAGCAAAAGGTAAAACAATCTTTCTTTCAATGTTTAATTTCGTTATAATTGAGTTCCATAAGAATGTCTAATAACAAAAATAAAAACGAATGTCACAGATATACCTGAAGAAGCAACAGGCAAAACAATCTTTCTTTCAGACCTTAATTTCGTTATAATTGTGTTCCATAAGAATGTCTTCCCACAGCCACCACTTCCATAAACAAAAAAAATACCACCATTGTCAAGATTAATAGACTGTAATATTGCATCATAAACTTGTGTTTGTTCATCATTGAGCTGCGCAAAAAGCCTTTCATGTTGTACAAACATTTCTTGCTTATCATAACTTGTTTCCTCAATAATTAGTCTATTCCGGTGTCTTTCCAGATATCTTGAATCTGGCATAGGCATCGTTGGGAAAGATTTCAAAGATTTCCCAATTGAATTCAACAGTATTTCTATCTCTGATGCATGGAAAAATAAATTATTAGATATATATAATCCATATTAAACAATTTAATCTTATATTGCATAATATATATCATGATGAAGAAAAAATACCTGCAAGAGTGTAATTGTAAAGTTCTTCTTCAGACAAATTCAATGATGAATTTTCGGACAATAATCTTCGTTTTTTTTAATGTCATCGGACATTGGTTGCCAATGTTCAATCCACAATTTTTGTACATCTTCAACATTGCAATTTACTATAATGTGTACAAACATTTGCCGAAGTTGAGATGGAAATGCAGTCCGTTCATTTTCGAGAAACGCTTCATGCCATTCATTGTCATCATTGAGTAATCCTAATACTTGACATGTTGCCTGAAAAGTGTCATATGTGACATTATCAACTGTTCTTAAATCCTCATAACATTTTGGACCACGTACTCTTGTCAACAACATTCTCAGATACCACATTTCGCCGGCTGAGTAATGAGAGTTATACATTCTTCCAACCATTGTACGTTTCTTTCTCATGGACCAAGTACAACTGTCTGAATTCCAAACATAAAACCTAGGAATTTCTTGGTATGTATATTTTCTAGCATCTTCGTTACTTTGGCAAAGTTGGAAGAAAGCTTCCAACTTGCTATTTTTCTCTTCAGCCCTTTCACAAACAGACTTCAAATTGTCTGTTTCTTTGAAAGTAACATATTTCTGATTAGGAAGATGGAAGGACAGACGTTCAACAGGAATGCTCCGATGGTGAATATCATATCCAAATATTCTATGACATGCTTCGGGTCCACATACATACCTAAAAATATATACATACCAAAAACTGGCATAAATTCAGAGGAAATAAATAGTCAGAGTTTAAATATGTGAAATAGTGTCATACTACATACCGCCCATCTAAATACATTTTTATCTCATTCCGAGGTTTCCTTGATGAAGAGCTAGATGCTTCATTTGAACTTGTAGATTTGACCAATACTGTAGCTCTATCTGATCCTTTTAAGCAATACTTGAACAGATATTTAATACAGCGACCATGATTGCAAATCTCGATATTCATATGACACATATAACGGACCAAAAGATTTCTGTTATATGGGACAACGCAGGAATTATCCAACACAGCACCCCTGCATTTAACAGTATGTCCTGTTTTCCTTCTTTTGTAAATTGGAAAACCTGAATCATCAAACATTGTTGTTGAACAATACCTGTGCAAATATCTTCACCTGTAAGCACAATGATAGAAAACAAACATTTTGATAAATTTAATCCCACAATATCTTACTTTTTTGGAAAATTCCTTGTACATCTACCACCTTTCATGCAAGGAGAATTTTCATATCCAGGACCACATGGTCCATGCATCATGAACTGCTTGACAGCTGCATATCCATATATATCCTTTCGCCAATCAGGAATTTCAGCACTAACAAATTTATCTATATTACTGTGTAAATAATTCAGGGATTTTGAATCAAGCCAGACCAATATATGAGCATGTGGGAGGCCTCTTTTCTGATATTCAACAACATACATAACTGCAACAAAGTTAAAAATAAACAACAGTTAATTGATTTGGTATTAAATAAATGATTTTGCAATCATGTATAATTTAATAGATTTCTAAAATCATACTTGAAACACATTTTCCAAAAAAATTGTTATTCTTAATATCATCATATAGCTGATCCAACTTCAATTTGAAAACCCTCGCCAAGATATCAGGATTATCTTGTGGTTGTTTAGATGGTACATGTTTCAACATTTCTTGAACTTCTTCCCACTGAGCATTACATGTCATCGTCAAAAATATTGCTGGATAACCAATTTCACGGCAAATAGCAAGAGAGTCCATAAAATATTGCTGCATATATCTTGGAGACCCAGTGAACGATGATGGCAGAATATATCCTTTTCCAACTGTTGACGGATCAACCAAGTCATCTTTTGTCATGATATCTTTTAAATTGTGATAGAGATCACTTCTCAATTTGTCTTGGTTTAGTGCTAACCAAGTCAGTCTAGATTGTTCAACTGATGAAAAAGCATCTACAACATATTGCTGAAACAATCTTCCTCCATATCGCAAAGTCTGACCTGTACACAATACCGAAAAGATTATAAAACATTAGCATAATTCATTTAGATTTTTTAAACAACAAAAAAAATTAATAAAGTTAAATACCTTCATCTGGCCGAATATGAAATTGATAAGAATAAAATTCTTTTATAGAAACATATTCCCTCTTTTTTTCCACAACTTTATTAGTTTCCGAGTACTTGATTTTTTCATGGAAACCATCTTCACCACGTGGAAACAACACTGGATATTGTAGTGGCATCATCAATGGATGCACATCACTAATTCTTTCTAAATGATCCATCTTATTTTGTATGAGAATATCGCGCTTACCACATGTGTATCCAGGTTCTCCAACAATTAGCGCAGCCACTTCATCACCATCAGTCACGTTATTTTCACGTCCACTTTCTGTCCTGGAAACTTTCATAACAATCTTCAAATCAACAATGTTATCTTTCTCAAAACGATCTCTGGCCATACGAAATTTTTTAACCAATGGATTTATCTGATCTAACATATCAAGTAATCCTTTCAAAACATCTGCATCAACAGCATTGACATTATCTTTGTTCACAGCCCTCATTCTATTATTGACTTCATTTTGAGTGTCATATATATAAAGCTGGCAAAATTTAGGAGTCTTGTCATCATCAGGCATTAAACTTCCATACTGGTGATAATGAAGACCAAGAATTTTATAAACATAAGGTCCTCTTGACCTGTTTATTGAATGATCAATCTTACCACCATTAGAGGTCATACAAACCATTGAATTGTAGACACGTATATTTTGCAAGAATGGTGGACCCCTTACTGGATCAGAGTACAACTCTGACAAATATTGTGGAACAGCCTCTACTTTTGGCAAACTTACTTGCCCTTTGCAACAACATATTGAAAATAAAGGATCACCATTTTTAACCCTCTTATTAACGCGTTCTTCATTCCACATGATTGCTCCACAAAATTTACACTGCTTTGAAGGAGGACCAAGACTGATATATTCAGGACATGGTGGCAGATCTTTGAGATTTATACTATCAGCTCCAAAAAAATGAAAAGATCCATTTGTATTTTGTCGGATGCCATCATCGTTGTCTTCCAAATCAAGGTATATATCAGAAGACGATAAGTCATCTTCAGAATTTTCATCCTTTCCATTAGAATTATATACGTCATTGTCATCTGTTTTGTATAGTTTATACTTTTAATAATCAAAAAAATTAACAAATGTTTATCAAATCTTAATTTTGCTTTAAAAAAAAGGAAAACTATAATATACCAAAATTTTCAAAGTCTTGAACTGCATCACTATGATTTGTCAATGCATCATCTGGACTTAAATCTGTATCCAAGTCCTGTATCCCATGATCTTGAATTGCTTCTTGCATTGCTGTTTTGGAGGAACCTGCAGATCACATATCAATATTAATAAACATATTAAATAAAGTAAGACTGAATAAGTCTAGATTGGATATATTTTGGCTGATATTACCAATTTCCTTAGAATGCTGTGCAAATACTTTTTCCAAATCCCGAGGTCTAATATATACTTTCCGTTTACCTATAACAAATGAATCATATAAGTATATGATTATGTAACCATGACAAATTATGGAATTTCAGTTACTACACAATTGTACATCATTCTTTCATACCATGAACATTCTTCGTCTTTCCAAAATTTGATCGTATTTGTAAATCTGTCAGGCAACTGAAAAATAGGTACATGTTAGTATATCTAGAATATTTGTGATGTAACATATTTGCTGTTTATTGTTATGTAAGAAAAAAAACCTTTTCAATTTAGAGGACAAATTATCAGTCACAGCCAAAATTTCCTTATCTTTGAAAGGTCTACCACGTTTTACAGGTTCGTTCATACCTACAAATAGATTAACATTGGAAATCAAAATTTAAAATGTAAAGTACGAAGATTAATGGTGTTAACTATTTACCTTTTCATAAATCATAACATAGAAATATTGAAGGCTTAAAATGCATTATAGGTAGACTGACTTAGGATCGTACAATATCTGCATCAAAAGACATACCATATCCATTTGTCCCACCACACTCAGGTGTCAAACTACATTTGCAAATATGTTTTCCAAGATTCGTATTCTCTCCAAGATTTGTAGCTCCGTTCGTAGCTGCAAATAGAAAACAATTAGTGGGAATTATTGGAAATGCATGTTCATTGATTGATTGGTTAGGATATTATTGACTCGCTTAAGATTGAATAATATCCTAACCAAAAGACATACCATATCCATTTGTGATGTCTCCAAGAATGATTCGACTATGTCCTTCAAAAACTGTACCACCAATCTCAGGTGTCAAATTACATTTGCAAATATGTTTTCGAAGATTTTTAGTCTCTCCAAGATTTGATCGTATTTGTAGATCTGTCAGGCAACTGAGCAATAGTGTATTCATTGTCAGCTGAGATTTAATGTGATGCGATGAGGTGAATGTTTCATGTAAGGTTTTTTAATAAACCTTTTTCCTTTAGAAGATAAGTTTTCCGACACAGTCATCACATCTTTATTTTTCAAAGGTCTACCTCGTTTTACAGGTTCTTTTATACCTGTAAACAGAACAGAGCAAATTTGTATCATAATTTGCAGACTTTTTTGTTATATTTGATATTAATGGCCCTAACTATTTAACTTTTCAAACAACACAACATCATAAAATTGAATGTTCAATTTCAAATCATAAAACAACACATACCATGTATATTTGTAATGTCTGCAAGTATTGATGGAGTCTGTCCTTCAGAGATTGTACGACCAAAATCAGATGTGACATCAGGAGTGAAATAAGCAAGATCACTGTTAAATACAAAGAGAAGATTTAACATTTTTAAATCAATGAAAATAATATAACAAAATGTAGTTGCATCAATTTTTTTACCTATGTTGAACTTGAGCGGAAGCATGCATTATCCCTAAATAGATACGAAATTAGAAAGATTAATTTTCATCAGGTAGCATAACAATCTTTACCTGCTATGCAAAAAACTTACTTGATGCAATATTATCAATTGAATTTTCTTGGACGGAGTACTGTATAGGTCTCCCAGGTTTTCTAGAAAGTACAGACGTGGAGCTCGGACTAAGAATCTGATTACGACAACCATTCACCTGCGAAAATTAGATACTAACACAGTACTTCCATAGGTTTATTCACGTACTTAACAAAAATATTAAACGGAGACAATGCAATACATATCTCTAATAAATACCACAGATGCAACTCCATGATTTTCTTTTTTAGGTCTCCCACGTTTTTTTGCAACACCAGACGAAGGTTTAATCTGAATAAAAGGAATTGTTAGAAGACCACAATGAAGACGATTAATATTCACATCAACAATCAAATAACTGAAATACACTTCCATCAATATTAACTTGATTAAATGGTTGATTGTGATTGAGATGAAGTCCAGACGAAGAACTCGAAATAAGAATCTGACTACCAGAACCATTCACCTGCGAAAAAATATATATTTTGAAATACTACCTCCATAGAATTATTTACACCTCTAACAAACAAATGAAATATAGACAATTGAATACATATCTATAATCAATACCACTGATGGAACTCCATGATATTCTTTTTTAGGTCTCCCACGTTTTTTACCAGACAAAGGTTTAATCTGAATCAAAGCAATTGTTAGAAGAAGACAATGATGACGATTAATATTCACATCGATAATGAATACCTGAGATACACTTCCATCAATAATAACTTCATGATATGGTTGATTTTGATTGAGAGAAATCTCATCACGCACAAATTCCATGATTTGATGATCGATTATGGTTATGGTAATTTCAAATCTGTTTATTCATGGGAAAAGGAGGAGGAGAAAATATCACCGCAGCAAAAAACAAAACGTCAAAGCGATAGAAAGGATGGTTTAGGGTTTCTTTGGAAGGTAGCGGCCTTTTATATTTTTTGAATTAATTATGATGTCAGCATGACATAACATTATTTGTATCCAGGATTTAGTATTAGTATTGATCTTTTAAGGTGTTGGCCTTCTTTATCACAATTTGGAGTCAAAAGGCCCTAAATCTCACAACCCACAAAAATGATCCTTTGTATCAGAGAATAACACATTGGTATGTGACGTTTTTTAGAAACGCATAGGCGTCTTGCGTTATTAAAAAAAAAAAAAAATCAGGAACGCAAGTTAATGTTCCGTTTCTTGTTATATATATTTTTTTGGAAAATTGATTGCCCCACAGAGGTAAACGCCAATTTAACATACCTTTCTTAGAAACGCAAGTTAATGTTTGAGGGCAACGCCACTTAGAGTGGCCTTTTTTTTTTTTTTTTGCTAAATTTGTATTTGGTTTTTAAAAAATTTATAACCAAATGGTCAATTAAATTGTGTTTTTTTACTGAGTTCGTATATGGTTTATTCGACGTTTTGCATATTTCAAAACCCAAAATGGAACTATTGAACCCCAAAGGTTAATTATTGAACCCCTAAGGGAATACAAATAAAATTTAAAAAATTGAATTCGGCGGCCTGATTTTTAAACGGTAACGCGTTTAAAAATCAGGATAAGTTAGGGTTTAGGGTCTAGGATTGTAAACAACCCTAAACCCCAAACCCTAAATTGGTACACGGTTTATTCATTGTTCCGAATATTTCTAAAACCCAAAATGGAAAAGTTGAACCTCAAAGGTTAACCGTTCAAACCCCGAGGGAATACAGATAAAATTTAAAAAATTTTATTAAAAAATTGGGTCCGACGACCTGATTTTTAAATGCTAACGCGTTTAAAAATCAAGATAAGTTAGGGTTTAGGGTCTAGGGTTTAGGCAACCCTAAACCCTAGACCATAAACCCTAAGTTCGTATACGGTTTATTCGTCGTTCTATATATTTCTAAAACCCAAAATGGAAACGTTGAATCCCAAAAGTTAATTGTTGAACCCCTAAATTTAATTAAAATTATATTTTTTAAATTTAAAAATTTTAATTAGAAATATCTTGAATTTGTAAAAAAAAACAAAATATCTCGATAGTTAACCCATAAAAATTAAAAAAATAAAAAACGTTGGATCATCTTGCGTTTATATGTCTCAAATAAAATAAAAAAATGCACAGCAATAACGCCACACGCCCATGCGTTGCTTATAAATGGAACATAGTGTTGTGTTACTTTTTGATACAAAGGGCCATTTTCCTGGTCTGTGATATTTTGGGCATTTTGACTCCAAATTGTGATAAAGATGACCTTTTCTCTATCTTTTATTGCCTCAACTACAACCAAAAGATCTCAAGCCTCGCGACACGGTTACAATGATTCCAACTCTTTGCTCTAGGCGATCTGCTCCTATCACTATAATATTTGCCACTAGCTATGTTCATGAATTACAATGTGCCTACCATCTATATTTATAGCCAAACACATCAGACCATGTCCAAGTCTTATTAGAAGTCCTACAGCAACTCTTAATAGAATTATGCCAACAGGTGCCAGTTGGTGATGCCAACCCGTGCATGCCTAGCGCCCGACTCCTACTAGAATTAGGATGCCCGCGCCTGATGCCAACACCTACGAGGCATAGAACTCCCGCGCGCGCTAGGACTCCCGCACACACACCAGCGCCCAGCACCAAGCCCACTTCTATTCAGACTATGATTCAGCTTCCAGCGGCCTGTCTCCTCGTTTCCCACTCGGACATGGTTTCCTGTTTAAGCCAGCGACAAGCCAACGCCCTAGCATCTCGATAGCCCAGTGTCTTAGTCTTTCGCTCCCGCATAATCAAACCCACGTCTCAAGTCAAGGCTGCCTTCTTGTTGGATGCCCAAGCCAGCACTCTTGGGCATCCTTGTTCACCAACCGTGTCAAGGGTCTAACAAACCATAGTAACCAAGAACAATTAGGATCAATTTTTATTATTATCAACTCTTACTTGTTAATTGCAACAATTTGTAATCTTACAATTATATTTGAAACTAAAATAAATCAAAAAAGGAATTATTTGAACCAATATTGTATATATATACACGTATATATCTACTAAATAGATTTTAGAAAGGATGAAGAGTAGAAAGGAGAAATAGATTGTATGAAAATATCGTTGTGTTTGTGATTTGTCGTCGACGACGAAGATGTGGATGAAACTGATAAATGAAATAAATTGATTGTAATGTAATCATCATCAACGGAAAATAGAGAACATGTGAAAAAAAAAATTATGGAGATGATGAAGAAAAGTGTTGATGCAAGAAATATATCTTGTATTCGATGGTTTAGCTTGTATATTCGCGTCCAATGTTTATCTTTATATGGATTTATATGGACCAAATAATGTGTCATTATTATTTATGACCGAATACTACATACCCTTATCAACGATCCAAAAATATATTGAGCCCAATACACTTGAACAACCCATAAGTTGAGCCCAATGCTTACAGCGGTGGAAAGAAATTATATGATCGGAAACCTAATTCTAAAAAGATCCAGATGCTGAGAATATCATTTCAAATATGGACATTACTTGCCGCCAAAGACAAAAGACGTGCGTTGGGCCGAATATTACCAGAAATATAATCTTAAACCGAATAGAACTACGTGGACTTGATCCCTATAAATAAGGGTACGTAGGCATCTTGAGAGTGATCCGAAAATCACACCCGATAACAAACTCTCAAGAATAGTCCCAAATATCTCAAAAAACCCTAATTGTATTATGATATTGTTATTCCCAGATTACACACTTGTATAATTGTAGAAGGGGGGGGGTTGAATACAATTCTTGATTATTATAAATTTCTGATAAAAACCACAGAAATCTATAAGGAAATAATTGCTGAATAAGAAATGGTTCACAAACACATAAAAAATCAGGTGGTTAAATGTACCACCTGAGACTTTTATTCGAAGAAAACCCTGTGATACAAATGTACACAGCTTCTGTGTTTACAACTCTTTGCTTCTAAAGATATTCAAGAAACCCTAAGCAAATGTGTATGTTTTTCTTACATTCTAAAGAGTTGCTACACTTGGTTATATATTCCAAGTTTACAAGTGCTACAGGAATAAGATAATATTAATCTAATTCAAGTTGACTTGCTACTCCACTCCAAATCCACATGTAGTCGAAAGGTTGTCCTTGTGAACAGATATGTCCCCTGCACCTTTCTTGTATGTACTGTGTAAATGGAATGCTTCTTTCTTCTGTGTTTCCAAAGTATGGCTGCCATATTGCTTTTTATACCTACTATCAACCCATGTGATCTGTCAGTCAAACCTGTCCTTATCAACTGCTAATTCCTAGCATAGGATAAAGTGACAATGATTATCCGTTGATGTTGTGTCTACTTATCCGTTGATGGTAGTTTGAGCTGTATCCGTTGATCGAGTAGATTTGAGTTGTATCCGTTGATAGAGCCCTGTTCTCATCCGTTGATACATTTTCACTTAGACAGAATTACATAGCATAGCTTATTTACAATTGGCTACCCTATTCTGCCTATCCATTGATGGTCAACATGACTCTGAATAAAGACACTATCAACTGATAAATAGAGATATTGCAGTATGCTACAAAACCTCATCCGTTGATGAGCTACCTGTCAACGGATAGAGTTATAAGGTCTTATCCGTTGACAGTTACAAAACTTGACTTATACAATTTTGCTTGAATGTTAAGTTATCATCAACTACAACATATTCCTAACAATCTCCCCCAATTTATACTTGATGGCTATAAAGCATAAATTCATAACCTTGATGATAACAAAACATTCCTAACGATATATACACACTTCAGTATGCAAACATTGTATTAAGCTACAAAAATTAAAAACAGAAAGCTTTAAGAAACTTATCAGAGATGTGCTCCTTTAGATTGAGCAGATTAATGAGGTTTCCTCTCTCTGGTTGGCTGCACCCTTGACTTTCCTTCCTTGGTAGAGTTGGACTCAATTTGCACTTGAAGTTGCCTATAGAAGGTATCTTCTTCAACAACCTTTGGATTTAGCTTTAGTTGTAACCATCTCAGGTAGTCAGAACTAGCCTTTGACAGTTGGTCTTCTAACCTGAAGAATCTCCTAGTGCCCTCATTATCCCTGAACTCCATCATCCAAAAGGGTTGAATGTGGATTTTCTGTCCATTATAAGGGATCTTCATTTTCTTTGGTAGACTTGAGGGTGAGTTCCATTCTCTCCTTATTTCTTCTATTCTGCTAATTATCTCCCTTCTGGCTATCTCAGAGAACCCTGTGTGTCTCTTGAAAGCTGAGAACACTCTGGTCAATGTATGATAATTTTCTCCAAGAACCTTCTTTAGTGGCCATGTCCTCTGACTTCCTCCCTTGTAGACAAACACTAATCTCTCAGGCTGATTCTTGTACTTGTCAATTCCTCTTACTTCTGACAATTCATCCAAAAATAGATTCATGTCAGAGTATTCTTCAATTTCTGCCTGATAGATAAAGTCTTCTTTGTTTTCCAAGATTGGTTGTTTGACAATGGCAGGTACCCTAGCAACTTGAACTGGTCCCTTTGAAAGTTGCTTCTTTGGAGCCCTTTTCTTCTGTTTTGGATTTAGCAAGAATGAAGGAACTTCAATTGAATCAAAATTCACTGGTTCCTCTTTAGGCCTTATGGGGTCACCATGAAAGTTTACAGTTGGGTCGATTACTAGTGCAGACATAGGTACTGGTGAACCAATTGTTTCTTTTTATGGAGAGGGTTCTGGAGAAAGAACCCTCTTGGTTTTAGCTTTCCTTCTTCTAGGTTTGATTTTGGGAACTTCCTCAGGTTCCTTCATTTCAACCTCTACCTCATCCATTAACTCTTGAGCTAGCCTGGCTTGCTTCTCTTCTGAGTTTTCATGTTGATTTTCTATACTTGGATGGGCTTCCCTTTGGATTCTGGAGACTTCTTCTCTTTTAGCTTCCACAAATCTAGGATGACTGTTGGATATATTTAATACTTTTCCATTCCTCATGATTACAGCCATCCAATCTCTTACACTCTTATTTGTCTGAACTTTGAACTCCATAATTTTTTTTCCCATTAGCTTTACTTCATCATTCTTGGGAAATGGGTAGTCCAATTGAAGCTTGTTCTTCCCATTTTCCTTTGGTGGTGAGTAGGCTCTGGTTTTGATAGCTGGTTCAAATTCTTTGACAAATGATGGCTCAGCATCATAGAATGTAGGAGCCACAACCCTTGGAGTGAGCACCTTCATGATTGTGGTTGATATTGTTGGAGCAGAAGATTGAGCATTAAGGAACAGAGTTGATGCAATTGATTCATTGATCATCCTCTCTGTCCTTAGAATTCTGTCATTAGCCTCCTTGTTTATCTTTTCCAAAGCTTCTATCCTGGCTTGCCTTTCACCATCTGAGATGTCTTCTAATCTTTGAATCTCAGGCAAAGCCACTTGTTTCTTCACAGGGGAAGCCTTTATCTCAAACTCTGTTGGATTGACCACTACAATTGGCTGTTGCTCCCCCTCAATATGTGCTATCTCACTACTGGTAGCTTGAAATTGGCCAGTAGATGTTGCAGCCTCTTCTGTGCTTGTTCCCATTTTCTCCCCCTTTTTGTTAGCATCAAGGGTTGGGGTTGAAGCTGCAAGTAGCATTTCTAGTAGTTGAGTTTGTTTTGTTTGATTGGCAATGATGGTGTGCAATTGAGATTCCATACTATCCACCCTTGAGGAAAGAAGCTGAACAGACTTAGCCAGGCTATCTTCTTTGAGAAGTTTGCTAGAAAGCACCTTCTGAGTGGTAGTAGGAGCTAGTGCCTCAATCCTGGCATCTAGTGCTATTTTCATATCTCTAATTGCAGACTGGACCTCCTCTTGCTGTGTTCTTTGAATAACAGATTGCATCTTTTGTAATTTCAGGGAGGCCATTACTTGCTCAAGAACAGTCTTTCTCTGTGGTTCTGCAGTTTGGTGCTCAGCCTTAGCAGATTGGTATTGCTTCATGATTTCCACATTGAGATGCCCAAGTTCAGTGGCATTGGAAAACATCCATCCTGGAGTTTCATCTTCATTTATGTCTTCACCATCTGAACTGTGACTGTCATAACTGCCAAACTCTTCACGTCCAGCATTTGGAGACAGGGTTTGTAAAGCTTCTTTTGCTCTTTGAAGAGATTCTGAGGTGTGCACTAGGTGCATTGCCTCCTCTGCCTCCACATTGCCCTGCTGTGCCATGACTTGATAGGCAGAAACAGGATGAGTAAAGGTTTCAGGATCCAAAGAGATGGAGTCAATAACTGACTGATATTCCTGTCTAAATTCCATCTCTTTGGAAGCTTCATTAACCTCCATTAACTCACTTGCAATGACTGATTCTTCCTGCCTTATTTCTCCTGTAGTCCCTTCTCTCCTCTCATCTCTCTTTTCTTGCATCAGGGGCTCCCCCTGGCTCACACCTCTCACACCCTCACCTTCACCTACTAAGGTGGAACTCTCTAGCTCTCCTTTTGCCTGACCGGAAGAAATGGTCAGCCTCTCATTGATTTTCTCTCCTTTTGCCTGCTCACAAGGCAGCCTCTCACTCCCTTCCCTCATTCCTAAAAGTGTTTCAATTACTACAAACTCCTCCACAGTTGACATAGGAATGTCACATTTTGCAGTGGTAGAGAGAGTTGTCAACGGATAAGGAATATCCGTTGATGTAGTAGTTATTGCTGTCAACGGATAGTTAGTTGAAGACATATCCGTTGATGAAGAAACACTTGTCAACGGATGAAGGATATCCGTTGATGAAGGTAAACGAGTATCCGTTGAAGTGAAAACCAACACGGAATCTGTGGTGATTGATTTTAAGGAAGAGGCCACAGATAGTGTTGTGAATTCAGGAATGGAAGATTGATGGCCCAACAAATCATCTAAAAGAGGATGACCACCAATTGTTGAGTGGGGCTTCTCCATGAATTTTAAAGATGGAGAATCAGGAATTGATGTAGAGATCATATCCACATCCAGAGATGGAGTTGGTGATGGTGGATCAAAATGTGTATCGATTTGAAGGTTAAGATCAAGGGGCTGTGACTCCACATTTATTGAAGTCACATCAAACTGAATTTGAGAAGGTACAGTTTGCTGTACAGTGTGTGCACCCTGTGATTCCCCAATGGTTTTGGATTTTACCCTTCTACCATAGGTTTTTGAGGGAGAGCTATCTGTGTCCCTTGCCCTTTTGTGCTGTGTTCCTGAAATGGAACTCAAATTAGTAGTCACACCCTGTTGAGAGGATGTAACTAGAAATTGGCTTGTAGGTTCATTAACAGTCTTTTGAGAGACTGAAATGTTGTGTGCACTTGCCTTACCTTCCTTATCCTTAGGGCTTCTTTGATGTTCACCCTGTCCCTCACCACTCACTACCACCTTCACACTCCCCTCAAGAGCTTTGGTAGTTTTTGCAACAGATGCCTTTTGAGAGACACCTGAGGTTTGTCTTTTAGATTGTGGTTTAGGAACTTTGGATTTGGTCACTTTGGTAGGAGCCTGTTTGGTCACAGTCACAGACTCCATTGTGACACTAGAAGGCAAAGAAATTTGGGGGTTGGAGATAGGAAGTTCAGGGTTGGAAACAGTTACCTGAATAATTGGTAGATATACCAATTGTACTTCTGCATTTAGGTTCATTCGAATCAAATCACTTAAGACTCTCTTCTCCTAAACAAAACAATTGAACTTGCTATCCAGGTTAGCAATGGATAGCTCATTCTCAGATACATGCAGTGCTAGGAGCATTAAAAATCTAGCAAAATAAACATTCTTGCCCCTAGTTTCCTTTTTACCTAATTTAGCTGCTATCTCATACATGACTAGTGTGCCAAAATTATAAAATTTATCAGTTAAAAGCATACAAAGCATAATTAGCATGGAGTTGGTAACAGCATCAAAGTTACTAATCTTGCAAGAAAAAGTTTTAATGAAGGCATCACAAAGATAACTCCATTCCTTAACCATACCTTTCCTAACAATTTTCCCTAAGTTCTCAGTACTAAGGGTATAATTTATGGAATTAAGCATGGTAACAATTTCAGCATTACTGGGTTCCTTCAGACAGTTATTCTCAGGCAATTTTAAACAAGCAGTTAACACATCAGAATTAACTACATAATTTTTACCCTTTAAAGAAAAAGCAAGTGTACCGTCTGTGCCATTGTACTCAGCAGATGCCCACATCTCTTCAATAACCTCATGGATTAGAGGAGTGGTGGCAGTCATAGCATGTGACAGTTTGCATTTCTTCACGAAATTCATCATGGTGTGATATGCTTCTGGAGCGTTCACAGTATCAACAAAGGCCGCGAAATTGTTCTTCTCATAGGTAAACCCGGTGGAAGACATCATCTTAACAATAGGCGCCATTGGAGTGTTTGAGCTTTTGTTGCAGAGAGAAATTTAGTGAAGAAGATGCAGTTAACTAATGAGACTCTTGAAAATGAATAAAGGTGAAATGTGAGAATACAAAACAGCCTTTTATATATTCCAAGAATTAAAAATGAAATAATTAAGAGTAATTACCCCATTGGTCAAAAGTAACTGTCAGACAATAAATAAAAAGAAAAGAAGTACAGCCGTGACTAATTATACACGTTTATCAACGGCTATATAAAAAGTATATGTATATCAACGGATAAAGATTGGACGGTTGAGAAAACAGTTTATCCATCGATGACGTGGACAACCTGTTATCCGTTGACATACGAAAATCTAGTAATGTGTTTACACTACCAACGGATAAAAGGATATCCGTTGATAAGCAAATTTTGCCTTAGACAAAATTTCTGCTAAGAGTTATTCTGAGAGTTTTTAATTCTCAAGTAAATCAAAACACATTTCTAGCTGCAATACAGTATTATTAGATACCACTAGGAATTATGAAAAATTAAGCATACCTAGTTCACCTACCAATCTTGTGAATGAGGATTCATCAAGAGGCTTGGTGAAGATATCTGCAAGCTGCATTTCACTTGGCACAAAGTGCATTTCTACTGTACCATTCATCACATGCTCTCTGATGAAATGGTATTTGATGTCAATATGCTTGGTTCTCGAATGTTGCACTGGATTTTCTGTGATGGCAATAGCACTAGTGTTGTCACAAAAAATTGGAATCTTCTCAACTTTTAGACCATAGTCAATAAGTTGATTCCTCATCCAAAGAATCTGTGCACAACAACTTCCAGCTGCAATGTACTCAGCTTCGGCTGTAGAAGTGGAGACTGAGTTCTGTTTCTTACTGAACCATGACACAAGCCTATTCCCTAGAAACTGACAGGAGCCTGTAGTACTTTTCCTATCAATTCTGCAACCTGCATAGTCTGCATCTGAATAGCCAATTAGATCAAAGCCAGAATCTCTTGGGTACCAAATGCCAAGATTTGGTGTTCCCTTGAGATACCTGAAAATTCTCTTAATAGCAATCAAGTGAGACTCTCTAGGGTCAGCTTGAAATCTAGCACAAAGACATGTGGAGAACATTATATCAGGTCTACTAGCTGTTAGATATAGAAGTGAGCCTACCATGCCTCTATAGCTTGAGATGTCCACAGATTTTTCCTTAGTATTCAACTCAAGCTTAGTTGCAGTGGCCATAGGTGTTTTTGCAGAGGCACAATCCATTAAGTCAAATTTCTTTAAGAGATCATAAATATATTTTGTTTGACTTATGAAAATTCCCTCATTAACTTGCTTTACTTGTAAGCCAAGAAAGTAAGTTAATTCACCCATCATGCTCATTTCATACCTACTTTGCATAAGTTTGGCAAACCTTTTACAAAGCTTCTCATCTGTAGACCCAAAAATAATATCATCTACATAGATTTGAACAAGTATTGAAGAACCATTGACATTTCTATGAAATAAAGTTTTATCTACTGTACCTCTAGTGAAGTGATTCTCCAGAAGAAATTGAGATAAAGTGTCATACCAGGCTCTTGGTGCTTGCTTCAAACCATAAAGTGCTTTCAAGAGAAGATATACATAATCTGGAAATTCTGGATCTTCAAAGCCAGGAGGTTGATGGACATATACCTCTTCTTCCAGTTCCCCATTTAGAAAGGCACTTTTAACATCCATCTGATAGACTTTGAAGTTGGCATGTGCTGCATAGGCTAGGAAAATTCTGATGGCCTCAAGTCTTGCCACTGGTGCAAAAGTTTCATCAAAATCTATTCCTTCTTCTTGAGAATAGCCCTTTGCCACTAATCTAGCTTTATTCCTCACAATTATGCCATTTTCATCAGTCTTATTCTTGAGAACCCATTTGGTACCTATGATACCTCTATCATCAGGTTTGGGCACAAGCTTCCATACTTTATTTCTCTCAAATTGGTTTAGCTCTTCTTGCATTGCTAAGACCCAATCTGGATCTAGAAGAGCATCCTCCACTTTCTTAGGTTCCTCTTGAGACAGGAAACTACTGTATAGGCACTCTTCTTGTGTGGCTCTCCTAGTTTGGACTCTTGAGTTTGAGTCACCAATGATTAACTCAAAAGGATGATCTCTGGTCCATTTTCTTGAAGGTGGAAGGTTTGATCTAGATGAGGTTGCTTCATCTATGTGAGTATGATATTGTTGATTGGATATTGAGTTTTGACTTTGAGAAACTCCCCCTGAGTTTGTTGTCCTTGAGGAATTATGAAGTTGACTGTCAACAGAAGCATCATTTTGTCTATCAACGGATGCTCCATTTTGCCTGTCGACGGATACATGAGAATGTCTGTCAACGGATGCATCTGATGATCTAGTATGACTGTCAACGGATGCTTCATTTCCAGTGTTAGCATCACTTCTAGTTGGACCAACAGCTCTAGGTGAATTTCCAAGGTCATGATCTTCATTTTCCTCATCATCATCAATGTACATTCTTCCTTCTACCTCATTTTCAAATCTCAACTTTTCATGGAAGCCTTCATCATTCAGACCTAGAATCTTCTGATCATCAAACACAACATGTACAGATTCCATGACAATGTTGGTTCTTAAATTGTAGATTCTATAGGCTTTCCCTGCTGCATACCCAACAAAGATAGCTTCATCTGCCTTTGCTTCAAATTTGCCCAAGTTATCTCCATGATTCCTTAGCACAAAGCACTTACATCCAAAGACATGGAGAAAAGCTAACGTTGGTTTCTTGTTGGTGAATAAGTGGTAAGGAGTCATTCCTCTAGCTTGATTGATCAAGGAAATATTCTGAGTGAAGCAGGCAGTGCTGACAGCTTCAGCCCAGAAATATGTTGGCAATCTTGATTCACTTAACATTGTTCTAGCTGCTTCAATGAGAGTTCTGTTTTTCCTTTCAACAACCCCATTTTGTTGAGGTGTTCTAGCAGCAGAAAACTCATGGACAATTCCATTCTCTTCACAGAAAATATTCATTGTGGAATTTTTGAATTCAGTGCCATTGTCACTCCTGATTCTTTGTACTTTTACTTCAGAACCATTGTTTACTTGTCTGAGATGATTGATGATGATTTCACTTGCACAATCTTTGGAGTGCAGGAAGAAAGTCCATGTAAACTTAGAGAAATCATCCACAATCACCAGACAGTATTTCTTCTTTGAGATGGACATGACATTTACTGGACCAAATAAGTCCATATGCAGCAATTGAAGGGGCTTAACAATAGATGACTCTGTCTTGCTCTTGAAGGATGATTTCTTTTGCTTTCCTAATTGGCAGGCATCACACAGTCCATCTTTGATGAACTCCAATTGAGGGATTCCTCTAGCAAGATCCTTTCTTACCAAATCATTCATTACTTTAAAATTCAAATGAGACAGCTTTTTATGCCATAGCCAACTCTCATCCTTGCTTGCTTTGCTGAAGAGACAAGTAATGGATTCTGAGCATACTGAGTTGAAGTCAGCTATGTAAACATTTCCTTTTCTAAAGCCTGTCAGAACCACATTGTTGTTTTTCTTGGTAGAAACAACACAGGCTTCTTTAGTGAACTTTACTTCATAGTCTTTGTCACAAATCTGACTGACACTCAGCAAATTGTGCTTCAAACCTTCAACAAAAGCCACTTCTTCAATGATGACATTGTCCTTTGTAATCAAGCCATATCCCTTTGTATAACCTTTGCTGTCATCTCCAAAGGTAATCCTAGGGCCAGCTTCCTCCTTGAACTCTGTGAGCAGGGTTGAATCTCCTGTCATATGCCTAGAACATCCACTGTCTAGGTACCATAGATTCCTCTTATTTCCCTGCACACAATCCAAAATACAAATCAAGTTGATTTTGGTACCCAAGTTTCCTTGGGTCCTTTCTTGTTAGCCTTTGGTTTTACACTCTTGGCAATCTTCACTTTGGGTGTAGATGCTTGAGTGATAGGTTTAGACAGATGCTCATTTGCATAAATATTTGATGCATGCATTTTTGAAAAATTGGCATACATATTATCCATGCTGGGGATGCTCCATGACATTTGTGGCATACTCACAGATTGAAAATAAGGATTAGGCACATATGGCATGTTCACATATGGATTTGAAAAACTAGCATTCTGATACAAACCAGGCATAACAGGCATTGCAGGCATACTTGGCATAGATTGAGATACATGAACAGGAGTCCTTTTAACAGACTTGCAATTAGAAGATAGATGATTGACACTATTGCAATTACCACAAGTTTTCCTAGGAGCAAACTTGTCAGGAGAATAATTGTTTTTCTTGTTAATGCCTATCTTACCATTTCTGTTCTTTTTCTTTTTACCCTCAGTCTCTACCTTTTCATTAACTGACTTACCAACAGCCTTTTTGTTGGGTAAATCACCTGCCTTAGCCTTCTCACTTGATTTGGCTTGGCTACTTTCACCAGAAACAAAGTTCTTGGCTACTGGACCATACTGATTGTTCAGTCTCTTGAGTTCCTTCTTACTAACAGACTTTTTGTTAGTCGACGGATACCTCTCATCCGTTGATGGTTCATCTGTCAACGGATGATCACTATCCGTTGATTCACAAATAGTCTCTAGATCCTCAAGGCAAGGTTCTAGCTCCTTTTTCTTCTGAGTCCAGGTATCCCTTACAAATGATTCTATTCCCTGGACTTCTATTATGTTTTGAGAAATATTCCTACAACTTTGAAATTTAGCAATTATTCCTTGTTCTTTTTCAAGCTGGTTTCTTAAGATTAATTCTCTTTTTAACACAGCTTCAAGTTCATTTTTAGCATCATTGCAATCAACTCTCATTTTCTCAAATTCTAGAAATTGAACTTCTAGAACTGCATTTCTATCACTTAAGAACTGATTAGTTTCTTTAATCCTATTGTTCTCTTTAGTAAGTGATTTAAGAGTAACACTCAAGTGATATAGTTCAGTAGACATATCATCTATAACACTATTGCATTCCTCTTTGGTGAGCTCAGAGAGATTAGTAGAAAATACCTGATTGCTAGCTGAACTTGCTTCCTGCTCAGAATCAGCCATTAATGCAAGGTTGACAAACTCAGCATCATCATCAGAATGATTTCCATCAGCAGCCCAGTCATACTCTTGGGTCATGAATGCCTTTCCTTTCTGTCTGAGAAGATCAAAGTATTTCTTCTTGTAGTCAATAGTTTCAGTTGACTTTCCCTTGTTCTCAGATCTAGGCTTCCTGCATTCACTTATCATGTGACCAGCAATACCACAATTATAGCATTTAATTTTGGATTTATCCACATAATTGCTTGTAGAAAAATCCTTGTTAAATGGCTTGGCCACCCCAGAGTTTCTTCTGAATTTTAGCTTAGAGAATCTCCTAGATAGAAAGGCTAAATGCTCATCTATCTCATCCAATTCATCCTGCTGTAGGACACTCATTTCTTCAGACACCTTTTCCTTGCTTTTGCTTGATTCTGTTCTACCTTCACAAACCTCCCTGTTTGGTGTAGATTTAGCAGCTTCAGTCCTCTTTTCCTCCTTCTGCTCCAAGTTGGCAACAAGTGCAACTGACCCACTTTTCTTTTGGACCTTCTCAATTTCTTCATCCTGCTCCATTTCTAGTTCATATGTCTTTAAAGTTCCATAGAGTCTTTCAAGAGTAAATGACTTGTACTCTTGAGTGTTTCTTAGAGAAACAGTCATAGGCTTCCACTCTTTGGGCAGTGATCTCAGAAATTTGAGATTAGAATCTTTCACTTGGTAGATTCTTCCATACAGTTTCAAGCCATTCAGTAGCTTTTGAAATCTACTAAATGTATCATTCAATGTCTCTCCATTCTTGAAATGGAAGTGCTCATACTGTTGGATCAGTAGTTGCATCTTGTTTTCCCTTACCTGTTCTGTACCTTCACAAAGGGTCTGAACAATGTCCCATACTTCCTTGGCGGTAGTACAGTTGATAACATTGTCAACCATGTCTGTTTCTAAGCCATTAAACAGAATATTCATGGTCTTTTTGTCCTTGTGAACTTCTGCAATATCCTCAGCGCTCCATTCAGAAACAGGTTTTGGGATGTACGTGTCTGGTGCATCTGCAGCAAGACCAACTCTTGAAGCAGCCTTCATTGGAACATGAGGACCCTTCTCAATGCAATCTACAAAACCTACATCAATAGACATGAGATGTAGACGCATTTTTACTTTCCAGTGAAAGTAATTTTCCCTATCAAGAACCGGTATCTTCACTCCATAATCCTTCTTAGACATGTTGAAAGTGTGTTGATCTTTAAACTTCAAATATATTAGAAGCTTGCTCTGATACCAATTGTTATTCCCAGATTACACACTTGTATAATTGTAGAAGGGGGGGGGGTTGAATACAATTCTTGATTATTATAAATTTCTGATAAAAACCACAGAAATCTATAAGGAAATAATTGCTGAATAAGAAATGGTTCACAAACACATAAAAAATCAGGTGGTTAAATGTACCACCTGAGACTTTTATTCGAAGAAAACCCTGTGATACAAATGTACACAGCTTCTGTGTTTACAACTCTTTGCTTCTAAAGATATTCAAGAAACCCTAAGCAAATGTGTATGTTTTTCTTACATTCTAAAGAGTTGCTACACTTGGTTATATATTCCAAGTTTACAAGTGCTACAGGAATAAGATAATATTAATCTAATTCAAGTTGACTTGCTACTCCACTCCAAATCCACATGTAGCCGAAAGGTTGTCCTTGTGAACAGATATGTCCCCTGCACCTTTCTTGTATGTACTGTGTAAATGGAATGCTTCTTTCTTCTGTGTTTCCAAAGTATGGCTGCCATATTGCTTTTTATACCTACTATCAACCCATGTGATCTGTCAGTCAAACCTGTCCTTATCAACTGCTAATTCCTAGCATAGGATAAAGTGACAATGATTATCCGTTGATGTTGTGTCTACTTATCCGTTGATGGTAGTTTGAGCTGTATCCGTTGATCGAGTAGATTTGAGTTGTATCCGTTGATAGAGCCCTGTTCTCATCCGTTGATACATTTTCACTTAGACAGAATTACATAGCATAGCTTATTTACAATTGGCTACCCTATTCTGCCTATCCATTGATGGTCAACATGACTCTGAATAAAGACACTATCAACTGATAAATAGAGATATTGCAGTATGCTACAAAACCTCATCCGTTGATGAGCTACCTGTCAACGGATAGAGTTATAAGGTCTTATCCGTTGACAGTTACAAAACTTGACTTATACAATTTTGCTTGAATGTTAAGTTATCATCAACTACAACATATTCCTAACAGATATTTAAATCTTTATTATTATTATTATTATTATTATTATTATTATTATTATTATTATTATTATTATTATTATTATTATTATTATTATTATTATTATTATTATTATCTCTATCCGGATGCCCAAATATAAATTTAATTTTGAAACTTTGTACTTGACAAAAATCGGCTTCAACAAAAAGATAAGAAAGATGTCGTAAAAGTGTAAATTGCAAATAAAAGATAAAATAACATGCATTTTTTTTATAATTTCTCTTAATTATACTACTTGATAGGTCCCGGATGAGGGTGAAATAAGCTAGAAGGGGGGAGGGTTGAATAGCTTATTACCTTTTAAAAATTAGAGCTTGGCATTTTTAAATTTTCTTTCTCTTTAAAAATTAATTACTTATGAACAAGTAATATAAAGTGCGGAAAATAAAAGAGAGAAATGAGACACGATCGATTTATCCTGGTTCGCGATGCCGCAATCCCCTAACGGATTCGAACACCCCTACTCCAGTCCCCGAGCTCCTCCCGAACTCGAGGTTTCTTCCACTATAAGTAAAATACTCCTTATAGTAGGCGGAGAAGCCTTTACAACCACTATGTATTTATCTTAGAGCCTAACAACCCGTTACCCCTTCAAAATACTATAGCTACCCCTTGCAAGATTATCTTGGAGCGTAACTCCCCGCTACCTTCTCAAATGCTATGCAAGAAAACCCCTTACGAGTTTATCTTGGAGCGTAACTCCCCGTCACCTCCTCACAACCACATAAGTAAACCCTTTGCGTAGACTTCGTATCCACACCCTTTAACGATCTTGGATCTTAGGTCTTAGATCTTGGGTCATTTCTCCTCCTCACGGTGCAAAGACACCTAACTCCCCGTCGGCGTGTCTAAGAGTTGGGTCTTAGAGCGAGAATCACCTCACTTCACTTCACCTCACGTCAAAGGATATAATACAAGTCCTACGACTTAAATCCCTTTTAAATTGACGGTTAAAAATGAACTAGTGCGAGGACTAGATCAAGAAAGCAAATATAAATATTAACGAGATAAACTACGTCAATATAAATAAGAGCCAAGTATATTAATTTCTATAAATATTCGGTTTAGCCGAATATAAACAAAATTAAATATATAACTTACTTGTGTTTTACAACACAAATAAAATACAAGTGTTTAGCACTTGTAAAATGGCTTTAGTATAGCCTAGGCCGAAATATGGCCGAATATAAATATATAAAGCTCGTCGAAGCGAGGGACGCTATTATGCGTTAAATTAAACACACAAGCACATAAACACAACTCACATGTACTGAAAAGTAACTCGCTTATCTATAGGATAAAACGAGGGCCGCTATTATGCGTTAAACTAGTGCGAGAAAATTAAACACGTAAGTAGCCGGGAGAAGTCACACAAGGGACTTATCACACAACTAATGCAAGACAATAAATTAAACGTGGATGCAGCAATATATACTATGCAATGAACCTTCGGCCGAATGTAAATCAAGCAAGGGCCGAATGGTTTTTGAACTTAGTTTCGGTTAAGAAACAAGTTCAAGTAGTATTGGTTAAGTCCTTAAAGAAGTAAGCACAATTAAGATTCAAGGGACATATATAACCAACACTAAAAGAAGCTTTCTTTTAACTTAAGATGTACTAAGTTTGAACCACTTAGTTTATGCAAATTAAGCACTAGTTAAAAGATAGTTCTTTGCCTTATAACCAAGTATAGATCAAATGGTTATTAAGGTCTTTAAGAGGGCTTAATAAGTTCTTAAAAGAACCTCCTCTTGGTAGCTTACAAATCGTCTACACACACTACACGAATAAACTCAAGAACAAGTGTGTAAGATGACAAATGTAAGACTACTAGCACAAGTATATATTCAAATGATTCAAGCACTAAATAACCGAATATATAGCTTGCACAAACCCACTAACTAGCTTATGACTCTTGACCTTACAAAGGCTCAAGTTCCTCTTTGAATTAAGAGAGAACTACAAGAGATACGAGCTAGTTTTTGAAGCCTAAACCAACACCAAATTGAGCCGAAATGAGCACCAAAAGAAATGTAATCAAGATGAGTAAAATGGTGGCTCAAATGCTCAAGCAAGAACACTTATAAGGCTGTTTAAAAACGTGTGAAAGGTAGCCTTAAAGAGTGTTTGCCGAGAGTGCCAAAAGTGAGCAAAACAAGAGCCAAAAACACCACTTAAACTAGGCCAAATGAGCACCAAATAAAGATATAATCAAGATGAGATTTATGGTGACTCAAATGAACAATATGAAGCACAAGGGAACTGCCTTAAAACGTGCAAGAGGCTGCCCCAAAAAGAAGTTGGCCGAGCAGTGTTTAAAGTGTAAGAAATGGACCAAAAACAAAGCTAAAAAGATGATAAAAGATGAAGGAGCAAAGCTTTGTTATCCAAATCTTTTTGAAGGCTCTTGGCTACTTGAAGTTGCTGTGTTTCTAGAGAGAAAAGAGCAGGAATTCTTTGGCACAAGAAGGCTTGGAGAAAAGAGTGTGTTTAGCTTGGTATTTATAGGCAAAAGTAGGGTTTTATGGACCAATGGACAAGTGACACTTGGCTAGCTACTAATAAACTAATCATTTGCATAAAGTAGCTTTTTGGCACCTTCCTAGAAAGCTCCATCAATCAGCATGTGTGAAATATAATATAGAAAATATCTAGGAAGCTTCTTTTGGCTCGGTTTAACCGAAAAATCCGAAACGAAGCGATAAACCCATAATTATGAAATAAATCGAAAAATCACTTAAAAATTATGAAACTTGGGGAATCCTCTATAAATATTCCCAGAGGATTATGTTCAAAATTTCACCTTGAAATTCGTTGACCATCTATGACTTTTAAGCGACCGAAAAATCAATTACGTATCGATTTTTGGAGTCCTGGAAAAAATTCATGCAAAAATCATAAAATTAATCCTAAATTTCTTTTTAAATATTATAGTGACATATCCAAAGTTTCAAGTCAAAATAACATGTGGAGGTATTTTATTCAAAAATATTTTGATTAAATGTCCTTACGCGACGGAATAAAATACATTAGCCGTTTATCGTAACTTGTCGATATTTTGGCTAAAGTTTTGACTTAAAATATATTCAAATCTAATATTCCTCAAATAATAATGACCATGAAGTCCTAGAAATATTTATTTTGAATATTTTAGAGTTTTATCCAATTTAAATGAAAACTGTTAAGGGTTCCGGGATAAAATCTATTTTAAATCTTTCGGCAAGTCTTTGAGCAAGGCAGTTTGAAAATAAGTCTTTGAAAAATATATCGAACATATTTGAGAATAAAACATTTGAAATGAACACTGTTTTGAATAAAAACATATATTTTTGGTCCGGAAAATCAGTGTTCAGAATATTTCGATATTTGTGCCGTCTATACTTTGCCTTTAAATGTATCACAAATAACTTAGACTAGGAAACATCATTTCATTGACATTCCTTATCTAAATTAGTGATTGGTAAGAGAAACTCGTCACTTGTATATGTCACATCGAATAAACCTAAGGGAGGATTTACTACGTTATCTAGTAAATTCCTAAATCTAATTTAATTTTCACTTTCGAACTTGACAAAATACCAAAACCTACAAGTGAAAGACGGTCTAGCAATCTTCCCAAAAGACTGTCGACTCACACTACTAATCAATAATATAAAGATACATAATATTTGACATTTTTTTAAAAGATTTTATTTAATTTTCTAGCATTTAGCAAATAAATAAGAACTAGCATAAATGTTCGTGCAAGGCACGGGCACTCAACTAATTTCTCGTCTAAAATTATATATATTAAAATAATTTTATAATTAAAAATATGATAAACGATAAGATTTCGATCTATCGAATATTTTTATAGTTATTTTGTAATATTGCAAACCAATTTTTTGAACCAATTATTTTATAATTTGATTAGATTTCATAAAATTTGGATAAATATTCATACAATAATAATCACATGAATACTTATGTTTGTTAAATTATTAATTTAATTTTTAACTGCGTGAAAAGAACTTTAATAAATTGAACATTTGAGTATAATATGAATAATCTTAGTAAAATTGTCTGTATATAATAGAGACATATGTAAACTCATTGATTTTGTTGTAAAAAATTGATCGTATATGAAAGACTATATTTTGAGACAAATTACAAAATCTCTTAATATTGAATAAAAGTCATCCTTATGCTTGTCTCAATCATTTTTTCTAAACAAATACATTTATACACTTTTAAACTTAAATGTTTAGTCTTAGTCTAATATTTATTACCCTATATAAAAGTTCAACAAAAAAATGGGTAAATTGAATAATATTTTTTATTTTATAATTTTGAATTAGTATTAACGCAATTTTAAATTTTTCAATCGCTGTAAAATATGAAAACCTTAATGACCCGTGCATGTATATGAAATCTAAAATCAAAATCTTTGATTTTATCGTATATTGATCTAAATATATGTTATAATTCAACCATTATATATTATATTATGTATTATATTGATGAATGTATTATATAAAAATTCATATGTACCATACTTTATAATCGAGTTATAATCTAACTGATCATTTTAAATAATTATTTTACTTTTGTAATATTTATGATTCAAAATTTTTTATCTTTTTTATTTAATTTGAATGCTAAAAATATTATTTTTAATATATAACATATATCATATTTTTAGAGTTTTCATTTTTTTAACATAATTTCAATTATTTTTTGTAAATATTGAAATAGTCATATTTTTAGACCAATGGTGTATTATGTTAGGTCCCGAAGTATCGTAGAAGGGGGGGTTGAATACGATACTACCAAAGTATTTCGATTTTCAAGATTTTTGCGGATAACAATTTTTCGGATCTTGAAATCAAGATAACGAAACACAATTCCAGGAATATATCTTTATTGATAATAAACCCGAAGGGGTGTTACAACTTCTAATCCAATGGATTAGCTTCAAAACCAGAACACTCCTAAGGATAGTTTAGGCACGAGGACCTTCTATCCGACACTTCCTGAAAGCGGGCTAAGCCGGCTTTCCTACTAGATGGACTGTCTAGCAGCTGACACAGAGAGGATATAAGAGAGAGAAGAGAGAGTTGTGTGTTGAGGTGTGTTTTGAAATGAAATACAGCATGCCTATTTATAGATTTTAGAAAGTCACTATGCTGTACTATTCCAACAACCCCCGCGGGCCCCTCCAGCCACTTTTTGAATAGTAGCCGCCATATGAATAGTAGCCACTTTTTGAATAGTAGCCGCCATATGAATAGTAGCCGTCATATGAATAGTAGCCGTGAATAGTAACCGTGAATAGTATTACTATTTTTGGCTGCTTTTTTTGGGCTTCTCTTTTTTGTTTCAAATATTTTGCTGAATTAATTCTTCTCGAAAAATAGTTCAAGTACCAGATTAATTTAATTATTTATTATAAATAATTAATTAATCTGTTACTTAGTTACTAATTTTCAGAGTAAATTAATTTTTGACAATACCTTGAGATATTATGTTTGTCCTTGATCGTCAATAGGCTTTGGCAATTCTTTCTGTGAATTAATGTGTTGATCCTTCTCGTATGTGCTGACACTTAGTGCACTGGTCTGGTTCACAAGTGACTAGCACTGATCTTGATCTTCACACCTTCGTTATATTCCAATTGATTAGCCTGCAGCAGTATCTTCAATAAATACATGGAATCTTTTGGCCCTTCAACTGAATCATCTGTACATCTTATTCTGTCACTGAGGCTTGATCATGTTAATGAACTTCTTTCAGCGACTTGATCCTTGTTGGTGCCTGTTCTTCAAATTTCACGATCCCTGTATTTAATATTATTTATCTTTTATCCTAGTTGAGTTATATATGTCCTCTATTACATATTACATTACATTATGCTTTACAATCTTCCCCTATTTGATTGTTAGGGTTTGACAAGCAAATACCTAGAGGATAACTCAACTGATACAAATAAAATACAAAGATAAATAATATTAAAGCGCATTCTGGATCATATATATACATTTTCCAGATTTCTAAAATTTGAACAAGTACAAGACAAATTGTTCCTCTAGACTGAACATATCTTCAAGTTTGCCTTGTTTGCTTTCCACATAGCACTAATACTCCCATTAGCTTTTCCTTTCCCAAAATAAAGTTAATTCCGTGTCAACAACCTTTTCCTTGCCCTTACGCCTAGTAGATTTTTCTTGATCATCCAACTTCTCCCCCTCAGTTGGGTTATCCTCCAGAGTAGTAGGATGTGGAGTTGGTAAATTAGACGAAGATGACTTTACCAAGGAGTTGATTGCATCATTAAACTGGGTTGCCATGGTATTCAATTGAACCTGGAATATATCATGTTGAATAAGTTGCAAATTTTTAATTTCTGCAATGGACTTACAGATATTTTGCAACTCTTTCTCCATTGTTTGGACCCGTGTAAGGAGTCTGCTGTATTCCTTTCTGGTTACAGGTGCATGTGGTTGAGTAGGTTGCTCACTTGTACGTTCTGCAGGTGTTTCACTCAACACTCTATATTCACTCGGTTTAGTGGTTTGGGTGACACTTACATGTTCTGTTCGTGTTTCCCTCAACTCTCCTCCAGAGCTTCCACCGATATGTGTACCTGCAAATGAAATCATCCTAGCCCCTTTTTCAGAGGTCACGGATGGTGCAATGAAAGTTCGTGAGCTTCCGTCCTCGCGTGAAGCGAGTTGCCGACCACTGGTAAAGAGTGGTAAATCTCGAAAGAGATCCAGAGATTTTCTCTCTGGAAGGTTAAACTTGAATCGATTAAATGGCACAAAACCCAAGTTTCCCTCGTACGTCTGTGAAGACACTTGGTTCATTAAAGAACCTCCTACCGATGGATCTTTCCGTAAAATGGAAGATTCACCAGCAGTTGTTGAGGTAGGTAATTCCACCTCGGATGCCTGTGAAGGCATTTGATCTTTAGAAAGATCACCAACCACTCGTATGTTCCGTGAAATGGAACTCAAGATAGTTGCTCCCGTCAATTCAACCTTATTTACATTTTCACTCATTGGATAAGAAAGAATTGTTTCACTAACAGTTGCCGTTACCTCAGGTTCATTGGGTTTACTCCGTTTAGAATGAGGTAGAGCGGCTGATGTAACTAACTCCTTATGTGGTGCTGCTGAGGCACTATCTCCCTCAAAAGTGTTGATGGATGGTCGTTTAAGTGACAATTGAGGTGTAGGAGTTTGTTGTGTTTGTGTTTGCATTTGTAGAATGGGCTCTTCGACCTGTGTTAGAGTCGGTGGGATTTCCTGCTCTTGGTCGGGTAAGATGGCCACTGGGGGCTGTAGAAATTGTATTTCCTGTGACACAATAGGAAAGACAGAGGTTGGAATAGCAGGGATTGAAATATTACCTTGTCGTATACCTGCTCTCACTGGTCTTGGTAACAACGGAAGTGGGACAGTCTTTAGATATTCAGTTAGGACTGTAGGCACATCCGTATATTTCTTTTTGGTTATGTAATTAATTACATTCGTCTTCATGGAAGAACATTGCACCTTTTGACCATTTTCCAAGCGTACCCTGTCTTCATCATTCAAAAAATCATTTAATATTAGCTATAGAAACCTTGGATATAGACATTTGATATTGTGAGTCTGAATATCTCTTGTTCCCAAGTGTTTCATCTTTAAAATGATTTGACAAATCACTATTTTTCCAAAATTAATCCTCAAATTATTGGCGACCGCATACCCTATTATTTGAATAAATTCAGGTATTCGATCTTGATTTGTTCTATCTGAGGAAAAAACATGGTTAAGAGTGTGAAAGAAGAAATTCCAATACTGGGTTAGAAACGTTCTAGATAGATTACCAGTATTGAAATTGCCATCTTGGTACCTTATAAAACGAAAGAACATTTCAATCTGTTCGGGTGTAGGATCAGAAATGAGATTTTCCATAGGAAAATGAAGAATTCGATTAACATCTCGTTCAGTGACCCTAATCGACCTACCAAATAGTCGATATGTGAATTCACACCCGTCCTGTCCAGAAGTGTTAACCGCACTGCAATATAGTTCACGCAATGCATCATGGTTAAGCTGCACCTGTGTAACTAAAGCATAACGGATTAATGAATGTTCATTCAGAAATTGTGTCCAAGCCCGAAATTGCTCATCGTGAATGGTTTCGATTTGTTGAATGGAAATTGGATTAACTTTAGCAATTAAAAAGCTTCCCTGCAATGCCATTTTCAAAACTTTGAGGAAATTCAAAAACAAGGGTTAGTTTTTATAAAGGATGATGTATAAAGCAAGAATATGAAATCCGATCTAAAAACCACCAGCTAGATTGAGAGATCTTTCCGATCAAAGCTCGAAATATTCAGCAATTGTGTGTATATGCTCTGTATATCTGAAAAATGATTATGTTAAACACAAACAAAAACTCATCATTTAAAAGGTTTCAAGGTTTAGTGGGTTAGGTGTAATAGTGATAGGTTTTGTTTGAAAAACTAACACCGCTCAATAATTTCTCACCTAACACCCTAATTAGCCGAAAAAACATCTTATCGCCGAAACCTGTCGGCCGAAAAACATCTTATCACCAAGACCTATCAGCATATACACATATACACATATTTAATACTTCTAATTATTATGGATTTAAAAATAATCACGCAGTGAATCAAGAAATAATTCACAATAATCAGATAAACTCACAATTAAATAAACATAAAATTAACAAAATATCATTAATTGATATATGTCAATAAAATATTCATTTAATTATGCTACAATGATATCTCCAGAATAATCATGCAGATAAACAAATAAAACAAACAAAATCCAGAGAATGAAATTCACTGGCTGCAAATAATTGAATAGACATTTTAAAAGATCATGTGAAATTTAACATACCAAGCTCACTTACCAACCTTGAAAAAGTTGCTTCATCCAAAGCTTTAGTAAAAATGTCTGCCAACTATTTTTCACTAGGAACAAAATGCAGTTCCACAGTGCCTTCCATTACATGCTCCCTGATGAAATGGTATCTGATGTCTATGTGCTTGGTTCTAGAATGCTGCACTGGATTCTGTGATATTGCAATTGCACTAGTGTTGTCACAGAAAATTGGGATCTTTTTAACTTTAACTCCATAGTCAAGTAGTTGATTTCTCATCCATAGAATCTGTGCACAATAGCTCCCAGCTGCTATGTATTCAGCCTCTGCAGTTGAGGTAGATACTGAGTTCTGCTTCTTACTGAACCATGAGACCAGCTTGTTTCCCAAGAATTGACAGGTTCCTGTGGTACTTTTTCTATCCATTTTGCAACCTGCATAATCTGCATCTGAGTAACCAATTAGATCAAAACCAGAATCTCTAGGGTACCAAATGCCAAGGTTTGGTGTTCCCTTGAGATATCTGAAAATCCTTTTAATAGCTACTAAGTGAGATTCCTTAGGATCAGCTTGAAATCTAGCACATAAACATGTAGCAAACATAATATCAGGTCTACTAGCTGTTAAGTATAAAAGAGATCCAACCATGCCCCTATAGCTTGTCATGTCCACCTTCTTTTCCTTTGTATTCAGTTCAAGCTTAGTGGCAGTGGCCATGGGTGTTTTTGCAGAAGAGCAATCTGCTAAATCAAACCTCTTTAAAAGATCATAAATGTATTTTGTTTGACTTATAAAAATTCCCTCATTCACTTGTTTAACTTGTAACCCAAGCAAATAAGTTAATTCACCCATCATACTCATTTCATATCTACTTTGCATGAGTTTGGAAAACCTCTTGCAAAGTTTCTCATCTGTAGACTGTTCGCTATTTTCTCTACGCAAGTATACGCAGTCCAAAAGCAATATAGGGAAATAAGGATCGTTCCCACGAAGACTCGGTTATTTTAGTAAATATGTCTATTCAACAATGTTTGGTTAATTATAGAAGCATGAACGAACTAAAATGGTTTATTTGCAGATACAATTAACTAATGAAGTAACGGTTAATTTATTTAAAATAATATGATAGAGGCATGGGGTCCTAATTTCATGAATGTTTTAGCTCTATTAACTATCAAGAATTTATGTGTTACAATTGTTAAGAATGCTAGCGGGAACACGACACTAATATGAGCCATCTTTCAATTAACTCACATCATTCCAAATAAACATCCACAAAAGAGATAGAAGTTATAAGGGCATCAATTATATCCAATACACTATATGTCTATGTGAATAGGTGATACAATCGATTTAATCACAAGTTCCGCAATTAACTACATAGGGGAATAACGTTCTTTCGAAACTATAAACCGAAATGCGGAGAAGCCGACATACCTATGCTAGCATGGCAAGCCCTAAATCTCTAAATCCACTTTCGTAATCATTAGAGATTTGGCACAATAGATGTTAGCTATTCACCTATATTCAATTAAGACAACCATGCATGACAATCTTATATAGAAATTGTAAACACAAATTATCTATCAAATTAACATGAGCATTAACAATTCATTACATTAGAACCCCATGAAAGTGTTTAGTTCATAATTGAACTAGGCACCTTCATGGGATTAAATAAAATCATGGATGAAAATTTCCTAAATTAAATAAGAAATTACGAGAGTTAGAAAATTGAACCGAAATTGCTTCCACTGAATGAGATGAGTGCTCCAATTAATATCCTTCCAATCTTCAATCGATATATAACATATACGAAATTTAAGATAATTTAAGTATATAAATATAAAAATAATATTACTAAAAATTGAAATGTATAAAAAAATAAAACTAAAATAAAAATAATATTACTAAAAATTAAAGTGTTTAAAAATAAAACTGAAATAAAAATAAAATTACTAAAATTTAAAATATATAAAATAAAACTGAAATTAAAATTTAAATAAAACTGAAAATAAAATTTTTGAAATAAAAAATAAAATTACGAAATTCAAATTATAAAAATAAAACTGGAATTAAAACTGAATTTTAAAATGTATATAATAAAAATAAAAATTACAATTGGAACTGTATTTCAAGAAAATAGAACAGAAATTTAGAATGGAGAGAGCAAAATTGAAGAACAAGCTGTGTGTTTTTTCAAGTGTCCGGTTATCTCTTCTAACATTCTAACTCAATCTATTTATAGGCTAAAATTTGATCTATAAGCATCATTGCTTACATCATTTTTTTCTTAAAGTCTAGCCATCCTTTGACAATTTTCTGCAGTTTTTTTGGAAGAAAATTGTTCAACAAAATCATGCAGCAGCCCTGGTTGAAGAATTAAATCTGTACATTTTTCTGACTTAATCCGGAGCTGAAAACCACTCGCAGGGCCCCTGATTTGAGCAACAAGCGCGCCTTCACTGGATTTCTTTCTGGCGCGTGTCTCCCACGCGCGCGTGGGAGAGTGGACTGCGGCTGAGTGCTGACAGGCGGCTTCACTTTTAGATTTGTGTAAACAAATCAATTGCTTGTATACAAATTATTATTCTTTTGCTGTGACATACTTCACGTGGCCTTAACTTTTGAGAGGGCTCCGTAAATAACGATTTTTAACCCGCACAGCTTATAATCTTTAATCAATAAATAATTAATTTAATCCAGAAATTATAAAAATAAATATCTAATATTATTAGATATTTATAAATATAATTTTCTAATTAAATAAAATATTTATTAATATAAATAAATCTTTAAGCTCTAAGCTGCGGTCTTTTGAGGGTCGGAAACCGGACTCCTTTTGCTTAACGAAAAATATATCAATTCTAACCGGGATTCCTGCTTTAAGAATATATCACTTTCCATATTTTTGTGATAATTCTATTTCCTCATTGCTCGTCCAGATGTAAGTTACGGTCTCTTGAGGATCTAAAACCGGGCTCCTTTTGGTTAACGAAAAATATAACAATTCCAACCGGGGTTTCAGCATTAAGAATATATCACTCAGAATTTCTTTATGATAATTCTTTTTCCTCGTAGCCAGTCCATCTGAGCCAGAACTCCACCGTCTTTTAACCTTTTATCGCCAGGATACCTGAAATTTCGAGTTCTACACAACAAATACCGGAAGAACAAAAACGAATTAAAAGACACCACATACTTAAGGATAAATCACCAATCTAGGCTCAATTAGTGCATAATAAGTGGATATAAAATCCACTTATCATAGACCCAAATATTATATCATCTACATAAATTTGGACAAGTATCATAGAGCCATTGACATTTCTATAAAAGAGAGTTTTATCAATAGTACCTCGAATGAAGTGATTCTCTATAAGAAACTGTGAGAGTGTGTCATACCAGGCTCTAGGTGCTTGCTTCAGGCCATAGAGTGCTTTGAGTAGAAAGAACACATATTCTGGAAAGTCTGGATCTTCAAAACCAGGCGGTTGACTAACATACACCTCCTCCTCCAGAATACCATTCAGAAATGCACTCTTGACATCCATTTGATAGACTTTGAAATTGGCATGTGCTGCATAGGCCAGGAAGATCCTTATTGCTTCTAACCTTGCCACTGGTGCAAAGGTTTCTTCAAAATCAATTCCTTCCTCTTGACAATAGCCTTTAGCAACTAATCTAGCTTTATTCCTTGTGACTATGCCATTCTCATCCATCTTATTCTTAAATACCCACTTAGTGTCAATCACTGATTTGTCTTTAGGTTTGGGTACAAGTTTCCATACTTCATTTTTTTCAAACCGGTTTAGCTCTTCTTGCATTGCTAAAACCCAGTCTGGATCCAGAAGAGCATGTTCAATTCTCTTAGGTTCCTCTTTGGATAGAAAACTGCTATATAAGCATTCTTCTTGAGTAGCTCTTCTGGTTTGGACCTTTGCATTAGGATCTCCAACGACAAGCTCAAATGGATGATCCCTGGTCCATTTTCTCTGTGGTGGTAAGTTTGACCTTGATGAAGGGGCTTCATTTTCTCTGTGTTGATCATTGTGGCTTGTTGTTGAGTTTTGACTGTGAGAAACTCCCTCTGAGTGTATGGCCCTCGAGATTGATGGAGTTCTTGCAGATTCATTAACAGATGCTTCTCTTTGATTTTCTATAGATGCTTCAAATTGATTTCCAACTGATGGTGTAAGTTGGTCTTCAACAGGTGGTTCATTCTGCACTTCAACTGATGATCCTTGTCTGTTTCTCACACCATTTGATCTCCATTCTTCATCATCATCTTCACTTTCTTCACCACTTCTCTCATTCTCAAATGAGAGAGACTCATGAAAACCTTCATCTACTAGACCAGATATTTTCTTGTCATCGAAGACAACATGTATGGACTCCATTACAATGTTTAGTCTTAGGTTGTAGACTCTGTAGGATTTTCCAGCTGAATATCCAACAAAGATAGCTTCATCTGCCTTTGAATCAAATTTTCCAAGATGCTCACCATGATTTTTTAGTACAAAGCATTTGCATCCAAAGACATGCAGAAAGTTGATTGTTGGTTTCTTGCCTTTGAAAAGTTGATAAGGTGTCATGCCTTTTGCTTGATTGACCAAAGAAATATTCTAGGTGTAGCATGCAGTGTTTATAGCTTCTGCCCAGAAGTATGTTGGTAGCTTAGACTCTTCAAGCATTGTTCTTGCAGCTTCAATTAGAGTTCTGTTCTTTCTTTCCACTACACCATTTTGTTGAGGAGTTCTTGGTGCAGAGAATTCTTGGATAATTCCTTCTTCTTCACAAAACTCTATTATTATAGAATTCTTGAACTCAGTTCCATTGTCACTTCTGATTCTCATAACTTTGAGTAAAGGATTGTTGTTCACTATCTTGATGTGATTTATAATGACTTCACCTGCCTTATCCTTAGAGTGCAGAAAGAATGTCCAAGAGAATTTTGAGAAATCATCAATAATCACAAGACAGTATTTCTTATTTGAGATTGACAACACATTGACTGGTCCAAAGAGATCCATGTGAAGTAGTTGCAAGGGTTGATCAATTGATGACATTGACTTTGATTTGAACGAGGCCTTCTTCTGTTTCCCTTTCTGGCATGCATCACACAATCCATCCTTGGAGTAATCCAATTTTGGAATACCTCTAACCAAATCCTTCTTTACCAACTCATTCATTGCTTTAAAACTCAAATGTGACAGTCTTTTGTGCCAAAGCCAACCTTCATATACACTTGCCTTGCTGAGAAGACATGTAGCCATGTTTGCATTTGTTGAATTGAAGTCAGCAATGTACACATTTCCTCTTCTATCTCCTATCAACACTACATTGTTGTCATTTTTCTTGAAAATGACACAAGCTTCAGATGTGAACCATACGTTCTGGCCTTTATCACACAGTTGACTGACACTTAGCAAGTTATGCTTAAGTCCATCAACCAGTGCTACTTCTTCAATGACAACATTCTTTTGTGAAATCAAGCCATATCCTCTAGTATATCCTTTGCTGTTGTCTCCAAAGGTAATGCTAGGGCCAGCTCTCTCCTCAAACTTAGTGAGCAGGGTAGAATCTCCAGTCATGTGCCTAGAACAACCACTATCCAGGTACCAAAGATTCTTTCTGTGTCCCTGCACACATCAAAATCAAATCAAGTTGATTTTGGTACCCAAATTTTTTTGGGTCCTGCCTTGTTAGCCTTTTTCTTATTTTTCAAGCCCTTACTACCCAGGGTATCTGATTGAGTTAAATCAACCTTAACTCTTGGTGTAGGTTTCTAAAAAATAGGTTGTTTCACTTACTCACATGGATTAAAACTAGGTGTATAATTAGGCATAGTCTGTGCATACATGTTATTCATCATCCATGGAAACTGGGGCATATTAAAAGCATTATAATATGGATTATGCATGAATGACATGTTAGCATAATGACTAGATGCATGAGCAGGCTGGACAAACATGTTTGGCATAACATTCATAGCAGGCATAGGTACTGACTTAGGCATACTAGGCACAGAAACATTCTTAACAGATTTACAGTTGACAAATAAATGATTAACACTACCACAGTTCACACATTCCTTTCGAGGAGCATATTTATCACGTGTGTAATTACTATGTTTGTTAATTCCTACCTTGCCATTTCTATTCTTCTTATTAGCCTTAGCCTTAGGTTCAGTCTTTTCTAACTTATCCTTCAATTTCTTGATTGACAAGTTGCCTATGTTTCTTTGTTCAACTGACTTGGTTTTGCTACACTCTCCATTAACAAAGTTCTTATTGATATGCCCGTACTTCTTATTCAATTTAGTTAAAGTTGCTTTGCTAACATGCTTAAGTCTTAAAGAACATTCTTTTTTCGACTAAATCACTGTCTGAAGCAACTTCCCTATCAACATCTAACTTAACTTCTGCTAATTTGTGAAAAGAATCAACTCCTTGTATACTATAAATTTCTTCAGTTTTAGCCTTTGATCCCTTCCACTTGGCAATTAAGTCTTGTTCCTCTTTTAACTGTTTTATTAAACACTCTTCTCTTTTCAGAGCCTCAAGTAACTCATTCTTAGCATCCTGGCATTCTCTTTTCATTGTTTCAAAATCAATTAGTTGAGTTTCTAACAGAGTATTCCTATCACCTAACTTAGCATTAAGATCTTTAATCTTTTTGTTCTCCTTGTTAAGCGATTTTAATGTGACATGCATGTTATACAATTCATTAGACATTTCATTAACAACATTATCACATTCATCTTTGGAAAGCTCAGTCAGATTTGTAGAATATACCTGGTTACTTGCTGAACTAGCCTCTTCATCATTTTCATTTGCCATAAGTGCAAGGTTGACAAACTCTTCCTCTGCATCTGAGTCTCCTCCAGCTGCCCAATCTTCATCTCTAGATACGAATGCTCTCTCCTTTTACTTGAGAAGGTCAAAGTATTTCTTTTTGTAATCGACAGTCTCAAACTGTTTCTTTTCATTCTCAGATTTCGATTTTCTGCATTCATTGGCAAAGTGACCAATAATTCCACAGCTATAGCATTTGATCTTTGATCTTTCAACCACATCCTTGTTCGGTTGATAGCTTTTCTTGAATTGTCCGGCTCCTGCTGGATTCTTCTTGAATCTTAGCTTCGAAAATCTCTTTGATAGAAATGCCAAATAATCATCTAGATCTTCAGATTCATCCTCACTCAGTGCATCAAGTTCTTCAATCATCTTGCTTTTGCCCTTGCTAGCTCCACCTTCACAAGTTCTTTGACTTGGTGTGGCTTCCACATTCTTCATCTTCTCTCCATCTTGGTTGGTTGGAATATTGGCCACCAAAGCTACATTTCCACCTTTCTTCTGGTTCTTCTCAACTTCTTCATCCTGTTGCAACTCGAGCTCATAGGTCTTCAGAATTCCATACAGTCTCTCAAGTGTAAAATCTTTGTAGTCTTGAGAGTTTCTCAATGAGACTGTAACTGGCTTCCATTCTTTAGGAAGAGATCTCAGAAATTTTAAGTTAGAGTCTTTAACTTCATATGTTCTCCCATACAACTTCAGGTCATTCAGTAGTTTCTGAAATCTACTGAATATCTCTGTTAAATTTTCACCAGAATTATGATGGAAGTGTTCATACTGTTGTATGAGGAGTTGCATCTTGTTCTCTCTAACTTGCTTAGTCCCTTCACAGAGTGTTCGTATAGTGTCCCACACTTGCTTGGTAGTGGTACAGTTGATGACATTGTCGAACATGTCTTGATCAATACCATTGAACAGTATGTTCATGGTTTTCTTGTCCTTCTGGACTTCTTCTTTGTCTGCCTCTGTGAATTCTGCTGGTGGTTTGGGAATAGGCCTTCCGGCAGCTGCAGTTCCGGCTGCTTCTCCAACTTCAGTGTTGGCTTTCATAGGAATATGAGGACCTCTCTCTATACAGTTTACGTAACCTTCATCAATGGATAAGAGATGTAAATGCATCTTTACTTTCCAGTGAAAGTAATTATCTTTGTCAAGGACTGGTATTTTCACGCCTGTATCCTTAAATCCCATGGTGGTGATCTTTAAACTTCTTGTATGTTAGAAGCTTGCTCTGATACCAATTGTTAGGTCCCGAAGTATCGTAGAAGGGGGGGTTGAATACGATACTACCAAAGTATTTCGATTTTCAAGATTTTTGCGGATAATAATTTTTCGGATCTTGAAATCAAGATAACGAAACACAATTCCAGGAATATATCTTTATTGATAATAAACCCGAAGGGGTGTTACAACTTCTAATCCAATGGATTAGCTTCAAAACCATAACACTCCTAAGGATAGTTTAGGCACGAGGACCTTCTATCCAACACTTCCTGAAAGCGGGCTAAGCCGGCTTTCCTACTAGATGGACTGTCTAGCAGCTGACACAGAGAGGATATAAGAGATAGAAGAGAGAGTTGTGGGTTGAGGTGTGTTTTGAAATGAAATACAGCATGCCTATTTATAGATTTTAGAAAGTCACTATGCTGTACTATTCCAACAACCCCTGTGGGCCCCTCCAGCCACTTTTTGAATAGTAGCTGCCATATGAATAGTAGCCACTTTTTGAATAGTAGCCGCCATATGAATAGTAGCCGTCATATGAATAGTAGCCGTGAATAGTAACTGTGAATAGTAATCGTGAATAGTATTACTATTTTTGGCTACTTCTTTTGGGCTTCTCTTTTTTTATTTCAAATATTCTGCTGAATTAATTCTTCTCGAAAAATAGTTCAAGTACCAGATTAATTTAATTATTTATTATAAATAATTAATTAATCTGTTACTTAGTTAATTTTCAGAGTAAATTAATTTTTTACAATACCTTGAGATATTATGTTTGTCCTTGATCGTCAATAGGCTTTGGTAATTCTTTCTGTGAATTAATGTGTTGATCCTTCTCGTATGTGCTGACACTTAGTGCACTGGTCTGGTTCACAAGTGACTAGCACTAATCTTGATCTTCACACCTTCGCTATATTCCAATTGATTAGCCTGCAGCAGTATCTTCAATAAATACATGGAATCTTTTGGCCTTTCAACTGAATCATCTGTACATCTTATTCTGTCACTGAGGCTTGATCATGTTAATGAACTTCTTTCAGCGACTTGATCCTTGTTGGTGCCTGTTCTTCAAATTTCACGATCCCTGTATTTAATATTATTTATCTTTTATCCTAGTTGAGTTATATATGTCCTCTATTACATATTACATTACATTATGCTTTACATATTAAATCATTGAAAGTCTAAATAGTTGGTCGACCAAAACCCTCTAATATGACTCACATATTTAAAATTTTATATACGTTAAAGTTATGTGATGCAGTTATTAATTATGAATGATTTGATAACTAAAATTTACATAATTCTTAAACCAAATCTTATTTTTTTATTTAAATAATTTAACATCTACATGAATACGTTTGTAAATAAATCTTTTTTTTCCTTTTTGTCTCAGTTACATTATGTATAGTGTAATTTTTTTCCTATGTCAATTATTTAAAATGACAAAAGAGAATTGTAGAGTATACAGAATCGATTAAAATATTTTTTATAATTTTATCTATCTTATATTTTAAAAATAATATGAGTCAACATTTGATTTACTCAAAAAAAAAGAGGTTGAGAGAAAAAAAAAAGAAGGGAGGTGGTTTATCATATTAGATTTTCAACAAAATTCAAAGTCAATCATAGCATAATTGGTTAAGCTATAAATTTAAGATTAAAAAGTAGTGGTTTGAATCCCAACAGAAGTGTAATTTCATGACCTTTTATATAATTACTAGCATGAAAGCCCGTGCAAGGCACGTGCCACATTCTAATTTGCATAATTTTTTAATAAATCATGTTTGAGTTAGTCATATCTTCTTTTTAATCTATTCTATATGGTTCGATTTATTTTAGGCCAATAGTTGATAACCGTTCAAATTTTGAAATATTACTGTATTCTATATTTTGAATATCATACAGAGACAATCCTTAGATTAAGCCGCTCATGCAATGTGGCATCGAGAAAATGATATAATTTAGGGGCATATCTTTTCTAATAAGTAAAAAAATTTAAAAGTACGTGGAGGTACAAAAATGATATTTGGGCCACGTTTTGTTCATGGTGGCACTAAAAATGGTTTGAGATATAAGAAGTGCCAAAAAATAAATGATATGTATGTGAATTTGATTTTTAGTTAGAGTACAAAATTCAAATTCACTTGAACTTTCAATTTTTCAAGACTGACCTATGCATCATATTTGTAAACAATACTCGTTGAATGTAAGATGAATGGCTGATAATAATGATACATAAAAGTTACTCATTAGTGTTTAAGTAATATTGCAACAATAATGTGTCGTTTAATCTATTTTCTAGCAGTTTTTTAAATGATTATCACGATAATGATATGCTATTTAGTTTATTTCCATTAGTAATAGTAAACCAGCAATAGGAGATATGTGGATCATTACATATTTGGTAGGAGATGTATTATGGAAGCAATAGCAAAAACCGGATTAATATTAGAAAAAATCAACTAAAATGTATGTTGTACTACAATGGGAAAAAAAAATTATAGTTTATACATTCTTAAAATATCACTAATCGATCATTATGTTATAGGTAGTCATATATAAATTTACATCTTTGTTTAGTATATATATAATCTTGTTTATGATACTATATTATAATTCAACTATGCATTTTATTCATTTATTTAATCGATAACTGATATAGTCCAAATCTAACATATCAGCTAATTCTGATTTTTTATATAGATATATATTGTACATTGTATCAATCATATTGAAGGTCTTTTTGGTTTGGTATTGATGTTGCAGACCGCAACAACAATTTTTTGTAGAAAACTTGGTTCAAAACAGCTTAGTAAATCTAAAACCAATTTTTCAACAACTTTTTTTTTTAAAAAAATTGCTTTAGCAAAAACATTTATTTTTCACAATTGCAACTTTTGTAGACAAAATTTTAGGTAATGGTATCTAGCCCCAACAATCACATATTAATTAAATTTAATAAAAGTTAATTTAAAATAAGATATAAACAAAAACTAAAAAAGAGATAACTTATTCAGTAATTTAACTCCATTTGTATTTAGAGGTCATAAATTTAGTTCCTTTGATCATAAGACAAAAAAATCATGTCGTGTTTCTGTATATTCTATATTATATGTCCTATTCCGATGGTTAAAAAACTCACGTGTTGTCTTGTGTACCACGTGAATGCATATCCTATTTTCATGGCATATTCATAGTATAGCTAAAAATAGTATTGTATAATAATTTCAAAAAACTATAATTCTAATTTCAGAACAATTTTTTTTCGGTAATAATTTTCTTTTGTAGTTTTTAAAACACTTTTATCTTAGAATTTTAAAAGTGAAATTATTATGATAGCGTGAGAGTCGTGTAATGCATGACCTGCATTTTAACTATAATAATTCTACATGCACATATTCGTATGAAATTATCACTATATGATTATGAGCTAATTAGGTATAAAAATCTATAATTGCCAAATCACTCGTACAATAATCTTATACATTTACTTCTTTCGAACGTTTTTTTGTTAACATTATAATTTTTAAATTTTAATTAAACTCATCTAATATTTGTCAATAGTTAGATTAACATATTATTATCAACTATTTAGTTCTATTACCATTTGTTTTTAAGTTGACAAAAGAAATGATGTACCTATAGCTACTCTTTTGTTAGTATTTAATTGAGATATAAATATTTGCAATGAGCGTTTTTTATATCTAGATGTCCAAATTTGACAGTAAATGAATTTATGTTATTTTGTGTACAAGGGAGTGGCATCAGGTATTTACCAGAAGGATCAGGGATTTTTCTTTGCACACTAAAAAGCTCTCAACTTTAGTCACACAAAATTAGCCGTTAACGGTTGTCTCCGCCAGATTGGATCTTCTGGCCGGCGCATCGCCGGAACAAAATAAAGCAAATTCTGAAGTTTAACCTTACTCTTTCTTCCTGTTTTTATCACCTCTCTTCTCTGCTCTCTTTTTTCTTTTGCTGTTAACGTCTAAGGTCTCAGGCATTAGTCTCCGTTCTCAACCGCTTCCCTCCGTTCAGTACATCTCATCCATCACCATCATCAGCCCTCGACCCTCGACCCCAGCATTCAACCGCCACACTCTCTTCCTTCCCCCTTCCGGCTAACTCCACCGTCTAACTCCACTGTCTAACTCCACCATCTAACTCCACCCTCGACCCTAGCCTTCAACTGCCCCATTCTCGTCCTTGATTCCTGGTCTTACAACCCGCCTCTGCCTTGTTTTCTCTCCCCCACTCTCCCTTCCTTTCTTCAAAATTCCGCAAGCCCATCTCCCTCTTTTTCTATCCTCTTCGATTTATCCCCTACTCTCTGCATTTTCCGTTTTCGTCACTCTCTCTTTCCGTTTTCCTCACTCTCCCTTTCTCTCTCTCTCTCCCTCTCCCTCTCTCTCTCTCCCTCTCCCTCTCTCTCTCTCTCTCTATATATATCTCCCTCCATCGTACAAACCCACAACCTCAAACACTCCCATTTCTTTTTAATCCCCATATCCCCTTTTGTCTGTTAATCCCCTCGTCGATAAGGTTTATATTGCCGAGATTTTTTTCTTTCTGCATACTTCTGTAATTAATTTTCAACCTGCTTTTCTATCTCTAACCACCTATCCAATTCAATTATATTTTGATATTATTTAATTTTTTTGTATTTGTATTTTTATATTCATTTTCGGTTATATTTTATTTTATTTGTACTTTCCCTACTTTAGGTAATATTCCATTTTATTTTTATTTTTATATTTTTTATTTTTATTGTTATTTTATTTTTATTTTGACGATGTCGCGTAGTTTGCGTGTAGGTAGTTTGAATTTAGGTACCTTAACGGGCCTAAGGTATCTAGTGGACGTGCTGAAGAAGCGGAGAGTGGATGTGGCGTGTATTCAAGAGACAAGATGGAAGGGAGCTCAATCCAGAGAAGCGAACGGGTATAAGCTGTGGTATTCAGGCCTTGCCAACTCCAAGAACGGAGTGGGTATTCTGTTGACAAAGGATCTTAAAGACAACGTCGTGGAAGTGAAGAGATGCAGCGACAAGATCATGTTCGTCAGGGTCGTAGTCGGGGAGAAGGTGGTGAACGTGGTATGTGCGTATGCCCCTCAAGCCGGTTTGGGCGATGCAGAGAAGGAGGCTTTCTGGGTTTGTTTAGATGAGCTGGTCGGAAGTTTTCCTGACGACCAATTTGTAATGTTGGGTGGCGATTTCAATGGTCACATTGGAGAGAGGTCAGATGGCTATCCCAGCGCTCATAGGGGTTTTGGTTTCGGGACAAGGAATGTCGATGGATCCGCGTTGTTGGAATTTGCTACGGCACATGAGTTGGTAATTGTGAATTCTGTTTTTCAGAAGAGGGAAGAGCACCTCATCACATTTAGTAGCGGGGGGCACAACACTCAAATAGATTACCTACTTATGCGTAGTCGGGATATAAGGGAGTGTGTGGATTGCAAGGTGTTCCGGAGTGAGGCGTGTTCATCTCAGCACCGGCTGTTGGCCATGGATCTAGACATGGGGGGTCGAGTTGCTCGCAGGTTGAGAGAGTTTAGACCTAGAATCCTTTGGAAGGATCTGAAGGAAGAAAAGGGGGCCGTTTTCAGGGAGTCTCTGTCCAACGAAGGCTGTTTTGCGCGTGGTGGAGATGCTAACAGTAGGTGGACCAACGTTGCGAAGGCTATTCGGTTGGTGGGCGAGAAAGTGGTGGGGGTTTCCTCAGGAAAGTTCAGTGGTCATAAGGAGTCGTGGTGGTGGAACGAGGAGGTGCAAAAGAAAGTTAAGGCTAAACTTGCGCTCTTTAAAGAGCTTTTGTTCATGAGTACAGGGGCGGAGAAGACTCTGAAGATGGAAGCGTACAATGTGGCGAGACGTGAGGCAAAAAAGGCCGTGGCGAAAGCCAAAGAGGAAGCCTATGAGGGGCTGTACAGGCGGCTAGATACCAAGGAAGGAGCGAATGCTATCTTTAAACTAGCCAAAGCTAGGGAGAGAGGGCGGCGCGACCTGGGTTCTGTTAAGTTTATTAAGGATGATTCAGGCCAGGTGTTATTGAATGAAGAGGCTATCAAGGAGAGGTGGAGCTCGTATTTCCATTCTCTTTTCAATGAGCATAGGAGGAGTGATTCGGGTGTGGAGCTGGAGGTCCCTCCTTCGTCGGTGCTTTCTATCGGTTCATGTGAGCGTATCAGCAAGGAGGAAGTCAAGGGTGCTCTGCTTAAAATGGCCAGAGGGAAGGCGGTTGGCCCAGATCAGATCCCGATCGAGGCGTGGCTTTGTCTGGGTGAGGTTGGCGTTCAATGGCTAACAGATTTGTTCAATGATTTCCTCTTGGGTGCTAAGATGCCTACTGAATGGAGGCATAGTTTCGTGGTCCCTTTTTTCAAGAACAAAGGCGATGCCCAGAGTTGTAGTAACTACAGGGGCATTAAATTACTCAGTCATACAATGAAACTTTGGGAGAGAGTGGTTGAAAGCCGGATTAGAAGAGAAATTGTAATATCAGAGAATCAATTTGGCTTTATGCCGGGGAGATCGACGACCGAGGCCATCCATCTAGTTAGACGCCTTATGGAGAAGTTCAGGGAGCGTCGCAGAGACCTTCATATGGTGTTCATTGATCTTGAGAAGGCTTATGATAGCATCCCTCGCGAAGCTATTTGGAAGAGCCTTACAGAGAGGGGAGTATCGTCAGCGTACATTAGGGTGATTAAAGACATGTACTCCCAAGCTATTTCTTGCGTCCGGACCCCAGTGGGTGACTCTCGCTTTTTCCCTGTTGAGATAAGGCTTCATCAGGGGTCGGCCCTAAGTCCTATTCTTTTCGCCCTTATCCTAGATGTCATGTCGCGAGAGATCCAAGATACCGTCCCTTGGTGCATGCTCTTCGCCGATGATATAGTGTTAGTGGCTGAGTCGAGGGGGGAGGTTAACGAGAAGTTGGAACTTTGGAGATCTACTTTGGAGTCACAAGGACTACGTTTGAGCCGTTCTAAAACCGAATATCTATGGTGTAACTTCAGTGGTGAGGAGAGCGAGGGAGGAGTAGCAGTCAAGATCCAAGATCAAATCGTACCTAGTACGGATAAGTTCAAGTATCTAGGGTCGATCATTCAGAAGGAGGGCGAGGTTGAAGACGATGTAAAACATCGTATCAAGGCTGGGTGGCTAAAGTGGAGGGCAGCGTCAGGGGTGATGTGCGACAAGAAGGTTCCTTTAAAGGTGAAAGGGAAATTCTATAGAGCGGCAATCCGGCCGGTGATGCTTTACGGTTCGGAATGTTGGGCGGCAAAGAAGGACTTCGAAAGGAAGCTGGAAGCGGCTGAAATGAGGATGTTGCGGTGGTCGTGTGGGCGCACGTTGTTAGATAGAATTCCAAATGGGGTGTTTAGGAGCGAGCTTGAAGTGGCGCCTCTATCTGAGAAAGTCAGGGAAGGGAGGTTGAGATGGTTCGGCCACGTCCGTAGGAGGTTGGCCGGAGCCCCAGTGAGGAGGGTAGAGAGTCTTTCGGTGGATGGGGTGAGGAGGAGAGGCAGACCGAGGAGGGCGTGGGAAGAACAGCTTAAGTTGGATCTGAAGGCCCTCAACTTGAATGAGAACATGGTAGCTGACAGGTGCGCGTGGAGGCGTCAGATCGAAGTGGTAGATTCCCTTTTAGGGAGCGGCTCCGTGGTGGAGAACCTCAGAGTTGGTTTGTCTCGATTAGCTTTAGCTTAGAAGTCGCTTTTTTCGTTTATTATCTGCTGATTGCCTTCGATCGGTATATAGAGAACTCGGTTGGTTTGGTATGCTGTTGTTTGTGTTTGTTTGTTGGGTATTTTGCAGGGGTCATGACCGGAGATATTCTCACAAGTTGAAAAAGTGGAAAGCATCAGGACCTCAATATCAGAATTTCAAACAGGGAGGTAGGTCCCATGTGGAGGACGCCATGGGCTCAGGTATTGCTTTAAACATTCTCGTACCCGTAAGATTCCTATGTTTTCATCTCACACCGTACCTGTCATGCACATAGCCGGGGGTCTTCACGGAAACAGCCTCTCCGCCTTAAAAAGCGGGGGCATGGTCTGCGTACAACTTACCCTCCCCAGACCCTGCTCTGAGCGGGATATACTGGGTATGTTTGGTTTGGTTTGGTTTGGAGTGGCATCAGGTCAATTTAGGATCGAACAGTGCTATACCCATGGCGATCCTCGAATTCGAACATTATCATTGAACCTTTCCCGGTTTCTGAACGAAAATTATTTTGCTCTCCGATTACTGCCCCGAACGGGAATGAGGATCCCCGGAGAAATCGTGATTTTTTTCAAAAAAAAAAATGAAATATTATTTTTAATTAAAATTTCAAACATAATCGTTGAACCCTTATCGATCCCTAATTGGGGATTATTTTACGACTTCAAAAGAGGAACGAGTATCCCCGCGAGAAATTAAGGATTCATATTTTTTTAATTGTTTATAATTCCTTAATATATTTAATAATAAAAATAATTTGATAAATCATGATAAATATTATTATTATATCATAAATGGCGATTCAAATTATATTTTTACAATAAATGATGAAAGATATAACTAAAATTATTAAAATTAAAATTTCATTTTGTTATTTTTTATGAAATTTTAAATTTATCAAAATTTTAAAATTTTGAATTGTATTTATCTTTAATAATCTAGTAAATATAATATTCCCTTAATCCCCGATAATCGGCTGGAAACATGAATTGGGGATCAGGTCGGGATACCTTAATCGTCGATCCCATTCTCATCCCCCGAATTTTTATTTTATAATATTCCACATTTCTCATATTGATAGAAAAATTTTCCCAATCCCCAACCCGAATGGGAAGGGGATTGGATCGCGATCGGACGGGATGGATGAAATTCTCGTCTATACGTATATCAAGTGAATTTATTTTATGTTTGTCATGAACATAACAAACAAGAATAAATATTATGATTTATGATTTCACCAAAAAATACTATTATACATGTACCAGAAATTAAAATTTGAATTTATGTCATTTCGTGTACAATGTGAATTTGTATCATTTTTGTATCACATACCTAATATAAAAATAACATTTTATAATTTTAAAATTTCATGAAAATATTATAATAATAATAATATAAATAATAATAATAAAAATATTAATTTTAATTTTAATTAAATGAGATGAAAATATATTTTTGATAGTTTTGTCATGTATAAATTTTAAAAATCAAGGAAAATCTAGGAAGCGGGTTCTTTGAAAATGTAGTTAATGATTTTCAAAGTAGGTATCAGAAATTGTTATGGTGTAGTGGTTGTGTGCATAAATTTTAGTTGTTTGTATCATAGGGAGGCTTACAAAATCTATTCCTAATAAAGATAATTATTTTAACATTAATATAAAGAGGGGTATATTGTTAAATTACTAAATTGGCTTGAAAGTGCATTTTGACCTATAATAAATGAAAAGAGACATTATTTCATTTGTTTTTTTCGAAATTATTTCTAAAATAAGTGTTAAATAAAATGAAGAATTAAGAACTATTTAAGAATCTAGTGGATAAGTTCCAAACTTTGCATAAAGTGGGCTTCTAGCATAATGGTAATGGTGTGACCATGAAATTGATTCTTAGCAAGAGGTCATAGGTTCAATCCATGACAACAACATTATTTTTAACATATTTATAAAATTTGAGGGTATTTTAGTAATTTACTAAATGGATGGGTATTTTAGTAAATTACTAAATGGCATGGAAAGCCATGTTAGCATATAATATATGTAACTAGCATGATAGCCCGTGCAATGCACGGGCCACATGTTAATTCATATCAGTAATTTTTTCAAATCATTGCGATGGAATCCGTCATTTCCTGTCCGTTTCACGTGTCTCGATCTATTTATCAGTGGTTGGTCGTGTTTTAATTTTAGAATATTGGCATACTCTAAATTCTAAGAAGCATATTTATAGCGATGCTTGTTCAATGTGTGAATGATGACAGATAAAAATGGAAGATAAGAGTTAATCGTTAGATTTCACGTATTACCATAACAATAGTGTGTCCTATAGTTTATTTTCAACATGAATCCAAAAAAAAAATATATATATATATATAACTAAATAGGTGCTTTCTTTGTAATTAACGTTGCTTTAGAAATTAATTATCCTCTAATTTATAAAATATACTAAGATAGTTTGCATTATATTAAACTTATAGAGCTTGTCATTTAAGAAATTTATATTAGAACACAATATCATATATCTATATTATTTATACCACTATGTTAAAGACGAATTTAAGATAAACCGTTAATCAGTACAATGAAATTAAACTCTTTTAAATCTTAGCCCCACATTTTTAACTATTTTGAATCTTAGACATAACATTTTTAATAGATCTATTATCATTTTTACTAATCTTACCACCTCATATGCTCATATCTACTCCAACTAAATATCGGTCTCTGACCTCATCACTTCGGGCTCTTTTTTACCACTCTCTGCCCATCTGACTACCTTTCAGATCTGCCTATCCCTCCGACGACATGATATATGTGCATTCATCTTTCCCCTAACCACCTCTTTTTCATCTTCGACGATCTTAAATTTGCCCATCTTTCATCCCCTCTCTTTCCTCCGACCACATCATATATGTGCATTCATCTTCTTCCTGACCACCTCTGTTTCATCTTTGATGATTTTAAATTTGCTTATCATTCCTTCCTCCGATCATCCATTATTCATATTTAGTGTAACCTCTATTCGACTTACATTTCCAAAATTTCTTAGATTTGATTGCTTTTGTAGAGTGGTGATTATGACGATAATGGTGAATACGAGACAATAAAGATGGAAGAGGTGTGCTAATAATTTTATATATTGGCGATTTATGAGACTGTCCACACTCAAATTTATGACAACACAGTCTATTCAGATTTGATTATTTCTTTGAATTTTGGGTTCAGAAAATTTGGTATTTGTGTAGAAATATTTGTAATTTGCATTAAAAATTTGGATATTATAGATGAAATTCGGTAAATAAGTGGTTAGCTATACTATGATGATGGCAACAGCTTAATTTTTAAAGAATATGGTATAATTTTTGTGATTCATGATAGTGGTGGTATTGATATACAATTTTATAAAAAGAATATATGTTTGCATGAATATTTCAATTATTGTGATTTGGATTGCAATTTGAATTAATTTTTACATACATTAAAAGGCACTTATCCGAAGTTTTTTTTATAATAGATGTAATAAGGAGGCTATTTATGCATGTGGTGAATGCTTTGAAGATTTATGTATGAAAAGTTGTGTTGGCTCAATGGCTATAGACATGATTATAAAATTCTCTACACAAGGAAGTCTTGGGTTCGATTCCCATCAAAAACAATTTATTTTTTAACATTAATATAACTATAAGGGTATAAGTGTAAATTACTAAATAGGTTCAAAAGCCATGTTCACCTATAATAGATATAATAGATAACCATGAATTTTATTAAAAATGATGAGGCTATTAAAGTAGACTTTTATTGAAGGACAAATGTTTCATTTAAAGTAAGATAATAGTAACGGATTTAGTCGGATGAAAATGAGTGCTTGCACTGTTTTTAAATTAAGATGAGGATTAAAATGAGAGCATGTGAATCGTAATATATTGAGTTTATAGTGTAATAATAATAAGGTTACTAAATTGACTTAGATGTACGAGTTAAACAATTTATTTAAAATTAGAGAATTTCGCTATTAAATGAGGACTTTAGATACTTAGTGGTGATTTTATACAAAACCTTTTTAGTTTATGCGAGATATGTTGTTAAATAATTAAATCGGTATCATATACTTAGGATTAATTAGAGACCTTTAATTGAAAATTTTATTACGAATAATTGTATTTGTGTTGCACATTGTATAAAAACCCGAGACATTAAAATTAATAGGTAAACGCGAATAGAGCCTCCATTTAATTTTATTATGAATAAGGCGTTAGTGAGACTTTTAACTTACAAGAATATTCCCATTTACGTGTTGAAAATTATTTGATTATCAAATGTCATGATTATCGTTACTACTTGACCCTACGAGATTAAATTCTTAATCGAGCACTGAAATTATTTTGATAATTATTATAGAGTTTTCCCTTTTCGAGAACTGAGACGTTTGCTCGCGGTTAGCGCTCTTTTAATTTTCTGGTAATCGTTTAACGTCGAGACAGAGGCAAGTTCATTCCTACCCTAACTCTCGGAAACTTTGTATTTCTGTCATATTATTTTATTCCATATTTATTTTCGAGCTATCAAATTATCTGTTACCTTTTTATGATGCAATATTTCTTTCGAGCATTATTTCTCGTTAAATATTACGATACTGTTAATTTAGTTTACTTGCGAAATACATTCCCTATAAGCGTAAAAGCAATTTCGTTGCTATCGGGTCGGTCTCTTTAATTCGAGACGACTATTTATTTTGATTCAGTGGAACTATTCTCATTCGTTCGAGATAGTTAAGTTCATTCTCTCAGTCGGATTTATTGTACAAATTCGACAACATTTATTGATTATCTTTTAATTGGTTCATTGTTCGAATCAATCAATAGGGATTATGCTACTTAAATTTTGTTAGAGTTTTACTCTTGGATCGAATGAAAAACATTCTATTTAACGTTCATCAAATTTGAGTATTATAAACATTCGAGTAGTACTACTAGTTCAGTACGACTCATTTTATTTCATTATGAGACTATCCTCATTATTTCGAGATAGTTGCCTTTCTTGTCAAGGGTTGGCACTTTGTTCGTGCCAACCAATTAAAGCATATTTATTGAGAGTTACATCAATCCATTGTTCGGATTGGTGGCATATTGAGTAAAACTGGCAGTCCGCCAGATCAATCTAATATTTTCTTGTGAATTTTATCTCAGAATGTCAGTTCATTAAATATTCGGGAATTCTGTATTCTACTGGTCAATTTTGGGAAAGAGGCCCATTTAGAGAAAGAGAGACTCGTGAACCGTTTTAAGGACACGAGAATATTAGGCACTATGATGCCAGGGTTGATATAATCACCCACTATGATGCTAGCATTCATACTATATATTATATTCGTTGATATCGTATTGTAGCCGTGATCGGGCGAAGTGCGATGTCATTGGAGGACGGTATTCCCGGTCGGATAGTTGATCGCCCCGCCGAGATACCGAAAGGATGGAAGACCAGTTATTCTTTTATCATGAGTCATCAGAGTTTCACAAAAAGAGTCATTTCGAGTATTTTCTATTTTCGAGACGAGTCTTGAGTCAGAGTTTTCAGAGTTTGTTATCTTATCAGTTTTATTTAAATTCGAGTATTTTCTTTCGGTATATATTACTATATTTATGTACCGAGCCAGGAAAGAATTTGCTGAGCACCATAGTTGCTCACTCTTGCTTTACAACATTTGTTCAGCTGTCAAGATGGAGAAAGGCGAGACATCTAGCCAGAGAAACAAAGGGAAAGCTCCAGGCTATGCTGACAAGGACTAGAATGGCCAGCTAAAACCTTTTATCTTTTCTATCTTTATAGACTTTCGAAGGATTTTTATTCGGAAATGTAATAATCGTATTGTAATAAAGCGTGAGACTGATCTTGGATCTGTGGAGTGGGACTGTTCCGCTCCGTTATAATAAAGATTTTATTATTATCGAGCTAACGTGTGTTGCAGGATGCTGAGACCTGATGTGGCGACCCGGGTCCCCGGACAGGGTGGATTTGGGGGCGTCACAGCGTTGGTATCAGAGCGTTAGTTATATTTTAGGAATCGTATGAGCGAGCCTAGAATTATAACGCGACGTAAGAGTTTAGAGATATATTGCGATGTTGAGATTTTAGCACAAATGCTTTTCACCCTTATATAAGTATATCTATATAAGTATCTAATCGATTAGAATCTGTTGTGACCGAAGTTCCTTGTACTTTTGTAGATGACTACTTCAGGACTTGATGATTTCCGCTCAGCTAGAGACAGATCTGCTACACCTTACCCTCAGGGACCCCTAGATCCCAGCTCAGGTTCAGACAGTGACCCGTCTGAGGAGATTGTACCGATGGACAGCGATTCAGAGGACTCTTCTATTAGGATTCTTACACCTTCTCCACCTCATGTGATAGATTTGGTAGATTCTCCTATGCCAGTGATTGAATTAGAGGCACCTACTCCAGAGATTGAGCAGCCAGCTCAGATTCCAGATTCTACCATGACTGCAGAGACTACTCTTCTGTATACTCCCGAGATGTTCAGATTTGAGACCCCAGAGCCGATTACTTCTGAGCTGATTGATGAGGGCCAGCTTTCGCCCGTCCGTACTGAGACTTTACCCAGCTTATCTGCTCCAGTGTCTAGAGTGGATACCCCTACCAGAGTATCAGCTTTTGCTGATTTGTTTGCTACTCCAGTCCCAGTGTATGCTTCGACTCCGATAGTCCCTACTATACCTGACTACATGTTTCCACTTGTCAGTGTTACTCCTGCATGTGATACTGCACCATCTTCACCTACCATACCTACACCTGTTCCTGCTCAGCCTCCAGTGGCTGCTACTACTGCTGCTATGCCACCTGCTCCCTCTGAGCATCCTGTTGTGGCCGGAGAGACGGATCTATGGCATATCCATCATACCCTGTTCCAGCAATACCGTTGGTTGTGGTCTCATTATGAGGAGATCTTTGCTACTAGGGATGGTATTCTTCGACTCTTGTCTGTTCCAGATCCCCTTGCCGTGCATCATGGAGGTAGTCTGTTGGTGAGAGACATACCTATGGAGATTGTGCATCAGATAGCCCTGACTGTGTTGACCGGGCTTCAGACTGACTTAGCTGCCTTGTCATCATCTAGTACCGGACAGATTGATCGTACCAGAGTTTCTACCCTGATCACAGACATCATTACAGAGTTCCATATAAGGGTGGGCGAGATGTTTGCCCGTGATGGTTCGACTTGACTTGCTGCTGCTGTTGACTTAGCATAGTCTTTTTGGTTTCAGGGGATGTCATATATCTACGCTTGCGCATTCCCATCTTTTGGTTAGCATGTATATTATAGCTAGTGGTGACCCGCTTTTTGTATGGCGTCATGATAGATCTTTCAGTATAGGGTGCACATATTCTGTTGATCGATGTATTCGATGTAGTTGACTTTATGCCCAGCTTGTTGGGTAGTTATCTTATTATCTTCCGTACTAGCATGACAGTAGATGTTCCACGATGTATTTATATTCTGATGATGGGTCTGTACTATTATGCCGTATGTATTCGGTATTATGACGTGGACTATACCAGTATGGTACCTTGTGATATATATATTGTGATCTGCTAGTAGTACTGATATCTTGTTTGTTGATCTGTTATAGAACTGTATTATATTAGAAGAGCATGCTAGATTATTTCCTGATACTCCTGTTATAGTAAATTTCTTTTTAGATACTGCGACTTAAAATGAGTTCAAAAAAAAAAAACCATGATTTTGAGTATGGTGTATTTTTGAGAAACCAGAGGTTTCGACCAAGTAAATATTAATGAATGCCTGTGCCAGCAATGGTGACATATAATTGCATACCTGTGATATAACATACCATATTGTTTTCGATCTTATAGAAAAAGATGCCACCTAAGAGAGGAAGACCCCCAAGAAACCCTCGTCCTCAACCTGAAGAGAATCCAGGGAATGAGGTTCCACCTCGGAACCCAGTTCCTAACCTAGTTCTAAACCCGGAACCGGAACCCGCTCAAAATCCAAACCAGAACAATAACCCGATGAACCTGTTGTTGAACTTTCTTCTTCAGCATGCCCAGAACCCTCAGCCTCAGCAGAACCCTAACCCAGTGGGAGGAAATCCACCTCCAGCTCAACTGACTCATGCCACAGTGACTTTTAAATCATTCAAATCTCTGAACCCACCTGAGTTTAAAGGTACCACTAACCCCGTGGAGGCCAGAATTTGGTTACGAGAAATAGAGAAGACCTTTGAGATTGTGGGGGTAGAAGAGGATAAGAAGACTGTATTTGCAGCGTATATGTTGAAGGGAGAAGCTAATTACTGGTGGGAAGCCAAGAGAACTTTGGAAGGTAATGCGGTCATTCCATGGACCCGATTCACGACGTTGTTTCTAGAGAGGTAATTCCCTAAGTATCTAGAGAACCAAATGGAGATCAAATTCTTAGAACTCAAGCAAGGAGCGATGACTGTTGCGGATTACGAAGCCAAGTTTACAGAACTTTCAAGGTTTGTACCCTATCATGTGGACACTGAAGAGAAGAGAGCCAAGCGTTTCCAGCAAGGGCTGAAGCCCTGGATTCAGAATCGAGTTGCCGTGTTTGAGATCACCAACTATGCAACCCTAGTTCAGAAAGCGGCTATAGTTGAAAGTGGAAGTGAGTTGTACCCGAAGGATCGGGATGGTAAGAAGAGAAAGTTTCAGAGTGGTGGAAGCAGTTTTGTGAAGAGATCTGATAGTCGTAGTGACAAGAGACCGTTTGTGAAGAGAGAAGATAGAAGCTCAGATACTAGGGATGGCAATGGGTCGGGTCGGGTCGGGTTTGGCCAAAACCAAACCCGAACCCGGTTAAATCCACCAAACCCGAACCCGAACCCGATTAAACCCGAAATTTTGAAACCAAACCCGACCCGGTTAAACCCGAACGGGTTTTCGGGTACCCGAAACCCGAAAAAAATAAATAAAAAATAAATACTTTTTATATTAAAAATAATATAAAACATAAATATATAAAATATTTTAATTTTTATTACATATTAAATATTAAATATATATAATAATAGATAATATATATTAAATATTAAATATTATGTATAAAATAATAGAAATAATAATATATATTAATTCGGGTTTCGGGTCGGGTTCGGGTTTGGAACGGGTTTCGGGTTTTCGGGTCGGTTCGGGTCGGGTTTGGCCAAAACCCAAACCCGACCCGAAATTGATTCGGGTTTAAAAATTAAACCCAAACCCGAACCCAAACCCGAAAATTTCGGGTTCGGTTCGGGTTATTCGGGTCGAAACGGGTCGGGTATCCATCGGGTCGGTACAAATTGCCATCCCTATCAGATACTAAGAGAATTGGGAACCATGACACCAGAGGAAGCAATCAGAGGACCAAACCTCAGCAGACAGTGAACGTGATGCAAGGAAGACCACCATTACCAGAGTGTAAGACATGTGGAAGGAAACACCCTGGACCTTGCCAGCAAGCTACGATGAATTGCTACAACTGCGGACAGAAGGGTCATTATGCTTCTAGTTGCAAGGATAAGTCTGTCACCTGCTTCAATTGTGGAAAGAAAGGTCACGTGTCCCGAGATTGCCGACAGACTGCTAAGGAAAAACCAGTGCTTCGACTCACAGCACCTCCCAGCAACAAGCCGACTGCAAGAACTTTCAACATGACCGTGAAGGATGCTATTGATGACAGCGATGTGATTGTAGGTACGCTTCTAGTAAATTCTGAAGATGCATGTGTTCTAGTTGATTCTGGCGCTACCAGATCTTTTATTTCTGATAACTTCATGAATAAGCTTGATCTTGAGTCTGTACCCTTGGAGGAAATTCTGAGTATAGAAGTAGCGAATCAGGAAGTCATTCCAGTGAACCGTTTGTGCCCGAACTGTTTTATAGAAATTCAAGGTCAACGTTTTGACGCCGACCTCATTCCTTTTAAGTTGGGGGAATTCGACGTGATCTTAGGGATGGATTGGTTAGCACGTTACGATGCCCAAATCGATTGTCGTCGGAAGAAGGTTAGCTTAAGTGGACCTAACGGTATGAGAATTCTGTTTCACGGACGTAAACCGGCTAAAGATTTTCTGTCAATAATTCAAGCTAAGAGATTACTTCGGCAAGGATGTCAAGCCTATCTGGCTCATGTGATAGACACGAAGAAGCAAACCCCTACCATTGAGGAGATTCCTGTAGTCAACCAGTTTAAAGATGTTTTCCCCGATGACTTGCCCGGAATGCCACCTAACCGAGAGATAGAATTCACGATTGATCTAGCACCAGGGACCGCACCAATCTCCAAAGCACCCTACCGAATGGCACCAGTGGAAATGAAGGAATTGGCAACACAACTGCAAGAGTTCCTAGAAAAAGGTGTAATCAGACCTAGTGTATCCCCGTGGGGAGCTCCAGTTTTGTTCGTGAAGAAGAAGGACGGATCTATGCGGCTGTGTATTGACTATCGCGAACTGAACAAGATGACTATCAAGAACAGGTACCCTTTGCCTAGAATCGACGATCTGTTTGATCAGCTCAAGGGAGCTACTCATTTTTCGAAGATTGATTTGAGATCTGGCTATCATCAACTGAAAATCAAGCCTGAGGATATTCCTAAGACTGCTTTTAGGACCCGATATGGACATTACGAGTTCCTAGTTATGTCTTTCGGATTGACGAATGCTCCAGCTGCTTTTATGGATCTAATGAATCGTGTGTTCAAGAAATACTTGGATAAGTTCGTGATTGTATTTATTGATGACATTCTCATTTACTCGAAGTCACCTGAAGATCATGCAGAACATCTCCATCTAGTTTTGGAAGCACTAAGGAAGGAAAAGTTGTATGCAAAGTTTTCAAAGTGCGAATTCTGGCTGAAAGAAGTTCAGTTTTTGGGGCATATTATGAGTGGTGAAGGAATTTCTGTAGACCCTGCCAAGATAGAAGCCGTAGCAGACTGGGAGAGACCTAAGACTCCAACAGAGGTTAGAAGTTTCCTTGGACTGGCTGGTTATTATCGTAGATTCGTGAAAGATTTCTCAAAGATTGCTACGCCGCTGACTCGACTTACCAGGAAAAGTGAAAAGTTCGAATGGACGTCCAAATGTGAAGACAGCTTTCAAGAATTGAAGAAGAGACTGACGACTGCCCCAGTTTTGACCCTACCCGATGAAAAAGGCGATTTCGTAATTTTCAGCGACGCTTCACACAAAGGTTTAGGATGTGTATTGATGCAGCACGGAAAAGTAATAGCTTACGCTTCTCGTCAATTGAAGGAATATGAATCACGATACCCTACTCACGACTTGGAACTTGCTGCCATTGTTTTTGCACTCAAGATTTGGAGACACTATTTGTATGGAGAAAAATGTGAGATCTTCACAGACCACAAGAGCTTAAAGTACATATTCACCCAGAAGGAATTGAACATGAGACAGAGAAGATGGTTGGAATTGATCAAAGACTATGACTGCTCGATAAATTACCACCCAGGAAAAGCTAATGTTGTAGCTGATGCTTTAAGTAGAAAAGAAAGACTCAACTTGTTGACGACCTCAGAAGAGTTAGTCAGAGAATTCGAGAAGATGGAGTTAGAAGTCAAGGACCCAGTCCAAAACAATGAAAGAGTTTATACCATTCATTTTCAACCAGAGCTACTCGAGAAGATTCGCCGTTGTCAGGAGCAAGTGATGGAAGAAAGAAGATCAGAGTTAACAGGAGAGGAATTTCTGAGTTCAAAAGATGATAAAGGGATTAAGCGATTTGCTTCGAGAATTTGGGTTCCTAATGTTACAGAATTGAAAGAAGAGATCATGAGTGAAGCGCATAACTCGAGATATTCCATTCACCCAGGAAGCACAAAAATGTACCAAGATATCAAGCAGAATTATTGGTGGCCTAACATGAAAAGATAGATTGCAGAATGGGTAAGCAAGTGTTTGACCTGTCAAAGAGTGAAAGCAGAACATCAACGACCCAGTGGATTACTCCAATCATTAGAGATTCCAGAATGGAAGTGGGAGCACATCACCATGGACTTTGTAGTAGGTTTACCTCGAACCAGAGCGAATCACGATGCTATTTGGGTTATAGTTGATAGACTTACGAAGTCCGCGCATTTTCTGCCGATCAGTGAAAGGTACTCAGTGGAGAGACTGGTAGGTTTGTATTTGAAGGAAGTGGTAGTCCGTCATGGAGTGCCCGTGTCAATCGTGTCAGACAGAGATGCCCGTTTTACTTCTAGATTTTGGAAGAGTTTTCAAGAATGCCTTGGCACCAAGTTAAATTTGAGTACTGCCTATCATCCGCAGACAAACGGACAGAGCGAAAGGACAATTCAGACGATAGAGGATATGCTGCGAGCTTGCACCTTAGATTTCAAGGGAAGTTGGGATGATCATCTGCCACTAGTAGAGTTTGCTTACAATAATAGCTATCACTCCAGTACCGGTATGGCCCCTTATGAAGCTTTATATGGAAGGAAGTGCAGATCTCCGCTTTGTTGGGATGAAGTCGGTGAAGGAAGATTACTAGGGCCAGAAATGGTCCATCAGACAAAGCAATCCGTAGAGACGATCCGGAAAAGATTAGTTGCTGCTCAGGACCGTCAGAGAAAATATGCAGATCTGAAGAGAAAGGATAAATCATTTGAGATAGGAGATAAAGTGTTATTGAAGATTTCCCCATGGAAAGGGGTGATGAGATTCGGAAAGAAAGGGAAACTGAGTCCCAGGTATATCGGACCATTTGAGATTCTTAAGAAGGTTGGAGCCGTGTCATATCAATTGGCCTTACCGCCAGATCTACAACACGTACATGATGTATTCCACGTATCAATATTGAGAGCTTATCATCCGGATCACCGACACGTATTAGAGTATGAACCCGTCGATGTCAAAGCCGACCTGACCTATGTAGAGCAACCAGTGGAAGTTGTGGATTTCAAAGTGCATGAGTTGCGGAATAAGAGAATAAATTTAGTAAAAGTGATTTGGAGAAACCGACAAATCGAGGAAGCCACTTGGGAGCTTGAGAATGAAATGCGCAGTAAATACCCCGAGTTGTTTAGCCAAGATTATTGATCCCGAGGACGGAATCCTTTTAAGGAGGGGAGACTGTAATAACCATGAATTTTATTAAAAATGATGAGGCTATTAAAGTAGACTTTTATTGAAGGACAAATGTTTCATTTAAAGTAAGATAATAGTAACGGATTTAGTCGGATGAAAATGAGTGCTTGCACTGTTTTTAAATTAAGATGAGGATTAAAATGAGAGCATGTGAATCGTAATATATTGAGTTTATAGTGTAATAATAATAAGGTTACTAAATTGACTTAGATGTACGAGTTAAACAATTTATTTAAAATTAGAGAATTTCGCTATTAAATGAGGACTTTAGATACTTAGTGGTGATTTTATACAAAACCTTTTTAGTTTATGCGAGATATGTTGTTAAATAATTAAATCGGTATCATATACTTAGGATTAATTAGAGACCTTTAATTGAGAGATTTTATTACGAATAATTGTATTTGTGTTGCACATTGTATAAAAACCCGAGACATTAAAATTAATAAGTAAACGCGAATAGAGCCTCCATTTAATTTTATTATGAATAAGGCGTTAGTGAGACTTTTAACTTACAAGAATATTCCCATTTACGTGTTGAAAATTATTTGATTATCAAATGTCATGATTATCGTTACTACTTGACCCTACGAGATTAAATTCTTAATCGAGCACTGAAATTATTTTGATAATTATTATAGAGTTTTCCCTTTTCGAGAACTGAGACGTTTGCTCGCGGTTAGCGCTCTTTTAATTTTCTGGTAATCGTTTAACGTCGAGACAGAGGCAAGTTCATTCCTACCCTAACTCTCGGAAACTTTGTATTTCTGTCATATTATTTTATTCCATATTTATTTTCGAGCTATCAAATTATCTGTTACCTTTTTATGATGCAATATTTCTTTCGAGCATTATTTCTCGTTAAATATTACGATACTGTTAATTTAGTTTACTTGCGAAATACATTCCCTATAAGCGTAAAAGCAATTTCGTTGCTATCGGGTCGGTCTCTTTAATTCGAGACGACTATTTATTTTGATTCAGTGGAACTATTCTCATTCATTCGAGATAGTTAAGTTCATTCTCTCAGTCGGATTTATTGTACAAATTCGACAACATTTATTGATTATCTTTTAATTGGTTCATCGTTCGAATCAATCAATAGGGATTATGCTACTTAAATTTTGTTAGAGTTTTACTCTTGGATCGAATGAAAAACATTCTATTTAACGTTCATCAAATTTGAGTATTATAAACATTCGAGTAGTACTACTTGTTCAGTACGACTCATTTTATTTCATTTTGAGACTATCCTCATTATTTCGAGATAGTTGCCTTTCTTGTCAAGGGTTGGCACTTTGTTCGTGCCAGCCAATTAAAGCATATTTATTGAGAGTTACATCAATCCATTGTTCGGATTGGTGGCATATTGAGTAAAACTGGCAGTCCGCCAGATCAATCTAATATTTTCTTGTGAATTTTATCTCAGAATGTCAGTTCATTAAATATTCGGGAATTCTGTATTCTACTGGTCAATTTTGGGAAAGAGGCCCATTTAGAGAAAAGGAGACTCGTGAACCGTTTTAAGGACACGAGAATATTAGGCACTATGATGCCAGGGTTGATATAATCACCCACTATGATGCTAGCATTCATACTATATATTATATTCGTTGATATCGTATTGTAGCCGTGATCGGGCGAAGTGCGGTGTCATTGGAGGACGGTATTCCCGGTCGGATAGTTGATCGCCCCGCCGAGATACCGAAAGGATGGAAGACCAGTTATTCTTTTATCATGAGTCATCAGAGTTTCACAAAAAGAGTCATTTCGAGTATTTTCTATTTTCGAGACGAGTCTTGAGTCAGAGTTTTCAGAGTTTGTTATCTTATCAGTTTTATTTAAATTCGAGTATTTTCTTTCGGTATATATTACTATATTTATGTACCGAGCCAGGAAAGAATTTGCTGAGCACCATAGTTGCTCACTCTTGCTTTACAACATTTGTTCAGCTGTCAAGATGGAGAAAGGCGAGACATCTAGCCAGAGAAACAAAGGGAAGGAGAAAGCTCCAGGCTATGCTGACAAGGACTAGAATGGCCAGCTAAAACCTTTTATCTTTTCTATCTTTATAGACTTTCGAAGGATTTTTATTCGGAGATGTAATAATCGTATTGTAATAAAGCGTGAGACTGATCTTGGATCTGTGGAGTGGGACTGTTCCGCTCCGTTGTAATAAAGATTTTATTATTATCGAGCTAACGTGTGTTGCAGGATGCTGAGACCTGATGTGGCGACCCGGGTCCCCGGACAGGGCGGATTTGGGGGTGTCACAATATATATAATAAAGGATTATTAAAAGATGACATTTTTATAATATTTTGAATAATAAGGATAAAATTGTAACTTCACATCTATTAAAATGACAAATTTTGTCCTTGTACTGAAATTTAATACTCCCTTCGTCCCTTTTTAGTTGATACATTTGCAAAAAAAACACACATATTAAGAAAGCTTTAATTATGTAATTTATTTCCATATTTGTCCTTAATCTTAACATTAAATACTGAGTTATGAGTGTGTATATTAAATATAAAGTCAAAATTAGAAATAAAGGGATATACATGGAAAAATTGGTAAAAAGGTGTATCTATTATATATTTAATAGCACAACACATGGGTTTATAAGACAATTTAATCCAGGTCATCCAGCCAGCTCATTACCACATCAGCAGCCACCTAGACGCCTATAGTACTCCATTATATTTCCGTGTAAATATATTACAAAACAGGCCCTGCATCTCTCCATCTGCTATCCCTTTTTCTACCATCCCTCTTTCTTCCCATATATTTTTGTCCGTCCTGAACCTCAATCTTCTCCAGGTCTGAAATTTTAATTTTAATTTTTTGATATTTTGGATTAGTGTTTTCTGTCTTAATCGAGGATTCCGAGCAAATTATTGAATAGCCCTAATTGGAGGTGGTTTTTTGTTTTGTTATATTGTTATTGTGTTGGTTGTTTCTTCTTCCAACCGCATAGGCCACTCTTGGTACATATATCAAACATGGTGTTTGATTTAATGTTTGAATGAACTCAGAATAGATCCGTTGCTAAGGCTGGCTACCCAACAACGGAATGATCGGCGTGCCATGGGTAATGTTGTCATTGCTTAGCTTCTCATTTCAATTTTTTTGTAGGTTTGATAGTCCCTTGTATGATGGTTTGGTCGTTTATGTTACAGGTGTAGCCAGGAGCTCGCCCAGTACCTCGGTGGGTGGTACAAGCTGTGTACCGTCTTTGTCTGGCAAGCATAGAGGGGGAGGTAGGTGCCAGGTCCTGTTGGTTATTCATAATTCATTACATGATCATCTCTTTGAATTGTTTGTGTGTGATCTGAGTATTTTTCCCTGTAACCACTTGATAGCCATAGCATCTAACAACATACAGTGCGCCCAAAAGAACAGGCAGAACCAGTTACAAGAATAAAACTAATTGGTTACCAAAGCAATACAGCTTAAATCTTCACTTCCCCCCACTGTTAGTAACAAGTAGCATAGAAACAAAAGATGGGTTCTTTAACAATTTTATGAACCGAAGTTAAGAATTATCATTTTTAATTAGGTATCCTGAGTCTGATTCCGGTAGGGTAAATTCTCTTTCACTTGTGTTTCACACTGAAAAGTAGTTGAGAATCCTTACTGCATAATTGCAGTTTCAATGAGATTATTATCAAATAAAGAAAGAGTATGGGGGAAAAATGCTAAAAAAAGATAATTCAACGCAAATTACTTAAGAGGAAGATTCTTTACTTTAAGTTATTCCGAGGTATTCTGTGATAGCAACGGCAGTGCAACTGCGAAGACAGTCTAAGGCAACAAAATATCGATTGCATGTATTCCAATTATCTTAATATAATTTCCAGTAAAATAAAGTATATTAGGGAATGTTTGGGTAAAGCCGGGTCTATTTTTTGCTTGGTTATTAGATTTTGGGCTTCTGTTAATTTACCTTGATTAGGTTTTTGTGGCTGGAGTTGGAATAAAATATAAATTTCAGGGAAAATAAAGTGTATTAGTGAATAGTTGGGTAAAGCTAGATTTTTTGTTTCGTCTGGTGAGGCAATTTAATCGGCATGCAAATAGAGTTTTGCCCCTGGATTACATGTTGTAATACCTTTTTGTTTGTGTGTTGGTGCTGCACTCATGGATCTTTCACGCCGAAAGAGAGGCAGGCCTAGTGTTCCTGTCCGTGACAGAGGAGATGATCAAGGCACGCCGATTGTCTAAGCAACATCGCAACCGGCAACAAAAAGGAGGTAGATTGATTTTCCAATTGTATGTTAGCTCCCATTACATGGTTTTGTACTTTTGGGCTTTGCAGGTACAATTATTTTGGCACCGTGACTAACCTTTTAAAAGCACGTCTTTGCATTTGCAGAAAGAGGATTGGCCGGTGATAAGTGGATTTTATATCCACTTGGAGCGTTCTATATCGGCTTAAATTGATTGTCTTGGTCTCAAGTTTGTTGTAGTTTTGATGTGTTTGTGTTTAGTTGTGCAGGTTTGTGAAATATCGTTTAGGGTTAGTATTTTCGTCAATTTTGGAGATGATTTGCGCAATGGAATGAAGGATGGTGTATTTCCCTAGGCTACCATGAAGATCATAACGCTCAAGAATTGAAGAACGGGAAGTGGCAAAAGAATTGGAATAGAAAACGAAGGAGAAAGGAGCAAATTGTGTAAAATTCGGATTTTCTAGGTAGGTTGCGCAGTCTTCACTGTTTTGGCCATATCTGGAGTTCTAGAAGTCCGTTTTCAGCGATCTTACTGTCCACGCGAAGCCTGGGAAATTTTCTATAATTCTGAACAGGAGCTAGCCGCGCTGAGAGCGCCATGCCCGCGCTGAGAGCGCCCGAACTCGCTGGAAATTCTGAAATTCTATCCTATTTCGAATTAAATTGTATTTTAGGTCTTTTCTTGTTGGAAAAGTATTCTAGGGCCTATATAAACACTACATATCATTGTAAATCAGATCATTAGGAGTAGAACCATTACATATCAATTACTTAGGTTTATTTGTATTTTTTTATACTTTATTTTTATCATGGTTTCATCAGATCCCATGACGACGAGAGGTTCAATTATGAACTAATCATTGTCATGGGATTCTAACGGATTTATTTATGGAGCTTTAGTATCTTGATTGCTTTAAAGATCTGTGTGTGATGTATATCTGATATCCTCGTATGGTTATGCTTAATTGATAGATGCATCGTGAACATCTAATTTGTTAATCTCTTGTGAAGTGAAAGTGGATCTTGAGATTTAGAACTCGTCATGCTAGCATAGGTTCATAATTGTTTATCAATATGATTCGTGGTGTGAGATGAAAATACTTATACTGCCCTGTGTGATCTTAATGGATAACTTGCTCTTCAACCGTTATGTTTTCAAATTCTATAGAGATATAGGGTCTAAGCATAATTGGTGTCTATTCATCTTCTATCTCTTTTGTGGATGTATGTTTAGTTTGGTATTCGTATACTGAGAAGTAGCGTATACGTGTTTCATGTTATCCGATAAGATATCATAACCATTGCATATAGGGATTAAAGGCGTCAGATCTAAGCAAAGTATTTAATGAAGTTAGGATTCCATGCTTTCTCTTGCAGAAGTAATTCGATTCCAATTCTCGTTAGTTAGTTAATTCTTAGCTTGTTAATTTAATTCTTAGTTTAATTTAGATAATCAAAACCCAATATTGTTATTTGTCTTAGCAGTGCATAATAACCATACTTTGTTGCATAGGTACAAAACTGAATTAAAACCATAACCAGATCTCTGTGGGAACGAACTCGACTTATTCATTTATTACTTGTGACCACGTACGCTTGCGTGATTTAGTGCAAACAAGTTTTTGGCACTGCTGCCGGGGATCATCGGTGTTTAATTTTTAGTTTATGTGCTTGTCAATAGTGGTCGTTAGAGTTCACTTACTCGGATTTGTTTTTCTTACCTATTTTGTTTAGTTTGGTGTGTTTCAGGTACTTGAGTGTTTGAAGATGGCATGCGAGGAGTTGCCATGGTGGGCATATTCGAGGACATACATGCCTCAGCAATGTGAGCAGTGTTTGGGCGTTCATGATCCCTCACAATATTGTTACTACGAAGGAGTTGATCCATATGTCAATTATGAAGACCAACCATATTTTCAATATCATCCTCAACAATACCAGCAAGATGTTCCAGAAATGTCATATGTCTTTGGTAGTGAAGAGTTTCAACATCAGCAACCTATTCCTACTTTTCAGTCAGATGAGGTTGATGATTTGAAGGAGATTAGGAAGGAGATTAGGATGCTTGTAGAGAATCATGAGAAGCTTATCAAATCTATGGAGACACTAGTTGCTCAAGTTTGTAGTGTCTTGGAACAAGAGAAACAACAATTCATACTAGAGGCAATTCCAGAAAATAAAGATGACTTGGAGCAAGGTACTGCATGTTTAATTGAGGAAGACAAATTCCAAGGTGAGGTGAGTGTTCACAAGCCCTGTGAGGAATTTGATCATGCTAGAATGGTGGATGATTTGGAAAGGGCACTATTTGGGATAGACACTGTTGAGCTACACAAATTTCAAGAATTGGTATGTGCGTACCAAAAGGTTGAAGAACATGGGAAAGATGCAGGTCTTCTACTTGTCTCAGAGTTTAAAGATGGAGGTAGCGCATTAGAGCCAATGGAGGAAGTTTTCGTTGAGAAACCAAAGGCTTCAGCAACTTACATTTACCCTCCTCCATTATATTCAAGCAAAGCCCGCGATTGCGTGTTGTTCTACAAATTGACAGATTTTGGGTCAACAGATGAAGGCATTGGAATTGGACATATTTGTTATGCGAATCGGCCAAGCGAGGAGAAGCGGCAGAAAGTGTGTCGCCGTGATGACGATGAAGTATCGCGAAGAGATGATCAGGCAAACTATTATCATCCTTAATGGAGGCTTGGAAGTAACGTCAAGCTATTGACGTTAAAGAAGCGCTTCTTGGGAGGCAACCCAATGTATGTTTTCTACTTTCCCTTGTATTTACTTCCATTCAATGAGGACATTGAATATTCTAAGTTTGGGGGTGGTTTGAGGGATAAGTAGTGTATATATATGTGATTGTTAGTCATTGTGTTCATGTAGGATTTCATGCTTTACATATTAGTAGTAGTAAATTATGCATTTATGTTCGTGATATCTACGTTTGTTTCATATAGGACATTCTGTTTTTATTTTCGTATATCATGTGAGTTCATAATAGTTGCATTTGCACCCATGCTTAATAGGAATTTTGTGTTGTTAACGCTTTTGATTGAGAAGTGATATGCTTTGTTCTTGTGCACACACATACACTAGTAAGTTGAAGCTAGTGGACTTATTGAATGTTGTAAGTGATTAGAAGGACATGAATATGTGCAAGATGATTTAGTTTGCATGCTTTGAATACAAGTCGGTGCATTAGAGAGATTTTTGCTTGGGATTGAGTATGTTTTTCCACCAAGTGAGTTTTTGAGCCTTATTGCATATAATTTGCAATTTATTTGTTTGCTTGAGTGTCCACGGATTGTTTGCATTGCTAGCAGTTGTTTGAGATCTTTCTTGAAACGCATGACATTATTTGACGATTAAAATGATAAAGGCATTTAGAAATAACCGTATATTTTCCCATATTACCACACCATGTTTACATGATCAATTAGTTAACCCGTTGAGCTTAATCCTATTTTTTTGGTGACATACCACATTACTTGCCTAGACCTTTTTCTTGTATTGGCCTTACATTAATTTGAACCCACATTGTCAAAGGCTAGTAGAGTGCTTAAGGGAGTAATAAGGTGTGCAAGGAGGGGTTTATTGTTGGTCTTACTTTTGGGGGAAATATTGAAAATTGGGTTTGTTTACTTGATAGTCGGCATGTGTAATAAAATTGTGGGATCGTTGTTATTGTTATATTATTGTTTTATTTAGCTCTCGAAGAAAAAAAAAAGAGAAAAAAAAAATAAAAAAAAAATATATTATGAGAGCATGTTTGTGTTGTTATGATCCTACTTTAGTCGACTAGTCGAGTGTTTTGTTGGAAGAAAAATAATAGATTATGTGGGGGGAAAAGAGGGTGTTGTGTATGATTTATTATGGTACTTACTAGCTTTTGACACTTCACCTGTTTTGGCTTATTTGACATACCTTGTCCCTAGCCCCGTTACAACCCAAATAAAGACCTTTTGATTATCATCATTGATGTATGTTGTGTTAAGAGTTAGATTGAAACCAAATGTCAAGCATGCTTATGATTTTGTTGGAATTGAGTGATACACTTATCCTTGTTCTTGAGTGAATATTCTTTTGTGAGTGGATTGTGAGTGTTTGCTTGTTTTTGCGTATGAGATCCCGAGTTTTGTCTCAAAGATGTACTCTTGTAGGCTTAGCATGTTTACTAACTTATTCTTACACTTGACATGGACTTGTGAGAACTTATGCATGTTCATTGAGTAGACTATGTGAATACTTGCACTTTCGATACCAAGACATTGCATTATTACTTTGATTCTTAAGTTGATATGGCATGAGAGGATTTGAAGGTGTGGTGATGTATTAGTAGTAAATCATTTGCATTTTCATATTAGCTGCATTCATGCAGTGCATTGCATTAGGTTAAATGGATTTTGTGGGTACATTCGCTATAGGCCCTCACGAGACCTTACTCGTCCACTAGGGCTGCCTAGGGGTTTAAAGGGCTTGTTGCATATGCCAAATGCAACTGTGATCACCTACGGAAGTGGTACTAATTAGTTAGTGTTTAGTTGTTTATGCTTGAGGACAAGCATCGGTTTAAGTTTGGGGGTGTGATAAGTGGATTTTATATCCACTTGGAGCGTTCTATATTGGCTTAAATTGATTGTCTTGGTCTCAAGTTTGTTGTAGTTTTGATGTGTTTGTGTTTAGTTGTGCAGGTTTGTGAAATATCGTTTAGGGTTAGTATTTTCGTCAATTTTGGAGATGATTTGCCCAATGGAATGAAGGATGGCGTATTTCCCTAGGCTACCATGAAGATCATAACGCTCAAGAATTGAAGAACGGGAAGTGGCAAAAGAATTGGAATAGAAAACGAAGGAGAAAGGAGCAAATTGTGTAAAATTCGGATTTTCTGGGTAGGTTGCGCAGTCTTCACTGTTTTGGCCATATCTGGAGTTCTAGAAGTCCGTTTTCAGCGATCTTACTGTCCACGCGAAGCCTGGGAAATTTTCTATAATTCTGAACAGGAGCTAGCCGCGCTGAGAGCGCCATGCCCGCGCTGAGAGCGCCCGAACTCTCTGGAAATTCTGAAATTCTATCCTGTTTCGAATTAAATTGTATTTTTAGGTCTTTTCTTGTTGGAAAAGTATTCTAGGGCCTATATAAACACTACCTATCATTGTAAATCAGATCATTAGGAGTAGAACCATTACATATCAATTACTTAGGTTTATTTGTATTTTTTTATACTTTTTTTTTATCATGGTTTCATCAGATCCCATGACGACGAGAGGTTCAATTATGAACTAATCGTTGTCATGGGATTCTAACGGATTTATTTATGGAGCTTTAGTATCTTGATTGCTTTAAAGATCTGTGTATGATGTATATCTGATATCCTCGTATGGTTATGCTTAATTGATAGATGCGTCATGAACATCTAATTTGTTAATCTCTTGTGAAGTGAAAGTGGATCTTGAGATTTAGAACTTGTCATGCTAGCATAGGTTCATAATTGTTTATCAATATGATTCGTGGTGTGAGATGAAAATACTTATACTGCCCTGTGTGATCTTAATGGATAACTTGCTCTTCAACCGTTATGTTTTCAAATTCTATAGAGATATAGGGTCTAAGCATAATTGGTGTCTATTCATCTTCTATCTCTTTTGTGGATGTATGTTTAGTTTGGTATTCGTATACTGAGAAGTAGCGTATACGTGTTTCGTGTTATCCGATCAGATATCATAACCATTGCATATAGGGATTAAAGGCGTCAGATCTAAGCAAAGTATTTAATGAAGTTAGGATTCCATGCTTTCTCTTGCAGAAGTAATTCGATTCCAATTCTCGTTAGTTAGTTAATTCTTAGCTTGTTAATTTAATTCTTAGTTTAATTTAGATAATCAAAACCCAATATTGTTATTTGTCTTAGCAGTGCATAATAACCATACTTTGTTGCATAGGTACAAAACTGAATTAAAACCATAACCAGATCTCTGTGGGAACGAACTCGACTTATTCATATATTACTTGTGACCACGTACGCTTGCGTGATTTAGTGCAAACAAGTTTTTGGGCCCTTCCCACTTGGCTGCTGTGCAACCCGGTGTGATGCATGATTGTAGGATTTAAACATGAATTATATGGTTGGGAAGGTCAAGCTCGCACTCTATACATATACAAATTAATTTATGTATGTGTTGGTTGTGGTGGTTGCCTATTTATGCATATTTTATAAATGCCTCTGTTTCTTTATAACTTATAAAATGCGTGCTACAAAGTTGAATTGGCCAAGACTAAAAGTTATAAAATCTTATATCATATATATGGTCTCTCGTAGTTAGAAAGAAATGGCTCATGCACATTTTCGCATACAAAAACTAGATGTACAGATAACTTTATGGTCTTCAAATCAAGATTGGGAATCTTGGTATTGCCAATTTTATATATCTACATTATAGAATGGGTGTTGTACAATTAATATACCAGTTTAATTCCTTCCCTGATTCTATACAATATGTATATTACACTTTTTAATAATCAATCCATTTTCCGTGACCTTGACTTTTGTAAGTTATTGTTTAAATCAATAGGATGGATGGTTAGAGTAGTGGCTTAACAACCTGTCGGTTGCTTTAAAATCGCCAAATACTTTAGATTATAGCTTCAATCAGGTAGGAATATGTCGACTGCAACAAATGATTACGATCATGCACGAAATTAGTTACAAACTGCTTGAGTGTATAAATTTTACATAGAGTTGTCGTAACTGAAGAAATTTTGGAACAACGAAGATTACCATGGCAGATGGTTAATACTTGCCGATCAAAAGGTGAGTGACTCTAAAGCTACTGTAATATACATTAACCTTGTCACGCACACTCATTTTCTGTGTAGCTCTTGGTCATGATATTTAAGCATCTTCTCGAGCTGCATCTTGGGGTGAGCTGTTGAATGCTATGTACTTTGTTAAAATTTTAAATGTACCTCTAGCCCCCCTTGTTCATTTATCTAAATCTATATTATTATGGCTTAATCCAGGAGATATCAATGTTGGTGATTGTATATACTTTCTTATCACTCTAATTTATATTTTAAATATTCATGTTTTGAAAATTTTCTGTCAGGTTTAATCATCCATAGCCTCAGTATTACTTAAATACAGGTATGCATCATTATTTTGGATATTTTCAATAAATCCTTCATATTTAAATTGTTGTTTCTTGTATTATGCATCTGTATGCATCTTTGCATTTTTCCAGTTTATTAGCTCTCATATTTTATATTTGTGAAAAAAGATTCAACCCTTTTTCATATTACGAGTCTTAACCTGACATGTTTATCATATTGTTGCTGTCAAAGTTATTCAACTTTTTACTATATGTTGAGTACTCATAGAGTTGCCTGTTGCAGTACCGGAAAAGATAAATGGTTGTGATAACGCCTATTAAAAAAATAATAATATACTCACTTCATTGTTGATATTGTAGAAGACTATGAGAAACATATACTCATTTTTGGGTTGCAGACTTGCAGGTACTTAGAATTTGCTCATTGATATGCCGCGTTAAAAATATTTTTTGTACATGCATCTTGGAGTGGGCTGTTGGATGCTATATAATTTGTAAAAATTTTAGATTTAACTGTGGCCCTGAGCTTAGTGTTTACATCTGTGAAATTCTTCTCGCCCCAACCCCCAAGGTTTAAAACCATTTGCATTCATTGTTTCTTAAGACCATGACACTGTTTATTTTGTGTGAACCTTTTGCTAATTATGTGTTTAAACTTTAGTCTGATTGCGACAGAATGGGGGAATGGAACTAATATAAGGTTTGTCAACCTATTTGGTATTTGGTTTTTGCAGTAAAAAAAACCTAACAGATATCTGCATTCTTTATTGAAAAATGTTTAATGGTATGTTATTTCACCGCAATTTGAATTACTATTTGTATGGATCACTAATCTAATAGGAGAGGAATTGTAGGGTTGCCAGTGTTTATCTCTATCAATGAACTACCACTTATAAACGTGGATTATACCTTACAATGTGGAGCCTTTGATTCTAATCATATATACGATCAGGCCATTTTGATCAGACCATTTTGACTCAGTCATTTCCATGGCATTACGGAAGGACCTTAAGCATGTGCCACATAATGCTCCAAAGACACTGGCTACAAGTTTTAAATCTTTCTTGCTCACTGGTACATAATGCTCCAAATCCGGAAGTACATGATCTAGAGCTTGCCCGTGCCTCGCACGGGCTTTAAAGCTAGTTGAAATAAGGAGTGTGACAATTATTTAGAGATAATTTTTTTTTTGCAATATGCTAACTAAAAAGGGACGGAGGGAGTACTATATGGTAATGAGTAATGCTATATGCACAGAATTGGCTACAGAATTTTTTCACAGAATGAGCTGGATTTCACTAAGGTAGATCTTTATTGGTTGATACCGATGTGAATACAGGGGCCCCATTAAGTTATAGCCAATTAAAGTAAGACACCTACCATTCTGTAAAACTTATTGTGAAAGTTTCTGTAAATCTAGCATTTTCCTATGGTAATAGATAGATGAGTAAAGTGCACTTTGTGTACCTGAACTTTGGCAAAGACGCCACTTCGCATACCATAGTTTCAAATCTGCCACGGACGATACTGAACAAACTAATTACTTACAGTTAGTGTATTACCGTCTATTTTCCACTAACACCGTTAAATGCCCAGGGGTAATACAGTCTTTTCCCTATTAATGTTATTATATCAAGTAAAAAAACCCAATATTTCTCAGTGTTATTATTAGAGCTTATTCAGTGAGCAAAGACCCAGTTGAGGGTTTTGTTTCGACAAATGTTGCGAAAAAACATTCGAGCAGACCCTGTTTCTTGTTCGTTTGTTACTAAGGCTTAGATTGAAGAGTCGTTATTGTTAGGTGGGTTACAGATTCATAGGAGGGTTTTGAGAGATGGGCATCAATTGGATAGCCTTTTGATCAATTGGAGATGCAGAAAATGGGTATTACTCATGACAAGCAAATATTAATTGGTTTTCTTTCTGCTTGTAGTCGCTCTGGCCTGCTTGATGAAGGTCGTATATTTTTCAATCAAATGAGCAATGAATTCGGAATAATGCCTAATCTTCATCACTATGGATGTATGGTTGATCTAATGAGTCAATCAGGTTTGCTTGAAGAGGCGTACAATCTTATACTCTCTATGAGAATGAAGCCAGATGCAGTTATGTGGAGGACTTTACTTGGGGCTTGTAAAATTCACGGTCAAGTAGAACATGGAGAACGAATAGATGGACAGCTAATTAAGCTTAAGGCTCAAAAGGCAGGAGATTATCTACTGCTTCTGAATATATATTCGTCTACAGGTTATGTCATACTCGGACATGACATTAGCAGGATCGAGGGTAATAATCTTTTAGTTGACCTATAACATTCCCGACGTAGTCTTTATATTCTTCGGCTTCCCAAGTATCTGTTGTGAAACAACAATCAAATACATAAACACGCTCAGAAATCTCGAGAAGTCCATCAGGTGGCTTCTTATAAAACAATCTCTTAAACAATGCCATCCACCAATAACATCCAGATTATAACACCCTAATTACTCTTAATTTGCACTCGTAAAATTCACCCACATACACACATATATCTGTGTGTATACTCTACACATACAACGCTAATTGTAGAATGAATGAATTTGATAAAAGCTATATTACTTTAGTTTCTACAAGTTTTGTGTGTATATATGTATGTATCTGTGTATGTACAGGTGAGATTGCAGGATTGTGTGTGATTTATAATTAAACTGTGTGTAACTGGAATAGACAATAATACCCCTGGGGCATTTGGAGAAAAGGCCCTCAATATCACATTTCCAACACAATTGGCCCCAAATATCACAACTCAAAAACTTGGCCCCAAATATCACTCCAAGACACAGTATCGTGGAGCGTTTAATTTTTCAACAAAAAATGCTACTTCGTGTAGCGTTTTATATTTTTTTTAATTTTTTTTTATAAAAACGCTACATTAAGTTGTGTTTTAGGGGGGAAGACGCTAGATTAAACTGTGTTTTAGTGAAAACGCTACATTAAGTTGTGTTTTGGGGGGGAAGACCAAAGATTAATTTGTGTTTTGGGGGTAACGCTACATTAAGTTGTGTTTTGGGGGGGTGAAGACCAAAGATTAAGTTGTGTTTTGGGGGTAACGCTACATTAAGTTATGTTTTGGGGGGGTGAAGACCAAAGATTAAGTTGTGGTTTGGGGGTAACGCTACACGAAGTAGCGTTTATGCTAAAAAATTTAAAACGCTATATTATACTGTGTCTTGGAGTGATATTTGGGGCCAAGTTTTTGAGTTGTGATATTTGGGGCCATTTGTATTGAAAATGTGATAGAAATGGCCAATGCCCGGGCATTTGACGCCGTTAGAGCAAATTAGACGACAGTACACAAACTTTAAATAGTTAGCTTATTTGGTATTGTCCGTGACAGTTTTGAAACTGTAGTATGTGAAGTGGTGTCTTCGTCAAAGTTCAGGGTACACAAGTGTACTTTACTCTAGATAGATTAATAAAGTAATACAGTACATAGATTAGGGGGAGCAAATCCCGGTTCGGTTTTCGGGTAAAACCGGAACCGGAACCGCATATCCTCGGTTTTAAAAATCGAAAACCGGAACCGCATATCCTCGGTTTTAAAAATCGAAAACCGGAACCGCAATCGAACCATCGGTTTCGGTTTCGGTTTTAAAATCCCGGTTTCGGTTTTTATCGATTCGGTTTCGATTTTAAAACCGATTAAAATAAAAATAAGAAAGTATTACAAATTAATTAAAAAAGTAGTTCTACCATAAAAACATAAATGGTCCAAATGTATTCATACAACAATTTTTAAAACTTGAAACAATAAAAAAAAAATGGCAGATGTCCAGATGGCCAGCAAATCTGTGTACTCCTGGTATGGGGATTTTGTGAAGCGAGTCTTTGTCCAGTGTCCACAAGTCCGGGGTGAGAAAGCCATATGTCTTCAGCAAACAATCAATAGTAGCCTGCAAAAACATTACATTAGCAGGGCTACACATCTCAGACAACAAAGAACAAAAAAATGTTAGACAACTGCAATTAATCGTCTTAGAAGATCATGAACTAGTCAATTGGATAAAATTCCATTCAACTTGCCAAGGGGTTCGCATAGTTTGAGTTATGCATGAGAAAAACAGCAGAGAAATAACCAATGCATGCTTAGTTGACTATAGTTCAAGTGTTTCAACTTACAATTAGCAAAAGTAGCTCCTATTACAGTCAGTAGCTCCTGCTTCAGAATCGTTTTAAATGTGACAATGCCAGACAATAAATCCGTCTTGGAGACATAATTCTGGGAAAAGACGACTTAGATTTGAAAAGACGACAATCATAGTACAGTACTAGAAGCAGAATGCAAAATAGTGTAAACCTCACAGTTAACAAAAAAATGATGCAATTGTTCATAAACCTGACAGTTAACATAATACCTCCACTCCTCTAGTGCTCGATGCCAATGCTACCAAACGAACCGCCCACTTTTAGTTCATCTATCAAAATAAACAGTAGCAGAATAATTAAACAGTAGCAGAATAACAGTAATACTGTAATTAGGTTATGTTTATAAGTCGTAGTCTCAACTCTCAAGTTTGTAACTAGTCCGTGTAAATTGTAATACTGTAATGTGTATAGCTCAGCCTAAGGCCCAAATACAACAACCAATATTAGGCCCAGTTATTTTTTTATTTCAGTGACTATCTACTTTAGTAATATAATATACATATATGTATGATTAATTTTAAAAATATTTATAAAAAATATAAATATTTATTTATATAAATAATCGGTTCGGTTTCGGGTTTTTTCGGTTCGGTTTGAACCTAAAACCGGAACCGCAACCATTAAAATCGGATCGATTTTTAGATTTCGATTTCGGTTCGGTTTTTAACGATTTTGGTGTTTTTCGGTTAGGTTTTCATCGGTTCGGATTGATTCGGTTTTTTACTCACCCCTAACATAGATTGATGCTTAGCGAAAAAAACAATGAACCGCACGAGTGACCGCGGGAAAAGTAGGGACGACCAAACTCAACTTCTAGAAGGCCGGCAAATTAGATTTGACTTTTTCCAACTAATGATGATATGCAACGTCTATTGCCATCATACTAACTGCTTGCCACAGATGTCCGGAGAGTAGTTAGTATAATTGCATTATTTTTTGCTAAATACGATTGCATTATTTATAAAAATAACTTTCTTATTTTTTTGTAATTATTTATTATGCAAACTAGTATCAGTATAACTTTTTTTTTTTGTTGACAAGATGTATCACTATAACTTAAAATTGCGAGTAGCATACATACTTGAGTGAAAGAAGAAAGAAGAATTTTTATTATTTACTTGCTCAAAATAATATATTACTTCCTTTGTCCTAAAATACATGTTTCTTTTGTAAAAAAAAATAAAAATTGTCCCAAATTACATGTCTCCCTCTTCTTTTCATACAAATATCTCCGCATCTAACTAGTTCAGTAAGCAAGGTAAGATATTGGTCAGCGGAAAGTGTTTCTTTGTATACAAATTTAAATCTAATTTTCCAAAAATACCCCTATATTTTTATTTTCAATACTTGACTTCTTTAAAACTTAACTCTCATTTTTCAATGCATTTATTAAGGTTATTTATTGAAAAACCTTATCCAACCAACCTTTTTATTAATATACGTATTTTTTCAAAAGGGACATGTAATTTGGGACGGAGGGAGTAATGAAAATAGGGAAATGCTAACAATAGTCCTAAGGGCTATGGTTAAGCATTAAATATTCTCATCTTTTCAACATTGATTTTAGTTATTTAATTGTTTTTTAGTTTTTCAATGCTCTTTTACAACATCAATTCAATTTTCCAAGTAATAATAGTGGACCCCCATGCATTCACATTAATTTCCATTAATAAAAAATCGCAAATTGCTAAATAATTATATTGAAATTCGTGCAAACTTGATGTATTAAATGCAAATTTGACATTTCAAATACATTTATCCACTTACATTAATGCTTAACCATAGCCCTTAGGACTATGTTTATCATTACCCATGAAAATATAAGAAATCATTTTCCATTAAATTTATAAAAATTGTACTGAGACAAAAATGTCTGACACGCAAATCTTAAGTCTTGTAGTTTAGTTCATCCCACTATTTTTATTACAAAAAAAAACAACATACAAGTTGGAGTTGTTCAAAAAAAAAAAAAAAACATACAAGTTGGAGTCAAACATAGGAGAAGATTAATTACTTCTTAGAACAGAATATATACACACAGATACATACATAGGAGTATAATTTGATTAGTACTGTAAACATTAGAAGAAGTAGCCAAGAAATGGGTCAATAATTAATGTACTTGACTCGTGAGTTGTTTGCTTTGTCTGATTGGTCTTAAATTCCCTTTCTCGACCTCTTCTTCCCCGAACTCTCTTCCTCTCATCTTCCTTATATCCACCTGCCCCCATTATTTCTTGACTTCATCTTTCACATTGTTCATCATTTCTTGAACTAGCCCATCTCATTATTTCTTGTAAAGATTCAATCTTTTCTCAGTTGATCCATTTCTTTACTTAAATTAAACTGTTTCCCAGTTGGGTTTTCATTTTTGTACAAGAATTTCAAAAAAGATTTGATCTTTATTGTTTTCCCACCTTAAATTTTCTTGATTCTTGGTGCCTAGTTGTCTTGTTGTATTGATTCTTGATTGTTTTTTTTTTGGGGATTTAAAAAAGATGGGAAACTGTTTTGCAATTCCATCTGATCCTTCTGTGAAGAAGAAGAAGGGTAAAAACAAGCCAAACCCTTTTTCAGTTGATTATGTTGCAAATTATTCAAAAGGTGGACACAAGTCTTATGTTTTGGATAATCCCACTGGACATGAAATTGAGCAGACTTATGAGCTAGGTAATGAGCTGGGGCGTGGCGAATTCGGGGTAACCTATGTGTGTACTGAGAAATCAACAGGTGATGTTTATGCTTGCAAGTCGATTTCGAAGAAGAAGTTGAGGACTAGAGTGGATATTGAGGATGTGAGACGAGAAGTTGAGATCATGAAGCACTTACCTAAGCATACAAATATTGTGAGCTTGAAGGACACTTATGAGGACGATAAGGCCGTGCATTTGGTTATGGAATTGTGTGAGGGTGGTGAATTGTTTGATCGGATTGTTGCTAGAGGTCATTATACTGAAAGGGCTGCTGCTGGTGTTACTCGAACAATTATCGAAATTATTCTGGTGAGTTTTTGACCTTATTAGATGTCAATGCTTATTTTTGCGAATTTGATCTTCGTAATCATGCATAGTTTTACTAGAGTATTGACTTTGTTAACTCTAGATTAGTTTGAATGCTAGCATTGCATATATTCTGAGGCATTTATGTATGACTTCTACAAGTTTCAGGAAAAGCATTTAGGAGTAGACTTCATTTGTGTCTTGATTTTTTTTTTAAAAAAAATATGATCAACTTTTACTGTCTTCTGCCTTGCTAGAAGATATGAATAAGTGTCTTTTTTTATCTTGCAGATGTGCCACAAGCATGGTGTAATGCACAGGGACCTTAAACCTGAGAACTTCTTGTTCGCAAATAAAAAGGAAACAGCAGCTTTGAAGACGATTGATTTCGGATTGTCTGTATTCTTCAAACCTGGTAAGATTATACGCCTAGAGCACATGATTAATTAGCTCAGAAATATTATCAAGAGTGGCCTTTTTACTTACATAGATAACTTAGCTAATGCACTTTGCTCTTTGCAGGTGAGACATTTAATGAAATTGTAGGAAGTCCTTACTACATGGCACCTGAGGTGCTAAAGCGAAATTATGGTCCAGAGATAGATGTTTGGAGTGCTGGTGTGATTCTCTACATTTTACTCTGTGGTGTCCCACCCTTTTGGGCAGGTTAGTTTCTTCATTTCCAAAGTAATGTACTTCTTTACTTTGTAAATTCCATTGCTCGTATTACTTAAAAATCAGCATAGTGCCTGTGTGGATGTGTGTAATATAATCGTGATGTGGCTGCAGGAAAGTTCAGTAGATTAGTACTTTCCTGTGTATTATAAGATTACAAATAAGTAAGATATTAAAATCATAAGAAATATTGTAATGGTTTCTTTTCTTTTGCTAAATACTGTTATAATAGTTTCGACAAGGGAGAATGCAAGTTTTCATAACGTTAATCTCTCCAGGCACTCAATCAATATCTGGTTTCCAGCACTGACAATATCCTATACTTACTTTGTTTATCAAATTATTTTATAAGTAGACCATGCTTTTATGATGTCTTATGATGAACAATTACTTTATCTACAATGATTTTTTTCCAGTTCCCAAATTACATAACTTATGTGGTTTCCCTAGTTATTATTTAATTCTTTAATTTACTAATCTCATATTATTTTTGTGATTGTGCAGAAACTGAACAAGGAGTTGCACAAGCAATCATTCGGTCCGTTGTAGATTTCAAGAGAGACCCGTGGCCAAAGGTTTCTGATAGTGCAAAGGACCTTGTGAGGAAAATGCTTAATCCTGATCCGAAAAAACGTCTTACTGCTCAAGAAGTGCTAGGTAAATTAGATTTTTTTTTTTTAATGTAAATTCCATGATGTGCTTGCACCGAATTTCTTGAGCATAAACTATATAATTTTGATAATGGTGATTAATTGCAGATCATCCTTGGATACAAAATGACAAGAAGGCTCCAAATGTTTCTTTGGGTGAGACTGTGAAAGCTAGACTCAAACAATTTTCTATGATGAACAAGCTCAAGAAAAAAGCTTTACAGGTTTTGTTTGAAGTCTTCATTTTTTATAATTATATCAATCAATATACATGAAACTTTTTTACTTCAGACAAAATTTGGCAAATTTTGCACTGTTTTGGCAAATTTTGCACTGTTCATTTCTTTTTAATTTCTTTGTCATTTCTTTGTTTGGACTCGGGTACTAAACTGCTGTCAATCACAGGTGATTGCTGAGCATTTATCAGATGAAGAAGTGGCAGGCATAAAGGAGGGATTCAAAGTGATGGATATCAATAACAAGGGAAAGATAAACATTGATGAGTTGAGAGTAGGGTTACATAAGATTGGCCAGCAGATTGCTGATGCGGATCTCCAAATTCTTATGGATGCTGTAAGTATTAATTCTTCTAAAAATATGTCTAGAGTCTGTGCTTCATTCTCGTTAATTAAATGAATAGGATCGCTTTCATTAAGCATTTTGAAGGTGACAAATTTAACACAATTAGAATATTAACGTATTATTGGTGTTAGTTTCAATATCAACCTGGAGCTTCCTAGGTTTGAAGACCATTTTTAAATGTAAAAACATGTGGCCTCTCTTAATAGTTTTACAAATATTTTGAGTTTAGGAAATTTAAGCAATAGAATACCAACTGTTTTGCTTATGTATTTAATCAGTTAAGTTATGTATAGATTAGAAAGCTGCTAGTAATAAATTTCAAAGAGTAAATTACAAAGTGGTGGTTGCACTTTACCCGTTTTAGCAAGGAGTTTCAGATGTACAATATAGTGGCCTAACATTATTTTTATTCTTCAAAAAGGTGGCTAAGGTCCATTATTTTGAGAATTTTTTTTCTCAAAAAAGTGGCTTGAAAATAAAAGCAATGTCTAGCCACCATATTGTAAATTTGAAATTTCGGCCACCAAAGTGCTAAATGAGGAAGTTTGGCCACAAGTCTGTACTGTACTCAATTTCAAATTATAAAAATTTCCATGTCCTGGGTCAGAGAACCCATTCCAGCATTCCTTGTGTACACGCCAAGCCTTCAGCTTTAACACCTTGTTTTTATGCTTTTACTCATGTTGAAATTTGCAATGAGTAACCATAGGCTGATTTTACAGGGAGATATTGATAAAGATGGGCATCTGAACTATGGAGAATTTGTAGCAATTTCTGTCCACCTGAAAAAGATGGGAAATGATGATCACCTTCATAAAGCATTTGACTTCTTTGATCAGAACAAAAATGGGTACATAGAGATTGAAGAGCTTAGAGATGCATTATCGGATGAAGTTGACACTAGTAGTGAAGAAGTCATTACTGCGATAATGCAGGATGTGGATACTGACAAGGTTTGTGATGTACTAATCTTTCGTTCTATAGTTATTATTCTTCCAGAAAAAAAAATTGATGTTGCTTTCTACTCTCTCTTGAATTTATTTATTCAAATTCAATGGTAGTATTTAAAATTCTGCATTATTTGGTGAAGTTGACTGTGATAACGAAGAAGTCAGTAGACATTACTGTTATAAATCATGTTGCATTCCCTTCCCTTTTCGATTCTAGAGTTATTGGATAGATTCGGTATCACCTCTGTTCTCTGATCTTAACATGTGGTTGGCCTGCCGGAACCAGACACATCTAATTACCACATGTTCAAGCTTCTAATCTTATGATTTAAGTGTTTGCAATTTGCATTCTCGAGGCCTGAGAAAAACATGTATTAATTTCACCTGTTTCTGCTTTGCACCTTAAAAGTTTTGCCTATTGATGGTACATAATGCAGTTCTACTTAATAGCTGCCATGTTCCAAATTTTGTCCTTAAATTTATTTATTTTGTGTTAAATGTTTTCAGGATGGGTGCATAAGTTATGAGGAGTTTGCTGCAATGATGAAGTCTGGAACAGATTGGAGAAAAGCATCAAGACAGTATTCACGAGAACGATACAATAGTCTGAGCTTAACACTTATCAGAGACGGATCAGTGAAGGTGAAGAACTAGTGAAATAACACTCGATAAAAATATAAACTACCTACCTGTATATTTTAGAAAGTATCATGTATTTTGCATTTCAAAGATCAGCTATTTTCTTGATTTTTTTGGGTGTAAAGTCTTCTTTGGGACGTGTAGCACGCAAGTCCTAGGTGTTGATATTTGTCATGTAATTTATTTCGTCAAGAGAGTCCCAAGTGAGGCTTTGTAGCCTCGTGGGAATTTCTGGGGAGGTGATACATTATTGTTTGTGAGTGTAAATATATGACCACTGGTCTGTATAATCGATACATGTTACTTCTTGAATCTGCAGTACTTGGATGCATGTTTCTTTCTTGATTAAATGTTAATAGTGCACGTATATGCAAAGAATCACCAAGAAAATAGGTGATCCAGTATTGAATTGGTGGAAATGCACGTCCTTTAAATAAGTAGTTTAGCATAGCTTAGTAAATAAATCATGGTTTCCCTTCCAGAGAGAATTTGTTATATAGAGAATATGAGAGAATCACTTAAAATGTATTAAAATTGCCCTTTATATAAGATTCCTTACGGGGCCCTTTTACAAAAAAGTCTTATAATTCTATCCTCTATCCATTTGTCAAAGAAAAAAAAGAAAAAAAAATCACTGTTCACGTGATGACGTGGCAGTGGATTTCACTGGTTAACGGTGCTTCGCACCTTCTTGTACGGCGCTTCGCGCCTTTATCATTCTAAAGTTGTAAGGAATGGCAATCAATGGTAAAGGCAATAGACGATTGACGGGTGTGTCGAGAGCCTTCGGCCCTCATGACTACCTAACTCATCCGTTTACTGTCTTAAATGCTTCGCATTTCCACGGCAAGTTTTTTTTTTTTTTTTTTATGGATAGAGCCAATTATTTTAAGCATTTTTTGTGAAGGTACCCTTGGCGGGAACCTTAAAATAAATGAAATATAATTAATTCTCTCATATTCTCTATATAAGGAGGTCCTCTCTAGAATAATGGCCAATAAATCATAACATCAACTTCAGTAACCAATGACCTCCAATATTTACCATCATTGTCCATTCAGCTTAGCGTTCAAAAGGGCTTAAGGCCTTAACCATGACCTGTTTTGCTGCGGTCCTGAAAGCATTTTCCGGGGATGAGTATTTCTTAACAACCTATGCCTGATACCAATATTTGGTTAGTCTCATATGTTTTATTTTGAAATCAAAAGAGAAGTATTTCATTAATTTGAATACCATGCCAAACTTTACCCAGAAAAAATCATTTAAAAGCATGGAGAATTCTAGAAAAAATATGCAGTGGCCAATTTAAAACATAAATGAAATTACACAATTTAAAAAACTTGTAATATTATTTCATATGTATACCTCTAACAATACTTAAAAAATAAGCACGTACACAACTTGGTAATTTATTAAAGGGGTGTTTGGGGAATTTTTTTCTAGAATAAGTCAACTTATTTTAAGATAAAGTTAGAGATTCCAAACTTTTTTCTGAAAAAAATTAACTTTTTTTACAACTTATAGAATCTCAAACATACATTAAATACTTGTATATTTTTTTTATCAAAATATGAAATTTTTACTCAAAGATAAGTCCATAAGAACAAGTCCAATGCTAGATGCTAAATTGCTATTGCTATAATATAGAACCAAAAAGTGAATTTGCTAGCCAACAAAGGGTTGGTGCAGTTGTTGAGTTCTTGGCTTCTTTAAGACTTAGAGGTCAAGAGTTCGAGTCCTAGCGTGTACGTGTGTTCAAAAAAAAAAAAGTAAATTTGCTATTGCTATAATATAGAACCAAAAAGTGAATTTTGGTGCTAAAATAAAACTCATCCTCAAAACTAGTTCTATAACTATTTTCAAATTTAACCAACTCTTTTAACTTTTACCTAACACTTTTAACTTGTATTGAATATTCTCTATGCATCCATGGTTCCAAATTTAGCACCAAGGATGCATCCAACTTTTACCTAACTCTTTTAACTTGTATCGAATATTCTCAACAAACTCATCTCATTCTAGTTAAATGATGATATGGCATGGATGCATAAATTTAGCACCAATGATGCATCCAACTATAACACCCTTCTATGAGATGAATTTTATAGCACTTGGTGCTATAATATAACAATAGCACCAAGAATAACATTACATTGAACTTACTCAAAACTGCAGTGTTGTAAAAAGCGGGAATCGGAATTAATCGGTAGAGGCACTGTCCAGGGATTAATCGGGGATTAATCGGATATTTGAGAATTAATTGGAATGATTAATCAAATAATCGAATTATTAATAAGTTCGGTAACCCATGGAACATGGATTAATCGATGATTAATCGTGATTAATCACCGATTTTTATAACATAGCAGTCAAAAGACTTAAAAAAAGGTGACCCAAACGGGTTAAAAGTTAATCTCTTTAACTAAAACGAATTTAAAAGATGTATAAAAACAAGATTTGGTTCCACAAACAGACAAGTTACACTGCTTTTATTCTGATTTCTGACAAACAGGCTGAGAGTGAGGCCCGTGGGACGGTGGGGTGAGATTCTGTATTTTTTTTTTTGCATGTACTGCTATCTCAAGACATTCTGACCCCTTTAAGTTATACATTAGTAGCAGTGTTGTAAAAAGCGGGAATCGGACTTAATCGGTAGAGGCACTGTCCAGGGATTAATCGGGGATTAATCGGGTGTTTAAGGATTAATCGGAATGATTAATTGAATAATCGGATTATTAATCAGTTCGGTAACCCATGGAACAGGGATTAATCGGTGATTAATCGTGATTAATCACCGATTTTTAGAACAGAGAGTAGTAGTAATAATTGTTCAAACATCAATATCCAATTATCCACAAGCTCAAATCTAGAACTTTGTTCAAAAAACATTCTTCCTTCCCTACAATTTTCTTTACATAGGTTAAATACCATATGTTTACATTCCTAGTAAATTAAGAAACAAACTTTTATCATTTCAATATTTATTCAAAAAAATATGATAGAGGCGTTTTAAAAAGTACAAATAAATAAATGGAACCGAGAGAAATATAAAAAATTCAAAAAGAACATAGAAGACATGTTAAAAATCGAATATGTCTATACCAAACGTAGATCTGATAAAAAAAAAATTATTTTAGACTTGACGTGTTAGACTCTGATATTGATATAATATAACACAGAATGTGAGCATACATGGAATAAATATCTAGAATGAATACCTCATAAATTAACGTATACAATTTTTAAACGTCGCAAAAATGTTGATTAAATTCCGACTTAAAAAATAATTAAACAGTGAATGATATCATAAGTAAATAAGAAACACGCAAATGTAAAGTTGCTCAAAATCTTGTATTACCTGCGAGTTGTAACATAAGCAAGTAGGAGTATATTGGTTTAGAGCTTGGACCAGGCATGAAATGCAGGGATAAGTTGGTGAACAATCGGATTACAGAGCATGCCGTGTGTGTATATATGCTTATATCCACCACGGCAATGGTTTCTTTAATATGGTGGACTATATGAATTTCTTGTAAAGTTGTCATTGCCAACTTTCATTCTCGTTTATATATCGAATTTCTGAAAAAATTTAAAAAAAAAATCTTGAGCAAGGAACTCAATTATGAGGATATTCTAAGTTAATAAAAGGGCAATTTTCAATGAAATCCTTTATTTTTTTACTATTTCGATTTGTGCAAACTTTTTTTTTTTTACTTACAAATAATATTCTTGTACGTATATCATGTCATTCTATTAACAAAATGTTAAAATTTAAATAAATGATTTCATTAATGTTAAATTTTATGCATTTCAATATCGTAACAAGATGACATTAATGAGAAGGAAATTATTTTCGTAAAAGATTTAACTACACTAAACATGTTTTAAATAAGGAACTCAGGCAGATAAAAATGAGCTTCAAAATTTGGATAACTAAAATCTAGTAAGCGATTAGAGCATCTCCAATCATGTTGACCCTTAGCTAAAAATAATTAAAACATACTATAAATAAAAATTATAGAAATTAGGTAAAAAAAAAATCAACTCCAATGGATCATTTTCCTTGTCTATATTTTTAGCCAATGTCTATATTTTTTGTCATGTTGGCTATATTTGTCGAACCTCTAGAGACCTATAAAAAGATTCCACATCATCTCTTACCATATTAAAATGATATATTCTATTTATAATAACTTAAAATAATAATAACATACCATTTTTAAAATATAGCCAATCAATATAGCCAATACCATCGAAGCACAACGCCATAATCAACATTTACTATCATTTTAACGAATCACTTTAACCAACCCCATCCTAATATCAAAAATCCGAGTTGGATCATATGATAGTATAGTTTGTAGAAGCAATTATAAAAGGTGCAATGATTAACTCAAAACGTGTAAATATCACTAATTCATTACATGTGTACGTTGTGAAGGCGTATATGTAAATTATGTTTGGACAGGTGGTTTCTTCTGGTATATAATAATTTTAATTTAAACTAACTGATCCAACTATTTAAAACACTCTTCATTAAACAACATAAAATTCTATTGAGATTTTTTTTTTTTTTGAAAATCTATTGAGATTCTTTTTTTTTTTTTTTTCTGAACAAAAGAAATCAATCCATTAATCAAAAGTCATACGGCATCTACAAAAACAATCGCAAGAACAGACGCTTAAGGGGATCGCTGTTGAATCCTTTCTAAAGGCAACCAAGCGATTTGAAGATAATTGATATATACATGTTTTTACTTCAATCATCGAACTGTTCTGAACCGACGACCATAGATGCGATTCCATAGTAGCCTTCATCTCTGAATCAAAATCATGAAAAACTTGCCGATCTATAACCTCGACCATGGAAAACTTCCAAATTCAATCCAAACAAAAACCAAACTCTCACAAGGAGAGGCAAACACAGCCCAAATAAATTGGGAATAACTGAAACCCAAATAAATTGGGAACTTTATTGAAAGGAAAGAAAGCAAGACAAACGAAAAATGAATTGAATTGGGGCTTTCCACCGGTAAAACCCGATGGAAGCCCTCTCAAAAAACTTTAATGGAGGCTAGGGTAGAAGGGAGAGAGGAGAAGAGGTGAGAGCGTTGGATAACCGTAACATTATTCTTCTTAAAATCTATTGAGATTCTTGTTTTATGCTTTAATATTTTAGAAAGATTGATTATTTAATAGATCAAAATTTTGGTTAAAGAGGTTTTAAGTTCGAGTCCTTCTATCATTATTTATACTAACTTATAGTCCGTGCAAAACACGATTACTTTTAAATAATTTTAAAATTATATGATTAAATAGAATATAGTGTAATAACTTATTATGGATATAATCTAACTTTGTAATCTATAATCTATCTATACTATTATATTAAAGCCGAAACATTAAAAGTTTTGAAAGTTTTGATTTTCGGTTTGGTTATCCTATTTATTAGAATAGTTTTGATTTTCGATTTGGTTATCCTAATTATTTAAATAAGTAATGACATAATATAATTAATGATAATTAATTATTGCCATTTTCACATTTACCTTTAATTCAAGATATTACCTTTTATAAAAACATCAATCATATCATATTTTCAAATCATTAATATTTCTTTTCTAATTAAAATACGTTATCTTTTTTTATTTAAAACTAATCTTACAATCATTAATATATACTAAAAAATATCACAACATATTTTCAATTATTAATAAAATATATTAAAAATTCCTGTACATTATTTATAATAAGAAAATATTAATATAATACGTAAATATGAGTATATTAAATTATGTTAAATTAAAATTTAAAAAAGTATTAAATTGATAATTATATAAAAAATAATTGTACTATTAACTAAAATTTAATAAATACCTAAAATATCTTATCTTTCAATCAATTTAAAATACGTTTACTTTTAATTGAACATATTACCCTTTATGTGTACCTAAAATATCGTAACTTCCAATCATTAATATTTCTATTCTAATTAAACATGTTATCTTTTAATTTAAAACATAATTTTGCAATCATAATCTTCCAATCATTAATATTTCTTTTCTAATTAAATACACTACCTTTTAATTTAAAACATAAATTTACAATCATTAACGTATACCCAAAAATATGACACCATATTACTGTTAAATTTTTAGTAATTAATAAGAACCGTTAGATGTAATTATAAGGTATATTTAATGATTAAATTAATTTACTAAATATTCATGGTTCGAATTCTGTTAAAGACATATTTAACTTAAAATTTTATTTTATAAAATTTAAATCATGCAAATCATTTATTAAATTTACTTCAAATTTTATTAAATTAATATTAAAATAATTTTTAAATTAATAATTATATAAAAAGATAATTATAGAATAAAATAAAATTTATAACATATCAAAAGAAACCCATGCATCGCACGGGTTATAAGCTAGTAACCTTTATTAATAAGCGAAACACCCTTTTAACGGTACCACTTTTGGTTCCACTGTATTTTGGTTTCACCCCTACAATCCTATTTCTACTATAATTCTTTGTTGTTTTTTAAATAAATTAATAGAAATCATTATAATTATAATTCTTTTATTACAATTTTAAATAAAAAAATAGTTTCACCCCTAGAATCATATTTTCCTTATAATTCTATGTTATTTTTTAAAGAAAATAATAAAATTGAAATACTATTATAATTATAATACAATTTTTTTAATCATAATTTAGAATAAAAAAATAATACGATCAATACTCCAAAAGATTTTTCAGGGAGAACTAGAACATGTTTCTTGAAAGGCAGAGTGTATAAACTTGTAACACTATAACTAATGTAACTCAATTAAAAGAAAAGATACTTAACCAGAAGACAATCAAGAACAAGAAGTCACAAGAAATCAACACTAAATGAAGACAAGGTAATTGATACAATTGAACATGTTAACTATGATCAAGCCAAGAAGAAATCATTGAGAGAAGTTCAAGTCAAAGTTGTTCAGGCCTCAGTGATTTGAGAAATCGAGAATCAAGATCATAACTATCAGTATCAACAAGACCAATTGATTTCAAGTGAACAAGAAGGAAAGCGAATATTGGAAAGCCAAGTTACTAAGTGAATATGGTAATTTATTCAAGAAACAGAAACACTATCAAGACTAGTCACTTATGAACCAGACCAGTGCATCAAGTGTCAGGACATTGATAGCAAGTTTATGTCAGTAATAAAGATCCATGTTCAAGAGCTTGCTGAAGAATAAAGAAGACATGAAGATATCACAAGCTCAAGATGTGCATTGAAGTTTCAAGTTGAAGACCAGAATATTTTCTAAGTACTAAATGTTCTGGATGGCCAAGTAGAATATTTCTAAGTAGAAGTTCGACTTAGAAATTTCGAGATGGCTAAGTAGAAATTCTCAAGTAGAAGTTCTACTTAGAGTGCAGCTTCAACATGACACATGGCATCTTCTGATTGGCAGATTTCCAAGCTTTCAAGATAAGGCAAGATTTATGTGGACATCATTGGGCCACGTACATCTTAGTCTTTGAAGACTACAGGACATAGATTACATGTAGTATAAATAGAAGCACTTGTGTAATGTTTTAGTTAGTGAGCAATATTGAGAAAAACACAAGAAAAAGAGAGAGAGTATATTCACAGAGCTTAGAATCATTCACTTCTCTCTGAACTTCTGTTATACTTTGTAATGAATGTTGTAGCAACCTTTTCAAGTTATATATAAAGAAATATATTCCTTGAATCTGTGTGTTCATTTATTGCATCGTATTTATTGCTTCTCAAAATCGAAAAGTTGTATTCACCCCCCCTCTACAACACATTTGGACCTAACAATTGGTATCAGAGCGGATGTTTAACATACAAAACATAGATCCTTGTGTTTGGTAGAAGAATCGTGAGTTTTCATTTTCTAGATCTACTTTTCATTTTTTTTCGAAAAGTGTGCTTTAATTCGTTTCTAGTGAAAACTCATCCTGAAAAATTATTTAAATACTCCAGGTGTGATTATTTAGCTTGGATGTATTTTAATTAATTTTTGTGAATTAATCTGGGTTCATTGATATTTGGTGTTCTTGAGTGTTCATCATCTCTTCTTATCAAAGAAGATAACCCAACAACTTTTTGATCTCCTTTTTCAAACAAATAAGATAGTCAAAAAGGTGTTTTTGTACTTTTGATTTGATAAATATTCCTTGGCCGAAAGTGTAACAAGACATACTCAGTGCCTAGCAAGTGGGTTAGTTGCTTTCGGTGTAAAGTATCAAAAGTCAAAAAGGTGATATTGTTTATTCAATATTAAAGTAATCTGCAGAAAAATTTATTCTAAGGACAAAAGTTCTACATAGAATTTCTACTTGAGATTTTCTACATAGAATTTCGACTTGGACAATTTCTACTTGGTGAATTTCGACTTGAGCAAAATTTCGACTTAGAGAAATTTCGACTTGGCAGAAGTTCTACATAGATATTCTACATAGCCTTGTCTTGGGTACTTAGAAACTTTTAGTGACCAGATTTGAAATGGCTCCTAAAAATTCTTTCAAGATCCCAATGTTCAACCGAGATCACTATGAAGAATGGGTTTTCAGAATGAGACTCTACTTAGAGACTATTAACCCTGAGTATCTGGAAGTCCTTGAAAAGGGTAAATTTGTTCCAATGAAAGCTATTCCTGAGCGTACGGAAGGAGAGGAGGTTATACCTGCTCGGTCTGAGCCTAAAAAGGCAGCGGACTTTACGGATGCTGACAAGGAGCAAATAGCTTATGATACTTCTGTAAGACAAACCTTGATGGAATCCCTTGATCATGAAATGTTCAACATAGTCAAAGGTTTGAATACAGCAAAGAAGATTTGGGACAAGATAGAAGTTGTCATGGAAGGATCTGCAGAGGTTAGAAGCAACAAGACACTTATACTCAAGATGGAGTATGACACCTTCAGAATAAGAAAAGGAGAAAGCATAACAGACGTCTATCTACGATTCAGTCAGTTGGTATTAGATTTGAATCTGAGAGGTGTAACTCTCCCCATGGTTGAAACCAATACGAGATATCTGAGGAACCAGCCAAAGAGCATTGAACATAGGGTCTACGCAATCAGAGAAACCAGAGATTTGCATACAACTTCTCTGGAAGAATATTATGGAATTCTGAAGACCTATGAGCTGGAGACACTTCAAGATCAAGCATGGGACAATGATTCAAAAGGAAAAGAAACTGCATCAGGATTAGTTGCTGATGAGGAAGAGTCTAAGAAGGCAATGGTTGCAGCAAAGCCTAAATCATCACCCGCACCACATCAAGTTGATAATGATGACGAGTGCGCATCTAACAGTGATGATGACTACTTCACCCAAGAAGAGCTGGACAACATGGATGATAGTGTCGTGGCATACATGGCAAGGAAGTTCAGCAACATGAGATTCAGAAAGAGCAACCGACCACAGAGAAATTCTTCATCTTACTATCGGGCTGCTAAGGGTGGTGGTAGTTCGTCAGGCTACAAAAGCAAAGGCAAGAGTACCAGCTACAAATCTCCTTTGGATTTCAAAATGAAGTTCAATTGCTATAATTGTGGTGAACCTGGACATTTTGCCTCGGACTGCAAAAAGCCTAAACAGACTTATCCAAAAGAGACATTTGAAGCCCTCAAAAGCAAGTATGAATCGCTGGTGAAAGAAAAACATGGTAAAAGAGCTTTAGTAGTAACAGAAGGAAGAGCTTGGGATGATTCAGATGAGGAAGATGTTACTCATGTAGCAAACTTTGCGCTCATGGCTGAGACATCAGAGGAACCAGAGGTACCAGTTCTAACCCTTAAAGTAGAAATGTCTATTGATGATTATAAGGAACAGAACGGGGCTCTTAGCGAAGAGATCTACATGTTGTGCAAAAGCCTAGACACTTCTCAAAAGGAACAGAAAACACTTGTCGCCAAAAGCAGAATGCTTGAGGCAAAAGTGGAAGAGTTAGAGGCTGCTTGCACTGTAGATACTTCCCTAAGAGATTTTATTAAATCTTTGGAACACAAGCTCGTCCTTAAGGCAGAAATAGAATCATGTTTAAGGAACAAACTAGCTGAGTTAGAAACTAAATGTGAAGCTTACAAACTAGCTGCTAGTAAAGTGTATGTAGATAATGACGTATTTAAGAAGATAACTGGAGTAGGTGTAGGACTTGATTATTCTAACCTTTCTAAGAAAGAAGGGAAGAGACCTATCGACACTACTTCCAGTGACCTTAAAAATGATATACCTAGCATTTTTAAACCTTCTGTCAAACCCATCTACAAACACCTTGTTCCTAGAATAGAAGAAGAAGAGACTGAATTGATAGCTAGATATGAGATTGAGATGGAAGATCGTCAGAAAGCACAACCTATAACTCCTATTAAACAAGTTAAAATCAATTTCCCTAGTGATGAATCTAGACTAGGAATAGGAGCTAAGGCTGTTAAACAACAAGGGAAGAAAGGCATAAAAGAGGTTAAGGCTGAACGAATAAAGAAAGCATGTTATCACTGCAAATCTACTGAACATCTTTCTTATGCATGTAAAGCTAACATAAATGTTCCTGCTGCACATGCCATGCCTGTCACACATACAATGAATAATCTGCATCAGAATCATGCACAGTGTGGTCAACCTAATTGTATGCCATGCACTTTTAATGTCATGCAAACTTTTGTGAATTTAATGAATGCATCTAGCCAGTCATGCTTAAATACTGCTGCTAGTTCAAACATCAAGAAAAAGCATGTGAGAGCCAAGACTGTCAGTCCTCCTAAAGTTAGGAGTGACAAACCTTCTCCTAGGACTGACAAACATGTCAAGTCTGAGAAAGGAAAGGAGGAAGTCGAAAGCTCTAGTAATGTTAAGAAAAGTGCATCTCCTGTTGTTAAATCTGTTGATTATCGATCTTATCGAAAAGCCGGGCCCAATCAAAGTTGGGTTCCGAAGAATGTCTAACCAATCTTGTAACGACCCGAAAAATTTCGTGTAATTTATTATATTAAAATATAATTTTAGTTGATTTTAATGTGTGTTAGTTTATTTTTAATGCATTTAAACGCATTATGATTTTTATTAAATAGGAAAATTATCTCATACGTGTTATGTGACTTCTGTGTATCATAGAATATTTTATTCTATTTTTCTGTAATTTTTATATTTTTAGAATACAATTATTTCGCATTTTAATTTCCGGATCCAGCCCCTATATTGAATCCGAGGCCCTGTTTTTGATAAAATTATTTTTATAAAATGGTAGGATATATAAAAATGGACTTTGTTGTAATTTTTGTAATATTCATAATTTTTGGGAAATTTTGGCATATATATTATATTCGTTTAAAAATAAAAATTTTACATTTTTATCCCATAAAAATTATTTTTAAGGCTTAATAATTTTAATTGGGGGCTAAAAATATTTTTGGGGTATTAATTTTTGATTAATATAAATAGAAATCAGATTTAATTTTTTTATTTAATAAATCATAAAAATCAGTTTTTATAAATAAATAAAAATATTTTCTCTCTCCTGTTCTCGAGGATCAAAGCTGAAAATTGAAGGTGTTATTGATATTGGATTTTGTTGTTCTTATACTCGAATCAAAGCTCTTGACCTCTAGTTTTTGTATCTGCAATCAATTTCAACAGAGGGTAATTTTCTGATTTTATATGATTTTTTCTTTAATCTGCAGAAAATTAGGGTTCTTCATTAATTTGGGGCTTTTTGATTCTTTGATTTTACGGTTGAATTGATTGTTTGTATAGCTTCATATTGATTCCAGGAGTTCAATTCCATGCTAAATTTCATCGTTATATTGCTAGTTTGTTCAATTCGAAAATTAGGGTTCTTGAGCCTAATTTGGGGCTTTTTGATTGAGTGATTTTACGGTTGTTTTGATGATTCCAATAGCTTTATATGATCATTTGGAGTCGATTTATGTGGTCAATTGCATCATTATGTTGCCGGATTGTGATATTCGAGTTTTAAAGTTTTAACCGAAACTTTGAATCAATAGTCCGTTGTGTGTGTTAATTGTTTGCGTTAGTGGTTATGGGGGAAAGATTGTATGAGTCTTAAGCTTCGTTTTGCCATAAGAATATTGAAGTTTGGTTGAGTTTTAGCCAATTTCGAGTTTTTAGCCGAAGTTAGTTTGATTTTTGGCCGGATTTTAATTTCTGACGATTATTGGTTCATGTTGTCATGTTAATTGGATTGTGGAGTGAATTTGGTACATGAACCCGTATAAACCCATGCGTTTTGGTCAGTTTTTGAGCTTCGAGTGATCTCGCCGAAAAATATTCCGGTGGCCGGAATCTGGGCAAACCTCCATTGTTGGAGGTGGTGTTCTTGAAGCATTCTTGGTGATGAATATGTGGAGATGGTGATGAATAGTGCAGTTTGATTCAAAAATTTTCTAAACTTTTCAGAAAAATGTTTTTGGGTCAAATTTTTATAAATTTTTTTCTAAAATTCAGATTTCTTTTAATTATTATTATTTTAACTTCTAAAAATTAAATTTAATTAGTTAATTATTTTTAAATAATAATTTAATTGATTTAATTAATTGATTAATTCATTTTAATTGATTAATTATATTAATTAATTATTATTTAAATGTATAATTGACTTCATTGAATTTAAATCTTTTTATTATAAAAGATTTATTATTTTTATGAATTGATTAATGAATAATTAATTTGAATAATCAATTAATTTAATTATTAATTGAATTATTCTTATTAATTGCGTATTAATTAAACCGTTTATCCGTTTTCAACGAGAAAAGTATTTCTGGAATTAGAAAAACGATCCGGTTCTTATAAAAATAGTTTTAAGTTACAATTCAACTTTTAAATTTGGATCGACTTTTTACCAAACCTTTTTATTGAGTCGGTTATATCCGATAATTAGGGTTTTGACTCGTTTTCTGTTTTAAAAATATTAGATAAAATCTTTTTATGATCTGATCAAACGTGCTATGTGATTATGTGAATTGCGTGTTAATATTCTTTGATTATCTATTAGTGATTTGTAAATATTCTATGAATAATTTGAGTGCTCTTTTATTTGTGAGCCGTATATGCTATGTGTTAATTGGTTATGTGACAGGTATATATGTATTTAATTCGAGGATTAATGATTATCTCTAGGGTTAATTATTGTCTTGAGGATTAATGACTTATTTCGAGGATTAATTGTTATCTCGAGGATTAATCGTGTCTGGAGGATTAATGGATTTTCATGTTTCTTTATTGAGGAATAAGATAAATGTTTTGAGGATTATTTATAGATTGAGTTGGACTAAGTTGAATGCATAAATGTTTAATTCGAGGATTAATTGGTAAATATTGACTTAGGAATGTCAGCGGAGTTAAGTTGGTATGAGACGAAGAAAGTTGGAGATGGATGCAGTATTGTGTGGATTGTAATAAAGAAGGTTGGAGATGAAAGTATTGTTTGTGGAATTGCTGGTTTACTTGCGAGGTGTTTTAACACCGGGAAAACGTCTATGTTCAAAGGGGACATTTCCAATTATTTTCTTCCGACAGAGATATTGAAGTAGACGCGCGGGCTCGATGTCAACGGATCAGACTCGTGGTAATCGCAAGAGCGTCAAACCAACGAATGATTGAAATAGAAGATCGTGATGCCGTAAGATAGAAGAAGAAGGTAGATGTGTTACCTCGACTTTGCGCAACAGCTAAGGACCAGAGGCAAGTATTTCCTTGATCATCCTAAACACTTTTTATTTTCTGTTTCATTTATTCATATCATGACAAATAGTTATTGTTCAGAGCTATTTGTGGTTCTTAAATATTTTTGTGCGAACTCAGTTGCTTGATATTGGTACCCTTGATATGGGGGAAATGTTTAATATAAACTCTTCATATCCTTATTATCGTAGTAAATAATAGGGATGTGAACTGTATGTGAAACTAAGCATTTCCTGTTGAATTCGGAAATTGCTCTATTGGATTGGAAGATGGTAAAGCGTAGGAGGCCATGGTTGCTACCATGGTCCAGCAATATTTAAGGAGGATATGGTAACCATTCCATCTTCCTATAGGCTAACATTACTTGCCTATTTTGGTACCCTTATTTGAAATCCGGGTTATACACACGGGTATAGAAATGTACCGGTGGTAGTATAAAGGGTCCCATTGCTTTTGAACCTGATCAGGGGGCAATGGGTTTTGTTTTTTTTATATATCCAATCCATATCGCCAGAATGGCTATTATATATTGTAAATTGGCAGTTGATTCATTTTTATGACATGCCAAATGATTTCAGTTATGATTTGAATTATATCACAGTTGTTGATTCAGTTTCTCTATAAACTGCTTTACATTTCAGTTGATTTTATGCCCCACTTATCCTGGTTTTATATCAAAATTTTTATACACTTGCTGAGCATTTCTTTCGCTCATACTTGCTATTGTAAATTCTAACATTTCAGTAAGGTAGTTTGGCGAGACGTATCCGCACAACTCAGAAAGAGAAGAAGCGTGATGCTATTTCGAAGATGACTTGGCTCAGGATGTCTGGATTTAGTGTAAGATCTATTTTATATAATTGAGTTCTAATATTTATTATTATTATGTACTGGTCTAGTTAGCCTGGCGAACTTCTTGTCGAAATTACACCAGTGGTTTAAGATTTGATCAAAGAGAATATTGTGAAGAAAGAAATGCTTTTTATCTAATGGAATTTGGATTCTTGTTTCTAGCCCTATAACCTTAAAAGATCTTGGTATGTTTGGGGTCACAGATGTTATATTTCCATTGTTGGACAATCACAAGTGAATGATTATTATTATTCAGATGTTTTATTTTGAGAATTTTCGCGTGGCAACCAAATCTTCTGACCCCGGATTTGGGGGGTGTCACAAATCTGTCATTGCAGGGCATTAAGCAAAAGAGAAATAAAGTTATATGGGTGCTAGACAGTGGAGCATCGAGGCATATGACTGGAAACAAGTCCCTGCTTACAGAGTTGGTTATGAAAGCTGGCCCTTATGTTACCTTTGGAGATGACAGCATAGGTGTGACAAAGGGATATGGCAAACTGAAAACTGGCAATGTCATCATTGAAGATATTTCCTATGTTGAGGGATTAAAGCATAATTTGTTGAGTATCAGTCAATTCTGTGACAAAGGTTACGAAATCGTCTTCAACAAGAAAGGTGTATCAATCACTCACATCAAGGAAGGTTCACTGGCTTTGAGAGGAGTTCGAAAGGCAGATCTTTTTGTTGCAGACATGGATTCAGCAAATCAGAATGAAGTCACCTGTTTCTACAGCAAAGCTTCGGATGATGAAAGCTGGTTATGGCACAAAAAGTTATCTCACTTAAACTTCAAAACGATGAATGCTCTCGCGAGGCGAGAATTGGTGAGAGATCTACCTCAAATGGAGTTCGCTCCGAAAGGACTCTGTGAAGCCTGTGAAATGGGAAAGTCGAAACGAGCATCGCATAAAAGCAAAGAAATTTCTAGTATCACTGAGCCTCTGCAACTTCTTCATATGGATTTGTTTGGCCCAGTGAATGTCCTATCTTTATCTAGGAAAAGATATGCATTGGTAATCGTGGATGACTTCTCCAAGTATACATGGGTATTGTTCGCAATGACGAAAGACGAAGTACCTTTCCTAATTATTGATCACATCACTCAAATTGAGAATGTTTCAACACTTACTGTGAAGACGATTAGATCAGACAATGGCACTGAATTTAAAAACGCAGTGCTAAATGACTTCTGTGTATCTAAGGGAATACGTCGTCAGTACTCAGCCCCGAGAACTCCATAACAAAATGGAGTAGTTGAAAGGAAGAATAGAACATTGGTTGAAGCAGCAAGAACTTTGTTGTGTGATTCGAAACTTCCTCTGTATTTCTGGGCAGAAGCAGTGAGTACCGTGTGTTACACTCAAAATCGATCCTTGATCATAAAAGATAAAGAAAAGACACCATGTGAGCTAATGAACGGAAGAAGACCAACAATCAAATACTTTCATGTCTTTGGAGCAAAATGCTATGTACTTATAGATGATGAAAATCTAGGCAAGTTTGCAGCAAAAGCTCGTGAAGGAATCTTTGTTGGTTACTCCACAGATGTGGTAGCAGCTTATAGGGTGTTCTTAGTAAATGATCGAAAAGTGACTGAAAGCTACAACGTCAGATTCGACGATACCAAACTCTCATCAATTTCAAGAGATTCTAGTGAACCTGAGTCCCTAAAATTTCAGAATCTGGACTTAGAAGAACTTGAAGATGAACCTGAGTTGGTTGTCCCATTAAATGTTCCAAGTGTACGTGAAGAACCTGAGTCTAGTGAACAAGCTAATTCTACAAGATCAGGAGAGACTTCTTCTGTACGAACCGGCAACAACTCAGGGGGAGTAAATAGCAGCTCAAGAACTACTGTTCAAGGCTCGAGTCGAGTTGACTCTAGTTCTGTAGGAGCTGGTACTAACTCAGGGGGAGTTAGTGAAAGTAATCAAAGTAGTCAGCACCACAACTCAGAAAGTCATGCTGAATCATCAAGACAATTTCCAAGAGAACGGGTATGGAATAGAGACCATCCGTTTGAATTAATTATTGGTGATCCAGATGCTGGTGTGTCTACTAGAAGAAATGCAAGAGCTGACCTGGCTAATATTTGCTTATATTCTGGGTTCTTATCCAAGCTTGAACCTAAAGAAATAGAAGAAGCTCTTGGTGATGCTGATTGGGTGATTGCAATGCAAGAGAAACTCAATCAGTTTGAAAGGCAGAAAGTTTGGAAGCTGGTACCCCGACCAAAGAACAAATCAGTAATTGGAGCAAGGTGGGTATTCAGAAATAAAATGGATGAAAACGGACTTGTAACACGAAACAAGGCTCGTTTGGTTGCAAAAGGTTATTCTCAGCGAGAAGGAATTGATTATGATGAGACCTATGCACCAGTTGCAAGACTTGAGGCAGTCAGGATGTTTTTGGCATTTGCAGCACATAAGAACTTCAAGGTTTTCCAGATGGATGTGAAAAGTGCCTTCCTGAACGGAGAGTTAGAAGAAGAAGTGTATCTGGAACAGCCGCCTGGCTTCATTGATCCAGAACTTGTAGATTTTGTGTATCTTCTCTTCAAATCTGTCTATGGCCTCAGGCAATCCCCAAGATGTTGGTATGAAACCCTATCCGTATTCTTAATTGAAAGTGGTTTTACTAGGGGAGTAATTGACAAAACATTGTTCTATAAGAATGTGAAGAATGATTTAATACTTGTTCAAGTCTATGTGGACGATATTATCTTCGGGTCATCTAATGAGCGCTTGTGCGAGAAATTTGCTAAGCTAATGCAAGAGAAATACGAGATGAGCATGATGGGAGAGCTGTCCTTCTTCCTTGGATTACAGATCAGTCAGAGAAAAGATGGTATCTTTATCTGTCAATCCAAGTACGTCAGAGATTTACTCAAGAAGTATAATCTAGAAGATGCATCAGCAGCTAAGACTCCCATGGCAACAGCCACGAAGCTTGATGAAGACAAATCAGGTAAATCAGTTGACATCACAAGCTATCGAGGTATGATTGGCTCACTTCTCTATTTAACTGCAAGTAGACCTGATATAATGTTCGCAACTTGTTTATGTGCAAGATTCCAAGCGGATCCTAGAGAATCACATCTCATAGCCGTCAAAAGAATTTTTAGGTATCTCAAGGGCACACCAAATCTAGGAATTTGGTACCCAAGAGATACAGGTTTTAATCTAATTGGCTATACGGATTCAGACTATGCAGGTTGCAGGATTGATAGGAAAAGCACATCTGGTGCTTGTCAATTTCTTGGCAGAAGATTGGTGTCCTGGCAAAGTAAAAAGCAACATACAGTATCTACTTCTACTGCTGAAGCTGAGTACATTGCTGCTGGAAGTTGTGTAGCTCAAATACTATGGATGAGGAACCAATTGAAGGATTATGGCATGGAGCACAAGAAAATTCCAATTATGTGTGACAACACAAGTGCCATTGCCATAACCAACAATCCTGTAGATCACTCAAGAACCAAGCACATTGACATCAGGTATCACTTCATAAGAGAACATGTCGAGGAGGGGACTGTGGAGCTACATTTCGTGCCCACAATGCAACAAATTGCAGATATATTCACCAAACCTCTTGATGAAGTAACATTCAATAGGTTGGTTGGTGAATTGGGAATGCTTAATACAAGTTAGTAAAGCCTTCCATCTGTAAAATCCATGGTTATGTTTGTATATGCAAGCTATTTAATCATTATGTGTTTAGACTTTAAAATGCCTAATTAATGATTATTATAGGGTGCATATAGTGTCATTTTACATGAATTCATTGTGTTTTAAGTGTCTTTTATAGCACAAATCTTTGAATTTATGATTGTTAGATTGCATGATCATAGGGGGAGTTAAATTCATAATATTCTAAATTTTGCATGATTTTTAGATGAATTTACCTGTGTTTTTCATGTAATTAGAGGCCTTAGAATTATCAAGGAATGTTTTAATTATGTCATATATTAAAAATCCTTGAATTGATATTTATATTAATTTGGCAAAATTAATTGTTGAGTTTGTCAAAGAAAAAATTGTCAAATTAATCTAAGTATCTTCAAAATTTCGAGTTAATCACTATCTCGAAACTCATCTTGAAATTCTAGTTGAATTTCGATTTGAGCTTCCAGAGTGAAGTTTTGAAAATTCTAAGTCTGGGAAAAAATTTCGAGTTAGCCTCTATCTCGAAATTTATCTCGAAATTCGACTTAGGGTTCGAATTTGAGTTACCAGTGTGCCTATCTCTTTATTCAAAATATTCCATCTAATGTCTATCTTACAGGGGATATTTTTTGAAATAATCTGAGAGAATAACTTCGAATTAGTTAATAATTTCGAGTTATCCTCTATCTCGAAACTCAACTCGAATTTCGACTTGATGTTCGAGATAGAGTTTTCAGTTGGTCTTTAGGGGATTTTTCGAGTTAACTCCTAACTCGAAGTCTATCTCGAATTTCTACTTAAATTTCGAGATAGGTTTCCCTAGTACTGTTGGTGGTTTGTGCTGTTTACATGGTCCTTAATAGTTAAATGGTAAGTTTTTCGAGTTACCATCTATCTCGAACTCTATCTCGAAGTTCGACTTAAATGTTCGAGATAGACTTCGAGATAGACTTCGACTTAAACTTCGAGATAGATTTCGACTTGGGTTCTCCCTGTATGTACTTAGAGTTTTCATACTTTTTAACAGGGACACTTTAGTCATTTCACATTAATGTCTATATATACATCTCTAACTCGATCTATTCTTTCACTTTTACCTAATTGAGTTTTACAGCCGCCCCATATACATACAGGCGATTTCGACTTACAACCACTGATTCGTGATTTTTGTGACTAATCTCATACGGACAACGAATTAATGCCCAATTTTAGACTGCTATCATCTGTGTGTCGTCATTAATCTCTGTGATTGTGTCTTGTATAACTGTTCATCTTCATCGATATATATACACACACGCATATACACACAAAATTTCACAGATCTGTTCATACACGATTTCACACACACGCATTTCACTGTTAGTGGAGATTTAATTATTGGTTTGAAATTTGCCTTCCATTGACTGTTAATTGGATCCCGTAGTTTAATTTCTCAAAAAGGGACTTTTGTTGTTCTTGATAAATTAAAAGGGATATAACGGTTAATTCTTTAATTAATTGTTTTTCAAAGAATTAATATTAAAATTCACATCTTTTAAAAGAAAAACTTTTAATTAAAATGGCTCACCAATTTTCACTTGCTAAAAACAATTTTTATAATATTTCTACGGAAATTGGTGATCAACTCCCGCGCTTTAAGTCTTGGATACGATTTCTCAATTTGTATTCCAAAGCTAGCGATGCTTTTACTGCTAAACCTACACTAATACATGATGCTTTACAGCAATTATGGACTAGTGCAGTTTCTTTTGGGAGCAAATCAACCCCCTTTGGTTTCAGGTTTACCTTAGCGGGTCAGGAATATGAGGTGACTGAACAAATTGTCAACAAGGTTCTGGGATTCCCCATTAAAGATGCTTATGATCCAGAACCTACAGCTGCAGAACGCCTTAGTTTCTTTGAAGAAATAGGATGTTATCCTCCGTCTGGCCGGATCACTGGAAACATCCAAAAACAATTCTTTCATGTGGAATGGAATTACTTTTTCGAGGCCATCACAAGATGTTTTCGGGCACGAGAAAGCGATTTCCATCAAATTTCCATTCCCATGCAAAACCTTGGAATTGCCCTAGCAAGAGAACTGAATATAAATTATGGACGCATAGTTCTCTCAGAGATAGTTGGTGTAATGGGATCTCTTGCAAGCAGGGACCTCAACACAAAAGATGTTGTCTGCTGGTTTCCTCGGTTCTTACAGATGCTGATTAATGATTTAATACCGAAGGATGATCTTGCAGTTAGACAGAGTTTTGCCAGAAGTCCAACATCTGCACCACTAGGGATGGGCACTAAGTCACTTTCGACAATTGATAATCAGAATAAACATCATGGAAAACCGATGTCAATTCCTGATACCTTACAACAGTGGCTTACATATGATGAGGGAGTTACCACTTTGATGGAATTCTCGCAAGTTTCATCACATGCTCAGAATCGGTCTGCTCATGCTGAGGCATTTGAAGAGATTCCTGATGAGCAAAGCGGTGACGAACAAGGTAATGAATCAGGTAATCTCTCTCTACATTCCACTCATTCCTCTTCCTATGTTTCTGATTCCCAGACCCAAGAGACTGCTAGCCCGCAGGATCTATCCCAGGGTGAGAGCTATATTTCTAATTCTTTGTCACCCATGTCACCGGAATCCAAACAGCCAGCACATATAGATGTAGGAAATGATGAGGAGAGTGACCCCGAAGAGCAGCCTCTTATTCGAAAGAAAGCCAAAATTTCTCATGCTGCTACTTCTAAACCTCAGTCAAACCCTAGTGTGTCACACGCAACCACTCCACCTCACGAGAGTGGTTCACCCCTTGAACAATCTGCACATAGGGATTTTGATGATTATTATGTACCTCTTGAAGATACTGTTGCTTCAAAAGGACATGAAGCTTTAAAAGCTTCAGCCGTACCTTCACCGGTACGTACTGATGCTACAAAGAGGATCGGTTCTGATGTCGTACAAGAACACTTTGTAGCCTCTCAGCCTGAGATTCCAACTCAGGAACAAACAGCAATTGATCCCATAACTGCAAATTATATTGCTTATCCAGTTTCTGCAGGTACTGCTTCATATTTTGGATCATTTATTGAAGACATACACGAGCGTGAGACAGGGAGTGTGTGTGAGAGGTTAGGGAGAGAGGGACCTTCATTTTTAAGGCCCGAAACCGAGCGTCAAATACTAACAGAACGAGTATTAGAGCGAGGTCACCTAAACCAAACACCGTCCCTTAATATTGAAAATCTTGATACTCGTATGACTTCTATGGAAAATCAAATGAAGCAGTTTGGGCAGACGATGGGGCAGTTAGGGATGAACATTGGAAACAATCAAAGGGCTCTTGATGACTACGCAGCACGAATGGCAAGTCAAGCTACAGCTTTTAATGATTTGACAAACAAGGTAAATGACTTGGGCCATGCTGGTGGTGTCTTGGGAAACACTCTAAATGAGAGGATGGGAGCAATGGAGATTACAATGGATACTCTGGCTGTGGAGATCAGTAGAGTGATGTTTGCAATCAGAAGTTTTGTGCCCCAGGAGTGTTTCGAGTCGCAACAACCTCCCCCCGATGCTGGTACAGGTGGTGCTAGTGGAGCAGGAACCTATGGTTCTGGGTTTGAAGACTTTTATACAGCTGGTGGTTCTGGAGACCAGGGTGGAGTTCAGGATAACTCACCTAAGGGGGAGAGTGGAAAGGAGACGAGACAGCAGGGAGTTCAAATCGAAGAAATTCAAGAACAAGCTGATCTTGTCAAAGAAAAAGAAATTGAGCCGTCTACTGATGAAGAGGCTCTGAGAAGGAAAAAGGGTAAGGCAATAGCGATTGAGCAAGATGAGCCATTCGTTGATCTGAGTCATCAAGAAAAAGTACAGGTGATACATGACTCAGATTCCGATATGGAAGACGCACCTTTGGAACATGCTATTAAGAGATCATTGAAGGATCAAGGTGGAGGTGCTGGGATGTCTTCCAGAATGCCTGAAGAAATTACTGTTGATGAGGAAACCCTTAAATCTCAACGGTTAGCCTTGGAACAAGCTGAGTTCTTTAAAATGAAAGCAATGCAAGATCGTGCTGTGTTTCAGGAAAAGAAAGCGGAGCTACAAGGGAAACAGTACGATTATGAGCTTGCAAGGCTAGCTGATCCTCAGATTGATCTGGACAATAGAAGGTTAGGGCAGAAGTGGGATGACGCAAGGAAGATATTGATGGGACCATGTACGAAAGGAGCTCATAACAAGGAGGCAGATGATCTGTTCTACAACCTAAATTTGCAGAATCCAATGGCTGCTGACTACATGAGTGCTTTAAAGAGATTAATTTCTAAAGTCAGGGTTGGATACAATGCAACGCAAAAGGAGTGGCAGGTTATCTTTTCTTTGACAGAAGGAGTCCCAATGTCTTTCATGTATGTGGATGACCAATTCATGACGAGAAGATCTGCATCAGAGTTGTTCTTGCTAGCAACAAAAATTCAATACTCTCATTCTGAGAATCTAAGCATTCTGTATAGGGATCAGTTAATGCAGCTAGCAGAGGACAAGGGTCCAGAATTCTCAGCATATCCAAATGTTGTCCGGATGGTGGTTGACAGTAAATTGAAGAGGGTGAGCTTGGAGGAAAAGGACTTAATGGAACTTTCAGTGGAATCTCTTAAAGCCGTCTGTAGACAAATGATGGGTAAGGGATTCGCTTCTGAGCTTAAAGATAAATCAGTGAAGATCATTGAAAGTGCCATATTCAAGAAGAGCAATGAGGTGTGGAAGTGTGATGTCATTGCTCCAAACCCTCTTGATAATGTGAAGATTGAACCAGAGCTAATAGAGAAGAAATGGAATATTCTTCAAGCTATGAAGAATGTAGATGAAGCTCTGAATCTTCCTACTGGAGAACTGGAACAAGGAGAGATAAGGGAGGCAGTTGGTGTTCCAGGAAGAGACAGTGTATACTGGATACACTCTTTTGTTGATAATACAGCTGATGCCTTAGTATTCATAGATGCAGACCAGAATCAAACATTCTTGCATATGAGTAGACAATGGCTGCTGCAGACTCAAGATGCTGCATTTCTGGAGAAAGTGTTATATGTGTTCAAATGGGAAGATGTGGAAGTTAAGTATGTGACAGAAAAGCAGAGACTCGTGAGTTACCTGTCTGATGTAGTAGTGGAAAAGAAGCGATTGGAGCAAGATGCGGCTAGTGTCCACAATACTAACCGTGTCAAGGGCTATCCCAAAATGATCTATTGTCAGTTTAAAGCTGATAAAACTCATAGGAAACCTCGGCTTATAATGAAGATATTTGAGGACATTCCAAAGATCAGGACTACTCAGGAGGTGGACAAACTCAGAAGGCTTTTCAAACATCCTTACCCAGAACCCAGGAACCCTCTAGAAATGGAAGCAGTAAGTTTGTTGAATGCTAGGTGGACGCAGCTTCATGATCCAGTATATAAGAAACAAAAGCAGCAGGAGGAGAAGCGCAGAAGGCAGAAAGAAGAAAAAGACCAAGCTGCTGAAGCTAGGAAAAGGAAACGGAATTAGGGTTAAAGGTCAGAGTGGTGTGAACTTGAAGTTGGAAAAACTTCATGTCTTTCGGTTGCTTTAACTCACTTGAGGAAAATTCACCTTAGAGTGAATCCAATAAGGTGATACAAGTTTGACTAAAAGATATGAAATAATCCAGGTGATAGGAATCATTCAAATGATCTTTAATTCGAGGTTCGAATTCTGTTTCTAGTTTAAGTTCTTTGTATTGTTTTCAAGTACTTTTCAATTGTATATTTTTCAAGAATGTAATGTTAATTATCTTTTCTCGTCTCTTGTTTAGTTGAGTCATCCTTCATTAATTTGAATGTCATTGTTAGACAATCAAATAGAGGGAGATTGAAAGGCAGAGTGTATAAACTTGTAACACTATAACTAATGTAACTCAATTAAAAGAAAAGATACTTAACCAGAAGACAATCAAGAACAAGAAGTCACAAGAAATCAACACTAAATGAAGACAAGGTAATTGATACAATTGAACATGTTAACTATGATCAAGCCAAGAAGAAATCATTGAGAGAAGTTCAAGTCAAAGTTGTTCAGGCCTCAGTGATTTGAGAAATCGAGAATCAAGATCATAACTATCAGTATCAACAAGACCAATTGATTTCAAGTGAACAAGAAGGAAAGCGAATATTGGAAAGCCAAGTTACTAAGTGAATATGGTAATTTATTCAAGAAACAGAAACACTATCAAGACTAGTCACTTATGAACCAGACCAGTGCATCAAGTGTCAGGACATTGATAGCAAGTTTATGTCAGTAATAAAGATCCATGTTCAAGAGCTTGCTGAAGAATAAAGAAGACATGAAGATATCACAAGCTCAAGATGTGCATTGAAGTTTCAAGTTGAAGACCAGAATATTTTCTAAGTACTAAATGTTCTGGATGGCCAAGTAGAATATTTCTAAGTAGAAGTTCGACTTAGAAATTTCGAGATGGCTAAGTAGAAATTCTCAAGTAGAAGTTCTACTTAGAGTGCAGCTTCAACATGACACATGGCATCTTCTGATTGGCAGATTTCCAAGCTTTCAAGATAAGGCAAGATTTATGTGGACATCATTGGGCCACGTACATCTTAGTCTTTGAAGACTACAGGACATATATTACATGTAGTATAAATAGAAGCACTTGTGTAATGTTTTAGTTAGTGAGCAATATTGAGAAAAACACAAGAAAAAGAGAGAGAGTATATTCACAGAGCTTAGAATCATTCACTTCTCTCTGAACTTCTGTTATACTTTGTAATGAATGTTGTAGCAACCTTTTCAAGTTATATATAAAGAAATATATTCCTTGAATATGTGTGTTCATTTATTGCATCGTATTTATTGCTTCTCAAAATCGAAAAGTTGTATTCACCCCCCCCCCTCTACAACACATTTGGACCTAACATTTCTACACACTACTCTAGAATAATCTACCCTCCGATTATATGTTATTTTGTTAAAAAAACATTATAAAATTGAAATCTTATTATTATTATAATTCTTATATTGTATTAGCAATTTTTTATTATAACTTAGAATAAAAAAAAAAGATTACGATCACTTATCCTAAATAATTTTCAATGAAAACAACCGCAACGTGTTTTCATGCACTTTTATTAAACAATCTAAGTTTATACTTTGTTAATCTCATAAATTTTTTATGCAAATAACATAATTCTTGTTATAATTTTATAATATAATTTTATAAATATTTAATTAAATAAAAAATTAGAATATTAATTAACATAAATCCCCGAGCCCGTGCTTCGCACGGGTTATCATCTAATATTAATTAATAAAATTATTAGTAATAATAACAGTTATTTAATAAATGATATGTATTGATTAGAACTAATAATATAAAATCTTAATGTAAATTTGTTGTTGACGGGATTCAAACCTTGGATCTTTAGAAGAGGGATTTAAATATAAAATATTCATTATTATTAGATCTAATGGCTATCATCTATTTACTAACTATTCAACGGTTACTATTCTTTTAAATGGTTGAACCAAACAACCAAATTATACCCATGTTTGCTTTTTATATGATATATACTAGCTTATAACCCGTGCGATGCAAGGGTTTCTTTTAATATGTTATAAATTTTATTTTATGCCATAATTATGTTTCTATAATTATTATTTTGTAAAAATTATTTAATATTTTTAATATAATTTAATATAAATTTATCTAATGATATGCATGATTTAAAATTTATATTATAGAATTTTAAGTTAAATATGTCGTTGATGGGATTCGAAACTTGAATTTTTAGTAAAGTACTTTAATCATAAAATATACCTTATAATCACTTATAACGATTCTTTTTAATTACTAAAAATCTAATAGCAAAATGGTGTAATATTTTTGGGTATACATTAATGATTGCAATATTATGTGGTTTAAAACTTATATAATAAAAAATTTAAAAAAAATATGTCGTTGACATAATTCGAACCTTGAAATTTTAGTAAATTAATTTAATCATATAATATATTCAATCATTACATCTAACAGTTTTGATTTTTTTCTAAAAATCTAACGTTTATTATTCGTTGTATACAGATTTCTATTATATTTTATTAGTGATTATACGATATAGTGTTATATTTTTGTATATATATTAATTATTGTAAGATTATATTTTAAATTAAAAGTTAACTTTTTTTTTTTGCTAAATAATTAAAATTTAACGTGTTTTATTTAGAAAGAAATATTATTGATTGAAAGATACGATATTTTAGGTGTTTGTAAAAGGTAATATAACCAATCAATTAAAAGTAAACCTCTTTTAATTTAAAAAAAGGCAATCGGCTAATTATCACTAATTATATTATTTTAATAATTAGGATGATCGTAGTGAAAATCGAACAGACAAACTTTCAATGCTCGTGCGATGAACGGGTTTATTTTATTATGTTATAAATTTTATTTAATGTTACAATTATGCTTTTATATAATCATTATTTTTAATATTTTTTTTAATTTTAATTTAATATACTCATGTTTACGGATTATACTAATATTTTCCTATTATAAACAATGTATACAGATTTTTGATATAATTTATTAATATTTAAAAAATATGGTGTAATATTTTCGGGTATATATTAATGATTATAAGATTAGTTTTAAATCAAAATGGTAACATGTTTTAATTAGAAAGAAAATATTAATGATTGAAAGATATGATACGATTGATTTTTTAGGTGTTTATAAAAGTCAATATATTCAACTAAAAGTAAATGTGAAAAAGGTAATCGGTTAATTACCATTATTATATTTTGTTATTATTTATTTTAATAAATAGGATAATCAACCCGAAAACTAAAACTTTCAATGTTTCGGCTTTAATATAATAGTATAGATAGAAGTATAGAAATCTTTTTTGGTAATTAAAAATATTAGATAAATTAATTACTCAACGTCGATTATTGGAATACTCCTATTATGCCATATTTTTGGCATGGTCTAATGATAAGTGGATTTTATATCCACTTGGATCGCTTCAATTCGGCTTAAATTGATTGTCTTGGACTCAAGTTTGTTGTAGTTTTGATATGTTTTTGTTAGTTGTGCAGGTTTGCGAATTATCGATTAGTGTTGATGTTTTCATCAATTTTGAGAGTTGAATTCTAGCATGGAAGGAGGAATGAAGACTTGTTTTGAGCCACCATGATGACTTGAAGTCTAGAGAATTGAAGACAGAATCATTTGCAAAAGAAACGAAGGGAAAAGGAGTTAAAAAGAAGAAAATCAGCCAAAATCAGCTCCCAACAGCAATTGTATGTGCTGGGAGCGCATAAATACGCGCTGGGAGCGCATGCTACAGTGATTTTACGCGCCGGGAGCGCGTAGAAATTCTGCCAGATTTTCGGATTTTTGTTTTGGTCATATCTTGAGTTCTACAAGTCCGTTTTGGGCGATCTTACTGTCCACGCGAAGCTAACGAGATTCTCTATCATTCTAAAGTGGTCCAGATGTCCAAATACAACTGGAACGGCCCAGAAATACTGAAGAAAAGTCAGCTACGAATTTTCCTTAAAAACAGAATCAGTTTAGGAAACGTATTTTGCAGAAATTCTATTTTAACTCTATTTTGGGGAATTTCTTGCTGGGCAAGACTTCTAGAGCCTATATAAACACATCATACCATTGTAATTTGTATCACAATTATATAACAATTACTTAGGTTTATTTGTATCTTTTCATACTTTGTTTTTATCATGGTTTCATCAGATCCCATGATGACGAGCGGTTCGATTATGAACTAATCGTTGTCATGGGATTCTAACGGATTTATTTATGGAGCTTTAGTATCTTGATGCTTTAAAGATCTGTGTGTGATGTATATTTGATATCCTCGTATGGTTATGCTTAATTGATAGATGCGTCATGAACATCTAATTTGTTAATCTCTTGTGAAGTGAAAGTGGATCTTGAGATTTAGAACTTGCCATGCTAGCATAGGTTCATAATTGTTTATCAATATGATTCGTGGTGTGAGATGAAAATACTTATACTGCCCTGTGTGATCTTTATGGATAACTTGTTCCTCAACCGTTATGTTTTCAAATTCTATAGACATATAGGGTCTAAGCATAATTAGTGTCTATTCATCTTCTATCTCTTTTGTGGATGTATGAGTAGTTTGGTATACGTATGCTGACAGGTAGCGTGTACTTGTTTCGTATTGTCCGATCAGATATCATAACCATTGCATATAGTGATTAAAGGCGTCAGATCTAAGCAAAGTATTTAATGAAGTTAGGATCCCATGTTTTCTCTTGCAGAAGTAATTCGATTCCAATTCTCGTTAGTTAGTTAATTCTTAGCTTGTTAATTTAATTCTTAGTTAATTTAGTTTATTAAACCCAAAATTGTTATTTGTCTTAGCAGTGAATAATTATCATACATTGTTGCATAGGTACTAAACTGAATTAAAAACCAGATCTCTGTGGGAACGAACTTGACATATTCATATATTACTTGTGACCATGTACGCTTGCGTGATTTTGTGTTAACAAGTTTTTGGCGCCACTATCGGGGATCATTGGTGTTTTATTTTTGGTTTATGTGCTTGTCAATAGTGGTCGTTGGAGTTCACTGACTCAGATTTTTTCTTACCTATCTTGTTTAGTTCGGTGTGTTCAGGTACTTGAGTGTTTGAAGATGGCATGCGAGGAGTTGCCATGGTGGGCATATTCGAGGACATCCATGCCTCAGCAATGTGAGCAATGTTTGGGCGTTCATGAGACCTCACAATATTGTTACTACGAAGGAGTTGATCCATATGTCACTTATGAGGAACAACCATATTTTCAATACCATCCTCAACAGTACCAACAAGATGTTCCAAATATGTCATATTTCTTTGGTAGTGAAGAGTTTCAACATCAGCAACCTACTCCTACTTTTCAGTCAGATGATGTTGATGCTATGGAGGAGCTTAGGATGCTTATAAAGAGTAATGAGGAGTCTCTCAAATCTTTGGAGATACTAGTTGCTCGAGTTGTGAGTGCTGTGGAACAAGAGAAACAACAATTCATACTAGAGGCAATTCCAGAAAAGAACGGTGACTTGGAGCAAGGTACTGCATGCTTAATTGAGGAAGACAAATTCCAAGGTGAGGTGACCATTCGCAAGCCATGTGAGGAATTTGATCATGTTAGGATGGTGGATGATTTGGAAAGGGCACTATTTGGGACAGACACTGATGAGCTGCACAAATTTCAAAAATTGGTATGTGCGTACCAAGAGGCTGAAGAACATGCACTACTACAGAATATGCTTTTAGCGTCAGTCAAAATAGGCTTTAGGCGTCGGTTATTGGGCGTAGCATATGTAGGCGACGCTATAGGTATAGATTTTAAGCGTCGGTTGATTAGGCGACGCAAAATATTGGCCAAAGGCGTCGGTTGATTAATAACCGACGCATATTCTTTTACTATAGCGTCGGTTAAGTTAAAAAACCGACGCATAAAGTAGTTTAATGGCATCGGTTGAATTAAAAGACCGACGCATAAAGTAGGTTAATGGCGTCGGTTAAGTTAAATGACCGACACTTAAAGACATGCTTTTAGCGTCGGGTTTCTCCAGAACCGACGCATAAAGTCTAAATTTTTTTTTAAAAAAATAAAATTACAATAAATTCCAATTTTTTTAAAAAAGAAATTATAATAACAATTTCAGAAACTCCTTTTCACATAATAGATGATTATATCCAAGAAATTACATAATCCAAGAAATAAATTACACATTTAGTAAATCTTGTCATGCTACCAGCTGTGACTATGCTCCTAGCCCTTCTATCTAGCTACCTAAATAGACTTTACACTTTTGATGAACCCCATTTGAACAGAATAATAAAGTATTTCAAAGCCCAGAATTAGTTTCAATACATAGATGTCTCGATTCACAAAAGCAAATTGTGATAATGCCTTAGCACCTTTTCTGTACTGCAAATCACCACTCCCCGCGAAGCTGGAGAACCACTGCATAATACGATCTGGATGTCCTGCATGTTCAATAACAAGGATAAATGCTAGGTAGAGATGTTAATATTCATATTAAGTGCAAAACATAGAAGAGTGGAAGAGAACGGGGAAATCCATATAATTCAAAGTACAAGTTGATGCAGAACACCTAATGAGATATATTTAAATCAGTATGAAAGTTTAGCATATTGTCACATTTCTAGGTAACAATGCCTACATTCACCTATCCGTATGGAAGCCTTATTGAATATGACATTAACTAGAAGCAAATGTGACATAAGAGTCTGGAAAACTAGGAAGTTACCTTCAGAGAACAGAAATTTATGCGAGTCAACTAAACACCGGAAAGATAAGCATCACACTGTTCTGGCCTCAACAAAATCGCACAGTCTTTCCATCATCATTTTGCCTCATATAAATTGCTTTGATCTCCTGATTTTTTTTCCCATTAAACACTTCAAATATCAGGCCTATAATGTCTCAACTGTTTTCATTTAGATGACTAGATGAAGGAAATAGGTGTAAGGACTATAATGTCTTAAAAACATGCCTTCGGATAATCTCTTATGATTACAGGACAACCGTCGAATGCTTCCTCGGTGATGTAGCGTTCATGCTTACTTTGTAAATCACATCCCCATTTAACCTATAAGTGAACGAATAATATGTAAATAGCACTCCTTTTTAAACTTACATAATTTATTGCTGACTTATCCACTTATCTATAAAAAGATAAAACTTTTACTCGCTGGAATTTTTATTTCGAAGTGAATAGCAAAAATAGGGTCAGTAGTATACCAGGAATTCAAACTTCTTTCTGGATCTTAAAAGAAGTTCAACTGCATCTGTATATGTTAACTACACAAAGTTTTTCTCAACCACATCCTGTTAATTGGACACATGTTTTAACAAGAAATACAAAGATCAATGATTATAAGAAACATACATGGTTCCCAATTACAATATGGAATTGAATGAACGGAACAGATGTGTTAAAATATAAGTTTTGTAGAAAAATCATACACTCAATCGGCTGACAATTCCTTTCTCAATCCAAGTATTGAAGAAGTCCATATCTTCCTTGCAGTTATCAAGAATATATTTTACCTAATATAAATATGTATGTACAAGGGTCAAAAGACTACCGATAAATCTAGTAAAGTACAAAAGCAGCAAAGCACTATATAATATACGCAGTTAATTTAAATTATAAGTGATAAAGTTACGTACTACATACTGGAGATAGGCAGTTGCACAAGCCATGTCGTCATCTAAGTTGGCAAATGCAAGCTCTGGTTCAATCATCTGCACAAGAACAAGGTTAACCTAAATTGCAAGCTCTAGTTCTAAGAAACAATTCATTAAACTATAAAGGTTAATCTGCCAAAAAACAACATAAAGAAATCAAGCAAATAATAGATACCCAAAATTCTGCCAAGTGCCTTGATGTGTTAGAATTTTCTGCTCTAAATGTGGGACCAAATGTATATACCTGTCAAAGTAAATAAAAAGTTAAAACTGGAAAAAAACAACTGGTTGGTAGTTATATATTTATGGTCTAAAGATAAATAGAGAATTATACATCTGATAGAGCAGTAGCATATGCTTCGGCATTTAGTTGGCCCGAGACGGTTAAGAATGCTGGCTTCCCAAAGAAGTCCTGTAATTGACAATATAAATCATTTACAAAGCATTATACAATTAAAAAGTATGACAAGCACACAATTACTTTTAGTGTAATTATGTTCAAGGCGATAGATTCAGCTAAATGTCACAGTACATAACAAGATAACATATTATTTCCACCCAGATGATGTAAATAGTGATAACTGCCAGTTTAGTTAGTGTAATATGCAACAATTTCTGATCCCATTTTCTTTTGCCATTTAGAAATAGAAAAAAATCGATGTGTGTCATAATCCACCTGAATGTCTGTCCTTACTACTTCTCCACCTTGTAATAACTTATACTGCAGTTATGAAGTCAAATCTAAAATTAAGACAAGAGTGATCACACCCAACCGCTCATTAAAGAAAAAAAACAGTGTTAAAAGGATTAGCGGAAATTAGTCCCAAATTTTGAGAACTGATTAGACGATTTATATACCATCTTAATTGGTTGATAAAGAAAACTAAGCCCACGAATAGGGGAACTGAACTCATAATATCTACATTAGAATATGATCGCAAGATTTTTAATAGTAGTAGTACATCTAAATCCTCTAAAGCAACAATATTTTCTTCCGACATTGATTTTATTCTTAAGTCATATTACCATATAGTATCATTAAGTTTAAAGCTCGAATCTGGATGTCATTAAGTTTAAAGTATACGAGGGAACAAATATTTTATCTATACAATTCGGAGATATAGCAGGGTCGATAGCAGCATAATCTAAAAGATATCCATAGTTCGTCATTATAATTGAAGTCCATTAGATATCCTGATTAACTACCTTTCCAGGTAAAAGAAGCCAGAGAAGACCCTCGGGCAATGGTTCTCCACCAGGCTTCGCTCCTGGCAATAGCTTCTGACATTCAGGTATTGACAAGCCCCTAAAGCGAATTCCCTGAAAAAGAAAAATCACAAAAAATATAGTTACTTTCCGTGTAACATGAATACATCGCTACTAATGAAGGTCTAAAGAACATCAAACCAAACAAGTCAGTCACCATGCATATACCTCTTCTGGTTCAAGTAAAGAGGTTTCCCACAGAAGTCTTGTCATTCCTCTCATACCGCCAAGTACCTTTGCAATTAGGAAAAGGTTACAATAAATGGTGTACGTGAAATTTTTTAAAGATTGTTGAACAACTCATACAGTACAAGAAACTTGCATACACATCTGCATATATATGTAAGAACACAAATATGCAATAAAAAAGTGAGTGAGATATAATATCCTTACATTTGGAAGAGGGAGTGTTTCCAAGAGCTCGGCCCAGCTAAAAATAAAGCAACATTAATGAGAGAAGACTATAGTAACCCGATGAACTATGCATTAATAATATTACCTTCAACCTTCATCGCCAAGGCCATGTAGCCAGACTATAGTGGCTTGATGTGTACCTTTTGGTCCAACCACATGTGTTTTTCCAAATTCAAAAGTTCTTTTAGCATTTTTAGCACCTATATGCATTAAAATTTTAGAGGGTCTTAGTGATGAATTAAGAAAATATTGATTATTGGGTGACTGCCGATCTTGAGGAGCACTGCAAATAAAATCAACATTTAAATAAATTGTTTATCAAGAACCCTTCAAATGTAAAATATGGATGAAACAAAATAGATACAACATAATAAGCATCTGTAATAACCACTGGAAACTAGAGTATGGAGAAGAATGAGGGCTATCTTTAAAACTAGAGTATGGTGAAAAGCTTGAATTCAAATCGAACCCTAAAATTGAAACCCCTAAAATTGAAATTCAAATCGTGGAAGATTTGAACCAAATCGAAGCCAAAGATAGATAACCAGAGAGTAGTAGAGAGAAGAACCTGGGAGAGAGACCAATCGCCATACACCTTACCCCTGTTTGTCAATATTCACAGCAATACACAACCGCAGCCACCAGTTCTTCACATATACACGCAAAGCAGGTGCACACATACCCAGCCACACCCTCATCTTACTCATACAACCTCAACATTTGAGGCCAAATACAGGGGATGGAAGAGGAAATAAGCATCACCCACAGATTACATCGACATACACAGTTTGTATACCACACACCGAACTCACTCTACACCACACCCACATCGAATTCACACTGCACATCACCCACAACAATACAAACATTTACAGGACCTCTACATACACATCGTTACAAGAATAGCCAGGGGAAAATGAACACAGTAGAGGGAGAGAGAGAGACGAACGAGAGAGAGAGAGACTGAGGGAGATTTGAGAGAGATTTCTAGGGAGTTCGAACGAGAGAGATTGAGAGTATTTGAGAAGTTTCGAGAGAATTATGAGAAAACACAGCTGACCCCCTTCTAATTAGGGATTGGACTTAAAACATTTGGGGAAAATAAAATTGGGCAATTTGTTAAATCTACAATGCTAGAACAAAAAAATGAAATCAATTAATTAACTATTCAAAATCAAAATTAATTGGGAAATTTAGGAAAATAAATCTTTTCATTTTTAAAATGAAGAGTACAAAATTACGAACAAACACATATTTTTAAAATATTTTTTTAGGATCAAAAATGAATTAAAAATGAATTTTACAAGTTTTGATCCTTTAAATACGATATAAATCGTAAAATCATTTTGAAATATTTAAACACCCAAATTAATCCTCCCGACAATTTTAAAAAACTAAATAATATCATAAAGATGATAACACAAAAGATTTCATGATTTTTAACAACTCCGATGATTTTATAAAACAAATCTCGGAAAATCAATAATGCATGATTTATATACATTTAAAATTAAATTTAAAATTTTACAAAATAATGATTATATAAAAATATAATTGTAACAAAAAATTAAATTTATAACATATTAAAAGAAATCCGTGCATCGCACGGGTTATGAGCTAGTAATATACTAATAATTTTGACATAACCCAAAATTTTTGTTCTTACATTAATTATATGTAGAATATAAGGGATGTTTTCTCACTAAAAATACACAATTTTTATTAAATAAGTATAAACTTTTTCTAAAATGCAAAATGTCAAGAATTATATTCCCGCATTCCCGTATCGTCTCTCTGTCTCTTATCACTTCTGCTTGGGAAAAAACATCAGCTTCTCTGCTCCCGCGTGCTGCTTTAAAAATTTTACAAAAAAATTCAGTTTAGGCGTCGGTTAAATTAAGACCAACGCTTAAAGTAAAGTTTTAGGCGTCGGTTGCTAATGACCGACGCTTAAAGTACAGTTTTGAGCGTCGGTTGTTTTCGACCGACGCTAAAAGTTCGGTTTTAGGCGTCGGTTAAGTAAAAACCGACGCTAAAGATACAGTTTTAGGCGTCGGTTGTTATGACCGACGCTAAAGATAGTCCTAAAGCGTCGGTTAAGTAAAAACCGACGCTTAATGTTCAACTTTAGGCGTCGGTTATTTTATCACCGACGCAAAAAGTCCAGCACAAATGACTTTAAGCGTCGGTTAATGTAGCAACCGACGCTTAAAGTAAGTATAAGCCACGGTTCTTCATTTAACCGACGCTACAAGTGCGATGCTTAAAGCCTATTCTGTACTAGTGATTAGACCTGGCAAATCGGGTAAACGGATCGGATCTGCTTCGGATCGGATCCACTTTCGGTTAAGCTACTATTTAGAGCATGTTCGGTTCGGATCGGATCTGATTCGGTTCGGATCCACTTTCGGTTAAGGTACTATTTAGAGCCTGTTCGGTTCGGATCGGATCTGATTCGGTTCGGGTAAAATTCGGATTAAAATCGGATCAAATTGGGTTCGGTTCTCTTTCGGATTTTTACTGTTCGGATCGGATTTTGTTTGGATGTAGGAATATTCGGTTCGGATCGGATTGTCGAGATATATCTAATTTTTTTATGTACCCAAATTTTTCAAAAACCAAAAAATTATTTTTTCTTGAGATCTTAGTAATGAACAACTAAATTGACTAGTACCAGTGACTAGTGCTTTGTTACGGCTTTTTGTTTCGTTTTAAAAAAAATATTTCACGACGATCCAAATGTCGGATGTCAAAATATATCTAATTTAGTGATATTCGCAAATTTCCAAAAAATAAATAAATTAATTTGGTCTGAAATCTTAGTAGTCAACTACTGAATTGAGTAGAACTCGTAACTAGTGTTTTGTCACGGATTGTTGGTTCTATTTTTTAAAAATTATTTCTCGACGATCCAACCGTACGGATCTCAAGATACATCTAATTTAGTGATATTCCCAAATTTTCAAAAATAAAAAATTAATTTGTTTGGAGATCTTAGTAGTTCTTTGTCACAGATTGTTGATTCTATTTTTTAAAAAAAATATCTCGATGATCCAACCGTACGGATCTCAAGATACATATAATTTAGTGATATTCCCAAATTTTAAAAAAATAAAAAATTAATTTGTTTGGAGATCTTAGTAGTTCTTTGTCACGGATTTTTGATTCTATTTTTAAAAATATATATCTCGACGATCCAACCGTACGGATCTCAAGATACATCTAATTTAGTAATATTCCCAAATTTTCAAAAAATAAAAAATTAATTTGTTTGGAGATCTTAGTAGTTCTTTGTCACAGATTGTTGATTCTATTTTTTAAAAATTATTCCTCGATGATCCAACCGTACGAATCTCAAGATACATCTAATTTAGTGATATTCCCAAATTTTCAAAAAATAAAAAATTAATTTGTTTGAAAATCTTAGTAGTTCTTTGTCACGGATTGTTGATTCTATTTTTAAAAAAATATATCTCGACGATCCAACCGTACGGATATCAAGATACATCTAATTTAGTGATATTCCCAAATTTTCAAAAAATAAAAAATTAATTTGTTTGGAGATCTTAATAATCAACTACCGAATTGACTAGTACTCGTAGCTTGTGCTTTGCCACAGATTGTTGATTCTAATTTTTAAAAATTATTTCTCGACGATCCAACCGTACGGATCTTAAGATAAATCTAATCTAGTTATATTCCCAAATTTTTAAAAAATAAAAAATTAATATGGTTGGAGATTTTACTAGTCAACTATCGAATTGACTAGTACTCGTAACTAGTGCTTTGTCACGGATTGTTGATTCTATTTTTTAAAAATTATTTCTCGACGATCCAACCGTACGGATCTCAGGATATATCTAATATAGTGATATTCCCAAATTTTCAAAAAATAAAAAATTAATTTGGTTGGAGACCTTAGTAGTCAACTACCGAATTGACTAGTACTCGTAACTAGTTTTTGTCACGGATTGTTGATTCTATTTTTTTAAAAAAATATCTCGACGATCCAACCGTACGGATCTCAAGATATATCTAATTTAGTGATATTCCCAATTTTTCAAAAAATGAAAAATTAATTTGTTTGGAGATCTTAATTATCAACTACCGAATTGACTAGTACTCGTATCTAGTGCTTTGTCACGGATTGTTGATTCTATTTTTTAAAAATTATTTCTCGACAATCCAACCATACGGATCTCAAGATATATCTAATCTAGTTATATTCCCAAATTTTCAAAAAAGAAAAAATTAATTTGGTTGGAGATCTTAGTAGTCAACTACTGAATTGACTAGTATTCGTAACTAGTGTTTTATCACGGAATGTTGATGCTATTTTTTAAAAAATATATCTCGACAATCCAACCGTACGAATTTCAAGATATATCTAATTTAGTGATATTCTCAAATTTGTAAAAAATAAAAAACTAATTTGGTTTAAAATCTTAGTAGTTAACCATCGAATTGACTAGTACTCGTAACTAGTTTTTTGTCACGGATTGTTGATTCTATTTTTAAAAAATTATTTCTCGATGATCCAACCGTACGGATCTCAAGATATATCAAATCTAGTGATATTCTCAAATTTTCAAAAAATAAAAAATTAATTTGGTTGAAGATCTTAGTAGTCAACTACCGAATTGACTAGTACTCGTAACTAGTGCTTTGTCACGGATTGTTGATTCTGTTTTAAAAAAAATATATCTCGACGATCCAACTGTACGGATCTCAAGATATATCTAATTTAGTGATATTCCCAAATTTTCAAAAAATTTAAAATTAATTTGTTTAGAGATCTTAATAATCAACTACCGAATTGATTAGTACTCGTACCTTGTGCTTTGTCACGGATTGTTGATTCTAATTTTTAAAAATTATTTCTCGACTATCCAACCGTACGGATCTCAAGATATATATAATTTAGTGATATTCCCAAATTTTTAAAATATTTAAAATTAATTTGGTTGGAGATTTTAGTAGTCAACTATCGAAATGACCAGTACTCGTAACTAGTGCTTTGTCACAGATTGTTGATTCTATTTTTTAAAAATTATTTCTCGGCGATCCAACCGTACGGATCTCAAGATATATCTAATCTAGTGATATTCCCAAATTTTTTAAAAATTAAAAATTAATTTGGTTGGAGATCTTAGAAGTTAACTACTGAATTGACAAGTACTCGTAACTAGTGTTTTGTCACGGATTGTTGATTCTATTTTTTAAATATTATTTCTCGACGATCCAATCATACGAATCTCAAGATATATCTAATCTAGTGACATTCCCAAATTTTCAAAAAATTAAAAATTAATTTGGTTGGAGATCTTAGTAGTCAACTACCGAATTGACTACTACTCGTAGCTAGTGCTTTGTTACGGATTGTTGATTCTATTTTTTAAACATTATTTCTCGACGATCCAACCGTACGGATCTCAAGATATATCTAATTTAGTGATATTCCCAAATTTTCAAAAAAAAAAAATTAATTTGGTTGGAGATCTTAGTAGTCAACTACTGAATTGACTAGTACTCGTAACTAGTGTTTTATCACGGATTGTTGATTCTATTTTTAAAAAAATATATCTCGACGATCCAACCATACGGATTTCAAGATATATCTAATTTAGTGATATTCTCAAATTTTTCAAAAATAAAAAATTAATTTAGTTTAAAATCTTAGTAGTCAACCATCGAATTGACTAGTACTCGTAACTAGTGTTTTGTCACGGATTGTTGATTCTATTATTTCTCGACGATCCAACCGTACGGATCTCAAGATATATCAAATCTAGTGATATTCTCAAATTTTCAAAAAATAAAAAATTAATTTGGTTGGAGATCTTAGTAGTCAACTACCGAATTGACTAGTATTCGTAACTAGTGCTTTGTCACAGATTGTTGATTCTATTTTTAAACATTATTTCTCGACGATCCAACCGTACAGATCTCAAGATATATCTAATCTAGTGACGTTCCCAAATTTTCAAAAAATAAAAAATTAATTTGGTTGGAGAACATAGTAGTCAACTACCGAATTGACTAGTACTCGTAACAAGTACTTTGTCACGGATTGTTGATTCTATTGTTTAAAAATTATTTCTCGACGATCCAACCGTACGGATCTCAAGATATATCTAATATAGTGATATTCCCAAATTTTTAAAAAATAAAATATTAATTTGGTTGGAGATCTTAGTAGTCAACTACCGAATTGACTAATACTCGTTACTATTGTTTTGTCACAGATTGTTGATTTTATTTTTTTAAAATTATTTCTCGACGATCCAACCGTACGGATGTCAAGATATATCTAATTTAGTGATATTTCCAAATTTTCAAAAAATAAAAATATTTTTAAAAAAAATACATGTGTCAAAATTTATTAAATAAGACCGAATATGTTAAAATTAGATACATCAATTATATAACGCTTCCATAAGCGTTATGGAAGTGAATGCACTCACTTAGACATCGCTTCAATAAACGCTATATAAGTGAATGCACTTTAATTTCTGCCTAGAATATGCAGAATTTATTTATTTATTTATTTTTTTGCTAATTATGTGCAGAATTTATTAATTTATATTTGCAAATTGAATTATAATATTATTATATACAAAATATCGTAAGCAATATTCAATGATAATAATAAATATATAGCAAATCAGAAAATATAAAAATTGACAAAATTAAACAAATAAAGGTCAAGAAAATATTAATCTATATAAAATTATTTTATCGGATATTTTTCAATTCAGTTATTTTTAGTTTCGGATTTACATCGGTTCAAGTCATATTCGGTTCGGGTAAATTTTTATTCGGATTTGATCGGTTCTGATTATAATCGGATACATGGTCATCATTGGATACAGTATTTCGGTTAATTTTTGGATAAATTTCCGGTTCGGTTAATTTTCGGATCGGGTCAAATCGGTTTTCGGATCGTTATCGGATTTGATTAAATTGAACCGGTTTCGGTTCGGATTCGGATTATTTCGATTTCGGATATAATTTCGGATAATCTATTTCGAATCCAATTTCGGATTCGGTTCCACATATTTCGGTTCGGTTTTTCGGATCCAGACCCATTTTGCCAGGTCTACTAGTGATGGGAAAGATGCAGGTCTTCTACTTGTCTCAGAGTTTAAAGATGGAGGTAGCACATTAGAGCTAATGGAGGAAGTTCTCTTTGAGGAACCAAAGGCTTCAGCAACTTACATTTACCCTCCTCCATTATATTCAAGCGAAGCCCGCGAGTGTGTGTTGTTCTACAAATTGACAGATTTTGGGTCAACAGATGAAGGCATTGGAATAGGACATAATTGTTACACGAATAGGCCAAATGAGGAGAATGGGCAGAAAGTGTGCCACCGTGATGACGATGAAGTCTCACGAAGAGAGGAACATGCAAACTATTATCATCCTTAATGGAGGCTTGGAAGAATGTCAAGCTAATGACGTTAAAGAAGCGCTTCATGGGAGGCAACCCATGTGGTTCTAAAGTTAGGTATGCTTCTACTTTTCCTCCTATTTACTTCCATTCAATGCGGAAATTGAATCTTTCAAGTTTGGGGGTGGTTTGAGGGATAAGTAGTGTATAGTAGTTGTTTGTAGTAGTTATTGTGTTCATGTAGGATATCATGTTTGCATTTTAGTTTAAATTCATGCATGTTTGTTCGTATTATTATCATGTGAGTCCATAGTAGTTTGCATTTGCACCCATGCTTGATAGGAATTTTGTGTTGTTGACGCTTTTGATTGAGAAATGATATGCTTTGTTCTTGTGCACACACACACTAGTAAGTTGAAGCTAGTAGACTTATTGAATGTTGTGAGTAATTAGAAGGACATGAATATTTGCAAGTTGATTTAGTTTGCATGCTTTGAATACTAGTAGGGGCATTAGAGAGATTTTTTGCTTGGGATTGAGTGTGTTTTTCCACCAAGTGAGCTTTTGAGCCTTATTGCATATTATTTGCAATTTATTCGTTTGCTTGAGTGTCCACGGATTGTTTGCATTGCTAGCAGTTGTTTGAGGTCTTTCTTGAAACGCATGACATTATTTGACGATTAAAATGATAAAGGAATTTAGGAATAACCACATATTTTCCCGTATTACCACACCATATTTACATGATCAATTAGTTAACCCGTTGAGCTTAATCCTATTTTTTTCGGTGACATACCACATTACTTGCCTAGACCTTTTCTTGTATTAGCCTTACATTAATTTGAACCCACATTGTCAAAGGCTAGTAGGGTGCTTAAGGGAGTAATAAGGTGTGCAAGAAAGGGTTTATTGTTGATCATAATTTTGGGGGGAAATATTGAATATTGGGTTTGGTTGTTTACTTGATAGTCGGCATGTGTAATAAAATTGTGTGATCATTGTTATTGTGTATATTATTGTTTGTGTTATATTTAGCTCTCGAAGAAAAAAAAGACAAAAAAAAAAGAAGGAAAAAAGAAAAGAAAAAAAAAAGAGAAATATATATATATATATATTATGAGAGCATGTTTGTGTTGTTATGATTCTACTTTAGTCGACTAGTCGAGTGTTTTTATTGGAAGAAAAATAGTAAAATTATGTGTGGGGGGAAAGTAGGGTGTTGTGTATGATTTATTATAGTTCCTACTAGCTTTTGACACTTCACCTGATTTGGCTTATTTGACATACCTTGTCCCTAGCCCCGTTACAACCCAAATAAAGATCTTTTGATTATCGTCATTGATGTATGTTGTGTTAAGAGTTAGATTGATACCAAATGTCAAGCATGTTTATGATTTTGTTGGAATTGAGTGATACACTTACCCTTGTTCTTGAGTGAATATTCTTTTGTGAGTGGATTGTGAGTGTTTGCTTGTTTTTACGTATGAGATCCCGAGTTTTGTCTCAAAGATGTACTCTTGTAGGCTTAGCATGGTTACTAACTTATTCTTACACTTGACATGGACTTTTGAGAGCTTATGCATGTTCATTGAGTAGACTATGTGAATGCTTGCACTTTCGACACCAAGACATTGCATTATTACTTTGATTCTTAAGTTAAAATGACATGAGAGGATTTGAAGGCGTGGTGATGTATTAGTAGTAAATCGTTTGCATTTTCATATTAGTTGCATTCATGCATTGCATTGCATTGGATTTTGGGGGTACATTCGCTATAGGCCCTCACGAGACCTTACTCGTCCACTAGGGCTGCCTAGGGGTTTAAAGGGCTTGTTGCATATGCCAAATGCAACCGTGATTACCTACGGAAGTGGTACTAGTTAGTTAGTTAGTTGTAATAGTTTATGCTTGAGGACAAGCATCGGTTTAAGTTTGGGGGTGTGATAAGTGGATTTTATATCCACTTGGATCGCTTCAATTCGGCTTAAATTGATTGTCTTGGACTCAAGTTTGTTGTAGTTTTGATATGTTTTTGTTAGTTGTGCAGGTTTGCGAATTATCGATTAGGGTTGATGTTTTCGTCGATTTTGAAAGTTGAATTCTAGCATGGAAAGGAGGAATGGAGACTTGTTTTGAGCCACCATGATGACTTGAAGTCTAGAGAATTGAAGACGGAAGCATTTGCAAAAGAAACGAAGGAAAAAGGAGTTAAAACGAAGAAAATCAGCCAAAATCAGCTCCCAACAGCAATTGTCTGTTCTGGGAGCGCATAAATACGCACTGGGAGCGCGTGCTACAGTGATTTTACGCACCGGGAGCGCGTAAATGCGAGCCGGGAGCGCGTAGAAATTCTGCCAGATTTTCGGATATTTATTTTGGCCATATCTTGAGTTCTATAAGTCCGTTTTGGGTGATCTTACTGTCCACGCGAAGCTAACGAGATTCTCTATCATTCTAAAGTGGTCCAGATGTCCAAATACAACTGGAACGGCCCAGAAATACTGAATAAAAGTCAGCTACGAATTTTCCTTAAAAACAGAATCAGTTTAGGAAACGTATTTTGCAGAAATTCTATTTTAACTCTATTTTGGGGAATTTCTTGCTGGGAAAGACTTCTAGAGCCTATATAAACATATCCTACCATTGTAATTTGTATCACAATTATATAAAAATTACTTAGGTTTATTTGTATCTTTTCATACTTTGTTTTTATCAAGATTTCATCAGATCCCATGGTGACGAGCGGTTCGATTATGAACTAATCGTTGTCTGGGATTCTAACGGATTTATTTATGGAGCTTTAGTATCTTGATGCTTTAAAGATCTGTGTGTGATGTATATTTGATATCCTCGTATGGTTATGCTTAATTGATAGATGCGTCATGAACATCTAATTTGTTAATCTCTTGTGAAGTGAAAGTGGATCTTGAGATTTAGAACTTGCCATGCTAGCATAGGTTCATAATTGTTTATCAATATGATTCGTGGTGTGAGATGAAAATACTTATACTGCCCTGTGTGATCTTTATGGATAACTTGTTCCTCAACCGTTATGTTTTCAAATTCTATAGACATATAGGGTCTAAGCATAATTGGTGTCTATTCATCTTCTATCTCTTTTGTGGATGTATCATGTATGGGTAGTTTGGTATACGTATGCTGACAGGTAGCGTGTACTTGTTTCGTGTTGTCCAATCAGATATCATAACCATTGCATATAGTGATTAAAGGCGTCAGATCTAAGCAAAGTATTTAATGAAGTTAGGATTCCATGTTTTCTCTTGCAGAAGTAATTCGATTCCAATTCTCGTTAGTTAGTTAATTCTTAGCTTGTTAATTTAATTCTTAGTTAATTTAGTTTATTAAACCCAAAATTGTTATTTGTCTTAGCAGTTAATAATAATCATACATTGTTGCATAGGTACTAAACTGAATTAAAAACCAGATCTCTGTGGGAACGAACTTGACATATTCATATATTACTTGTGACCACGTATGCTTGCGTGATTTTGTGTTAACATCTAATAACTCCCAAATTTCTAATATATATTAATTATTAATTCATATTAATAATTATTACTACTTGACCGCTAAGTGTTGTCTTCTCTCTGAAACAAGAAAAGAATCAATCTCAATCAATCAATAACGGAAAATATCTCCAAACAATATTCTTCAAATCAGGAAGATATCGCAACGCCAAGATTTTTTATTTTTTTTGCCAAATTAAATGCAGATTTCATTAATAACTTGAAAAAGACTCAGTCGAGATAACTCCCCAACTGACCGTACAACCAGGTTAAAAAGAAAAAAGAACGAGCTAAATAATTAGTTGCTTTGTTTTCGGATTATTTAAACATCTAAATACAAATATTCTTAAAATTAAAAATGACTTCCATGGCCGTCAGAGCAATCCAGCATGCATCATTCCTGAAACCAGTAGCTTCACAATTGACCCTCACAATAATTCCGTGGATATAGCAGTGTTCAGATAGAGGTAGCAAAAGCCTCATATTATGAACGAACTTTTGTTGTGAAAGGTGAGCACATGCGATTTTCACCACCGTCCCAGCCGTACCCCAACTATCTACATGCCGGAAACCAGCTATAGACATGATGAAAGAATCAACGATGCGATAAATCCAGATTTCCCAATAAACCATATAATTCATTTTCAATAACGTAGCAAAGGGAGCACTCGCACAGAGCGATACATCTAACAATAAAACAGATAACACACGACGCATAGTGCGTGACAAAGCAATACAAATTCAAAAAGTCAAAGATCTCGGATTTACACCAAATTTTGAAATTATGTTAAGCAAGAGATTTTGAGTCTAAGAATTGTATTTATTTGCAAAAACGAGCTCTAATCCAAAGCAGATCTGAGAAAATTCGAAAAGAATTTTCGAGGCTTAAAGCTCGATTTATTGAATGAAAGCACTAAAAAACAAGATAATGGAGGAAAGGAGAGGGAGAGAGTGAGGAGGAAAATAGGAGGGAGGGCCTCTGGCCGGTGGATAAACTAAGGTGGAGGGAAGCCGACTTTAGACTTGTTTACAGAGAGGACTTTAGTAGAGAGAGAAGTTTGGAAATTGTGTTGTTAGTTATACACAATCAAGATTTCTGATGAAATCTCGCAACGCCAAGATTAAATCACTAATATATCGGCATATATGAGATTCGATACATGATATATATTGAGACACCTTCCAAGTTCAGCCCCTCTTTTTTCATAAATTCTAATCCCCTAAAACTGTTACAATATAATAATAAAAATTGTCGCTCTATTATTTCAAACACATCTTTCGCTCTACTGTTCCAGCAAACCTCCAATTTCATATTTTTACCAAATTCCTCTAACATTAACTCCGATTAAAAGTATGTACACAATATATCTGTATGGATAATGCTATAAGAAAAGTATGTGGTGGCAAAAGCCGCAGCATTGATGAGATCTGGCCTGGTCCAGGCCGTACGAACTAATATTGGTTGGGGACTGGGCTTGTCAAATGTGTGTTGCTGCAAATTCTCGGAAGTCACGCATCTGACGTGTTACTGAGGTGGATCATAATCTATTTTTAATGTGTAACCCATGCTGACTTGTGGAAGCTTGATTTTGACATGTACGGAAAAGAAGAAACTGTGCATCAATGATTAGGCCATTATTCTATAGAGACCCATTTTATATAGAGTCTAGTGGAGAACCATCTCCAAAAATTTGGGCCATTGGATCTAAATCACATCCAATGGTTAATAATAATTGATAAATAAAATTAAAAATTAATTCAATACTACTGTTAATTACGGTTGTATGTATAGGTTATACATACACTCACTTTCTCTCTCAATCTCGCTCTTACGTATCTCTCTCTCACATATCATATCACTCGTATATTTCTCTCGATCTTTCTCCCTGTAATTAGACCTGAGATGCTGTCTTTGAATCAAGCTCAAATAAGTGATTCTGTCATTGTCAGGTTCGAATTTGATATTGTTATTCTTAATTTTATTTCGATTTTGATGATTCAATATCCAAATAAGTGTTCACGATACCATGAGATTGAGTTTTGTGTAGTTTCGATTCTTTTAGTTGTAATTTACTGTTTATTGTAGCTGCGTTTTTTGTTAAATTGTATGTAGATTTGCAATTCGATTTGTTATTACTAGTTTCCTTTTCGATTTTGACAATTTTGTTATTTACAGTATAAATTATGTGATTCTTTTGGTTCTATTGTAGAATCGAAACAATAATTTTCTTAAACATGTAGTTATATTTTGTAATTCTGTGTTATAGTTTTGGTTCCACTGTAGAACCAATTAGTTCCACGGGAAGAAGTTCTGATTAGAAAGTATGTACTTTTTAAATTACATAATTTATTTTTTTCTATAATAGAAATATAGAATCAATGTTGTGTTGTTGTTTTGGTTTTACAGTAGAAACAATTTTGTCTAGTGAGAGTAAATTTTGAGTGCAGTGTATGTAATCTTTAAATTTTGTATTTTATTTGGTTTCGTAATAGAATCAAAACAGTTGAGCTAATTATATTTAGTCGTCGTAGCTGTGTATAACATATGTAGAACATATGGTGGATACTTTTTGTTGGTTTTATTATACAATCGAAACATGTTTGTTCTTAAGCATGCAGTTTTCTTTAATAAAAATTGATTCTATTCCAGAGTCGGATAAATTACTCATAAGCAACAACTCTAATGCTCAAAATTATAGATAGCCATTTTGATTATACTATAGAATCAAATTAAAACTTATTTAATTTTGTTATATAAAAGTTTGTTTTATGAAATTGATTTTTGTAAATAGATGATTATGTAAGTGGTTTTAATACTTGGTGTAAGAGTTACAAATTTGTATAGCTTATGAAACAGGTTTGATATATTACATCTATTTGACAAATAGTTTAATTATTTTTGCAACAGAATATGAATGATATAAATGTTGATAGTCAGGTAGGCCAAGTTTCCTCCTTATAATGTGTCTGATAATTCTGTGATTAGAAGTCCTCCGAGAAAATCAATTTCTGGTTCGGGTAGTAAACACCGCAAGAGGCTTAGTTGGGGTTTTGGGGTTGTTGGTCCAGCATTTTTTTGTGTTAGATGACTATTAAGAAATGGAAGGAGATGAGAATGAATAAGTCTTTCCAAGGCTGATCTTGTAACATGCCCTAGACAATTTAGCTACAAAGAATTGAAGGCTGCTACTAAAGGGTTTCATGCTAGTAGGATTGTAGGTCATGGGGCATTTGAGACTGTTTATATGGCATTTTTTTACGTCTTTAGGTACGATGTATGTGGTTAAAAGATCAAAGCATTCTCATGAAGGTAAATCTGAATTTCTTGCTGAGTTGTCAATTATATCTTGTTTGAAGCACAAGAATTTAGTTCAGCTTCAGGGTTGGTGTGCTGAAAAGGGAGAGTTATTACTTGTCTACGAGTTTATGCCCAATAGGAGTGTTGATGATGTGTTGTATCAAGTATCTGACCAGGGGTTGACACTGAAGTGGTCACACAGATACAATATCGCTCTTGGACTGGCATCTATTTTGACTTATTGGCATCAAGAATGTGAGCAACAAGTGATTCACAGAGACATAAAGACTAGTAACATAATGCTGGATGTGAATTTCAATGCAGGCTTAGGAAATTTGGCTTGGCGAGTCTAATGGAACATGACAAGAGCCCTGTCTCTACTCTGACAGCCGGAACAACGGGGTACCTTGCTCCCGAGTACCTTCAATATGGGAAGGCAACTAAAAAAAGTGATGCTTTTTAGCTATGGTGTGGTTGTACTTGAACTAGCTTGTGGAATGAGGCCCATTGATAAAGAAATAGAAGGTCAAAGAATGGTCAATTTGGTTGATTGGGTTTGGGAGTTGCACTCTGAGGGAAGGCTTGTTGAAGCTATATGTAGACTCTTGAATGGCGTGTTTAATGTGGAAGAAGCTAAGATGTTGTTGGTGCTGAGTGGCCTTCAATGAGGAAAGTGTTCCAGATTCTTAAGGGTGAGGCGGAGCCTGTGTTGTGTGACCAAAAGCAAAATACAAGAAGTGTAACCAGCCCTGTTCTTTTATTGTTTTTCTCATAAATTCCATAGTTAGCATAACATTAGAAACATTATTATAGTTCTATGGTACAAGTTCAAAGTGTCATCGAACTGTTTGTTTTTGTTGTTTACTTTATCTTGAATACTAACACTAAAAATTGGTCTGATATTATCTTTAGTTTGTTTACATGCCAATTATCTTTAGTTTGTTTACATGGCAATTTTGCTATTATTTTTTCTTTTGTTAGTATAAAAAGGTGCACCCAATAAAAAAATTAAATTATAAAGGAACAAGGAGCTTCATGAGCTACACTTTGTAGAGTTATGAATTCTAGAATATAATAAAATTAGATAAGAGACTCCTTTAAAATTAAATCTTTTCACTTTTTCTAAATAATGCCTTACAAAAATCTTGAAAATGTCTAACTTTTGATCCAAAATATCCAGAAACACAAACCAAAAATTGGAAATTTTGCAATTAAAGTGAACACAACCAAAAATTTCATAATAAGATGCAATTTTAACAAAATTGGAGAACCGTTGTCATGTTTAATATAGGATAAAATACCAAATACATTTAGAATCAAAAATATTGTTTCTTACATCAGACAGGGAAGGCCATGTTGTCATGTTGATAAATTTATTTACACGATTTGATTCTAATTCTTGATTCAACTATGGAACCACGTTAGTAACTTAGTTACAAAACTTTTTATTCTACAGACATTTCTTTTTACGTATACAGTGTTTTTAAAGCTCGATTCTATTGTAGAAGCAAATTAATATAATGCTAATATTTTGATTTTTAAAGCTCGATTATATCGTATAATCGAATTACTAGGCAGCTATTATTTTTTTAAAACTAGATTCTATCGTAGAACCAAATTATTATAATGAAATATTTTGATTTTAGTGCTGAATATGGAACATATTCAACTATATTTTCATTTAAATAAAATTAGCTTTGTATTAATACCTTTTGGCAGTGTGATTTTTATCATATATGTTGGAATCATATATACGCAATTTGGGTTTTTTGTCCCACCTTAGCCGTGTCAGTACATGTTCATATACGAGCCTAAAAGACTCTGCTGAGCTCAAAGACTAAACTCGCTATGAGCTGAAGAAGAGAACCAAATTTGCTCTTCTTGGAGAAACGTCTAAATTGCACAAATCTGGGTTCATGAGAAATCAAAGTAGAACAGATGGTGGCACATGAAATATCGTCCAGGCTAAGCAAGATTAAATGGACATTCTAGTTCTCCCGTTGTTGAGAAAGCTTCGAGTTGTTTACTCCATTATTGTGGATTACAATTACAATTACAAATGCCACATTGCTACTTAATGACCTCAAATAAAATTACTGATGGATTTATAAATCTCGATAAATAGAAAATTTCCCCCATCTCAAAGATAAATAAATCTTAATATTTTGTATTATGTAACAAACTCATATCTACAAAAATTCATCCTCGATGAAGTTTGGGCTGCCAATTCAACCATTATTGAGTACTTTCAGGTGATGTCACATTTCTAAAAAGTTCCCTACACAATTTTCTTTTGTTTATTTTAGCTACCTTCCAGCTTGCGGCATGTTTTTTCCTCAATGTCTGATCTTGAGAATCTCTGCCGAAGGACAGTTAAGACCTCTTCCATGGTCACTCCTCTTACACACAATAAAGCCATAGCATGATACAACACATCAGCCATTTCTGATGCAGTCTGTGGTGTTTCCTCGCTGTCTTCCAGGGTTCGAAATAGCTCAACAGCCTTCTCACTGCAACAAAAATATCCAAATATAATTAGCAAAAAAACTCTCCAAATATAAGAGAAAAAAGACAATTGTGACATGTATGTGCCTCAAGCTTAATGACATCTTGTTTGCAATAGGGTTATAATACTAGGAACAAATATGTACATTGATAAAGAATCTAAACTAGGCATCTAAGTATCATAAGCTAATCCAAACAGCAACATATATGATTTGTAATATAAGCACAAAAGCATACAGAACTACATTTATTATTTCAAATATAGTGTCCAGATGTAGCTCAAATAATCATTTTAGTAAGCTTATTGAACAACGATGGACACCATTTTCTATTGCAAAACATTCAATGGTCCCCACAATCATGACTACGGAAAGACACCTGCAATGTCTACTTTCATATTTTGGTTTATAAAAATCAAACATATCACTAAGTCCAACCAAACAAAAACACAGTCAGAGTATCTGACCTTAATTATACCTTAATACACAAAGAAAAGTAAACCACATTAGTGTCATTACATCATTTCATAAAAACAACAAGTGCACTGCATTAATAAATTAAGACATTTAGCTCTGCTGTGCTCTGGTTCTACTACAAAAACAATTCTACAAAACTTAAATATGCAAAAATCATGATTCTACTACAGATTCTATTACAGAACTACAATTTATACCTATTTATTTAATACATATTTATAGAAGCACAACTTTACAAATTTTGGTTCTATTACAAAATCTTTATTTTGAAATTATAATAAGCATTAAATAAATTCAAACATGCTTCTACTCTAGAACAGTGTAACAAATGGTTCTATTACAGAACCACAATTTATACGTATTTATTTAAACTTATTCATAGAAGCACAATTTCATAAATTTTGGTTCTAATACAGAACCTTTATTTTAAAACAATAATGACCATTAAAATAAATTCAAACATGTTTTTACTCTAGAACAACAATATAACAAAATTTGATTTTGTTATAGAACCACAATTTCTATGTATTTATTTAATGCTTATTTATAGAAGCACAACTTCACAAAATCTGGTTCTATAACAGAACCTTTATTTTACAACAAAAATAAGCATTTAACAAATTTATGCTTCTAGTCTAGAACAACAACGTAAAAAAAAATTGGTTCTATTACAGAACCATAATTTATGCATATTAATTTAATGCCTATTTCTAGATGTATGAGTTCACAATTTTTGGTTCCATTACAGAACCTTAATTTTAAAACTAAGTATGAATAGAATCAGATCTACGAAACTGATTCTATCTTAGTAACAAATATGCATGTAGAACCAGATGTAGCAAATCGAAATCGTACAAAATTAATCTGAATAAACATATACACATAAACAAGCTCACGATAATAAAAAATTGGTGAAAAATAAATCGAAATCAGAGAATCGATGTCGATTATTACCTTTCACAACATTTTCTGATCGATCGATGCTTGCGATAATCTTTAAAGAAGCTCGAGATAATCTCTCATTCTCTCCGGCTCTCTCTCTCTCGCTCTCTCGCTCTCTCTCTCGTGTATTGACTTGTGTGTATTGTGTGTATAACTGTTGTAATAATTTTGATTTTTAATTGTTTTATTTAACTAAATCACAGCCGTGAGTTGATTAATGGTTAGATTATGGGTCTCCACGGTACTCTATATAAGATGGGTCTCTCTAGAGTGTGACTCGTATATCTTGCCGTAAAAAAATATACAGTATTATTAGTACAAGTATAAAATTCGTAATTTTAATAGAACATACTCCCTCCGTCCCATTGAATAGTTTATGTTTACGGATCAATTTCCAACACGAATTTTAAAGTGCATTTTAAGGATAGTTTTATAATTTATTTTTTTGTATAAAAATAGAACAATCCTATTTTTATAAAAAAAAAGCAATATCAAAAATAAGTTATAAAACTATCTTTAAAATGCACCTTAAAATGTATGTCAGATACACAATTTTTTATGTAAAGAAATTTTATGTAAAGAAATGGATGGGACAGAAGGAGTAATATGTTTTGCAATAAAGATTTTTTTACTGATATGGCAGCATAAATATTTTTTTGGAGTTATAAATCTGTTTAAAAAAATGTCAAATTTGAAATTTAGGACAGCTTTACATCAGAATATCAACTTGTTTTTCTTGCAAATTAACAACATGCTTATTATGTTCAGTGGCGGAACCAGGATTTTTTTGGACCCCGGGCTAATCTAGCTCTCTATTCCGGGGTGTGGGAAATTTCAGGGTAAGCCGCGCGAAGCGCGGATTTTTTTTCACTAAATCATGCAAAAATTGGATATTTTTCACTAAATCATACAAAAATCGGATATTTTTCACTAAATCATACAACAAATGGATATACACACAATTAAAAACCAAACTAATACCTCTATTTAATATTTCAACCCAGACTAAAAAATTATATATAGCCATTTTTAAATTTGACCCCGGGCTAAAAAAAAATTACTTATTTTTTTTTTTCCGGACCCGGACTGGCGCCGGGGTGGCCCCCGGTTCCGCCCCTGATTATGTTGTGGGTTTCGGTCTGTCTTGGTGTGTAGAAATCGTGTACAATAATTCAATTATTGGTATTGTTTGATTTAATTTCACCTTTTCATTCTTTTGGAATTGTGGTCAAGATTTTGTGTAGGGTGGGCTGCTGCTAGTGACTAGTGTGTAGAGCCTGACGTGGAATAGCATAGGATTGGACTGGAGTGGGGCCGTTTTAACTAACAAATTCTTTTTTTTTTCTACAGTAAATATTAGTAAACCAACAACTTCGGGGGGAAAAAAGAAGAAAAAACTTTGTATTGCTGTTGCAGTAACTGACAAATATAGTACTCCCTCTGTATCAAAAAGCATTGCCTATTTTGACTCCGAACACTGTTCATCCTAAGCGGTTGACTACTAATTTACACATAATTTATAAGACCAAATATAGTCATGAGTGATCTTGTTAAATTCGTATTTGTTAGTACTTTAATACAGTGAAGTTTTTATAATTAATAATAATATAAAATTAAAGATATAAACGATTAAAAATGTGTATTGGCAAACGTGTCAAAAGTAAACAGGAAAAGTATTTTGAGACAGAGGGAGTAACTGAATTATTTTCCTTGGTTTCGGGGTTGGGTCAGATTTCACATGCTACTCTACATGTTACGCATCTGCAAGATCTCCAATGGAGAGATTCTGTGGGCATGATTTTATCCGAATCTTGTGTATGATATCGTAATTGTAAAAATTGATAATTGGTATAAATTGATTGAGATATCGATTTAAAATTAATCAATCGGGAAAATTAATCAGATATTATAATAATATTAATATATTAGTCTAACATTAAACATATCATTGAGTAGCGCATCTTGAACATGCGTTATTGAAAAAAAAATGAGAAACACATATACATCATGCGTGACTTGAAAAAAAAAAAATTTAAAATTAAGAAACGCAATACGAAGTTGCGTTACATCCCCAAAACATAAATGTCACACGCCATTGCGTTTTTTTGTGATATAAAGATCATTTTTTCAATTTGTAATATTTAGGACATTTTACCTTTACATTGTGATAAAAAAGGCATTTTCTCTCAAATTTTATTAGAGTTAAAAATATTATAATTAATTATAAAATAAGGATGAAAATGATATTTTTACTTTAGTAGCTTAAAATTGAGATCACAGTACACGACAGTCGACATGTTAAAAAAATTGTACTGTCTTGTCTGGTGATTCATCGCCTCATTGGTCGAATGCTCAGAAGAATTCAACAAAGGCTCTGTTTCAAGACATAATTCAAGGAGATGAAGCAGTTAACTGGGCTAAACCTAAACAGAATGTAGTCAAGATATCAGTAGATGCAGCGACTTTCCCAGAATTTTCGTCGTTTGGTATTGGTTTAGTGGCCAGGGACCATGAGGGGGAGGTTATAGAGGGTCGATCGGAAGTGTTTCGGGGAGACAAGCGATCAGAATGGGCTGAGGCTGTAGCAGTGAAAGAAGCGCTTAGCTGGGTGAAAGGGAAGAACTGGAAGGAGGTGATCATCGAGTCCAATTGCTTGGCTGTTGTTCAAGCCATTAGAAGTAAAGTGAGTATGATTTCTCCGTTTGGGCAGATTATTCTGGAGTGTCGGAGGTTGCTAAGTGAGTTAAACACTGAGTTGTTTTTGTTAAACGAACTGCTAATATGGTTGCCCACTTGTTAGCTAGGGCATCATATTCATTCCCAGTTCGTGTTTTCGATAGGATGTCTGTTCTTATTGAGTTACATTCTGCTTTGGTGGACGATTTAATTGGTTGAATAAAATCTTCCTTTGTCAAAAAAAAAAAATCGTAAACACACAAATGTGTGTCTAAACTCTAACAACTACACGAATTATTCATTAATTTATGATATATAAATAGGGTTGGACTCCATAGCAAACACCTTATATAACAAACAACAAAGAACATCTCATATCTAATAGATCCATTGCCCCTGGCGGGGCCACCCAATACAAAAAGTTCTTATTTTTTTAGGCTCTATCCATCCAGCAAAAAAAAAAACAAAAAAAATTGAAAATTTACTGTTCATCAATGACGTCATGATGACGTCATCAGTGACGTCATCGATGAACAGTAAATTTTCAAATTTTTTTTTTGCTGGATGGATAGAGCCTAAAAAAATAAAAACTTTTTGTATTGGGTGCCCCTGGCGGGGCCAATGGATCTATTGGAATAAATGATTTTATAGTGTTCTTTATTGTTTGTTATATAAGAGTGTTATTTATGGAGCAAAGGCCTATATAAATATAGAGTAAAGTTTCTATGGAGTACTGTTTTAATTGGATTACTTGGAGTATATATATGTTTGGTTTATTCAAAATATATTAAAATTTTTTATTTTACAAACCTTGTTATATGAATATCATATGATAATCTTGAAAATCATATATCATCTTGAAATTCTTTATATTTTACAATCATAACATATATGTTTTGCAACCCAAATGTGTTTCGCAGAACAATTCATTTTGCAATATTTTGTTAGCAAAATATACAAAATTTTCAAGATTTTCAATGAAATAATGATAATCATGTAATAAGTTTTGCAAAATAATAAAGTTTACAAAATTTTGAATGCAGAACATATATATACTCCACTCCAAGTAAAACAGTACTCCATAAAACCTTACTCTATAAATATATTTTATATTGGACGACGACGACCTAAGTTCATTGTCCCAAGCAAAATGAGAAGGCGATAGCTTACGCCTTCAACTTCATGATTGTGCGTTTAGCCGTTCAGAGAGATAAACTGTGTATAATTAACACTTGGCTTATATTAGGACCAGCGCTCCATTTTAAATTCTACTAAACCGAAAGTGACACCAGATTTAATCCTAGATTAGGTCACTATAAAACAAATCGCACTCAAGTTTACGCTAAACTTACATGCAAGCGGTGACTTTGGTCAGTTTATTAGATGAACACATCGAGCAATGGTCAGTATTATTAAAACAAGCAATCATTGCATCCTAATAATGCACAATATGAAAATTAAGTAACGTAGAGAGCAAGTTCAACCGGGTATCTGTCGCGCACGTAGCCGAGGGTCTTCACGGAAACAGCCTCCCCGCCTTAAAAAGCGGGGGCATGGTCTGCGTACAACTTACCCTCCCCAGACCCTGCTCTGAGCGGGATATACTGAGTATGTTTGGTTTGGTTTGGTTTGGTTTGGTTTGGTTTGGTTTGGTTTAACAATGTCTTAAATTATGTTTTATAAATATAACAAAAAATATGTACATTATTTTTATATATCAACTCCAATCGTATCCTTGTGCCTTATTATTAAAATAATAATATATTTGATAAAAGAAGGGTAGAAATGAGAAAGTGAATTTTTTTATTGATAAAAATGAAATAAAGCATAACTAGTTGTATCCTAAAAATAGGGCATTAGAGCATCTTCAATGCTTCATAATCCTTAACAATAAACAAGTCACCTAGATAGAAATAGGGATCAAGCATGAAAAACACAACTCTAATGACATGGATCCTTACCTAAAACTTTTTGGGGCTGGAACCTACAAAATTGAACTTGATCCCTATATATATACTGATGTGGCTATCTCCCTCTCCCCTCATTAACCACAATTGTTGCTTCTTCTTTCTTTCTTTTTTTACAAATTACTAGTTAAATATTATTTTTAAAATATAAGGAACCAATATAGGAAATAGCATTGGAGTAAAACAATTTTTTGGTTCCTTAAATTTTAGGTTACTATTATTTTATTATATTTTAGGAAAGCAAAATAGGGATGCCCCTTGGAGAGGCTCTTAGAGCAAGTCCAACAATGTCTTAGTTGGTGCCTTATAAATATTATAAAATATAATATTCTAATAATTTAAGTCATGATTTTTATGTATCAATTCCAACAACATGCCTTATAATTATGCTTTATAAATTAAAATAATAATATATTTGAATTAGATTTGGAGGGAAGAGAAAAAAGAGAGGAGAGATGAGTGTAGAAAAGGAGAGAAGTTAATTTTTGATTGTTAAAATTGATTTAGGACAAGTATAAAGGTGTCTTAAAAATGGGGCATGAGATGGATGTCCTAGTATTTTAAGGCACCACTAGGACATTGTTGGCGCACAAAAAGTGAATAAATGTCCTAAATATTGATTTAGGACAATATTTAGAGCATCTCCAATAAACTCTTAAATTGACTCTTAACTTGAGATTTGAGGAGAGGGATGAATTTTTTTGCTCCAAGAGACTCCTAGTGGCTCTTAAATTCACCAAAATTTTATTCTCTCTTCTCAATTTTAAGAGCTACTAGCAAATATCAACTAATATTATATTATAAATTTTAAGACAACATTCTCTCTCTATCCACTTCCTTTTATACTTTTATGGATGTAACATATTTTTAATAATATAAAACAAAATAATAAGTTAATATAAGAAGTATTGTTGGAGATGAATCAACATTAAATCACTAAGAGCCATTATTTTATAATATATTTAAGAGTAATTTAAGAGACTCTTGGAGATACTCTTAGAGCAAGTCCAAGAGCTTCCCTTTATTGATTCCTAAGTTAAGATTTAAGGATCTTAGTACAAAACACCACTCCAACAATGTGCTAGTGGTTCCCTAAAAGACCTCTAGCCATTCCCTAATTTTGGGAAATCACTAGTCATCCCTAACTTGATTTCTATCAATAAAAAATTCATTTCCCTCCATTTTCAATATTTGTTCATATCTTATTCTTTAATTGATTTCAAATTTATCATTATAATAATAATAAGGACTAAATATCGGGAATGTTGTTGGAGATGATGTCTTGCTTTTAGATGAATGTCCTAGTGTTTTAAGGTATCACTAAGATATTATTGGAAAATATTTTTTCCTAAATACCCTAAATTTCAGCTAAGAATCTTAATTTAGAATATTGTTGAACTTGGTTTAAATTGCACTCATAGCCTCCTTTGAGCGGCTATGTGATATTGATTCGAACATAGAAAAAAAGCCTTTAGATTTGTTTTATATTACTCCCTCCGTCCTTTCCATTTCTTTACACTTTTTTTTCACTTTCTGGCACGCATTTTAAGGTGAATTTTAAGGATAGTTCCATAACTTATTTTTAAACTTTTCTTTTTTGTATAAAAGTAGGATTGATCTATTTTTATACAAAAAAAAAATTCCAAAAATAAGTTATGCAGCTATCCTTAAAATCCACCTTAAAATGCGTGTCAGACACCCTATTTTGAAATGATAAGAAATGGAAAGGACGGAGGGAGTAACATTTAATTTTTCTACACATATTTTAAATTATTTTGATTGTATAACTAAATTAACTATATATTTTTAAAAATTTGGGATAGAAATTTTTATTTTAAATAGTAATTCACAAATCATATTTTAAAAATAAAAGTTTATTTAGCAAAAAAAAAAAGAATAAACGTTTACCTCTCATTTTTTGTTCTAAAGGTAACTCTCTCATTTTTTACGGAATATTAAGGATCCAAATCTTATCAAATACAATGTGTATGAGTGAGTTTGATTATAAATTATTGGAAAAAGTTTTAATTATATGATTAATTCATTTTAAAATACATGTTAAAAAGTTAAATGTTAATTATATACTCCATCTATCCCGGTGAATTGTTAACGTTTGCAGACCAGTTTTCGCACGTATTTTAAGGTTTATTTTAATGATAGTTCTATAACTTATTTTTGATATTTTCTTTTTTTATATAAAAATAAAACAATCCTATTATTATACCAAAAAAAAATCAAAAATAAGTTATAGAAATATCCTTAAAATGCACCTTAAAATACGTGTCAGATACGCAATTTTTTATGTTAAAAAATGGATGGAACAGAGATAGAAAGTATATAATTACTCTCTCTATTCTCCCCATTCTTAAATTTGGATTGGATACAAAAATTAAAAAAATAAGTGTAAAAGAAGTAAGTGAGTAGTATATTAAAATGGATTAATTGTAGAACCAATTATTTAAAGAATATCTTCGATTTTTAGAAATATAGGATGATACAATGGACTCGTTTAAAGATTTTAAATGAATAAAATTTTATTATGTTTGGAAAATATGACATCCAGAAAAATGTTAAAAAATGAAAGGAATGAGGGAATCATGTAAATTTGAAAATTAACCGAAAATCGGCTCTAAATGTAAATTATTATATTGGAAAATGAAATCATGAGTTAAAATATAAAAATTTGTTCTGAAGCTATCATGTATATTAGGGTGAAAAATCAGAATAGCCACATTTTAATCCAAAATACCCATTAGCGGGAACCTCCGTCCTTTTTACCCACCAACCACGCATTCTGCACATACGTATACAGTACACGCATGTGAGACATGCGTGATCTTTGCAAAAGTGAAGTTTGACATCGCATTCTTAACTGGGATACGCATTCTAGTAATGCGTAATGGTAGACACGCATTCTAAAAATGCGTAATGTTAGTTACAGAGGCATGCCTGTATACATCTAATAACAAGCCTAATTGTTTGTAATGCTTTGCATTACTTACATGACCTCTTAACTGAGGGAACCTCTAGTTGTAGAGTTTCTGTTTGTATTGTACTTGTAATAGGCATCAAATCCTAGTTGTGTAACTGTACAAATAGAGTCTAGAATAATGCTTGAAAGAAGTTCCATGGTTCATGCCTCAAGCAAGGAGTTAAAGACTGCCAAATAATCACAGTTGGGATTTGAAGTAATGAAGAATTTGCCTAAGTACCAATTCGAGAAGTATATTTGTCTATTCGAGAAGTCCAGCATTCGAGAAGTCAGAGATTCGATATCTCAAGACACTATTCGATATCTCTGAATACACTGTTCGATATCTCATTCGATATCTCAGGGATTCGATATGTCTACTACTCTATTCGAGAACTCAAGAAGTCAACAAGTCAAGATGGTATTCGAGTTCTCAAAGAGTCAACAAGTCAAAGTTCCATTCGATATCTCAAGGACTCAGAAAGCTATTCGACAACTCGAGGATTCGATAAGTCAAATGCTCTATTCGACAACTCAAGGAATCCTGATGGAAAAGTGCTATTCGAGAAGTGGTTCGATATGTCACTATAACAGTATTCGAGAACTCAGAGTTATCGATCAAGTCAATTCTAGTTCTCGAATCACTTACTTAGTCACTTCTCGAATACATTCTTGGAGACAAAATACTGAAGAAATTGTACAAGTCAGAAACCTGCAACAAGCCAATGCACTTTATGGACCACAATCTGTAACGTGCTCTGGAAAGCCTACAAGGAAGCTTGGAGAGATATAGAAGAGACAAGGAGCTAAAGAAGTGGATCTAAACAGGCTTTGCAAAGTCAAATCTGTAACCGTTTGGACGCTTACTCAAAAAGGATAGACAGACTAGAAAGTAATTTGTTTAGCTACCTTATTTGTAGTAAGCAGGCTGTATCCATGTTCTATAAGGACACAGCCTCACTTCATAACTTAGTAACTTTTGTGAGTCTAGTTTTTCATACACTGTAAGCTATATCTCTCTGAGAAAAACGAAGCTGAGAATACTACCATTTGTATTCACAGATTGTAGCAACCTTTATCTAATATACATTAGATTAAAGTGATATTGCGTGTTGTGTTGTTTATTTATCCGCACCTTCACTTCTACACACACAGGCACTTATCTGCTACATAGACTCAATCCAAGAAAAGTTCAAGAATCCATTCACCCCCCCCTGTATTCTTTTACCGTATTCAATACTCAACAAGTGGTATCAGAGCGGGCTGTTTATTCAAAAACAGAGAAACGATCATGAGTTCGAATACACCAAAGACTACAGGAACGGTGAAGGTCCCTAAGTTTGATAAAGAAAACTTCAACCTCTGGAAGATAAAGATGATGTTGTTCATCAAAGCCTCTCATCCCTTGTATCCTGAGATTCTCAAGAATGGTCCTTTTGTTCCACAACAAGAGATACCAGAGAAGACTGTTGGAACCATAACAATCCCTAGAGCTTATGAGGCCAAGGATCCATCAAAGTGGACAGAGTCAGAAAGGGAGAAGGTTGCTCTTGACAGCCACCTCATGTTGCTCATCATTGATTCCATGGATATGTCAATGTTTGCAAACATTGCATCATGCACGTCTGCTAAAGAGATGTGGGATCACATTGAGGTGTTGTGTGAAGGGACTGATGAGGTTAAAGAAAACAGGAAACAGATATTGGTCACACAGTATGAAGCTTTCATGGCACAGCCCAAGGAAAGCATCACTGAGATGTTTGAAAGGTTTCACAAGCTAGTTACTGAGTTGCAGATGAATGGAAAGGTTTACAGCACCAAGGAGTTAAATATGAAATTTCTGTTGTCTTCACCAAATCATCTGGAGCAAAGAGTCATTTCTCTAAGAGAGAGAGATTTGAACAAAGTCACCTATGATGTACTCTATGGAGTCCTAAAGACTCATGAACTTGAGTTGCTTCAGAAAAGGGCTATCTAAGCCAACCAAGGTAGGATGATAAACACATCATGTGCCTTGATTGTCAACAAATCCATTCTGGACCTAGAAGCATCTACAAGCCAACTAAGGATAGAGGAGGTGGCAGATGATGAAGAAACTGAAGCTGGGGTGAGTGAACCTGTTGAGGAAAAGGAGGAAGAAGAAGAAGAGTTTTACACTCTGGAAGAACTTGATGGGATGGAAAATACTTCATATGCTTTCATGGCCAGAAAATTTCCAAACATCAGATTTAAAAGAAATCAACCCTTCAAACCCAAAACTCAAAACCATTCAGCCAACAAGAACAAGGCACCTGTGAAACCAAACAGAAATAAGTTCAAAACCGGTTATGTGGATAGGTCATCTGTAAGGTGTTATAGATGCAATGACCTAGGGCATTTTGCCAGTGAATGCAAGAAGCCTAAAAAGAAGGATAGAGATTATCTTGAGCTAGAAGCTAAGTATGAGGCCCTTCTGAAAAAGCAGACACATGGTAAGGCCTACATAGCTGAAGGGAAGTGTTGGGATGATTCTGAGAGTGATGAAGAGGAACAAGAATTCTGCAATTATGCCTTGATGGCCAACTCCAAGGATGACTCATCTTCATCTGATTCTCAGGTACCATCTCTCACTACTATAGACATGTCTGTTTCTGAATACAAATCCATGATTGAACAATTATCTGTTGAAATGTTTAATATTCATACTAGTATGACTGCTGCTAATGAGGAGATTGCTAAACTGTCTACTAGAAATGAAGTATTAACCAAAAAGAATGAGGAACTTGAGCTAACTGCTATGCAAGTAGAAAACCTTAAGAAAGAAGTTGAATATTTGGAGAACAAGGTTCTATGTGCTAGTCAAGTAGAGAAGGCTCTTAGGGATGAATTAGCTGAGAATGAATTCAAACTTAAAACTTTCAAGAAATCATCTGGTTTAGTGCAATCCTACTGTGAGAAAATTGAAGCTAAACCCAAAGCAGCTATTGGACTTGACTATGACTCTCTCAAACAAAGGAAAGGCTATGCTGTCATCGAAGAGGACACAGCTGTTCATGAGAAAGTGCCTCACATTTTGAGAAAAACTGAAAATCCAATTTTTAAGGAATCAACATTTGAAATTGATGAGGATGCCTTACTCATCAAGCAAATGTTGAATGATGAGGATGAGGCACAATCTAGTGAACATCAAGCATCCTCTAAGGGTGAGAGTGTCAAGTCAAAGACCAAGAAGCCAGTAGTTGATAGGCCAAGACCTAAGAAGTTTGTTAAGTTTGTATCAGCTGGGAAGAGTGAATCAGGAAAGGAAGTGACTAAAAAGAAACAGAACAGAAATGGCAAGTTAGGGATTAACAAGGATAACAACTATGCTTATATGCCTAATGCCCCTAGGAAAACTTGTCAGAACTGTTTCAGTACCAATCATCTAACTCATGCATGCAAGAAACCTGTTGGTAGTGTGTCTAAACCTTTCTATGACTGTTCTGTGCCTCTAAGACATAGAGATGCACCCTTCTGTGATAAATTTGACTGTATGCCATGCAATATGAATGTTATGACTAGTTGTTTTAATTTAAGAAGACAGTTCATTGATGGTTGTATCAGTCACAATTCTCACACACACTACACAAGGTCAAAGTCTTCAAGTCCTCCTAAAGCTAGGAAGGTACCTTTGTCACCTAAGTCTGAAACCTCAGGTTCTAAGACTTCCAACAGTGACAAGAAGACTGACACTAAGAAAGTTAACAAGCATGTTGTTTATGATAAAACTGTCTCTAAGTCACATGGACCCAAACTTGTTTGGGTACCAAAGGAAAAGTAATACCTTTGTGGTTGCAGGGCAAAGAAAGTGAAAAGAAGGTCATGTGGATTTTGGACAGTGGATGCTCAAATCATATGACTGGTGATATGGCCCTGCTATCACAGTATGAGGAAAAGGCTGGCCCAATGGTTGCTTTTGGAGATGACAGCATGGGTAACACATTGGGATATGGCAAGCTGAAAGTTGGAAATGTCATCATGAAGATGTAGCACTAGTCAAGGGGCTCAAGCATAATCTGTTAAGTGTTGGTCAGTTTATTGATAGAGGATTCAAAGTGAATTTTGACAAAGATGAATGTTTGATCACCCACAAGAAGACTGGTGATTTTGCTCTATCTGGAGTAAGGAAGGGAAGCCTGTTTGTAGCCAATATGGACTCTGCAAACAAGGACAAAATTTGTTGCTTTTACTCAAAAGCATCAAATGAAGATTGTTGGCTGTGGCACAAGAAACTATCACACCTGAACTTTAAGGCCATTAATTCTCTAGTCAAAAGAGAGTTAGTGAGAGGCATGCCCACACTTGAATTCTGCCAAGAAGGAGTGTGTGAGGCTTGTCAAAAAGGAAAAATGAAGAGATCAAGCCACAAGTCAAAGACAGTGACATCTGTAACCAAGCCACTACAACTTATCCATATGGATTTGTTTGGGCCTGTTAACATAATGTCACTTGGAAGAAAGAAGTATGCCCTGGTAATGGTTGATGATTTTTCAAGGTATACATGGGTAGAATTTCTGGCATCAAAAGATGAGGCTCCACAAGTAATCATTGAGCATATAAAGAAAGTTGACAAGGAAGCAAAGGCAAACAATGCAAGTGTGATTGCATTGAGGAGTGATAATGGAACAGAGTTCAGAAATGCCACACTTGAAGCATTCTGCAAAGAGAATGGCATTTCTCAGCAATTCTCAGCTCCAAGGACTCCACAACAAAATGGAGTTGTTGAGAGAAAGAATAGAACTCTAATTGAGGCTGCTAGAACAATGTTACTTGATGCAAAAATGCCCACATGTTTTTGGGCTGAGGCTGTGAGCACTGCATGCTATATTCAGAACAGAACCCTCATCAACAAAAACACTGGAAAGACTCCTTACAACTTGATGACTGGAAAGAAGCCTACACTAAAGTATATTCATACTTTTGGAAGCAAATGCTTTGTACTTAAGGACAATTCTGAATATGTTGGAAAGTTTGATGCAAAAGCATTTGAAGGAATCTTTCTTGGCTATTCTATGGAAAGAATTGCATACAAGGTTTATGTCATCAGTCAAAAGAAAGTTATGGAAAGCACAGATGTAACATTTGATGACAGCAAACTACCTGGACTAGAAGAAGCCAATGATGAAGACAAAGATCCATTGAAGTTTGATAATCTAGATGATTCTGATGAAGAGACTGAAACTAGAGTTGAAACTCAAGTTCAACAAACTCAAGTGAATAATGATACAAGAGAAGAATTTGTGCCAATCAATAGTGAAGAAACAAGCATCCAAGACACACCTGTGAGTAATGGCAACCTCACAGGGGGAGGAAATGAGGATGATCATGATGAGGATGATGAAGCAACATCAAGGATGAGAAATCAGGCTGAACACTCAAGGAAATGGGATAGATCACACACTGCAGAGCAAATCATTGGAGATCCTAATGCAGGAGTAAGGACTAGGAGAGCAACTCAAAATGAGTGCCTCTATGGATGTTTTCTATCACAAGTTGAGCCTAAGAAACTTGATGATGCATTGTTGGATCCAGATTGGATTATTGCTATGCAAGAGGAGCTGAATCAATTTGAAAGGAACAAAGTATGGGAACTTGTGCCTGCACCAAAGAATAGAACCATTGTTGGAACAAAATGGGTTCTGAAGAATAAGATGGATGAAGATGGTGTAATAATAAGAAACAAAGCAAGGCTGGTTGCAAAAGGATACTCTCAACAGGAAGGCATTGATTATGATGAGACATTTGCCCCTGTTGCTAGATTGGAAGCCATTAGAATATTCTTGGCATTTGCTGCTCATTCAAACTTTAAAGTTTATCAAATGGATGTCAAGAGTGCATTTCTAAATGGAGAGTTGGAAGAAGAGGTTTATGTGCAACAACCACCTGGCTTTGAGGATCCACATTTCCCAGAATTTGTCTACAGATTGCTTAAGGCACTGTATGGACTTAAGCAAGCTCCAAGAGCATGGTATGATACTCTATCACAATTTCTTCTTGAAAATCAATTCACTCGAGGCACATTGGACAAGACACTGTTTTACAAGAAGCATGGTGATGATATGATCCTAGTTCAAATCTATGTGGATGATATCATTTTTGGTTCTACAAATGAGAAACTGTGTGAGAAATTCTCTAAACTCATGCAGAGCAGATATGAGATGAGTATGATGGGAGAGTTGACATTCTTTCTAGGGTTGCAAGTCAGTCAAAGGAAGGATGGTATCTTTATCAGTCAAACCAAGTACATCAAGGATTTATTGAAAAAGTTTGACTTGGAAGATTGTTCACCTGCCAAGACACCCATGGCCACTGCCACTAAATTGGATGAAGATGCTAAAGGCAAGAGAGTAGATATCTCAGTCTACAGAGGCATGGTTGGTTCTCTACTCTACCTCACTGCAAGTAGGCCAGACATCATGTTTGCTACATGCTTGTGTGCAAGGTTTCAATCAAATCCAAAGGAATCACATTTGATTGCAATAAAAAGGATCTTTAGATATCTGAAGGGCACTCCTAACTTGGGATTATGGTATCCTAAGGACACAGGGTTCAATCTGGTTGGCTACTCTGATGCTGATTATGCTGGATGCAGAGTGGATAGGAAAAGCACCTCAGGAAGCTGCCAGTTTCTTGGACAAAGGTTAGTTTCTTGGTATAGCAAGAAGCAACAATCTGTGTCAACTTCTACAGCTGAGGCTGAATACATAGCTGCTGGAAGTTGCTGTGCTCAAGTGCTTTGGATTAGAAATCAACTTAGAGATTATGGACTTGTGTTGGAAAGAATTCCAATCATGTGTGACAACACAAGTGCAATCTCTATAGTTGCCAATCCTGTCAATCATTCTAGAACAAAGCACATTGACATCAGATATCATTTCATAAGAGAACATGCAACTAATGGAACCATTGAGTTGCATTATGTCTCTACAGATAAACAACTAGCTGATATATTCACTAAGCCATTAGATGAAGCCACCTTCACAAGGTTGGTAAGTGAGATTGGAATGCTGAATTCTTCAGATTCTGGCTAAGTGAATACATCATCTAGATTGTTGCAGCAGTAAACACTTACTTTATCTAAATTCTCAATATTTTTGGAGTAAGTGTTGGCTGAAATATGATTTATAAATATTTCAAATATGTTGCATATGTTGAAAATCATATTTTTATTAACTTAAAATTTCTATGAAATTTTGAGAAAATCACTATTTGATTTGCTAGGATATTTTTCAATGAATATGTCTGGTAGATTTTAAAAAGATAGTGAAAATCAAATTTTTATGAGTGATGGGTATAATTCGATAAGTCAGACTTCTCGAATGATTCACTATTCGACATCTCTAATAAGTCTCATTAGAGTACTCTTGAGTTCTCGAATAGAGTCTTTCTGAGATATCGAATAGAGGAATTATTGACTTCTCGAATATAGTAACTGAGTTCTCGAATGACTGAGTTCTCGAACACTATATTTGAGTTCTCGAATCATTTGAAAAGGCTGAATTCTCGCTGAATTTTAATCGATTTTGGACTTTTGTCTAAAAGTTTAATTCACTCATAAAAACACATTTTATTTAATTTAGAATTATTTCAAAGTTAGATAACTGCCAGCTGTGAGTTTCTATCTGCTTGAGTTATCGATTAAGCCATTCTTGACTTCTCGAATAGTTGTTTTCTACTTCTCGAATGCCTGACTTGTCGATACAAAACCTTCTGCTAATCGACAATTCAAGTACTTCATACTTATACAATCTCACATCTATTCGATTCATTTCATTCGATTTCTCAAGCATCTACACTCTCTAAACCCCTGAAACCCTAGCTACGAAAAGCCAAATTTCTTCTTCAACCTTCAATTTCTTTTCTCTCTTCTACACAAATGGCAACAGTAAAGTTTAACACCAACTTCATCGCACTCACTAGTGATGTTGAAGCACCCAATGCCAATTTCAAGTGCTTTGTGAAATGGATGGCTGAGTCGTATATCAAGGATGCACTCTCTGCCAACCCAACTCTATATCTAGATATTCTGGAACAATTCTGGAGTACTGCTATTGTGGAGGTTGTAGCCCTGGAAAACGCAATCACTTCATATGTCATCTACTGCAAGAGTTGGAGGAATTCTTTGAGTTCATAAACTACTCAGATGGGATTAACCTTGGAAAGCTAAACAGAAAGAATCTGAGAAAGGAGTGGAGTTATGTGTTTGCAACTCTTCTCCAAGTCTTCACTGCCAGGAAATCAAGCTTTGATCAAATCAGTGCACCTGTGCAGCAAATTGGATATGCTTTGGCCTATGGAAAGAAGATAGATGTTGGCCAAATCATACTTCAAGAATTATATGGGAGACTTGGTAAGAACACAACCAAGAGAGGTACTGATATTTTCTTCCCTCGCTTTATTCAATCTGTACTTAATTATAAAAATGCTTCATTGATTGAATTGCCTGGGATTGATAAAAATAAAATAGGCTATCCTAAGTCCATGACCAAACTCATTTTTGGTAACTTGGCAACTAGGAATGATGTGGATGTAAGACTGAACATAACTCCCCATATGGAGAGTTTGTTTAGGACTTACCCTCACAACATGCCAACATTTGATGCAAAATCTAAGTTAGCACAGCCCAAGCAAGTAGAACAAAATGCTAACCCAGGGCCTGCTAACCAACCCTCTCAACCAAACACTCTACCTCTTACTGAGCCAACTGCATCATCCTCTCAAAAGGGTGATGTTAGTAAAAAGAAGAGAAAGGAAGTAATGTCTGCACCTTTAAATATCTTGTCTGAAGCAGCATTAGCTGTTGAATTAGGTCTAGGAAGTGAGGAACCTGAGTCACCCTTACACAGAACAAAGAAGAAGAAAACTAAGACCACCTCTTCAGTCACACAAATGGCTGAAGTTGTAAAATCAGGGGCACACAGCTCACTAGGTGTATCCTCTCAACAGGGTGCACCTATAGAATCAAGCATCCTCCCCAATGCACCTTCTTGTATAGAGTCAGCACATGGGAGTGATAAGGCTGGCACAACACTGAGTGGAGAGCACATCACTTTTGAAACTCCCTCTATCTCTCAGGGGGAGTTGCCAAAATCTACTCTAAAACACACTTCTCTTCCAGAATCTATCTCTGAAATTTCTTTGGAACCTGCAACTCAGGCAACTGAGATGCAAGGTATTGATCATCAAGAATTCTTTTCTCTTGATGAGCCAATAATTTCAAGTGACTTAGTGCATGACACTTTGTTCACCACTCAGAACCCACATTTAGATGGTGAGGGAATGCATGCTGAGGCATATCCTAATGACACCATCACAAACACAGAGGTTCCCCTAGTTTTTACTAGAGACTCTGTGCCTGTGTCAACTGCTGGTGTAATTCATCCCACTTCTGTGGTGACACCAGTAGTAGAGTCAATCCATCCGGTTACAGAAGTTGCATCTGTAACTGAGGAGTCTAGCTTGCCTAGCTCTAGCTCTGACTTCATGTCAACATGGCTGAAGCCTGTGCAACATGACAGTGCTTCAGGATCAGGGTCTGTTCCACAACAATTGACGGTTGAAGCACTTCAAAGCTTAATTGTGGATCAGATTCCTGAGTTCACAAAGATTGCTCAGCACCTTCTCACTGCAGACATGCCCAATCCAGACTAGTGACTGATGTCCCTGTGCATGAATTGTCTAAATATGAAGTGAAGAGGCTTCAGGACCAATCTTTATCTGGCTTCAAGGCCAATGAGTTATTCACTAAGGTCAACACTCTTGAACAGGAGGTAGCTACTCTCACCAAGACCAATGCTCATCTCACAGAAAAGGTTGCATTGCTAAATGATCAGTTGGACACTCAAGCATCCACCACAGCTGATGTCCTTCTGCATCAACAATCCATGTTAGCTGCAATGATGAAGCATATGGGTCTCCCTCTACCTGATGAATCTTCACTCCCAAAGGACATTTTTACAGCCTCTGTGCCTGACAACAAGCCTAAGGGGGAGAAGAAGGCCAGGAACTCAAATTCAAAGGGGGAGACAAAGGGAGAGAAAGGCATAATAATCAAAGAGGGTGGTCAACAAAGGGCTTCTAAGTCTCTAGCAAATGTGCCTGGCAAAGGAAAAGCCAAAGTAGATGAGCCTCCATCTATCTTGCCAGTTGTCACCTTACCAACTGTGCACATCACTACTCCTGGAGGACAAAAGCAATCCATAACTACCACAGTGGTTGCAGGGAGTATGCCATCTGACAAACCTCCAATCTCTATATCTGAGAGTGCCAAGCCTATAGAAGTCAAAGTTGTTACAGAGGCCAATCTACAAGAAGTTGCTAACTCCAATGACTATCATGATAAAGCCTTCTTGGAGTTTCTGAAAGCCACAAGGGAACAGGTTGGTGACACTCAGTTCTATCTGAGGGAGTTGAAGAAGCAGATAGACTACATCACTGTCATCCCCAAGAAAGTCAACAATATATGGGTCAAGGAGATAGTGATGGTTTCCAAACTAAAGATATGGCATCTAACATACCAGACTCTACAAGACCTAAAGCACTCAGAGATAGATGCCATACTTGAGATCATTGAGAAGAAAAATGAGAACAGCAAGAGTCTGTTTGATGATTTGAGGAATGGTCAACCTACAAGGCTACCAGAAGTGATCAAGAAGCCATGGACAATTATTTATCAGTCTGGCACCAGAATTGAAGATATCAAGCAATTGGTCATTCCCCATGATCTCACCTCCAGAAATCACAGACTGATCATTGCTATCATTGATCAATTACAGAAGAAGGTTGGAGCCAGAAATGCTGAAGAAATTGAGGCACTGCATATCCTCAGAACCTATATTGCAACTGGTGAAATTCCAGAGATGGCTCAACCTAGGAGAAATAAGGATGATGATTCTGAAGACAAAGGTGATGGGAGGAGAAGACATCACAGGAGAGATAAGGGTGATGAAGATAAGAAGAAAAAGGGGGACAAGGATGGAAAGGATGATGATGACCAAGGGAAAACTTATGTGAGAAAGAGTGGAAGACAGCAAGCCTTAGGCAATGCTAGCAGTAACCTCACCACAACACAAGACTCTAGGTCTAGGGTGAATACTGTTAGTAGTGACCTACCAAAATCTACATCTATGGCTTCTGCAACTGTCTTACCACCTCAAGAAGAGAAGAAGATTCAAGTCAAGAAACCATGTGTATGTTTCAGAAAGCAATCTGCTAATGGAATACTACTATGGTCTACCAACAAAGGTCAAAGATTTCTGCCAAGCAATCATGTCAAGAGGATAAAATTTAAACATGCTGCAAGGAGAGTGAAGCTATCCAAATCTAGAGCCCTAACAATCATTCCAGGATTAAAGCTCCAGCCACTTGATGAAGACTTTGATGAAGAGCAACTGCTATTTCTAAGAGCTCAAAAGATATGCTATGCTGCAATTGTGGATGACCACCTTGTAATCAAGTACACTGATGGGAAAGAAATGAAATTCAAACAAGGGGGTTGTCAACATTGGGGTAAATTGTATGAGATAGAAAGAATCATTGCATTGCTGGATTCTAAAGACAAGGTGGAGAAAGTATGGAAGCTGGAATTGATTGACTTTGTGAAAATGAAGAAAGATTATGCTGAGAAGATAAGAAAGGGCTGCTATGAGAAATGGTTAGAAAGGGAAAAAGAAATTGATAGACTGGAGATTGAAGCAGAAAAGCTAAGGGCAAAGGGATTGTGTAGAGTTCAGTTTGATCCCTATGTGGTGAAGTATAGGAGAAGAAATGGAGCCAATGTCAATATAAGAATGGACCTACTCAATCACTATCCTGCCAACATTCTGAAGCCAGTGCTTGAAGATTTCAAAAACTCTATTATGATTGAAGAATTGGATGCTATGACAGAAATCATGAGAGCAGTAGATGAGATTGCAAGAAAGGAGAAAGAAAGGAAACAGAAAGCATATGATGATCTACAAGCCAAAGCAATGGAGATGCAATCAAAAGAAAATGGCTAGTACCTCATCATACTGTAAGAGTATTTATCTTGTAATTTCATTTATGTGTTCAATCAAAACACATACCTGTACTTTTAAAGTTTTATCTTTATGTATGTTAGGCTTGTTATCAGACATGAAATTGTGACTAAGGGTCTCACTCACAATTTGGGGGAGATTGTTAGTTACAGAGGCATGCCTGTATACATCTAATAACAAGCCTAATTGTTTGTAATGCTTTGCATTACTTACATGACCTCTTAACTGAGGGAACCTCTAGTTGTAGAGTTTCTGTTTGTATTGTACTTGTAATAGGCATCAAATCCTAGTTGTGTAACTGTACAAATAGAGTCTAGAATAATGCTTGAAAGAAGTTCCATGGTTCATGCCTCAAGCAAGGAGTTAAAGACTGCCAAATAATCACAGTTGGGATTTGAAGTAATGAAGAATTTGCCTAAGTACCAATTCGAGAAGTATATTTGTCTATTCGAGAAGTCCAGCATTCGAGAAGTCAGAGATTCGATATCTCAAGACACTATTCGATATCTCTGAATACACTGTTCGATATCTCATTCGATATCTCAGGGATTCGATATGTCTACTACTCTATTCGAGAACTCAAGAAGTCAACAAGTCAAGATGGTATTCGAGTTCTCAAAGAGTCAACAAGTCAAAGTTCCATTCGATATCTCAAGGACTCAGAAAGCTATTCGACAACTCGAGGATTCGATAAGTCAAATGCTCTATTCGACAACTCAAGGAATCCTGATGGAAAAGAGCTATTCGAGAAGTGGTTCGATATGTCACTATAACAGTATTCGAGAACTCAGAGTTATCGATCAAGTCAATTCTAGTTCTCGAATCACTTACTTAGTCACTTCTCGAATACATTCTTGGAGACAAAATACTGAAGAAATTGTACAAGTCAGAAACCTGCAACAAGCCAATGCACTTTATGGACCACAATCTGTAACGTGCTCTGGAAAGCCTACAAGGAAGCTTGGAGAGATATAGAAGAGACAAGGAGCTAAAGAAGTGGATCTAAACAGGCTTTGCAAAGTCAAATCTGTAACCGTTTGGACGCTTACTCAAAAAGGATAGACAGACTAGAAAGTAATTTGTTTAGCTACCTTATTTGTAGTAAGCAGGCTGTATCCATGTTCTATAAGGACACAGCCTCACTTCATAACTTAGTAACTTTTGTGAGTCTAGTTTTTCATACACTGTAAGCTATATCTCTCTGAGAAAAACGAAGCTGAGAATACTACCATTTGTATTCACAGATTGTAGCAACCTTTATCTAATATACATTAGATTAAAGTGATATTGCGTGTTGTGTTGTTTATTTATCCGCACCTTCACTTCTACACACACAGGCACTTATCTGCTACATAGACTCAATCCAAGAAAAGTTCAAGAATCCATTCACCCCCCCCTGTATTCTTTTACCGTATTCAATACTCAACACGTAACCCAAGTATTGTTCATCGTCTTTACAGACGTGAACGGGGGATGACTTTCAGGCGAATTTTGCACAAAATCTGGCCAACCTTTGTTCAGTCCTTTCCAAGTTTCTAGCACACACATACCATACATCAAAACGTTCGCCATCGTCCCCTCTACAAGTGTGTACCATCGTTTATTGTATCTTTTGCCGGATTTTAAAACCCCAAAACCAAGCTTTTTTTCCTGATCCCATTTTCCGATAAGATCTACCACGCCCTGCGGGGCCAAAAACCAACGAATCGAAGAATCAAAATGAAGAGGAAGCTCTGGGCTTCGTATTGATACCATAAGCAGTAATGGAGGTTGCCGGAATGTCATGGACGAGGGAGATGAATCGGAGAGGCGATTTTTCTCCTCAGAGAGACGCCAGCGATCCAATTGATAGAATGACGCACGATGACGTCATCACACATTCCGAAAATGCGTGACTTGTGATACGCATGTTGAACATGCATATCACAGGCTGCGCATTCCCAAAATGCGTAGCTCGTGGATAATTTGGGCGGAAGCTCGCGTACCTGGGCATTTTGGGCAGGGATCAAGCAAAAGTAGTGTAGTTTGGGCATTATTTCTGTATATTATAATATTTGAAGATCTAATAAATATGTTTGGCGCCAAAAATAATTGTTGGATTATTTCATCTGTTGCAATCGTGGTTATAAAATTGGAAATCAAATTTAACTAATTGAAGTATCGATTAAAGGTTAGCTGAATAGCCGAAATTTAAATCATAATCACATACTTTAATTGTAAGACACACTCTTTTTTTTTGTTAATCATTGTAAGACACAGTCTTATAATAGATTTTTTTTTTTTTTGCCACACTTATAATAGAGAGGTTTAAAAGAATTTAAATAAATCATGTTAGAAAATAAGAATTTAATAAATTGAACTGATGAAATATGTTGCAGTGATTAATTGAAAGAATAGGTTATCAAAATAATTTAAAACAGTATCGTAATTATAAAATCTGTGACCGTAATTTGTAAAGACGTCAGACATGTACTCAGTCTGTCCCGTTAGATTCTTAACATGGGGGATTGGACACGGAGATAAGGATTGTAATATTGATTTTATTGTTAAAGTAGGGATGTAACTGTAATGGGGTAAAGTGTTGAAAAAGTGGAGGGAAGTAATGGATGTAATAATATTTTTTATTATTAAAAATTATTAATTTAATAATGTAAAAAATTGATTGAACATCCAAAAAAAATTATAAAAAAATGGGAGGGAAGTAAAAATTGGACGGTCCAACAAGTATCTCCGTACAAATCGCGTTGCAACGATACAGTCCGTCAAATACTCTATTTTAGAAAGCTGACTTAAATACTAAACCTGCCGGAGGTCCCAACTCCCATGCACACACTCCATGTTTTGTGCAGAGATCCCATTTTACCCACACATGAACGTAGGTAGGGCTACAATGCACAAAAAGCCCGAGCCCGAAAATCTGGTTCGGTCCGATTCGGCAAATTCCGGTCAAAGCCCGGCCCGATCAAGCCCGGCCCGAGTGCCTTAAACGGTCCCTATATTTTTTGGGAAAGCCCGGCCCGGCTCGGCCCGGCAAAAGCTCGGTCTTAGCCGGTCTTTTAAAAAGCCCGGTCTTTTAAAAAGTCCGGTCTTCGGCCCGGCCCGATTAAAAGCCCGGTTCGACGCGAAAAAGCCCGGGTAAAATTCGATTATTCTAGTATACTTACATAAATATTTATGTATTTACACTTGCTACAAATATAAAAATAATTTAAGTACATATATATTTACATATTCATTATTAATAATAAGATTATTTATATGCATATATTACGATACATGAACGAAAACAAATTATGTACACGTGTAATCAATTAATATATCATCAAATCAAAAAGTAAATCGATAAATGTAATATTTGTATCGACAAAATAGATTGTTTAACACATGTCTGCCGTTATTACATAAATAACATTCTTATGTAACATGAAATCTCGATCCGATGTGATCCCGGAAAAAGCCCGATCCGGCCCGGCCCGCTTCAGGCCCGGAAAAAAGCCCATCGCGGCCCGCTTCGAGGGCCTAAACGGACTCACATTTTTCACAAAAGCCCGGCCCGGTCCGGCCCGGTCAAAATCAAAGCCCGGGTCGAGCTTTGACCAAAAAGCCCGGGCTTTTCAAAGCCCGGCCCGATGGGCCATTTGTGCATCTCTAGGTAGGGGTGATCTAGCTAAGAGCATCTCCAACAAGGGGTTGCCAAGATAGTTGCAAATCTTGTCACATCATTTTATCAATTAATTTTTTATTTTATCATTCTTCCATATCAACTTTGGTAACATTTATTTGAAAACACTCCAATAGTTAGCAACCTCTAAATGTTGCCTATGTAGTCCCATATTCACATTCTAAAAACTCATAAACTATAAGAAGTATTGAAAATAAATATTTTTTGTAATTATATATGTGTTTTAACCATTTAGGGAAGTTGCCAAAAGTTGGCAACATTGGTTGGCAACCTTTGAGCAACTTACCAACTCCAATAGATAGGCAACCAAGAGTGTCATGCCACGTCAACGTTGACAACCCCTATTGGAGATGCTCTAAGCGCGAACAAGATCGCATATGGCTTTTACAGCTAAGGCCTAAGAATGATACTCCCTCCGTATCATTAAACATTTCCTGTTTGACTAAAAACACGGGTTTTAAAACAGTGAGGTAATGAATATTGTTTTTTAATAGAGTAGTGGGTATTGAATATTATTTTTAAGAAGTAGTGGGTATTGAATATTATTTTTAAAGAGTAGTGGGTGGAGTAGTGGATATTGAATATAATTTTTAAAGAATAGTGAGTGGAGTAGTGGATATTGAATATTGTTTTTAAAGAGTAGTGAGTGAAGTAGTGGTTATTAAATATTGTTTTTATGGAGTAGTGGATGAAGTAGTGGGTACTGAATATTGTTTTTAAGGAATAGTGGGTGTAGTAGTGGGTATTGAATACTCCCTCCGTCTCTTAAAACATTTCCTGTTTACTAAATTGGGACTATCAAAATACTCTTCCCCTTTCTATTTTAAGCCATAAACAATACTCCCTCCGTCTCACAATTCTTTTCTCCTTTAGTATGTCGGGACTGTTCATAACATGACACAAATTACTAATTTACATCTAATCTATAAGTCCAAATATAGTCATGAGTGATCTTGTTGGATTCGTATTTATGAGTACTTTAATACAGTGAAGTTTTTATATTTAAAACTAATACGAAATTAAAGATATTAACGATCAAAAGTGTGCGTTGGCAAACGTGATAAAGGTAAACAGGAAAAGTTTTAAGAGACAGAGGGAGTAATATTCAATACCCACTACTCCACCCACTACTCCTTAAAAACAATATTCAATACCCACTACTTCACCTACTACTCCTTAAAAACAATATTTAATATACACTACTCCACCCACTACTCCTTAAAAAATAATATTCAATACCCACTATCCACCCACTACTTTTTAAAAACTATATTCAATACTCACTACTCCACCCACTACTCCTTAAAAACAATATTCAATACCCACTACTTCTTAAAAACAATATTCAATACCCACTACTCCATAAAAAAACAATATTCATTAACAATTGTCTTAAAACCCATGTTTTTAGTCAAACGGGAAAAGAATAAAGAGACGGAGGGAGTATTGTTTTATATGCCTTAAAATAGAAAGGGGAAAAGTATTTTGAATGTTCCGAAATAGTAATTCATCTATGGAATAACGTATCCCTTTTGGGGAAGTGGTGGTGGCGTTGCTATAATGAACGAGGTCATCTATGGAATAACGTGATGGTACAACGATATGGCAATTCATTAAACCATAATCTAGGGTCACTGTCAAACAAAAATGATCTCTCACCGATAGTGAGCAGTTTTGTGAATCTATCTCAGGACCAAAAATTTTCACAACTGATTAGTGAAAATAGTTTCATCTGGAAAATACGAAATGGGGAAAAAGTCTACTTCTGGGAGGACAATTGGCACGCAGAGGGTCCTCTACAGAAGGTTTTCCCAAGGTTATACAGAATCTCAAAGTTAAAGTACTGCTCCATTAAAATGGTAAAACAAACTTGGCATTCAGGACAAGGAGATCATTCGTTATGGACCAGAACCTTGCTCATCAGGGAAACAAATGATGTTCATAGATTGGAAATGGTGTTAAGACAATTACATCTATCAACGGGTATTGATTATCTTCTTTGGACTCATGGTAAGCAAGGCTATTCCTCAAGAGAAGGATGTAACCAGATGCTATGCTTGCCGAATGACAGAATAGGAAGCTCCCAAAATTGGCAAAGACTGTGGTCCCTAAAAGTTCCACCTAAAATTAGTCTTTTTCTCTGGAAACTGGAATGGGGTATTCTACCCACAAAAAGTCTGCTTAGTAAAAGACTGGAAAATATCCAGAATGAGTGCACATGGTGCAACACAGGGGAAGAAACCATTGACCATCTATTCCGTGAATGTGAAATAGCATGTTGGGCTTGGCAATTTGTAGGTGATTGGTGGAGTTGTAAATCCTCGATCTCAAGAATTCGAAATTTCTCCATTCACAAGTTGTTAAATATTCACAACTCGGTAAGATTTAAGAAAATCTGGAGCATAGTTGTAGCAGCAACACTGTGGACCATTTGGCTTGCAAGAAACGAAGCAGCCTTTGAGAAAGGTAAAGTCAATAGAAAATCTATGGAAGAGTTGATTCTGGCAAGGATCAACAAGTGGGGAAAAGCCTCTAAGCAAATGGTTTTCGGAGATGATCCTTTATGGAGAGTGAACCCTCTAGGTGCAGTTAGTATACATTTATTCAAAGTGAAAAAAGAATTCTGGGATCATAAATTTGATTCATTTGATCTAGTGTGTACAGTAGATGGAGCATGGGATATTACTCCAAATGGTTCTATCAGAGGGGGCATGGGAGGAACTATCAAAGATAAATCTCAAACGGCAATCTACACTTTTTCTGGGCCTGCTAAGGCATCAAATAGCGTCGAAGCAGAAACAGAGGCAGTATTGCATGTATTAAGTATAATCTTAAAGAGGAGTATTGCAGCGGGGAGGGTAGTAATATGTACTGATTCTCTTGAGGCTATCAGTGTCATAACAAAAGGTCTGCAGGCTCATTTGTCTACCCAGATTTCTCCACAGGAAGTCCAAACTTTGTTAGGATCAAATATCTATCTGCATTTTGTACCAAGGGAGCTGAATGAAGATGCGGACTCTCTTGCCAAAAATGGGCTAAAAATAGGGACTATAGCCACCCACTGGAAAGCTGGGCTAGGAACATAACCTTCATTTCTACTGGATACAAGTATCGGGCCATGCAGATATACCGTTTGGGCTCTAAATTCCAGTGGATTTACTACATAACTTTCACAGGTTTTTAAAAGGGCATAATAACTCATCCACGTTCCTACTACTATCCCACTTTATCTTGTCCCCTATATCTCTCATTTCCAAGCGGCTTTCACTACACTGCCCACCTCGTTTATCCCCTTGCCTTCTTACCCCCTTTATCGTTATTCAGCAATAGTGTTAAATGCCCATACTTCAGCTCACAAGGAATATTCCATAAACAAAAACACGTTGTGCTTTTCAGATTTTGCAGGGCACACAGATACAAAAGGCTATAACATTCTACGCACTACAATAGCTACGCGGCTCCAACTATATATCAGTGTTTGCTTCTTGTTGCATATTTCATTACTAATCTTCTCTTTTCTCTGTAGTCCAAATGGAATATGCATGGACAGTTCCTCTCTTTGACTATGTCAAAATAAATGTGCACTGCACTCTCAGAGAAGTTCCTTTACCTAATGGAAACACCAATGGTGTTGGCGTTATAATAAGAGACTCATCTGGCTCCATGTTGTGGGGGGCTATGGGCCCAATGCAAGGCTACACAGAGACTCAAGCTATCTTCTGGGCCATGCAAGCTGGAACAATCAAGGCGCAGGATATGGGTTTCGAAAGAACTATTGTAGAAACTGACAATAGGGTGGTTTTCGATATCATTCGCATGCAAGAGGAGATCGAAGTGGATGATGACCTGCGTGAAGTTTTACTTCAGTTCAACACACATCATGCAAATCATTTCATAGAAGATGTAACAGACCGAAAGGTTTCGGTTATTCCTTTGAGCATGAATGGCACAGCTGAATATATGGCGAACTTTGGCATGAATTCCCTGTTCGAACTCTGTGAAGCCCCTACCTCTTTTGGTAACATTCGTCACTTTCTGGATAGGGATATGGGTAGAGCTTTCCCTTTTGTGATAGCTCCGTATCTAGGTCACGGTGATGTTATAGATGTCTCCCCCCCTCTATCGTTTGAGCATGAGGAGGATGATAATGAAGAAGTTTTAAGCCCAGTAGAGCTCGAAACAAAGCTGGAAAGCAGCATCCCTCATCCCAATATGAATCAACGTGCTCCGTCTGATGGTGCAGCGCACACAAACATTAACATCACTATCTCAGTCTTACTTTGCAGGGAAGGAAATGTTTTCGAAAATGTAACTGCCAAATCAAAAGGAAAGGAGAAAGTACTGGCCGAATATTCGTTCAATAAGGATGGCTTACTCAGTCCTGAAGCAATTAATCTCTTGGACAAAGGCAGCCTTATTCCACTATCAAAGATTTTTGCAAATGAGATAATCAACTTGGATTCTGAAGTTCTTGAAGGCTTATTAGCAAAAGATATCCTTGAGAGTGCCATTAATGGTAACCTCGAAATGCTGTTGCAGAAGGCAACAACATCGGTGAAAAGGGATGTTTCAAATCGGGGAAGGAAGGATCCATGAAAGCTTTAACCTCTGACATGGAAAACAAAGCACAAACAGTAATGATTCCAGACCAGCCTTCGATTCTGGGCTAATTATCAGGCAGCCTAAAGCTACTTGAGTCCTTGTGGTGTTATTTGTCTTTGTAGTTTTAAGTTTAGATATCCTTTTCTGTGTTTAGATTTCTAGTAAAGCTCATCTGTTGTTCTAGGTTTTAAAACTCCTCTGCTGTACTAGCATTTGCCCTATTTTAATGAATTCTGCTTAGCAAAAAAAAAAAGTTCTATGGAGACCAACATTTTTAGTGGAGATCGATGACCAACATCAATTAAAACATTGCAAAAACTTATTTATTGAAAATCAAGTTATATGAAAATCATTATATCATTTATTTCATTGAAAATCTTGAAGATCATATATGTTTTACATGCAAATTTCATTAAAAATCTTGAAAATCAAGTATGTTCCTGTAAAAAAAATATTGCAAAACGTAGTGTTCTCCAAAACATGTTCTGCTTGCAAATCATATATGATTTTTAATATTTTGATGAAATAATAATGTTAATTGAACATTTTTTGCAAATATATATTTGTTTTGTATTGTTTTGAATACATAATATATATTGTCTCCGCAGTCTCGTTGGTCTTCATAAAACTTAACTAGTAAGATACATATGTTAGGATTTCGAACTAATTTCGATTAAGATCTCATAAATTTCGGCATTATGTCAATATAGAGTTATACTACTATATAAAGGTCGAATACTTTGATTTTAAGAAATATTTTCTTCTTTTTTTAAAGCCCATTCATTAATAGAAAAACTTCAATTAATCGTATGAGGAATTCGGAATGATACGGCTAACATAATAAAAGAGGAACCCATCCGAAGCACTAACAAACGACCTAAACACAAAAAAGAAATATATGATGATTGAGAGTTGGCAATGGTACAAATCAATGTATCAATCAAGAGTTGAAAGTCCAATTTATAATGAGAATGTTCAACAACCTGTTGATTCAGATTCGATGGATCTAATGTGTTGCATACTTGCATAAAAGACAATTAACTTTATAAATTTCTTAATTTTTGGCTGGATTCACTTGGACATTCTTACGTGACCAGCAGTAAACCTCTGTTTTTCCTGTATTCTCTGTGGAGCAACTCCTAAAATTTAGAGTTAGCCGATAAACATATACTATAACAAATTCATACAAACGACTACAACTGAAAAAAAAAAATGAGCAAGAAAATATTCCTTCCATCCCTCTCATTTCTTTATATTTTTCTCTCTCAGTTCTTTACATAAACGGCCTGTTTGGGAACTGGCGCTTAAAGCCAAACGGGGCTTTAAGTTGTTCTGGACTTGTTTGGCTAAACAGCTTAAAGCCCGGCTTTAAGTTAAAAAATTGCTTTAAGTCATAAGTTCCATTTAGGTACTTTTGACTTATGACTTATGACTTATGGAGTTTTTTTTTTTTTTTTTTTCTTTTTTTCATGATTCTTGTAAAGTTCAAATATTATGAATTTAAAATTTTTTTAAGTCAAATTTCACTTTAATTCAAAATTATTAAATCCCCATTTAACTTTAAGTAAAATTACCCAAACACTTTCATTCAACTTAAAGTAAACAACTTCACTTTCTCCTTTAAGTTAAAAACACCTCCATTAAGTCAAAAGTAACTTATTTTAAGCAATCCCAAACACCCTCAAAATTTATTCAAATTAATAAAATTTTATAATATAAAAAGTAACTACACTTATTACTTTCCCCCACTAAACTCATTTTATTACATAAAATATTGATTGATATCACCACTTTACTCACTTTTCTTACTTTTCTCCACTACTTTACACTTTTTCTTAACCATCGTGCCAAACTCATATACTCCCTCCGTCCCACTAATTTTGTCACTTTGATCAAATTTTGGTCAATTTGACCAATTTTGTAATGAGAATTACTTACATTATATGACAATTATATATTTTTTTTTAAAATTATTATCACAAAGTACACTTATCATATTACAATATTCAACTTTTAAATTTATGAAAGTATAAATAATTAAATTATTATTTAAGGTCAAAGTTTTATCAATTTGACCAAGAAAGTCAAATGAGGACAAAATAAGTGGGACGGAGGGAGTATATGTAAAAAAATGAGAGGGGCGGATGGAGTAAAGAATAAATTCAAAAAAATAATTTGAACTTAAAATAAGAATATTAAATATATTTATAACAATAAGAACACAAAATTAATAAGCGTTCATAAAAGCTGAAAATAGCATTTTAATTTTTAAAATTTAATATTATAAAAAATGTACACAAAAAAAATTACTAATAATTAGCTTTAAAGTGATATCAGAGCATTTTCAATGATATTGGTTTGAATGGTTGATTAAAATAATGTAAAATATTAATTATGTATGTTGAGTATTGAACACGGTAAAAGAATACAGAGGGGGGGGGGAGAATAGATTCTTGAACTTTTCTTGGATTGAGTCTGTGTAGCAGATAAGTGCCTGTGTGTGCAGAAATTAAGGTGCGGATAAATAAACAACACAAGACACAATATCACTTTAATCTAATGTATATTAGATAAAGGTTGCTACAATCTGTGAATACAAATGGTAGTATTCTCAGCTTCGTTTTTCTCAGAGAGATATAGCTTACAGTGTATGAAAAACTTGACTCTCAAAAGTTACTAAGTTATGAAGTGAGGCTGTGTCCTTATAGAACATGGATACAGCCTGCTTACTACAAATAAGGTAGCTAAAACACATTACTTTCTAGTCTGTCTATCCTTTTTGAGTAAGTGTCCAAACGGTTACAGATTTGACTTTGCAAAGCCTGTTTGGATCCACTTCTTTAGCTCCTTGTCTCTTCTATATCTCTCCAAGCTTCCTTGTAGGCTTTCCAGAGCACGTTACAGGTTGTGGTCCATAAAGTGCATTGGCTTGTTGCAGGTTTCTGACTTGTACAATTTCTTCAGTATTTTGTCTCCAAGAATGTATTCGAGAAGTGACTAAGTAAGTGATTCGAGAACTAGAATTGACTTGATCGATAACTCTGAGTTCTCGAATACTGTTATAGTGACATATCGAACCACTTCTCGAATAGCTCTTTTCCGTCAGGATTCCTTGAGTTGTCGAATAGAGCATTTGACTTATCGAATCCTCGAGTTGTCGAATAGCTTTCTGAGTCTTTGAGATATCGAATGGAACTTTGACTTGTTGACTCTTTGAGAACTCGAATACCATCTTGACTTGTTGACTTCTTGAGTTCTCGAATAGAGTAGTAGACATATCGAATCCCTGAGATATCGAATGAGATATCGAACAGTGTATTCAGAGATATCGAATAGTGTCTTGAGATATCGAATCTCTGACTTCTCGAATGCTGGACTTCTCGAATAGACAAATATACTTCTCGAATTGGTACTTAGGCAAATTCTTCATTTCTTCAAATCCCAACTGTGATTATTTGGCAGTCTTTAACTCCTTGCTTGAGGCATGAACCATGGAACTTCTTTCAAGCATTATTCTAGACTCTATTTGTACAGTTACACAACTAGGATTTGATGCCTATTACAAGTACAATACAAACAGAAACTCTACAACTAGAGGTTCCCTCAGTTAAGAGGTCATGTAAGTAATGCAAAGCATTACAAACAATTAGGCTTGTTATTAGATGTATACAGGCATGCCTCTGTAACTAACAATCTCCCCCAAATTGTGAGTGAGACCCTTAGTCACAATTTCATGTCTGATAACAAGCCTAACATACATTAAAGATAAAACTTTTAAAAGTATAGGTATGTGATTTGATTGAACACATAAATGAAATTACAAGATAAATACTTCTTACAGTATGATGAGGTACTAGCCGTTTTCTTTTGATTGCATCTCCATTGCCTTGGCTTGTAAATCATCATATGCTTTCTGTTTCCTTTCTTTCTCCTTTCTTGCAATCTCATCTACTGCTCTCATGATTTCTGTCATAGCATCCAATTCTTCAATCATAATAGAGTTTTTGAAATCTTCAAGCACTGGCTTCAGAATGTTGGCAGGATAGTGACTGAGTAGGTTCATTCTTATATTGACATTGTCTCCATTTCTCCTCCTATACTTCACCACATAGGGATCAAACTGAACTCTACACAATCCCTTTGCCCTTAGCTTTTCTGCTTCAATCTCCAGTCTATCAATTTCTTTCTCCCTTTCTAACCATTTCTCATAGCAGCCCTTCCTTATCTTCTCAGCATATTCTTTCTTCATTTTCACAAAGTCAATCAATTCCAGCTTCCATACTTTCTCCACCTTGTCCTTAGAATCCAGCAATGCAATGATTCTTTCTATCTCATACAATTTACCCCAATGTTGACAACCCCCTTGTTTGAATTTCATTTCTTTCCCATCAGTGTACTTGATTACAAGGTGGTCATCCACAATTGCAGCATAGCATATCTTTTGAGCTCTTAGAAATAGCAGTTGCTCTTCATCAAAGTCTTCATCAAGTGGCTGGAGCTTTAATCCTGGAATGATTGTTAGGGCTCTAGATTTGGATAGCTTCACTCTCCTTGCAGCATGTTTAAATTTTATCCTCTTGACATGGTTGCTTGGCAGAAATCTTTGACCTTGGTTGGTAGACCATAGTAGTATTCCATTAGCAGATTGCTTTCTGAAACATACACATGGTTTCTTGACTTGAATCTTCTTCTTTTCTTGAGATGGTAAGACAGTTGCAGAAGCCATAGATGTAGATTTTGCTAGGTCACTACTAACAGTATTCACCCTAGACTTAGAGTCTTGTGTTGTGGTGAGATTACTGCTAGCATTGCCTAAGGCTTGCTGTCTTCCACTCTTTCTCACATATGTTTTACCCTGGTCATCATCATTCTTTTCATCCTTGTCCCCCTTTTTCTTCTTATCTTCATCACCCTTATCTCTCCTGTGATGTCTTCTCCTCCCATCACCTTTGTCTTCAGAATCATCATCCTTATTTCTCCTAGGTTGAGCCATCTCTGGAATTTCACCAGTTGCAATATAGGTTCTGAGGATATGCAGTGCCTCAATTTCTTCAGCATTTCTGGCTCCAACCTTCTTCTGTAATTGATCAATGATAGCAATGATCAGTCTGTGATTTCTGAAGGTGAGATCATGAGGAATGACCAATTGCTTGATATCTTCAATTCTGGTACCAGACTGATAAATAATTGTCCATGGCTTCTTGATCACTTCTGGTAGCCTTGTAGGTTGACCATTCCTCAAATCATCAAACAGACTCTTGCTGTTCTCATTTTTCTTCTCAATGATCTCAAGTATGGCATCTATCTCTGAGTGCTTTAGGTCTTGTAGAGTCTGGTATGTTAGATGCCATATCTTTAGTTTGGAAACCATCACTATCTCCTTGACCCATATATTGTTGACTTTCTTGGGGATGACAGTGATGTAGTCTATCTGCTTCTTCACCTCCCTCAGATAAAACTGAGTGTCACCAACCTGTTCCCTTATGGCTTTTAGAAACTCCAAGAAGGCTTTATCATGATAGTCATTGGAGTTAGCAACTTCTTGTAGCTTGGCCTCAGTAACAACTTTGACTTCTACAGGCTTGGCACTCTCAGATATAGAGATTGGAGGTTTGTCAGATGGCATACTCCCTGCAACCACTGTGGTAGTTATGGATTGCTTTTGTCCTCCAGGAGTAGTGATGTGCACAGTTGGTAAGGTGACAACTGGCAAGATAGATGGAGGCTCATCTACTTTGGCTTTTCCCTTGCCAGGCACATTTGCTAGAGACTTAGAAGCCCTTTGTTGACCACCCTCTTTGATTATTATGCCTTTCTCTCCCTTTGTCTCCCCCTTTGAATTTGAGTTCCTAGCCTTCTTCTCCCCCTTAGGCTTGTTGTCAGGCACAGAGGCTGTAGAAATGTCCTTTGGGAGTGAAGATTCATCAGGTAGAGGGAGACCCATATGCTTCATCATTGCAGCTAACATGGATTGTTGATGCAGAAGGACATCAGCTGTGGTGGATGCTTGAGTGTCCAACTGATCATTCAGCAATGCAACCTTTTCTGTGAGATGAGCATTGGTCTTGGTGAGAGTAGCTACCTCCTGCTCAAGAGTGTTGACCTTAGTGAATAACTCAGTGGCCTTGAAGCCAGATAAAGATTGATCCTGCAGCCTCTTCACTTCATATTTAGACAATTCATGCACAGGGACATCAGTCACTAGTCTATCTCCATAAAGATTTTTGAACATTATCCTCAGCATGGCATTGGCATCTGTAGTCTGGTCAGATAGATTCTGAAATTGATGCCCCAGACCTGTGACAGCATCTTTTAGCACAGCCAGCCCATTGTCCACCTGAGTGCAGGTAGAGTTGCAGTGTTTGATGTCCTTGAACACACTGTCCAATTGGGGAAATTTAGCATCAAAGGCCCTCTTGACTTCTGCTACTGAAGTGGCTGTCTTATCACACACCCTGTTGACTTCAGTTTTGACTCCCTTGCCAAGATAGTGTGCAGCCTTGAGGAAACCCTTGTAGGAGTCATTTACAGCTTCATACACTTCACCAGGTGACAGGGATTTTGCATTGGAGCCCAGTGAAGTGATGTATTCCTCCCTGAGATACTGAAGTGCTTCATCGAGAGTAATATCATATTTTCCTTGCAACCAGGCATCTATGTTGCCATCTCTCTCAGCATCATCAATGATCTTTGACTTCTGCACTTCCACATCATCCCTATGGCATAACAAAATAGCCTCATAGTCTGGATTGGGCATGTCTGCAGTGAGAAGGTGCTGAGCAATCTTTGTGAACTCAGGAATCTGATCCACAATTAAGCTTTGAAGTGCTTCAACCGTCAATTGTTGTGGAACAGACCCTGATCCTGAAGCACTGTCATGTTGCACAGGCTTCAGCCATGTTGACATGAAGTCAGAGCTAGAGCTAGGCAAGCTAGTCTCCTCAGTTACAGATGCAACTTCTGTAACCGGATGGATTGACTCTACTACTGGTGTCACCACAGAAGTGGGATGAATTACACCAGCAGTTGACACAGGCACAGAGTCTCTAGTAAAAACTAGGGGAACCTCTGTGTTTGTGATGGTGTCATTAGGATATGCCTCAGCATGCATTCCCTCACCATCTAAATGTGGGTTCTGAGTGGTGAACAAAGTGTCATGCACTAAGTCACTTGAAATTATTGGCTCATCAAGTGAAAAGGATTCTTGATGATCAATACCTTGCATCTCAGTTGTCTGAGTTGCAGGTTTCAAAGAAATTTCAGAGTTAGATTCTGGATGAGAAGTGTGTTTTAGAGTAGATTTTGGCAACTCCCCCTGAGAGATAGAGGAAGTTTCAAAAGTGATGTGCTCTCCACTCAGTGTTGTGCCAGCCTTATCACTCCCATGTGCTGACTCTATACAAGAGGGTGCATTGGGGAGAATGCTTGATTCTATAGGTGCACCCTGTTGAGAGGATACACCTAGTGAGCTGTGTGCCCCTGATTTTACAACTTCAGCCATTTGTGTGACTGAAGAGGTGGTCTTAGTTTTCTTCTTCTTTGTTCTGTGTAAGGGTAACTCAGATTCCTCACTTCCTAGACCTAATTCAACAGCTAATGCTGCTTCAGACAAGATATTTAAAGGTGCAGACATTACTTCCTTTCTCTTCTTTTTACTAACATCACCCTTTTGAGAGGATGATGCAGTTGGCTCAGTAAGAGGTAGAGTGTTTGGTTGAGAGGGTTGGTTAGCAGGCCCTGGGTTAGCATTTTGTTCTACTTGCTTGGGCTGTGCTAACTTAGATTTTGCATCAAATGTTGGCATGTTGTGGGGGTAAGTCCTAAACAAACTCTCCATATGGGGAGTTATGTTCAGTCTTACATCCACATCATTCCTAGTTTCCAAGTTACCAAAAATGAGTTTGGTCATGGACTTAGGATAGCCTATTTTATTTTTATCAATCCCAGGCAATTCAATCAATGAAGCATTTTTATAATTAAGTACAGATTGAATGAAGCGAGGGAAGAAAATATCAGTACCTCTCTTGGTTGTGTTCTTACCAAGTCTCCCATATAATTCTTGAAGTATGATTTGGCCAACATCTATCTTCTTTCCATAGGCCAAAGCATATCCAATTTGCTGCACAGGTGCACTGATTTGATCAAAGCTTGATTTCCTGGCAGTGAAGACTTGGAGAAGAGTTGCAAACACATAGCTCCACTCCTTTCTCAGATTCTTTCTGTTTAGCTTTCCAAGGTTAATCCCATCTGAGTAGTTTATGAACTCAAAGAATTCCTCCAACTCTGCGTTAGTGGCCATTCTGTCAAATGACTCTTGTTGTAGTCCTAGTGCTTGGTTCATGTCTGCAGTAGTGATAGTGATTTCCTTATCTTGAACCTTGCAGTAGATGACATAGGAAGTGATTGCGTTTTCCAGGGCTACAACCTCCACAATAGCAGTACTCCAGAATTGTTCCAGAATATCGAGATACAGAGTTGGGTTGGCAGAGAGTGCATCCTTGATATATGACTCAGCCATCCATTTCACAAAGCACTTGAAATTTGCATTGGGTGCTTCAACATCACTGGTGAGAGCGATGAAGTTGGTGTTGAACTTTACTGTTGCCATTTGTGTAGAAGAGAGAAAAGAAATTGAAGGTTGAAGAAGAAATTTGGCTTTTCGTAGCTAGGGTTTCAGGGGTTTAGAGAGTGTAGATGCTTGAGAAATCGAATGAAATGAATCGAATAGATGTGAGATTGTATAAGTATGAAGTACTTGAATTGTCGATTAGCAGACTGTTTTGTATCGACAAGTCAGGCATTCGAGAAGTAGAAAACAACTATTCGAGAAGTCAAGAATGGCTTAATCGATAACTCAAGCAGATAGAAACTCACAGCTGGCAGTTATCTAACTTAGAAATAATTCTAAATTAAATAAAATGTGTTTTTATGAGTGAATTAAATTTTTAGATAAAAATCCAAAATCGGTTAAAATTCAGCGAGAATTCAGCCTTTTCAAATGATTCGAGAACTCAAATATAGTGTTCGAGAACTCAATCATTCGAGAACTCAGTTACTATATTCGAGAAGTCTAGAATTCCTCTATTCGATATCTCAGAAAGACTCTATTCGAGAACTCAAGAGTACTCTAATGAGACTTATTAGAGATGTCGAATAGTGAATCATTCGAGAAGTCTGACTTATCGAACTATACCCATCACTCATAAAAATTTGATTTTCACTATCTTGTAAAAATTTACCAGACATATTCATTGAAAAATATCCTAGCAAATCAAATAGTGATTTTCTCAAAATTTCATAGAAATTTTAAGTTAATAAAAATATGATTTTCAACATATGCAACAGATTTGAAATATTTATAAATCATATTTCAGCCAACACTTACTTCAAAAATATTGAGGATTTAGATAAAGTAAGTGTTTACTGCTGCAACAATCTAGATGATGTATTCACTTAGCCAGAATCTGAAAAATTCAGCATTCCAATCTCACTTACCAACCTTGTGAAGGTGGCTTCATCTAATGGCTTAGTGAATATATCAGCTAGTTGTTTATCTGTAGAGACATAATGCAACTCAATGGTTCCATTAGTTGCATGTTCTCTTATGAAATGATATCTGATGTCAATGTGCTTTGTTCTAGAATGATTGACAGGATTGGCAACTATAGAGATTGCACTTGTGTTGTCACACATGATTGGAATTCTTTCCAACACAAGTCCATAATCTCTAAGTTGATTTCTAATCCAAAGCACTTGAGCACAGCAACTTCCAGCAGCTATGTATTCAGCCTCAGCTGTAGAAGTTGACACAGATTGTTGCTTCTTGCTATACCAAGAAACTAACCTTTGTCCAAGAAACTGGCAGCTTCCTGAGGTGCTTTTCCTATCCACTCTGCATCCAGCATAATCAGCATCAGAGTAGCCAACCAGATTGAACCCTGTGTCCTTAGGGTACCATAATCCCAAGTTAGGAGTGCCCTTCAGATATCTAAAGATCCTTTTTATTGCAATCAAATGTGATTCCTTTGGATTTGATTGAAACCTTGCACACAAGCATGTAGCAAACATGATGTCTGGCCTACTTGCAGTGAGGTAGAGTAGAGAACCAACCATGCCTCTGTAGACTGAGATATCTACTCTCTTGCCTTTAGCATCTTCATCCAATTTAGTGGCAGTGGCCATGGGTGTCTTGGCAGGTGAACAATCTTCCAAGTCAAACTTCTTCAATAAATCCTTGATGTACTTGGTTTGACTGATAAAGATACCATCCTTCCTTTGACTGACTTGCAACCCTAGAAAGAATGTCAACTCTCCCATCATACTCATCTCATATCTGCTCTGCATGAGTTTAGAGAATTTCTCACACAGTTTCTCATTTGTAGAACCAAAAATGATATCATCCACATAGATTTGAACTAGGATCATATCATCACCATGCTTCTTGTAAAACAGTGTCTTGTCCAATGTGCCTCGAGTGAATTGATTTTCAAGAAGAAATTGTGATAGAGTATCATACCATGCTCTTGGAGCTTGCTTAAGTCCATACAGTGCCTTAAGCAATCTGTAGACAAATTCTGGGAAATGTGGATCCTCAAAGCCAGGTGGTTGTTGCACATAAACCTCTTCTTCCAACTCTCCATTTAGAAATGCACTCTTGACATCCATTTGATAAACTTTAAAGTTTGAATGAGCAGCAAATGCCAAGAATATTCTAATGGCTTCCAATCTAGTAACAGGGGCAAATGTCTCATCATAATCAATGCCTTCCTGTTGAGAGTATCCTTTTGCAACCAGCCTTGCTTTGTTTCTTATTATTACACCATCTTCATCCATCTTATTCTTCAGAACCCATTTTGTTCCAACAATGGTTCTATTCTTTGGTGCAGGCACAAGTTCCCATACTTTGTTCCTTTCAAATTGATTCAGCTCCTCTTGCATGGCAATAATCCAATCTGGATCCAACAATGCATCATCAAGTTTCTTAGGCTCAACTTGTGATAGAAAACATCCATAGAGGCACTCATTTTGAGTTGCTCTCCTAGTCCTTACTCCTGCATTAGGATCTCCAATGATTTGCTCTGCAGTGTGTGATCTATCCCATTTCCTTGAGTGTTCAACCTGATTTCTCATCCTTGATGTTGCTTCATCATCCTCATCATGATCATCCTCATTTCCTCCCCCTGTGAAGTTGCCATTACTCACAGGTGTGTCTTGGATGCTTGTTTCTTCACTATTGATTGGCACAAATTCTTCTCTTGTATCATTATTCACTTGAGTTTGTTGAACTTGAGTTTCAACTCCAGTTTCAGTCTCTTCATCAGAATCATCTAGATTATCAAACTTCAATGGATCTTTGTCTTCATCATTGGCTTCTTCTAGTCCAGGTAGTTTGCTGTCATCAAATGTTACATCTGTGCTTTCCATAACTTTCTTTTGACTAATGACATAAACCTTGTATGCAATTCTTTCCATAGAATAGCCAAGAAAAATTCCTTCAAATGCTTTTGCATCAAAATTTCCAACATATTCAGAATTGTCCTTAAGTACAAAGCATTTGCTTCCAAAAGTATGAATATACTTCAGTGTAGGCTTCTTTCCAGTCATCAAGTTGTAAGGAGTCTTTCCAGTGTTTTTGTTGATGAGGGTTCTGTTCTGAATATAGCATGCAGTGCTCACAGCCTCAGCCCAAAAACATGTGGGCATTTTTGCATCAAGTAACATTGTTCTAGCAGCCTCAATTAGAGTTCTATTCTTTCTCTCAACAACTCCATTTTGTTGTGGAGTCCTTGGAGCTGAGAATTGCTGAGAAATGCCATTCTCTTTGCAGAATGCTTCAAGTGTGGCATTTCTGAACTCTGTTCCATTATCACTCCTCAATGCAATCACACTTGCATCGTTTGCCTTTGCTTCCTTGTCAACTTTCTTTATATGCTCAATGATTACTCGTGGAGCCTCATCTTTTGATGCCAGAAATTCTACCCATGTATACCTTGAAAAATCATCAACCATTACCAGGGCATACTTCTTTCTTCCAAGTGACATTATGTTAACAGGCCCAAACAAATCCATATGGATAAGTTGTAGTAGCTTGGTTACAGATGTCACTGTCTTTGACTTGTGGCTTGATCTCTTCATTTTTCCTTTCTGACAAGCCTCACACACTCCTTCTTGGCAGAATTCAAGTGTGGGCATGCCTCTCACTAACTCTCTTTTGACTAGAGAATTAATGGCCTTAAAGTTCAGGTGTGATAGTTTCTTGTGCCACAGCCAACAATCTTCATTTGATGCTTTTGAGTAAAAGCAACAAATTTTGTCCTTGTTTGCAGAGTCCATATTGGCTACAAACAGGCTTCCCTTCCTTACTCCAGATAGAGCAAAATCACCAGTCTTCTTGTGGGTGATCAAACATTCATCTTTGTCAAAATTCACTCTGAATCCTCTATCAGTAAACTGACCAACACTTAACAGATTATGCTTGAGCCCCTTGACTAGTGCTACATCTTCAATGATGACATTACCAACTTTCAGCTTGCCATATCCCAATGTGTTACCCATGCTGTCATCTCCAAAAGCAACCATTGGGCCAGCCTTTTCCTCATACTGTGATAGCAGGGCCATATCACCAGTCATATGATTTGAGCATCCACTGTCCAAAATCCACATGACCTTCTTCTCACTTTCTTTGCCCTGCAAACACCAAGGTATTACTTTTCCTTTGGTACCCAAACAAGTTTGGGTCCATGTGACTTAGAGACAGTTTTATCATAAACAACATGCTTGTTAACTTTCTTAGTGTCAGTCTTCTTGTCACTGTTGGAAGTCTTAGAACCTGAGGTTTCAGACTTAGGTGACAAAGGTACCTTCCTAGCTTTAGGAGGACTTGAAGACTTTGACCTTGTGTAGTGTGTGTGAGAATTGTGACTGATACAACCATCAATGAACTGTCTTCTTAAATTAAAACAACTAGTCATAACATTCATATTGCATGGCATACAGTCAAATTTATCACAGAAGGGTGCATCTCTATGTCTTAGAGGCACAGAACAATCATAGAAAGGTTTAGACACACTACCAACAGGTTTCTTGCATGCATGAGTTAGATGGTTGGTACTGAAACAGTTCTGACAAGTTTTCCTAGGGGCATTAGGCATATAAGCATAGTTGTTATCCTTGTTAATCCCTAACTTGCCATTTCTGTTCTGTTTCTTTTTAGTCACTTCCTTTTCTGATTCACTCTTCCCAGCTGATACAAACTTAACAAACTTCTTAGGTCTTGGCCTATCAACTACTGGCTTCTTGGTCTTTGACTTGGCACTCTCACCCTTAGAGGATGCTTGCTGTTCACCAGATTGTGCCTCATCCTCATCATTCAACATTTGCTTGATGAGTAAGGCATCCTCATCAATTTCAAATGTTGATTCCTTAAAAATTGGATTTACAGTTTTTCTCAAAATTTGAGGCACTTTCCCATGAACAGCTGTGTCCTCTTCGATGATAGCATAGCCTTTCCTTTGTTTGAGAGAGTCATAGTCAAGTCCAATAGCTGCTTTAGGTTTAGCTTCAATTTTCTCACAGTAGGATTGCACTAAACCAGATGATTTCTTGAAAGTTTTAAGTTTGAATTCATTCTCAGCTAATTCATCCCTAAGAGCCTTCTCTACTTGACTAGCACATAGAACCTTGTTCTCCAGATATTCAACTTCTTTCTTAAGGTTTTCTACTTGCATAGCAGTTAGCTCAAGTTCCTCATTCTTTTTGGTTAATACTTCATTTCTAGTAGACAGTTTAGCAATCTCCTCATTAGCAGCAGTCATACTAGTATGAATATTAAACATTTCAACAGATAATTGTTCAATCATGGATTTGTATTCAGAAACAGACATGTCTATAGTAGTGAGAGATGGTACCTGAGAATCAGATGAAGATGAGTCATCCTTGGAGTTGGCCATCAAGGCATAATTGCAGAATTCTTGTTCCTCTTCATCACTCTCAGAATCATCCCAACACTTCCCTTCAGCTATGTAGGCCTTACCATGTGTCTGCTTTTTCAGAAGGGCCTCATACTTAGCTTCTAGCTCAAGATAATCTCTATCCTTCTTTTTAGGCTTCTTGCATTCACTGGCAAAATGCCCTAGGTCATTGCATCTATAACACCTTACAGATGACCTATCCACATAACCGGTTTTGAACTTATTTCTGTTTGGTTTCACAGGTGCCTTGTTCTTGTTGGCTGAATGGTTTTGAGTTTTGGGTTTGAAGGGTTGATTTCTTTTAAATCTGATGTTTGGAAATTTTCTGGCCATGAAAGCATATGAAGTATTTTCCATCCCATCAAGTTCTTCCAGAGTGTAAAACTCCTCTTCTTCTTCCTCCTTTTCCTCAACAGGTTCACTCACCCCAGCTTCAGTTTCTTCATCATCTGCCACCTCCTCTATCCTTAGTTGGCTTGTAGATGCTTCTAGGTCCAAGATGGATTTGTTGACAATCAAGGCACATGATGTGTTTATCATCCTACCTTGGTTTGCTTGGATAGCCCTCTTCTGAAGCAACTCAAGTTCATGAGTCTTTAGGACTCCATAGAGTACATCATAGGTGACTTTGTTCAAATCTCTCTCTCTTAGGGAAATGACTCTTTGCTCCAGATGATTTGGTGAAGACAACAGAAATTTCATATTCAACTCCTTGGTGCTGTAAACCTTTCCATTCATCTGCAACTCAGTAACTAGCTTGTGAAACCTTTCAAACATCTCAGTGATGCTTTCCTTGGGCTGTGCCATGAAAGCTTCATACTGTGTGACCAATATCTGTTTCCTATTTTCTTTAACCTCATCAGTCCCTTCACACAGCACCTCAATGTGATCCCACATCTCTTTAGCAGACGTGCATGATGCAATGTTTGCAAACATTGACATATCCATGGAATCAATGATGAGCAACATGAGGTGGCTGTCAAGAGCAACCTTCTCCCTTTCTGACTCTGTCCACTTTGATGGATCCTTGGCCTCATAAGCTCTAGGGATTGTTATGGTTCCAACAGTCTTCTCTGGTATCTCTTGTTGTGGAACAAAAGGACCATTCTTGAGAATCTCAGGATACAAGGGATGAGAGGCTTTGATGAACAACATCATCTTTATCTTCCAGAGGTTGAAGTTTTCTTTATCAAACTTAGGGACCTTCACCGTTCCTGTAGTCTTTGGTGTATTCGAACTCATGATCGTTTCTCTGTTTTTGAATAAACAGCCCGCTCTGATACCACTTGTTGAGTATTGAACACAGTAAAAGAATACAGAGGGGGGGGTGAATGGATTCTTGAACTTTTCTTGGATTGAGTCTGTGTAGCAGATAAGTGCCTGTGTGTGCAGAAATTAAGGTGCGGATAAATAAACAACACAAGACACAATATCACTTTAATCTAATGTATATTAGATAAAGGTTGCTACAATCTGTGAATACAAATGGTAGTATTCTCAGCTTCGTTTTTCTCAGAGAGATATAGCTTACAGTGTATGAAAAACTTGACTCTCAAAAGTTACTAAGTTATGAAGTGAGGCTGTGTCCTTATAGAACATGGATACAGCCTGCTTACTACAAATAAGGTAGCTAAAACACATTACTTTCTAGTCTGTCTATCCTTTTTGAGTAAGTGTCCAAACGGTTACAGATTTGACTTTGCAAAGCCTGTTTGGATCCACTTCTTTAGCTCCTTGTCTCTTCTATATCTCTCCAAGCTTCCTTGTAGGCTTTCCAGAGCACGTTACAGGTTGTGGTCCATAAAGTACATTGGCTTGTTGCAGGTTTCTGACTTGTACAATTTCTTCAGTATTTTGTCTCCAAGAATGTATTCGAGAAGTGACTAAGTAAGTGATTCGAGAACTAGAATTGACTTGATCGATAACTCTGAGTTCTCGAATACTGTTATAGTGACATATCGAACCACTTCTCGAATAGCTCTTTTCCGTCAGGATTCCTTGAGTTGTCGAATAGAGCATTTGACTTATCGAATCCTCGAGTTGTCGAATAGCTTTCTGAGTCTTTGAGATATCGAATGGAACTTTGACTTGTTGACTCTTTGAGAACTCGAATACCATCTTGACTTGTTGACTTCTTGAGTTCTCGAATAGAGTAGTAGACATATCGAATCCCTGAGATATCGAATGAGATATCGAACAGTGTATTCAGAGATATCGAATAGTGTCTTGAGATATCGAATCTCTGACTTCTCGAATGCTGGACTTTTCGAATAGACAAATATACTTCTCGAATTGGTACTTAGGCAAATTCTTCATTTCTTCAAATCCCAACTGTGATTATTTGGCAGTCTTTAACTCCTTGCTTGAGGCATGAACCATGGAACTTCTTTCAAGCATTATTCTAGACTCTATTTGTACAGTTACACAACTAGGATTTGATGCCTATTACAAGTACAATACAAACAGAAACTCTACAACTAGAGGTTCCCTCAGTTAAGAGGTCATGTAAGTAATGCAAAGCATTACAAACAATTAGGCTTGTTATTAGATGTATACAGGCATGCCTCTGTAACTAACAATGTATAATTTGCTAAACCTGAACATCTCCAACCCTCATTTTCTAGTAGCTATAAATTTGATGTGGCTGAAAATTTTACATAATATGAAGGAATCTTCTCCTCCAACAATAGCAACCTGTTATACAAAATCTTAGAAATCCAGATACATATCCTTTATATTTAGCAATTCTTTATCAATTTTACGTATCTTTTATTTTTGTGCCACATCATCTCTCACTTAACTCTATATAACCCTGTTAGATAAACATAGTTGGAATATGCAACAGTTAATATCAGATTTTACGGTTTATGTATTTGAGACTTATAAATAATAATAAAATACTATTTTTGAAATATAGCTAACCATTAGAGAAAATGCCCAAAATGTCTAGATTTGGGAACTTAAGGCTTGAAATGCTGATTTCCGAAAGCGCGACCCAAAATGCCGACGGGTCACGCATCTTGCATGCGTGACCTGTGATACGCATTCCTGGAATGCGTATCACAGGTCACGCATATGCAAGATGCGTGATGACGTCAGATGACGTCATCACAGAAACAGCTCCAGAGCTCCGGCGACCAAATAATCGCCCAAAAATCGCCTCTATTCGTTCTACCTCCTTCGGCCACCTCCACAAAAACCGAGGACATCAAAACGATGCCCACAGCTCCCTCTTCATTTTTTCATACTAGATTGTTGATATTTGGCCCCGCAGGGGCGTATAGGAGGAAATCGGAAAATCGAGCTCGTTTTGGGGCTTTTATTTCCGGCGAACCAAATTGAAAACTACTTGTACAGGCATGTAGAGGGTGATGAGACGATCGTTTTGGTATATCGTATGCTAGTGCAAGAGTCCTGGTAAGTGGTGAATGAGTGTTCCAAACTTTTGGCCGAAAAAACGATGCCGGACGTGAGCTAGAGAAGATGAACAGTAACTGACGATACGCATGTTGAACATGCGCATCCCTAGCTGGCCAAAATTCTGCAGAATTGATTTTGTGAAGGACACACATGTGTCAAAGGAGTGTCCGGATACTCCTTTCCCACATGCGTGTCCCGTGGGTATTTAGGGCCATCCATTCAGAATATGGGTATTTCGGGCCAAATGTTTTGGAAGGTGGGTATTTAGGACCATCACCGTAACCATTAGTCCATTATAATAAATTAATTGTAGTACAATCCCTTACAAGTGGAGTAAATTTTACATAACTATTAATTTATACTAATACTTTAGATAACCATTTTAGCTATTCTTGTTGGAAATGTGTCAAGATATTGTGCTCCAATGAAGTTTGCTATAATAATTGACCATTTTTTAAAAATTGTATGTTATTAATATTTTTAAGTTATTAAAAATAAAATGTATTATTTTAATATGACAACAAATATTATAAAATTTTATTAGAGGTCCCTAAAAGTTCTACAAATATAACCAATAACCTGGCGATTCATGCTGTCGGTCTTATCAATATATAATTTCTAGAAGTTCTTAATGAACACCAATTTTTTTTCCGATAATAAGTACTCCGTATAATTCAAGAATTGCAAATGTGGTTTGAAGTAAGTCTTCGGAGGTGCGATTGCCAGGTCAAGGCCTGGTGTCGGGAAATAAAATTTTTTAACTTATCGCTGGATATATATGGTTGTAGTGTAACAACGATATGAGAAGCCTTGTGTATATGACTCTGCTCTGACTCAGCATAAGCGGCTATCAAGTATCAACCAATCTCATCCATTACTCCCTCTGTCTCTAAAAACTTTTCTCATTTCCCTTGGACACGTTTGCCAACACACACTTTTAATCGTTAATATCTTTAATTTTATATTAGTTTTAAATATAAAAACTTCACTGTATTAAAGTACTCATAAATACGAATCCAACAAGATCATTCATGATTATATTTGGTCTTATAGATTAGACATAAATTAGTAATTTGTCTCATGTTATGAACAGTCTCGACATATCAAACGAGAGAAGCATATTGAGACGGAGGGAGTATTTATTATCGAAACAAGTTGCTGTTTCAGGATCTTTTTAATTGTTACTCCCTCCGTTTCAATATACTTTTCTCGTTTGATATGTCGGAACTGTTCATAATATGAAACAAATTACTAATTTACATCTAATATATAAGACCAAATATAATCATTAGTGATCTTGTTATATTTGTATTTATGAGTACTTTAATACAGTGAAGTTTTTATATTTAAAACTAATATAAAATTAAAGATATTAACGATTAAAAATGTGCGTTGGCAAACATGTACAAGTGAAATGAGAAAAAATTTTACAGCTAGAGGGAGTACTCCATTATTATTAGACCACCTCAGTTTACACTTTCCAACGTGTCATTTCCTTATTTGTTAGGACATCTCCACCTCTAACCAACATGGCAACATGTGACCCCACTCCAGGTGTTCTGTTCGGAATTCTACAATCTACACCTTCCAATTCCAAATTTATACGTACCTTTTTCTTTAATATTATCTATAGTGCCACGGTGATCAAATTTTACATCAAATTATTATATTAAAATGGCCTGATTTTCACTTTTATCATGAATCACTAACTATCTTAAACTAGTTTAATGCCCGTGCTTCGCGCACACGGGAGTTCATATTTTAAATAAAATTTATTTTAAATTTTATTAAATTATAGTATATAATTTTACAATATAGAAAAAAAAATTGGTAGTAGTATTAAAAAGTTGCCTACTTTAATAAATTAAAATGTTAAATTCTTAAAGAATATGAGTTTGTTTTGATAATTTAAATTACAATTAATATAAGAAATTATTAATATATTAATTTATTTTAAAAACATCAAAAAATTGAACACTATAACATTATTTTAGTGATGTCAACTATATCATGAATGTAATAGTAGTAGATATAAAGAATAAATTAAAATAATTAAATCATAATATCAAAAAAATTAAAGTTATACCGCACTATAACCTAATCCTAAGCATATATTTACTACTATAATAGGTCATGGATATCTATCAAACCTGAATATGGATTAAAAAAAAATTAAAATAATTTAAAATTTGTGGAAGGAAATAATTTTTGGCAAGAATGTTAAGAAAATAATTTGTGTTTTGTGAAGGAAATAATATTTTGGCATTTTGAAATATTTTAATTGGATGGTCCTGGCGGGCACATAATAATTATAACCAATCAAAATCATTTGTTAATATTTTTTTGGTAATATCAAGGAAATAATTTTTGGCAAGAGTGGTTTGTCATGATGTGTATTTCACTCTGTTCTAAAAATCAGTGATTAATCACGATTAATCACCGATTAATCCCTGTTCCATGGGTTACCGAACTGATTAATAATCCGATTATTCAATTAATCATTCCGATTAATCCTTAAATCCCCGATTAATCCCTGACAGTGCCTCTACCGATTAAGTCCGATTCCCGCTTTTTACAACACTGGTATTTCATATAATATCGAGTCAATATATTTTAAAATATGGATCATATCATATAAATGGATGGGTAATATAAACGGATTTGGCAAGAATGTTTTAATTGGATGGCGCTGGCGGGCCCATTATAATTATAATTGACAATTGTTAGAATGGAAATAATTTTTGAAAACAAAATAATTCGTGTTTTGTCAAGGAAATTTTTTTTGGCAAGATTGTTTTTGTCAAGGAAATTTTTTTTGGCAAGATTGTTTTAATTGGATGGCCCTGACGGGCCCATTATAATTACAACCAATTATTTGGCATTAATAATAACAACTGCCAAATTTTTGGTATTATCAAGGAAATAATTTTTGGCAAGAGTCGTTTGTCATGATGTGTATTTTATATAATATCGGGTCAATATATTTTAAAATATGGATCATATCATATAACTGGATGGGTAATTTAAACGGATCCCGAACCTAAAACTAAGCATATAATTTAATACTATAATGGGTCATGGATATCTATCAAACCTGAATATGGATCCCGAACCTGAGGAAAGGGTTATCCAGCAATTTATAATATATAGATATAGATTCCTAAACTCATCCATGCATATCACATATTTCAGCAATTAGTATAGTTAATATATAGTAGTAATTTTTAATCTCTCCCCTAAATTATTATTGTTAGTATTATAATCAATTTCAAATTATTGAATACTGATTGGTTTTGAATTTAGTTAAGTTGATAAACACTATTCATTTTTTCAGAAATTAATTATGCTTTGATGGTACAAACTATTTCTTTTTCTTTTTTTTTTTAAAACTAAATTATCCCTTTCATAAAACTTAACACTTTACAAAGTAAACTATTCTTTAATTCTTTTAACAACTCCTTGCATTCCATCAATCTATTAATAACGGAATCTGATGATTGCATTCTCATGATTTTGTAAAGCAATTAGCTGAATATTAGAATTTGGTATTTGTATTTATATACAAACATGTTTATATAGCCAAAAAATGTCAAAAGATTAGTTGAAAATCGATTTGATACATTTACCCCTAAATAGATCGACGTTGTTTTAATAGATTGACGAAATGTAACTGTTAAAAAAAAACAATTTAATTCATAAAATGTTACTCTATACAAGATAAAATCTATTAGAATTTATATTAATAAACTCCTTAAGATCTCTTAGAATTATGTGTAACATGATAAAATTAACTATATCCGATATTAATGAATAATATCCCCATAAAATTTTCCAAAGCAATGCGTAATTAATTACACTCATCTGTTTCCATTATTTGTAGAAACTAGCATTTTGCCCGTACTTCGTACACGGCTTCTTATTTAATTTAAAATGATAATACCAAAAATTTAACAAATTTGATTGATTTCTTAAAACATCTTACTTAATTTAAATTGACAATACCAAAAATTTAACAAATTTTATTGATTTCTTAAAAAGATATTGTATGCAATTATATAAATAATCAATTCTTAGCAAGATATTATATACAATTATATAAGTATTTAATAAAATAATGATATGCTAAAATTTATATAAAAAAGTAGCATACAATTCTATTTTAACAATGTTGAAAATTTATTTAATCCATCAAAATCTGCAATAAAAATAATAAATATTTTTACAAATATTGTTCTCTAATTGAAAACAATAATAATTTGTCTTCATTATTCAAATGCGGAAATGATAATTCTTTCACCTCCAATGACTCCAAAACATTAAATGGCTCCAAAACATTAAACCTCATATAATATCAAGAACATGTTATATTAACTATGAGACCTCATAATTAATATAATGTGTAAATGTTGGAGAACAATGAGATCACATTTCAAGCAATTTTTAAATTTTTTTATGAATGGATAGAGGGTAGAATTTAAGACTTTTGTGTGAAGATGCCCCTAGCGGGGCCCTTTAAAATAGTTTGAAATGTAGCGAATATGTGTGTTCTCACTGTTCTCATTTTAATTTTTTTTTGTTAATTTTTTTATGAATGAATAGAGGGTAGAATTATATAACTTTTTTTTGGTGAAGATGCCCCTAGCGGGGCCCTTTAAAATAGCTTGAAATGTAGTGAATATGTGTGTTCTCATTCTCACCAGAGCGTGACCATTAAACTGTATTAGTAAATTCATGTATGAAAAAATAGTGTATATATATTATTAATATAGATTCTTTTATTAAAAATAAGTAAATTATACAATTAAATAAGCAAGCCAAAATATCAGATAAATATTCTAGTAGATTTATTGTTTATGTTCAAATTAAGGTCTTTCACCATGACTGACTTTATTATATTAAAAGTATGTTCTTATTGAAATGAATATAATAATTTGAATTTGAATATATTTTTAAACTACTTATTTTGATGGTTTGTTAATTTTTTTGTGATCAACTTAAAGGGGTAACCAAAAATAAAATTAATTGGAATACATAAACCCATACCCACGTTATGATAAACAATACCTATAAAATGGAAGTTGCTTATGTGGTTCAGGCTTGTTAATTACTTCAATACTTCATTAGCTTGATCATCATGTGGACCATCTTTCTTTTTATCACTTATGTTGCTGCTATGTAGTCTATCTGTAACTAACATCTTTCTTTTTATCACTTATGTTGTTGCTATGTAGTCTATCTGTAACTAAACATCTCTCTCTGCTTGTAATCTATATTTATAAATGCAAACTTCTTCTTGTATTGTATTTTGTTTTCAATATTTAAAATTATGTAGCTGGAGGAGAAGAGAAAGGCTGGAGGTACAATCGTAGTACTACAACATTACTGAAAATAAGTACAATATCATATTAGAATTTTTTGTTCCAATCTAAATTGGGTTGCTCCAAATGCTGTGTAATGACAAAAGGGGGCATTAAATAAATAAAGAAGATTAAAAAAATGAAGGATAATACTGTTTACCAAAAGCACAGGTCTCCGCAAGAAGCTCACATATTCACTTTTATCTTCAAATAATGTATGATTACAAATTATAACAATCACATTTTCCATTACCTATTCTCTCTCAAAAAGCCAACTAAACTGAAAAAGGGAAAAGTTAGTGCTTTTATATTTTAATATGGAGCTCACGTGAAAGTGCTAAATATGAGATCATATATGAAGTGAAATTGAACGCGAGTAAAGAAGATATTTAGAGCATAAATAAGAGCAATGTTACCTGACCCAGAGGGCGAGGCTTGTGACGTGGGTCTGAGCTTCTAAGTATGCTATTCCATAGTCCCTTCGGAGACATCCGATAAAAAGTATGCTATTCCATAAGATCTTCTGGTACGTAGCATGTCTACCCCATGAACATTAAGTTGAACAAATCCATAAAGAACATAAACTTGCTTGAAAACAAAATAATGTCTATAAGTATCAAACTGAATCCCAAGATTATTTACAAATAACATGGTCCATACTGTGTCAATGTTATTAACTGGTAATCTTTCCAACTACCTTTGTTATTACGACATGTAAAATAAAAAATTGAAAGGCCAAGCAAATATTTTAAAGGTACCTTTCTGGTGTCCTGTATATTATTATAACATCGGGTAATTCATTAAAACTTTAATTCTTAAATTTTAAACCAAAATCAAAATCAAAACCAAACAAATATTATCCTGTCTAATTTTTAATATTGTGAAATCAATAAAAACTTAACTTTTATGGCCAAACTGAAAACTGGAACCAAACATATATGACCCGTACGGAGGTCTAGTACACATACCTTAACCCTACTTCAGGGGGTTGAGATGTTAATTTGGTGAAAAACCCAGCTTTCAAATCTGAAAATTGCAAACATGCATCAAAATCCAGCAGTGTGAAGATTTGAGCGGCATGGACTTGAAGGTGAAAAATGACAGAGATAGATTTGAGTAATGACAAAACGGAGAATCAAAGAAATAAAGAAAGATAAAAAAAAGGATAATACTATAGTAGTGGTTTAGATTTGGGTCGATCCAATTGAGTTACTCCAAATGTTGTGTAATGACAAAAAATAGTATATGTTTAGATTTGGATCGATCCAATCTAATTTTGGTCGCTCCAAATGCTGTGTAATGGTAAAAAGGGTCATCAAAGAAATAAAGAAGATTAAGAAAATGAAGGATAATAATATCGTTGACAAAATTCGAACCTTGAAATTTTAGTAAATAAATTTAATCATGTAACATATTTAATCATTAGATCTAACAGTTCTAATTTTAAATAAAATTCTAACGGATATTATTCGTTGTATACGAATTTTTATTATATTTTGTTAGTGGTTAGAAGATATGATGTCATATTTTTGGGTATGCAATTAGTAAATAAATTTAATCATGTAATATATTTAATCATTGAATCTAACAGTTCTAATTTTTAACTAAAAATCTAACGGATATTATCCGTTGTATACGAATTTTTGTTATATTTTGTTAGTGGTTAGAAGATATGAAGTCATATTTTTGGGTATGTATTAATTATTGCAATATTATGTTTTAAATTAAAAGTCAACGTGTTTTAATTAATAGAAAAAAAATTATTGATTGGAAGATATGATATTTTAGGTATTTATAAAATGTAATATCATCAATTATAAGTAAACATCTTCTTTTTTTTTTTTTGACGAAATGCATAGAATTATATTACTGAACCAAACCAATACAATATAAAATAGCGGGACAAACCCCCGACTGTCGATACGACCAGGTTGAAAAACAAATAAATTGTTTCCAGATCGTTTAACATAATGAACTTAATAGTTCTTGAAACTAAAAACGAATTCGAAGACTTCCCAAGCGATCCAAACTGCGCCAACATCCCTGAAAGCGGCGGTATCACAATTGACCACATCACATAACATCCATTGATACCCCAGTGTTCAGAAGCCCCAATTGCGTAAGCTGAGGTTAGAGGAATGACACTCCAGCTATCTACATGCCGGATACCAGCTATAGACATGCTGAACATGAAAACCCCCAAAGGGTGAGCAGCACCCCAGCTATCTACATGCCGGATACCAGCTATAGACATGCCGAAAGTGAAAACCCCCAAAATATGATGAACAATCTTTGGTTGTGAGTGGTGAGCTCTTGCAATAATCATCACCGTCCCAGCTTCGATGCGGATTTTCCAGATCCCCCAAGACATCAGCAAAAGCATTCTCAGCAGATCCAACATCGAACAGAACAAAACATAATTAATCAAAAATATAACAAACACTCCAAAAGGAGAGACAAACAACCACTCCAAATGGAGGGACATATACAATTCGAAAAGTCAAAGATCTCGGATTGACACCAAATTCTGATATGATGTTAAGCAGGAGATTTTGAGTCTAAGAAATGTGTTTATCTGATATTTCGAGTTCTAAATCAAAACAGATCTGAAAAAAACTCGAATGGGTTTATCAAAATTTTTAGGAAAAAATTTCGATTTATGGAGGGATGAAATGGAATTGTGAAGGTGGGTGAAGGCTTGGTTGGAGAAGGAGGAGGGAGAAAGAAGAAGGAGGAGATCGGAACTATGGAAATCGGCGGCCGACTCTCATTAGTTTTCTGTCATATAAGTAAACATCTTTTAATTGAAAAAGACAATCAACTAATTATCATTAATTATATTATTAATAAAAAAATGAAGGATAATAGTAGAGGTTTAGATTTGGGTTGATCCAATTGGATCGCTCCAAATGCTGATTAGAAAGAAAAAAATTATTGATTGGAAGATATGATATTTTAGGTATTTATAAAAGGTAATATCATCTATACTATTATATTAAAGCCGAAACATTGAAAGTTTTGGTTTTTGGTTTGGTTATTTGGTTTTCGGTTTGGTTATCCTAATTATTAAAATAAATAATGACATAATATAATTAATGGTAATTAGTCATTACCATTTTCACATGCATCTACTGTTAGTTGAAAATATTACATTTTATAAAGCCGAAACATTGAAAGTTTTGGTTTTGGTTTGGTTATTTGGTTTTCGGTTTGGTTATCCTAATTATTAAAATAAATAATGACATAATATAATTAATGGTAATTAGTCATTACCATTTTCACATGCATCTACTTTTAGTTGAAAATATTACATTTTATAAAGACATCAATCGTACCATATCTTCAAATCATTAATATTATCAATCGTACCATATCTTCAAATCATTAATATTTCCTTTCTAATTAAAATACGTTATCTTTTAAAAAAAAAAAAAACTAATCTTACAATCATTAATATATACACAAAAATATCACACCATATTTTCAATTATTAATAAAATACATTAAAAATCCCTATACGTTGTTTATAATAAGAAAATATTAGTATAATATGTAAATATGAGTATATTAAATTATATTAAATTAAAATTTAAAAATTTATTAAATTGACAATTATATAAAAACATAATTGTACCATTAACTAAAATTTAATAAATACCTAAAATATCTTATCTTTCAATCAATTTAAAACTTAAAAGACGTTTACTTTTAATTGAACATATTATCCTTTATACACACCTAAAATATCGTATCTTCTAATCATTAATATTTCTTTCCTAATTAAAACACGTTACCTTTTAATTTAAAACATAATTTTGCAATCATAATCTTCCAATCATTAATATTTCTTTTCTAATTAAATACACAACCTTTTAATTTAAAACATAAATTTACAATCATTAATGTATATCAATACTAATATATTAAAACTGAAAGATTGAAAGTTTGGTTGGTTTGGTTTTCGCTTTGGTTATCATAATTATTAAAAAAAGTAATGACATAATGGGCCCGTTTGGGAAATCTTATTTTTCAGAAATAAGTTACTTATTATGGAAAAAAGTTAGGAAATATGTACTTTTCTCTAAAATAAGCAATTTATTTTTGCAAGAACCGTTTGGGCCCGATACATATTTTTCTCTAAAAAAAAGTATGTAAATACGAAATTTTTTCTAAAATAATTAATTTATAAGTTGATCGGTAGATTTGCCAAACGAACACAATATAATTAATGTTAATTAGTTATTGTCATTTTCCCATTTACCTTTAATTCAAGATATTACATTTTGTAAAAACATCAATCGTATCATATTTTCAAATCATTAATATTTTCTTTCTAATTAAAATACATTACCGTTTTTATTTAAAACTAATCTTACAATCATTAATATATACTAAAAAATATCACAACATATTTTCAATTATTAATAAAACATATTAAAAATCCATGTACATTGTTTATAATAAGAAAATATTAATATAATACGTAAATATGAGTATATTAAATTATGTTAAATTAAAATTTAAAAAATTATTAAATTGATAATTATATAAAACAAAAATTGTACTATTAACTAAAATTTAATAAATACCTAAAATATCTTATCTTTCAATCAATTTAAAATATATTTACTTTTAATTGAACATATTACCCTTTATGTGTACCTAAAATATCCTAACTTCCAATCATTAATATTTCTTTTCTAATTAAAACACGTTACCTTTTAATTTAAAACATAATTTTGCAATCATAATCTTCCAATCATTAATATTTCTTTTCTAATTAAATACAATACATTTTAATTTCAAAAAAAATTTACAATCATTAATTTATACCAAAAAATATGACACAATATTACTGTTAGTTTTTAAGTAATTAATAAGAACCGTTAGATGTAATTATAAGGTATATTTAATGATTAAATTAATTCACTAAATATTCAAGGTTCGAATTCTGTTAACGACATATTTAACTTAAAATTTTATTTTATAAATTTTAAATCATGCAAATCATTTATTAAATTTACTTCAAATTTCATTAAATTAATATTAAAATAATTTTTAAAATTAATAATTATATAAAAAGATAATTATAGAATAAAATAAAATTTATAACATATCAAAAGAAACCCGTGCATCGCACGGGTTATAAGCTAGTATCAATTATAAGTAAACATCTTTTAATTGAAAAAGACAATCGGCTAATTATCATTAATAAAAAAAATGAAGGATAATAGTAGAGGTTTAGATCCCCTCGGATCTCCTTTATATATTATTAGGAGAAATTTTATTTATATTTAAGTAAGGGTAATTAAGTAAAAACAATAGGTACCGACCAACCAACCGACCGACACCATATAATTGGAAAACTATAGATTTTAGCTAAAGGAAATAGAAAAGGTAACATTTTTTTAAATTTTTTTAATTATTTTAATATGTTTTACTTGAAAAAGAAAATTGATTAGTTATTGGGAAATTGTTTATTTATAATTAAGTAAGGGCATCACTTAATTTGAAAAAGGAGATTTTAGCTAAAGAAAATAGAAAATGTAACGTATTTTAGAAGGAAATTGATTATTTTAATATGTTTTACTTGAAAACATAAATTGATCAGTTATTAGGAGAAATTTTATTTATAATTAAGTAAGGGTAATTAAGTAAAAACAATAGGTACCGACCGACCGACCAACCAACTAACCGACCGACAAAACTTTCAATGTTTTAAAATGCAATTTTAAAGGTAAGGATATTGAAATTGTATATTTAGTTTCCTCGATTAGTAAAAATTTAAAATGCAATTTAGATATTTACTTTACTTCATTAGTAAAGATTTTATAGGTAAAAATAATGAAACTATATATTTAGTTTCCTCTATTAGTAAAGTTTTAAAATGGAATTGAGATTTTTTTTAATCATTGGAATTATTAATTCAAAAATTTGAGAAATTTAACAAAATAGAACCGAGCTATTTGACCGGCGCCACTTTACCTCCCCTCGTTTCTCCTTATATAAGTATATAACAGTTCTAATTTTTAACTAAAAATCTAACGGATATTATTCGTTGTATACGAATTTTTATTATACAAGCTTAAAACCCGTGCAATGCACGAATGTTTTTTAATATTATATGAATTTTTCATTAATTTAAGTTAATTTTTTTAAAATATAAAGTTGGGAGCCTTAAATTTTTATATGTGATTTGATAATAATTATATAAATGTTATCCGTGATATTTCTAGAAAATGAGGGATTTTAGTTAGAAAATATAGAAAAAATTATAGGTTTTACTTGAAAAGGGTAATCAGCTAATTATTAGTTTTTATATAATTATTATTTTATTTCATTAAATAGAAATTGATACGTTTTAGATAAAAAATGCAATCGGTTAATTATGAATATTATAATATTATTAGTTTGTTGTATTAAACAGAACCGCCCGTGATAAAATCAGAAAAATAGAGATTTTAGTTTTAAAAAATTGAAAGGTAACGTGAAAATTAAAAAGATGACATAATTTATGTGAAAAAGTAATTGATTAGTTTATAGTAATTATAATTTAATTATGTTATTTTACTAAATAAAATTGCTCATAGTTTTTAGAAAATAAGAAATTAATGCTGCCCCTGAAATTTCTAGAAAAAAAGGGAATTTAATTAGAAAAATATAAAAGATGATACGTTTTAGTTGAAAAGGTAATCAGTTAATTATTAGTACTATAATATTATTATTTTATTTTTATTAAATAGAATCGCCCGTGATATAATTGGATAACCGTCCATGATACAATTGGAAAAAGAGATATTTTAGTTAGAGAAAAGAGAAAAGGTAACGTATTTTGGCTCAAAAAGGTAATTAATTATTTAATACTAATTATAATATAATTATGTTATTTTATTATACAAAATTGATCGTAGTTTTTAAAAATGGAGAAATTTTAGTTAGATAAAATGTAAAAGATACTGTATTTTACCTAAGAAGTAAATTATTTAGTTATTGAAAAATAGAAAAGGTAATATGTTTAACCTGAAAAAGAAAATTGATTAATAAAGGAGATTTGGGTCGATCCAATCTAAATTGGGTCGCTCCAAATATTGTGTAATGACAAAAAGGGACATCAAAGAAATAAAGAAGATTAAAAACATAAAGGATAAAAGCTGTAATTTTCCTGTGTAATGACAAAAAAGGGCATCAAAGAAATAAAGAAGATTAAAAAAATGAAGGGTAAAAGCAGTAATTTTTAAAATGCAATACTAGCAAACATTAAGAATATATTGATATTGATGTGTACATTTCTACAAATTTTTGAAAGTACCATAAACTCAACGAATTTTATCCCAAATAAATCGATGCACAAAAATTCATTACACGAATAAATTAACATACATGACATATAGGGCTGCACAATTTTCCGGTCTGAATCGGTAAATTGGACCGGACCGGGTTTACCGGTTCAAGGACCGGACTAGACCGAATATAATCGGTCCGGTTCCCGGTCCATAAAATCAAAAAAATCCGGTCTTCGGTCCGGTTCGGTCCGGTTCGGTCCAAACCCTGAAAACACCCGGTCCGGACCGGATTTTATGTATATAGTTAATTTTATACTATTTTGTCTTTTAAATTATATAGTTTAATGATAAAATATTCACACATAACATATTTTAGTGATCCAAATTGGTAAATAATAAATTTATGAAATAGTATATAGAAACACTATAATATAAATGATTAAATTTCATATTTTATACTATATATAATTTATAATTACGTTTACAAATTAATGTTACTTTACAAATAATATGACATTTACTTATTTTTAAATTTAAATTAACTTACCAAGTAATTCATATATCAACAAAGAATGAAAATTAAATTATAAAATTAAATTTTTTTATAAAATATTAACTAACCGGTCCAAACCGGTCCGATTACGGTCCGGTCCGGGTTTTTCCGGTCCGGTCCGATCCCAAAGACCGATTATGACCGATCCAATCCCCGGTCCATGAATTCAATAAAATCCGGTCTTCAGTCCGATCCGGGTCGATCCGATTTTGGTCCTTTGTGCAGCCCTAATGACATATTCAATCTCGAGTCCTCGATCCAACCTTTTATAGGAGAAGTAATTTTTCTTCGATATTGACATTCATATTTCAAATAACTTTTAATTCCAATAACCTCCCATCTTCTATTGAAACGAATATATTCCAACACAATTATACAATAGATTAGTATTAGGGGTGATCACGGTATGTACGGACGTACGGTGCGGTTTTTTCCCAAATTCGTGGATTAACCCATGCATGTGGTTTGCTCAAATTTCCAAACCGCAACCGTACCACGAAATTTTAAAACTGCATAAACCACATCGCGAAAATGTGGTGCGGTATGGTTCATTTGAAATATTAATTTTCATGCATGGGGAATTAACTTTAAAATTATTACTTAACCACATTTTTTAATTCTTATGCAGGCAGTAATCTTTACAGACTTAATGAAATACAAACAAATGAAATATAAACAGTATTAGTATGAAATATTGTGATACTAAAATAGAGAAAGATGGGCTAACCCAATTTGATCAATAAAATCTCATCATAAGCCTCTAAAATAAACTATTAATAAAGACACTAACGAAACAAATAGCTTGCAAACTATCCCTTAAGTAGTTAACAAAATAGTAATATATATATATTTATATAATTATATTAATATATTAAATATTACGGTGCGGTACGGTTTGAACCGCATTTCAGAAAACTAAAACCGTAATCCGCACCGCACTGCTCGATTTGTCAAAATTTGAAACCGTAACCGCACCATAGAAAATAAAAACTGCACAGTGTGATGCGATTTAGTATGATACAATTTGGTACAATGCCAACGATTTGGTGCGATTCATGATCACCTGTACCGTATATGCAAGTTGCAAGTTGAAAAATGACTCCTGACGTGATCCTGTTGCTTTTTCCCTAAATAGCAGTGAGCAGTAAATACATTAAGTTCCACCGAATCTGACCGTATTCATATAGGAGTACATTTAGTATTTCCCTTGTTTCAATCAATAACAATAAGAATAAAAATAAAAATAAAAAACAAAAACCCCAAGCAATTTGGAAACAACTTGTCCCCCCACGAGGCCACGACTATATAAACCCCTGCTTTCCTTCCTTCAAAACTCACCTTCATTCATTTCAATCTCTCCTCAACATCTACGTTACTCTTCATTTCTCTCCCCCTTCGATTCTATTCTTCTCTCATTTCTTCACATTTCACACACTAAACACACACACACACACAAAATCTTCATAATCCTCGCAACTTTTTACTCCACCGCCAAGCCTGCCTGCTTAACCATTCAAAGGTCAGTTTCCATTAATCTTCCATGATTACTTTACGATTAAGCTAATCTGTTTGTTTACAAATATGATATATTTCTGTTTATTTATTTGGCGGTCTTTTTTAGAGCTTTATCAACTGTCTGTATGTATAGATCCACGAACACGAGAGAGAATTAATCAACGGTTAAGATTAACTTGTTCATCTTAGATCCACGGCTGAGATTAACTTACTTCCTAAGCCATCTATTTTAAATACTCCATCCATATTCTCTCAACATATACGTACATACATAGAAAATGAGAATCACACAATGTTTATGTCATCAGACGAAGACCACGGCGGCTGCGGCGGCGGTGGCGCTTTGACTTTTCCGGCCAAGTCTCACGCCTTTAGTTTTTGCTGACATTTTAGGGGGTGTTTGGGGGAGCTTATTTTCAGAATAAGTCAACTTATTTTAAGCCAATGTCAGAGATTCCTAACATTCCAACTTATTTTCCAACTTATTTTTGCAACTTATGAAATCTCAAACATACATTAAATACAACCATAAAAACAAATTATCAAAATATGAAATTTTTACCCGAAAATAAGTTATAAGTCCGGGCTTATAAGCCCAGCCAAACACCACCTTAATTTCTCACAGTAACTTATAAGTTACTGTATTCATATATAAATACATATATGTTTTCAAATATGTACACAGTTTGTTTATCTACAGCTCCTACTTGTTTTAAGAGGTTCAAGGCAACAAGGATTGTCTGTAATCTTAAAGGTAATTTTAATTAATATTATGTTAAATCATTTTTTACTAATTAAACTACTTAATTACCAAAAAGTGTTAATTATTTTCGAGCCGAAAATTGTAATGGATTTGAATTTGGATTTGGATTTCATTGAAGTTACTTAGCTGAGTTACATCGAAATAAACGATGTCATGGTGGTAACCAGGGACATATTTCTCCTTTTTAACGATTTCGTAAATTTTATTTAGGTGTAGAATACAAGCTCTCCTGTTACAAGTATTATTATGTATTTATTGTAGCGAAAAATAACTTAAAAACCACTTTCTACAGCGTTTTTAGCAGTTCTAACAGATTAATAGAGTTTAGGCTAAGTACGGAAAATTTTCTTTGCCGCATTTAGGATAGGTCGAAAGTCGAAGCTCTTGCCTGCAACATTTCTGATCTTAAGCAGATTTTAGCGAATAAATGATTTGGTAACCTCATTGTACTACGAATTAGATAATTTGTGAATTTAAGCGGAGAGTTTTGGTCTTGCGGACATAACAATGGTAATAAGTAAATGGTTACAATATAGACATCTGATTACATATTACTTCTTTTGTCAACTAAAACTAACTGTATGTGAATAATTTGTATTTTATAAAATTTTAGTTACCGTAGATCAGCAATTAGATCTCTGGTTTCCTATTTCAAGCAAGTTCCATTGAAAGAGATCTCTGGTTTAGTGTTTATATGCAGGCTACTTTGATTTATTTTTGTTTATTCAAGACTACGGTCATAAACCAATATTGTTTTGAACATTCATGTTTTTTTATACCACAGATATAAATATAAGTTGTTAGCTCTCATCTCATTACACTTTCTCTGCTTATTGAATGTAGCTAATTATCCGCAACTAGTAGAGCGTGCAAGGATGACAATTACTCCAAAGATTTCCATCGATAATGGTGACCTGATAGTGCATGGGAAAACTGTACTTAAGGGGGTACCCGACAACATTATGCTGACTCCTGGATCTGGAGCTGGACTGGTCTCTGGGGCTTTCATTGGTGCTACAGATACTAGTAGTAAAAGCCACCATGTCTTTCCCGTCGGTGTCTTAGAGTATGCACTGAACTTTCTTTCCTAATTTGCTGTTTTTCTGTAATGATGTGGGTAATCTATTGCTATTAAGTATTGTGATCTACAAACTCTTAGCTATCTCAAAAAATTGCCTATAAACGAAAAGAGGAAAATATAGTTTCAGAAATATAACACCAACTTGAATTGAAAATGATAATCATCAAACATTACTTGCTGATTTACGGGAAAGCAAACACTTACCTCTCATCGCTACAAATATTATGTTCTAATCTACTCTTGCATCTAATTATTCTTTTCCGCGTCTCATGAGGTCTTTTGATGCTTCTGCCCTCTCTTTCTTACTAAATCGCGGCTTAGTTGGCGCAACATAAATAGAAGCAGAGTATTACAAATAAAAAACAGATCAGTTGAAATTAACACTTCTGTTGAACTGTATCAGGGGTCTTCGTATTATGTGCCTTTTCCGTTTTAAAGTTTGGTGGATGACTCAGAGAATGGGAACATGTGGCAAGGATATTCCCTTCGAGACCCAGTTTATGCTTGTTGAGAGCAAAGAGAGCTCTGCTGGAGAAAGTGACGGTGCAACTATTTACACAGTGTTCCTGCCTCTCCTTGAAGGCCCATTCCGTGCAGTTCTTCAGGGGAATGACAAGAATGAACTGGAGATTTTTTTAGAGAGTGGTGAGTTGATCATTTATTTGTAATTATATGTAGGTTGTAGCACTCACTGACCTTGACAAGAGCATGATTAGTTTCAGTTATAACTTCGTATGTCTAGATATCGTGAATGAGTTGTATTCATGATCGCAATAACAGCAAAACAACTTACTACCCACCATATAAATCGTGACAACGGGGAAGAACAAACAGATTGCGGAGATTAATCATAAATTTTGATTTTCTTTTTTGCAGGTGATAATGCGGTAGAAACCAACCAAGGGATTTCCCTTGTCTACATGCATGCTGGGACCAACCCCTTTGAAGTCATCAATCAAGCTGTAAAGTAAGTATGGAGACAGTCACTTGTGTGTATCAAGTCCTTGGTCAATTGTTTGGATTCTTTAAACTTTGATAGGCTGATACTTGGTTTTAGGTAAAACAGTCCTTGGAAATATAGAAAGTTAATTTTGTCTGTTTGTGCTACAGGGCTGTTGAACAACACTTGCAAACATTCCGTCATCGAGAGAAGAAGAAGGTTAGAGCTTCTTATTTATTTGTTTTTTCAAGAATATTGCTGAAGATCATCAGAGGATGTCTTATCCTGTATATTAGTCCATCCTAACTTCAGAGTTGTTTTTTTGGTTTTCAGTTGCCTTCCTTCCTTGATTGGTTTGGGTGGTGCACATGGGATGCCTTCTACAAGGATGTTACAGCTGAAGGTGTTGAACAAGGGCTTCAAACGTAAGATAGAACAGTGCATTGTAGAACCTCATTCTTTATTCAATTATGTTTATGAAATGGAATACTGAATTGTATTGTGGTTATTTCCGCAGCTTGTCGGATGGAGGCACTCCAGCAAAATTCCTAATTATTGATGATGGTTGGCAACAGATAGAAAGCTTGAACGACGTTGTTAATGATGATGGTCATGACGGGGCAGAGTAAGACACCCCTCCATCTCTCTCTGTACATATATATACATATATCTGGTGTATGTTGTTCTTATCCAATAATGCTGCATGTCATTAATTTCTTCGGTATTTCTAAATTAAAATTTCAGGTTTGCGATTAAGCTGACAGGAATTAAAGAAAATGAGAAGTTCCAAAAGAATGGAAAAAATGATAACCATGTCCCAGGCTTAAAGCTAGTAGTGGATGATGCGAAGAAGCGGCATAATGTTAAGTAAGTTACGCACATTGTTGTTAAATTGTGTTTGTTTCTGCGTTCTTGCTTTCTTAAGCATCCTTATATGATTTCTTTCAAAGTCCATTCTCCATATCCTTGAATTTGAAATGTGCTTTAGATCAATCTATAGACCTGTATTTCACAACAAACTATCACTATTATCTCTGTGAATACTAGTCTGGTTTCTGTGCATTACCAGTTTATGGTTGAGTTCGTTTCTGTATACCTCATCCATTCCAGAATGTAAGATCACTGGCCTTTGCATAATAGTAAATCTGCAAATCTGACCATTATATTCGTGAACTGAGGGAACTTTAGGAAAACTTACTAAATCTATTTCTAGGACTTCTTTTGGTGTCTGCCCTAGAGGTGATAATCCATTAGCAATATTTTATGTACCTTAAGAAATATTCTCATCACCATGAGTGCCCTTTTAGAGAATGATTAGAACCTCGACACTCAGAGTGAATTTCATAAACTATAAAGTCATTTACTTCTAAAAAAAGTTGCATTTTTCATTCTTGTGTTCGTTTCTGTATACCTCATCCATTCCAGAATGTAAGATCACTGGCCTTTGCATAATAGTAAATCTGCAAATCTGAGCATTATATTCGTGAACTGAGGGAACTTTAGGAAAGCTTACTAAATCTATTTCTAGGACTTCTTTTGGTGTCTGCCCTAGAGGTGATAATTCATTATCAATATTTTAAAGAAATATTCTCATCACCATGCGTGCCCTTTTAGAGAATGATTAGAACCTCGACACTCAGAGTGAATTTCATAAACTATAAAGTCATTTACTTCTAAAAAAAAGTTGCATTTTTCATTCTTGTGTTTTGACCAGTGCCTTGTTTGGTATAGGAATGTTTATGTGTGGCATGCACTAGCCGGTTACTGGGGTGGAGTTCAACCATCTTTGGAAAACTATGACAGTACTTTGGCATACCCTGTCCAGTCTGAAGCAATGTTGGGAAATGAACGTGACATGGTACTCGACAGTCTCAAAATTTTTGGCTTGGGTTTGGTGCATCCCAAAAAGGTCTTTAAATTCTACAATGAGCTTCATGCATACCTGGCTTCATGTGGAGTTGATGGAGTGAAAGTTGATGTCCAGAATGTTATTGAGACCCTTGGTGCTGGCCACGGGGGTAGAGTTTCTCTAACTCGCATGTATCACCAGGCTCTGGAAGCCTCCATTGCACGAAATTTTCCTGACAATGGATGCATTTCTTGTATGTGCCATAATACTGATGGGCTGTACAGTGCCAGCCAAACTGCTGTAGCAAGAGCTTCTGATGACTTCTTTCCCCACGACCCTGCTTCCCACACCATCCACGTTTCCGCTGTGTCCTACAACAGTCTGTTCCTTGGAGAATTTATGATACCCGACTGGGATATGTTTCACGTAAGTATATCGGCATAACAGAAGGAAATAGCTTTTGATAGGCCATCTCATAGATATATCTACTTGCACATTAGATACAGAGAAAAAACAAGCAATGATAACTGATTTTGTAATTTAAGTGAGAATTCCTAAGTCCTAACATTCATTTTTAATGAGATTATCCCTGTTATCTGTTGCAGAGTCTCCATCCAGCAGCCGCCTATCATGCTGCAGCTCGAGCAGTTGGGGGGTGTCCAGTTTATGTGAGGTACTACTATATATGTCCTTGGTTGAGCTTTTACTTATTTCAATCCTTTAGATGGCTATAAAGAATTGAGACTGAAGATTGTTATTGTTTTTGCATTCTTGTATTTATGTTGGTTTCTTTCTCTGCAGTGACAAGCCTGGCAACCACGATTTCAAGATTTTAGAGAAGTTGGTCCTCCCTGACGGATCTGTACTCCGTGCACAATTGCCTGCCAAGCCCACTCGTGATTGCCTCTTTGTTGATCCAACTAGAGATGGAACAAGGTTTGCTATTTTTGATTTTACAGTTACTTAATTCATTATTACTTATTATGCGATGAACATAACTTCATCATTATCCTTTATTCTGCAGCTTGTTGAAAATTTGGAACATGAACAAGTGCACCGGTGTGGTCGGTGTGTTTAACTGCCAAGGTGCTGGTTGGGATAAGGTGACTAAGAAGACACTCATCCATGATCCATCTCCTGGAGCCCTGACTACTTATGTGACAGCTACTGATGTTGATGCCATTGCTCAAGTTGCTGGCTCAAGTTGGAATGGGGAGACCGTAGTGTATGCCCAAAAATCAGGTAGCTTGTGCAGCATTTGTTCTTGGCATGGCATTCTTAAGGGTTTTGCATTTAAACAGAGTTAATGGAGAGGAAGTGTCAAAACAAAAAACCATAATGGTTTTTAAAAAAAAGTTAACATTCCCCTGGAAGAATTAGCATAAACGACATTGGAGTTTTCCTTCGAATTATTCCTTGCTCCTTTTGACTTGTGCACAAGTAAAAAAAAAGTTCTCTTATACAAGATGCGGTCTTGAATACATCTTCTGATGCAATAACTGCTATATAGATACATTAATTAGTGTAATCTAGTGACAATGCATTTTAGTTATGATTTATGAAGAACTCAACAAATGCCGGTGCAGGACTATTTTCAACTTGAACCTCTTTGTACTAGTACTTAGTAACTAGATGGTTTTATATAATACGCTAAATTTTCTGTAAATATCAGGGGAGGTAATTCGGTTGCCAAGCGGTGCATCAATCCCTGTGACCCTCCATGTTCTTGAACATGAACTCTTCCACGTCTGTCCTCTGAAGGTGAGTCCTTCCAACGAGTTAAATTTGTTTATTTACCATCTATTTCCCAAGTGAATGCAGACTCAATAATTGTTGTCTTTGTTGCAGGAAATCACACCAAGCATTTCCTTCGCTGCAATAGGTTTGCTGGACATGTATAATACTGGCGGTGCTATTGAGGAAGTTGAAGTACATCTGTCTTCAGAGAAAAAACCAGAGCTCTTTGATGGTGATGTTTTGTCGGAGGTGACCACTTATTTAAGCGAAAGCCGATCACCATCTGCTACAATTGTACTCAAGGTCAGGGGACGTGGTCGGTTTGGTGCTTACTGTTCTCAGCCCCCTTTGAAATGCACTGTGGGGAATATTGACACCACATTTATCTATGATGCCGATACTGGATTGGTGTCTCTGAACATCCCTGTACCGGAAAAGGAGTTGTACAGATGGCATATTGAAATTCAAGTCTGAGTAGGTTTATTCATTTATTCAATTTTTTAGCCATTTAAGCTGCATGGGCTAGTCCCTCATGTGGAGGTAGAAGTTAGGGAGGATCAGAAAATGTAATGTAGTTCCCTCAAAAAAAAAATGTAATGTAGTGCTTGACTGCGATGAGGGTCTTGACTCTTTGAGTGTGACCCAGCCGTTGCAGAGTTCTTGTGTTGCATATCAGTTCTCTAAAATAAAAATATATATGGCTATACATGCCATAATTTTCCACTCCCTTGTGTTGTTCCCTTGTTCTTGTTGGTAGCGACTCTTAGGGGTGAAAACGAGTAGAATATGTGCGAACACTAGTATGATCAGATTCGGTTCGAATTTATAATTATTCGTTCAGATCCGGTCCGAATTCGAATTAACATGTTTATATTTTGCTCAGATTCGACTCGAATTCGAATATAAATGTTCATATTTGATTCGGTTCGACTCAATTGAGTACCGAGCTACACGTTTTTCGATATTCGAATTCGAATTCGTTCAAAATAATTTTAAAAAATTAAGCATATCGGAATAATTATTTACAAAATACCAAAATATGTTAATTTGTAGAACAGTACTTTAATATATATATTTCATATACAATATATAATACATACATAACTTACGAATTTTAATCGAATACGTACATTATCGAGTACTCTAAAATTATTCGAGTTGTTCTGTATGAAAATGAACGAATATCGAAGTGGTGAGATTCGACTCGATATTCGTTCGAATTATAAAACAAGATTCGAATTCGCTCGTTTATTGTACAAATATGAATGATATTCGTTTTTAACGAATCGAATCCGGATTCGAACCCGGATTACTCGAATTCGTTTTCAGCCCTAGCGACTAGGGATGGCAACGGGTTGGATCGGGTTGGATATTTGTGATATCCAAATCCAAACCCGAATCCTTAATCCAAATCCAAATCCAATCCAAATCCAAATGGATTTGGAAATTCAAAATCCAAACCCGATCCACCGGGTTTGGATCGGGTTCGGGTTTTATCCAAACCCAAAAATTTAATTCTTTGTAAAAAAGTAGTAATATTTTTTTAATATAAATTTCATAAAAATTAAAATTACAATAGCAAATAAATATCTAGATTTCATAGACATGAAAATAAATAAGTCCAAGTTACACCACTACTAATATCTAAAGACATAAAAATTAAAATACAATTGCAAATAAATATCCACATAGGCAGAGTGTAGACTAGAAGACTAGCAGTAGCACATCATGTGTATCAAAATTGCCTGAACAAAATTACCTAGTGTAACTAAGTAACGGGTATTTATTTTTAAGGAATAAATTATAATATATATATATATATATATTATAATTTATATATGTATATATATCGGGTTTTTTTCGGGTTTCGGGTTTGGATCGGGTTTGGATCGGGTTTTCGGGTTTCGGGTTTGGATCGGGTTGGATATAGCTAATATCCAAATCCAAATCCAAACTCTTTCGGGTTTAAAAATCAAATCCAAATCCAAATCCAAATCCAAAAAATCGGGTTCGGTAAGATCCAATCGGGTCGAATTGGATCGGATATCCATCGGATCGGTTTTTTTTGCCATCCCTACTAGCGACTGTGCACATATTCGACCCCTGATATGAGACCCTATAAATTATATCGGTTGGCAAGTTTAAAATATTTTTTAGTTTATGGTTTATTAGTTTTTAAAATTTGATTCCACGCTAGAAGTATAGATTTATTAGAAAAATTAATCTATCTGGATCATGCCATAATTTTCCACTCCCTTGTGTTGTTCCCTTGTAATCCATGGTTTTCATGGAATTCTATGCATACACTCCATTCTTTTGCTACCATAACAATAGTGTTGGTGGGGTTTAAAGCTTCGCATCCAGTTACGTGTATAATAATTTACTAATATGTGAAGATTCAGGCTCAACCAAAACAGATCATTGGTCTCCAAGATTATTTCTTGATTTTTTGTTGTCTTTTTTATATATGCTTATGTGACGTGTGTATACCCTTTTAATCTACACCCTGGTTGGTTTGCTAAGATCGTGTACTTAATTTTTGTTTCAGCCTTCTCTGGATAGTTACAATTAGGAGAGGATTTTCTGTTGTAAAATGTCAATGCCTCTCCCTGAACTAAAATGTCAGCAACCACGGTTGTGCCAAAGATTCGACTATGCTGTTGGAGAAGAAAGACAAAATTCTGACATGGATACGAGCAACAGCGTGGTAGAAGTTACTTTGTTGTACTTGTATTGTTTTCACATTTTCTGTTATCATCACGTACTACACAGCTTACACTTCAGGATCACCATTATTACTTGACAAGTTCATATTACAGTATTCTAAGAAGTATCACAATCTACAAACCATAAAGGCTTCTCAATATAATTAATATTCTTTAAGCATAGTTACAATAACAATTTCTCCTGGCTTTGTACAAAGCCAGTGACTGCAAACGGATAATTTGTATATTAGCTTAGTTATACCTCATGCATTTGACTACTTAATCTTTGGTTCATAATTGACATCATGATGGAAAAATTGCTATTTTTTAAATATCATCATTTTCCTTTTGATTAAATGCAGGCTTGACATTTTACAATCATACGAATGAGTCATAAACTAAAACGTTTACCAATTGCATGAATTTTGACATTAATGACCCTCTGTTTAGTTTACAAACAGGAGTCTGCATGGAAATTAATGATATTAGTGATTCCACAATCGAAATTGTTGAGGGACCACATTCCAACACACCTCCTTCCAGCTATTGATCCTGCTGTTAGTTAGTATAGTACATGGTCTAGTGGCCAGTTTGTTAGTGACAGAGTCCAGTTTGTTGGTAACAGAGTTTGTTATCCTCCTTTGTAACCTAGCACGCACTCTGGACTATATAACCAGACCAAGCCTCATTGTAAATACAGGATCATTTCAATAAATAAAGTGTGCTCTTTCTTGCTCTCATCAATGGTTCTCTCAGTAGCCTCACATTGCACACACGAACCTTAAAGCACACATCTGTTCTTTCCTAATCACTGTTGTATTATTGACAATGCCTCAAATAATGTGCTGGGAATTGGCAAGGCTAGAAATGGGTTGTATTATCTTAGTCCTCACTCTGTTTCTACCATTCACTCATTTTCTCATCAAACACCAACCACACACAACTTTGTTAAGTCTGCATCACTAGCGTCTGTAGACAATGTCAGCTTAGAACGTTGGCATCACAGACTTGGCCATGCACCTATAGCCAAAATTAAAACCATACATGCTCTACCTGTCTTGCCTAAACAACTCCCTACTGTTTGCATCACCTGTCCCCTTGCACGTTTTGCCAAACTACCTTTCCAAACTAGTGAATCACATGCCTCTGCAGCCTTTGACTTGGTGCATATAGACTTGTGGGGACCCTATAGGCACAACACTAAGGGTACTTGTCGATACTTCCTAACCTTGGTAGATGACAACACTCGTTATACTTGGGTTTACCTCTTGTCAAACAAATCAGACACTCTGCCTACACTAAAGGTTTTTCACCAATATGTTCACAACCACTTCCAGTCCTCCATTAAGTCTATCCGATCTGATAACGGTTTGGAGTTTGAGAATGCTTTATGTAAGCAGTTCCTGGCTAGTAATGGAATCCTACACCAAACAAGTTGCCCATACAGACCACAACAAAACGCCAGGGTGGAGAGAAGTGGCTCGTGCCTTACGCTTTCAGGCCAACATTCCAATCCGTCTGTGGGGAGATTGCATCTTGACTGCCGTCTATCTGATAAACAGGTTGCCTACACCTCTGTTGCAGAACATTTCACCATATGCAGCATTGTACAAGGAAGAGCCTGTTTACACAAACCTACGTGTGTTTGGATGTCTTGCTATCGCTTATAACCCAACTATTACAACTGATAAATTTGCAGCTCGAGGAATTCCATGTGTCTTCTTGGGATATCCACCTACCAAGAAAGGATATAGACTGCTCGATCTTAGCACATCAAAGGAATTCGTCTCACGAGATGTCAAATTCTATGAAGAAATTTTCCCATTCTCCCAACCAGAAAAGTCGAATTCTGTGCAGCCTATCCCTGCAACATCACAAAACTCAACGATCTGTGATGATGATTACTTGTTCTCAAAGGATCCACCTGCTGCTACAGCTACTGAACAAGACAGTGATTCTGATCATGATAACTCTGAAGAACAAGCCGAAGAAAACAATGTCACTGTTCGAAGATCAACTCGTGTTCATCAACGACCAGTATGGCAACGTGACTATGTTACGAATTACTCTTCGTCTCATCCTATAGCAAGTTTGGCTCAAACTAAAGTCAACCCTTCTTTCAGCTGTTTCCTTGCCACGATCACTACAACAAATGACCCAACCTCATTCAAAGAAGCAGTGAAACACTCAAATTGGGTCTGTGCAATGAACGATGAGCTGGATGCCCTGGAAAGCAATGGTACATGGTCTGTAACCGAGCTACCACCTGGAAAAATAGCTATAGCCTGCAAATGGTTATTTAAAACGAAATTCAACCCAGATGGCAGCATTGAACGCTACAAATCTCGTCTGGTTATCTTGGGCTGTCGACAAAGGCATGGTGAAGATTACCAAGAAACGTTCGCACCAGTGGCCAAAATGACAACCGTACGAACGTTGTTGGCAGTGGTTGCTATAGAGAATTGGCACACCCTGCAGATGGACGTTTCAAATGCGTTTCTGCACGGGGAACTTCTTGACGATGTATACATGACACTGCCACCTGGGTACACTCATATGGGCTGTCGAATACATTTAAATGCCACTACTCAAAAAGGTTCAACACCTAGTCTAGTCTGCAAGTTGCATAAGGCTCTGTATGGCCTAAAACAGGCACCTCGATTGTGGTTCTCCAAAATTTCCTTGACTCTACTCAGTATTGACTTCAAACAATCGAAGTCTGATTATAGCCTGTTTTTGAAGCAAACGTCGCAATCAATGCTAGCTATCCTTGTTTATGTGGACGATCTTTTGGTCTGTGGCTCCGATATGACTGCCATAATCCAACTCAGGGACATGTTGTCTACAAAATTTCACATGAAGAACCTTGGCCCCATAAGTTACTTCCTAGGCCTCGAAGTGGACAGGTCTCCCTAAGGTTTTTTCATATCACAGAAGAAGTATACTCTTGACCTTCTCAATGAGCATGGTCTGTCCAACTACAAGCCTCTCTCTCTGCCTATGGATTCTCATATTAAGCTCACTCCAACACTTGGAGAGTCACTTCCTAATCCCACACCATACCAACGTTTGCTTGGCCAACTGATCTACCTTACAGTAACTCGCCCAGATATTGCTTTCATCGTGCATACCCTTAGTCAATACATGAATGCTCCAACTACTGCTCATCTACAGGCAGCAAAGCGTTTACTTCGTTACTTGGCTGGTTCCCCATCACAGGGCATTCTTTTAGCCTCTTCAAGTGCTGCTCACCTCACAGCATATTGCGACAGCGATTGGGCAAGCTGTCTTGCAACCAGAAAATCCACAACAGGTTATTGCATTCTTCTTGGTGACTCTCCCATCTCGTGGAAATCCAAGAAACAAAGTGTTGTTGCCCGTTCTTCCGCAGAGGCAGAATATCGAGCCATGACAACAACAACATGTGAAGTAACTTGGCTGTCATCTCTTCTCAAAGACTTGGGATTTAAAACACTACCTGCTACTCAACTACATTGTGATAACAAGGCAGCCTTAGCAATTGCTGCTAACCCAGTTCAACATGAGCGTACAAAGCATGTAGAGATCGACTGTCACTTCGTGCGTGATCAAATCAACTCTAGTCTCATTCAAACTGCCCATGTCTCCTCCACTGATCAGGTAGCTGACATACTCACAAAGGTGCTCCCTGTTCAACAACACAAGCACCTTCTTCACAAGCTAGGAGCTTCAGCTGCGCCTCCATCTCCAGCTTGAGGGGGAGTGTTGAGGGACCACATTCCAGCACACCTCCTTCCAGCTATTGATCCTGCTGTTAGTTAGTATAGTACATGGTCTAGTGGCCAGTTTGTTAGTGACAGAGTCCAGTTTGTTGGTAACAGAGTTTGTTATCCTCCTTTGTAACCTAGCATGCACTCTGGACTATATAACCAGACCAAGCCTCATTGTAAACACAGGATCATTTAAATAAATAAAGTGTGCTCTTTCTTGCTCTCATCAATGGTTCTCTCAGTAGCCTCACATTGCACACACGAACCTTAAAGCACACATCTGTTCTCAGAAATTGTTGCCACTTTTAATTCTGTTAGTACATTGACAACAACCACAAGATTGGGATCAACGGTGTAGATATTGGTGTTCATAATTACAAATGTTCTTTAATCCTTTCAAGTTTCAATGACCTCAAGCAATTCAACAGCTCTTCCTTTAACATCTAGGATACTATTATTGGTAGCAGGAACTTACGCAGAGTTAGTTGTACAGTTGTGGGTTGTGGAAGAAGTCTAATATATCTTATAAATGCATGAGGGTGAGAGGTAACAGGCTGCATAATATGTTCTATAGCAGGCATTATGTTGCAATGTGTGATCTAAGCTACATTAGTAGTGATCAGGAACTTGTATATAAACTATATGTAGATATATCAGTGTAAATAATAGCTCCTGCCAGGTGAAAATGTTCAGATTTCTAGCATCTAATATATGATGTTCGATGTGATAATTCCTCAAATTGTGAAATATGTGGATTTTGTCCAGTGTCGTTCTTTCTTTCATTTTAGTTTTGTTAATAAAATCAGCTTTCATATGAATTAGATCATGGCTGTCAATTTTTATGTTTTTTTTGCGATCCAGGATAATGGCTTAATATTTTGTCTACAGAAATGCATGCTTCAAACTGATCATTTTTGTTTAGATAAGAAATGCATGCTTTGATCTGATTATTTGGTTTAGAGATTGTTTTGTCAGTGTTCTTTATTGCTGTTTTACCTATACTATTTCTACCACAAAAGTTATGAAATTTTGATGTCAAATGTCAAGTTCTTAAACATTGCAGAGCTTAGTTAGTTCTTTATTGACATTGGAATTTTTGAAAAAGTTATATAGATATATAAAGATTTTATGTCTCAAGTTGAAACTTGGGGCAAAGCCATAGATCTATAAATCCAATGCATTTTGCAGAGTTGTGAAAAAGAATTACAAGCATTCTACACACTTTTTAAGCACAATAACTTGTAGTGAGGAAAAATTTAATCCATTACGATTCGTAGTGTATGCAGACAATGTTTTAACCTCAGCCTCCTAAACAAATGAAGAATGCATTGACGCTGTTATAAAATGAAAAAAAAGTGGAGCAGAGGTAAGCAAACTCGCTAACCTCCAATTGTTATGGTTTGGTGATATATTTAGCACGGAACTTGTGCTTACAGAGCAATATTTTGCAGTTTACGTAATGAAATCACAAATGCAAAGAGAAAAATGGGCTTGCAGCGGTGGTCCTATTGATGGTGAAGAACATCCTTTCAGTATTTTCCGTGACACAGTAATTAGTAATAAAATATATATCAAAGAAAGGTCTAACTGTTTTGTGTTGGAATATAATTTTATATATTTTACTCTTTTGGTTAGTAAGATCAGTGAATTAGATGAAGGTACGGAAAGAGAGGGATTCGAACCCTCAGTAAACAAAAGCCTACATAGCAGTTCCAATGCTACGCCTTCAACCACTCGGCCATCTCTCCTACATAATGATTATGACCCAAAAACCGAGTGAATAGCGAGCCGGTACTAGTAGATTATTAGATAGGAACGACCAATTAATTCTAATTATAACTATAAAAAATAGATAAATTTTCATCAAAGTCAAAGAAAGATTTTTCTTTTGAGGTTAGGCGGATAAATATAAAATATGAAAACTGTTAGAAACATTCTATTCATGTTTGCAAAACTAGCCTTCGCCTCTTTTTCTGTTATTTTATACCGGTTACAATTTTGAAGATGCGGTGCTCATTAGCGAGCGTTTGGTTTATGAAGATATTTATACTTCTTTTCACATACGAAAATATGAAATTCAAACTCATGTGACAAGCCAAGGCCCCGAAAGGGTCAATAAGGAAATACCGCATTTAGAAGCTCATTTACTACGCAATTTAGACAAAAACGGAATTGTAATGCTGGGATCTTGGGTAGAGACGGGTGAGATTTTAGTAGGTATCAAGTACATAAGTTTATTGTCGGTAGCCTCATAAGGAAAATTACAGGCACAACTAGCAAAGCCACATCCCCAGTTGAAAATAAAAGGGCAGTAATAAAACTTGTTTCTAGTGTCATTGGCAGGTCTACCTAGAAATACAAAAGCATCGACCATGTTATGCTTATCGCACAGAGCCCATTGGCAGGAAGAAGATACCTATGGAAGTAAATATCTTGATTCTATATGCACATTTTACTTTTATACATATATATTATTAATGTACTATTATGTTATATCGTGTCATTTATTTTTAGCTCCTATTCAAGATTAGCTACTTACGTCGAATCCATACACAGCACATTTCGACAAAATTCTCGTGGAGTGCTTGTCCTTACATTTAGTAATCGAATTTACGCTAAAAGCCTTATGTTGAAATGTGTGGGAACACACCTTTTACTTTGCCAATGTGTATCTTACGTGTGTTGAGTATACAACAACGAAAGCAAAATCCAAAGTGAATAAACAAGAACAAGAAAATAAATGACAATCACACAAGACAAAGATTTACGTGGTTCGGAAATTCATACTCCACAATCCGCACTAATTTTGTATTGATTTTTCACATTGTGTTGTGTTGTTGTGTTACAATTACATGAGTATTTATAAGAGAAGAAACTGGGTCTAAACGAATCAGAGTCTAATTCTGAAATTCCTAACTCTAATCCTAACTCTAATTAGAGTCCAATTCTGAAATTTCTAACTCAAGTCAGAATTCAATTCAGAAACCTAATAGACTTCACAAACTCAACAATCTCCCACTTGAGTCTGACCACATCTTTACTTCACTTCACTCTCGTAAATCTAGTAACATCCAATCCTTCGATCAATAACTCTAACTAGTGCAGCGCCTTCTCATCAATCAATTCTGAAGGCCAGTTGAACCTATGCAAAGCTTCAACTTTTCATTAGTAACCACCTTAGTCAACATATCTGCAGGATTCTTTGAACAAAGGATTTTCTTCAAGGACAAAGTACCATTGCTAATCAACTCTCTTGTAAAGTGATATCTCAGCTGAATATGCTTCGTCCTAGCATGAAACACAGGATTCTTCGCAAGATGAATAACACTCTGACTGTCGCTATACAAAGCACTGTCCGCCTATTTCTTGCCCAACTTTTCAAGAAAATTCTTCAACCAAATCATCTCCTTGCTAGCTTTAGAGATAGCCATACATTCTGCTTCTGTGGTTGAAAGAACAACACTCTTTTGAAGTCGAGACATCCAACTAACTGCTGTGCCACCCAACGTGAAAATATATCTCGTAGTACTTTTTCTTGTATCCAAACATCCACCTAAATCTGCATCAGAGAACCCTTCCAAGATAACATATTTCTTGCTGAAACATAACGCAACCTTGGATGTGCCTTTCAAGTTGCGTAACAACCACTTGACTGCTTCCCAATGCTCTCTTTCTGGATTAGACATGAACCTGCTAACAACTCCCACTGCATGAGCAATATCTGGCCTTGTACACACTGTAGCATACATCAAACTGCCAACTGCAGATGCATACGGAACTTTAGCCATATCTTTCTTGCCTTCATCCATTTTATGTGACTGCTTCTTCGTGAGATTAAAGTGAGTCGCCAATGGTGTACTTCTGGTCTTCGTATCCTGGACACTGAATTCTGCAACAATTTCTCAATATACTTCTCTTGAGATAATTTCAAAGTACCTTCAGATCTATCCCTTATGATGCTCATACCAAGTATCTGTTTTGTTGCACCCATATCTTTCATCTCAAACTCCTCAGACATCTGTCTCTTTAACCTGTTAATTTCCCTCATGTTTGATCCTGCTATCAACATGTCATCAACATACAACAACAATATGATATAAGATGAATCAAATTGTTTAAAATAACAACAATGATCCATAGCACTCCTAGTGTACCAATTCTTCATCATAAAGCTATAAAACTTCAAGTACTATTGTCTTACGCTTGCTTCAAACCATACAAGCTTTTTATAAGCTTGCAAACAAGGTTTTTTTTCCCAACTACCTGAAATCCTTCTGGCTGTACCATGTAGATGTCTTCCTCAAGATCACCATGTAAGAACGCGATTTTAACATCTAGTTGCTCTAGATGTAACTCCTCTGCAGCCACGATACTTAGCACAATTCTAACAGTAGTCATCTTAACAACCGGAGAAAAAATATCAGTATAGTCAATACCCTTTCTCTGTTGATAACCCTTGACTACTAACCTCGCCTTGTATCTCTTGTTGCCATCAGGTTCTTCTTTGATCAGGAACACCCACTTATTCTGTAAAGCCTTCTTTCCTGCTGGTAACTCTGTTAAAGACCAAGTTTCATTCTTCTCAAGAGAACTCGTCTCTTCTTCTATGGCTGATTTCCACTGAACTGAATCATCCACCTGAATTGCCTCTGAATAACACTGAGGCTCTCCATCCTCGGTCAATAACATATAATATGCTGAAGGAGAAAACTTTGTGGTGGCCTCACAATTCTGCTAGATCTTCTTACCTCAGCCTGTGGAGTAACTGGAACTGTGTCATCACCATTCCCCAAACTCCCACTATTTCCTGCAAGATCTTCTTCTGTAATATCTTCAAGCACTGCTTTCTCTTTCTCAGGTTTTTCTTTTGTAAACTCAGAATCGACTGCAAGCTTATCCTTGTATACCGCACTTTCATTAAAAGTAACATATCTACTTCTAACGACCTTCTTCGTTAGTTCATCCCAGAAACAGTAACCCATATCATCTGAGCCATAACCAATGAAGATACACTTCTTTGCTTTTGGATCAAGCTTGTCCCTGTCAGAATCTTAAACACGCACATAAGAAACACAACCAAAAACTCGCAAGTGTGAAAGATTTACCTCCTTTTTTTGCCACTCTTCTTCAGGAATCTTAAACCCCAAAGGAACTGAAGGTCCTCTATTTATGAGATACGCTGTTGTGCTAACTGTATCTGCCCAAAAAATCTTTGGCAACCCTGCATGCAACCTCATACTCTTGACCCTCTCATTCAAGATTCTATTTTTGCGCTCTGCAACACCATTCTGCTGCGGTGTCTCTGGAATTGTTTTGATCATTCTAATCCTATATTCTGCGCAATAGCTTTTAAACTCATCACTACTATACTCACCACCATTATCTGACATCAAACTCTTAACCTTCAAACCGGTCTGATTTTCAACTTTGGTCTTCCACTTCTTGAAAGTAGCAAACACATCTGATTTATTCTTCAAGAAATAACCCATACCTTTCTAGTGGAATCATAAATGAAAGTGACATAGTAGCGAGATCCTCCCAACGACGCAACTGTTGTTAGACCATATACATATTTATGAACTAGCTCTAACCTCTCAGCCTTGGGTGTCATTCCAGACTTTGTAAAAGTAACTCGTTTCTGCTTTCCAAGAACACATGGCTCACAGAACCCAACTTCCACATTCTTCAGCTCTGGAATCTTCCCCTTCGAAGTTAACAGCTTCATACCCTTTTCACTCATTTGACCAAGTCTTTGGTGCCACAAAGTTGAAGACCCAATCTCATCAGTAACTGCATTTGCTTCATATCTAGATTGTTCAACTATGTACAACGTCCCCTTTTTCTCTCCACGAGCAACAACTAGATTCCCCTTTATAACCTTCCACTGTCCGTCTCCGAAAGTAACTCGATACCCTTCCTTATCTAACTGACCCACAGATATCAACATCTTCTTCAGCCCAGGAATGTATCTCACATCTTTCAACGTCCAGCTAGTCTCCAAAGAGGTCTTGAGATTAATATCTCCCATGCCCGTAATATCCAAAATCTCATTATCAGCAAGACGGACTTTACCAAAATTTCCAAGTCTGAAATTTGACATCAAATCCTTGCAAGGGGTAGCATGGAATGATGCACTAGAATCCATAACCCATGATTCAACCGAACATTCAACACAACAAATCAAAGCATCGTCATCCGCCACTTCTTCAACTACATTAGCTGAATTATCCTCTTTCTTCATTCCTTTAGGAGCTGCGGGAGCCGTACACTGATTTCTGAAGTGACCTTTCTTCTGACAATTCCAACAAACAGTCTCCTTGCGATCTTTGGACTGTCCTTTCTTCTGTGACTTCGATTTGCTACGCCCCTGATTCTGCCCCCTATCGGACTTTCTGCCTCTACTCTCAATATTCAACAAGGAATCTGACGACTCTCCTGAGTTTCTCCTACGAATATCATCTCCAAGAATCGCATCTCGAACTCCATCAAAAGTCATCTTACTGCTCCCAGATGAATTACAAATAGCAGTGACAAATCCTGACCAACTGTTAGGTAACGAGGATACCAACAACAAGGCTTGTACTTCATCATCGAATTTAATATCCACTGATGTCAATCTTGATAGGATAGAGTAAAATTCGTTCACATGATCAGCAACACAATCACCTTCATTCAATTTTGTGGCAAACAACAAGCGACACAAATATACCTTATTTGAAGCAGACAGCTTCTCATACATATTTGATAACGCCTTGATCAATCCATAAGTTGTCATTTCCTTGACGATATTGTAAGCAGCGCTCTTCGCCAAAGTCAATCTGACAACACCCAGAGCCTGCCTATCCAATAGATTTCATTCTTTCTCATCCATCTTTTCTGGCTTCTTCTCCTCCAGCGGTTCGTGTAGTTTTTTCTGATACAAATAATATTCAATTTGCATCTTCCAAAACCCAAAATCTTTGCCATCAAATTTGTCGATCTTTACTTTCCCTTCTTCTGCAATCGCTTCCACTCGCCTGAAAACCTAGGCTCTGATACTAGTTGTTGAGTATACAACAATGAAAGCAAAACCCAAAGCGAATAAATAAGAAAATAAATGACAATCACACAATACAAAAATTTACGTGGTTCGGAAATTCCTACTCCACAATCCGCATTAATTTTGTATTGATCTCTCACATTGTGTTGTGTTATTGTGTTATGTTGTGCTACAATTACATGAGTATTTATAAGAGAAGAAACTGGGTCTAAACGAATCAGAGTCTAATTCTGAAATTCCTAACTCTAATTAGAGTCCAATTTTGGAATTCCTAACTCAAGTCAGAATTCAATTCTGAAACCTGATAGACTCCATAAACCCAACATCACGGGAAAAAAACCCAAATCGATCTACAAGTAACCAAGGTGAAGGAGGCACGCCGTAGGGTAAGTAACCAAGGTGAAGGAGGCACGCCGTAGGAAAAACCCTTCAATTGGACCGACTTTCTTGTTTTGCTTCTAGAACACCTGGAACATGAACTAAATATTTTGACTGGTATATTGTTTTCTTAAGGCTAGTAATGTACTTTGCCTATCTTTTGAAAGCCTCCTACAACTTAGTCTGTTGTATATACTCATTGACTTCACCTTAAAAAGGTCTTAGAACTTCTGTCATGTAGACTCCATGCAAAGTAAACAGGATAACAAAATTATCGTGATTGTGCTTGCCCTTACATTTAGTTGTCAAATTTACGCTAAATCCTTATGTTGAAATGCGTGGGAACTCTTTTTTTACTTTGACAATGTATATCTAATGATATAACATCTTTGTTGATTGCTAAATGTTTACCGTTAACTCACTTGATTTGTCTATCAAGTAAATAAATATCACTTTTCCATGTTCGAGTCTCAAAGTTTTTGCCCGGTGACTATGACTATAAATCTGAAGCCTCCATTATGATGTCTGTGTTTATATAAATCTTGAGCCTCCATTATTATGTTTGTGCTATTATTTCACCTATAAATTAATACAAAGCGACCTGTTCATGATAGTATATACCGTCGGTGACAACAAATATCGCTTCAACAAGCAGTTTTTGGTCATTCTATCTACTTTAGAACTACTGTTATTATGCTAATGTTATTCAAACTGCAGACAAAAGCAAAATGAAGTTCACTTTAAATTTTCTAAAACAACAAATTTCTCTGGCGCATGATAAGGAAAATAGAGGCTCTCTAATCTGAGTCACGAGTATACAAACTTGGTAAGTTGCAAAATTGACACAATCTTTTGGCTTGACCGATTATTTTGTAAGAGCTGACACATGTTGGTCACAGAGACATGCCTGTGCTCATAATATAACAAGCCTAAGTGTGTATGATGCTATGCATTACCTACATGACCTCTTAACTGAGGGAACCTCTAGTTGTAGAGTTTCTATTTGTTTTGTACTTGTAATAGGCATCAAATCCTAGTTGTGTAACTGTACTTATAAAGTCAAGAATAATGCTTGAAAGAAGTTCCAAGGTTCATGCCTCAAGCAAGAAGATAAAGAATGTCAAATAATCACAATTGGGATTTGAAGAAATGAAGAATTTGCCTAAGTACCAATTCGAGAAGTACATTTGTCTATTCGAGAAGTCTAGCGTTCGAGAAGTCAGAGATTCGATATCTGAGAAAGACACTGTTCGATATCTCTGAATGAACTATTCGATATCTCATTCGATATCTCAGAGATTCGACATGTTTAATACTCTATTCGAGAACTCAAGAAGTCAACAAGTCAAAGTGGTATTCGAGTTCTCAAAGAGTCAACAAGTCAAAGTTCCATTCGATATCTCAAGGACTCAGAAAGCTATTCGATATCTCATGGATTCGAAAAGTCAATTATTCTATTCGATAACTCAAGGAACCCTGGAGAAAAGTGTTATTCGAGAAGTGATTCGATATGTCAATCATACAGTATTCGAGAACTCAGAGTTATCTAATCCTAGTTCTCGAATCAATCACTTAGCCACTTCTCGAATACATTCTTGGAGACAAACTACTGAAGAAATTGTACAAGTCAGAAACTTGCAACAAGTTAAAGTGCTTTATGGACCACAATCTGTAATGTACTTTGGAAAGCCTACAAAGAAGCTTGGAGAGATGTATAAGAGACAAAGAGCTAAAGAAGTGGATCTGAACAGAGCGTTGCAAAGTCAAATCTGTAGCCGTTTAGATATTTGCTCAAAAAGGATAGACATGCAAGAAAGTAATTCATCATGTAACCTTATTTGTAGTAAATGAGTTGTATTCATGTTCTATAAGAATACAATCTAACTTCTTTAGTTGGTTAAGTTTTTCATACACATTGTAAGAGCACATCTCTCTGAGAGAAACGAAGCTGAGAATACTACCATTTGTATTCACAAATTGTAGCAAATCTTTATCTAATAAAATATTAGATTAAAGTGATATCGTGTCTTGTGTTGTTCTTTATCCGTATCTACACATTTGCACACACAAACACATATCTTGCTACACAGATTCAAGAACGAGAAAAAGTTCAAGAATCCATTCACCCCCCCTCTGTATTCTTTTACTGTATTCAATACTCAACAAGTGGTATCAGAGAGGGCTGTCTATTCAAAAATAATAAAACGATCATGAGTTCGAATACACCAAAGACAACAGGAACAATGAAGGTCCCTAAGTTTTACAAAGAAAATTACAACCTCTGGAAGATAAAGATGATGTTATTCATCAAAGCCTCTCATCCTCTGTATCCTGAGATTCTCAAGAATGGTCCCTTTGTTCCACAACAAGAAATACCTAAAAAGACTGTTGGAACCACAACTATTCCAAGATCTTATGTGGCCAAGGAACCATCCAAATGGACAGAATCAGAAAAGAAGATGGTTGCTCTTGACAGTCACCTCATGCTGCTAATTATAGATTCCATGGATATGTCAATGTTTGCAAACATTGCATCGTGTACAACTGCCAAAGAAATGTGGGATCACATTGAGGTGTTGTGTGAAGGGACTGATGAGGTCAAGGAAAACAAGAAACAGATACTGGTCACACAGTATGAAGCTTTCATGGCGCAGCCCAAGGAAAGCATCACTGAGATGTTTGAGAGATTTCACAAGCTAGTTACTGAGTTGCAGATGAATGACAAGGTTTACAGCACCAAGGTGTTGAACATGAAGTTTCTACTGTCTTCACCAAATTATCTAGAGCAAAGGGTCATTTCTCTAAGAGAAAGAGATTTAAACAAAATCACATATGATGTGCTCTATGGGGTTTTAAAGACTCATGAGCTTGAGTTGCTTCAGAAAAGGGCTATCCAAGCCAACCAAGGTAGAATGATAAACACATCATGTGCCTTGATTGTCAACAAATCTATTCAAGACCTAGAAGCATCTACAAGTTAACTAAGGATAGAGGAGATAGTAGATGATGAAGAAACTGAAGCTGAGGTAAGTGAACCAGTTGAGGAGAAGGAGGAAGAAGAGTTCTATACTCTTGAAGAACTAGATGGAATGGAAAACACTTCATATGCTTTCATGGCCAGAAAATTTCCAAACATCAGATTCAAGAGGAACCAACCCTTCAAACCTAAAACCCAAAACCATTCATTCAACAAGAGCAAGGCACCTGTGAAAGCAAACAAGAATAAATTTAAAACCAGCCATGTGGATAGGTCATCTGTAAGGTGTTATAGATGCAATGACCTAGAGCATTTTGCCAGTGAATGCAAGAAGCCCAAAAAGAAGGATAAAGAGTTTCTAGAGCTTGAAGCTAAGTATGAGGCCCTTCTGAAAAAGCAGACACAAGGTAAGGCCTACATAGCTGAAGGAAAGTGTTGGGATGATTCTAATAGTGATGGAGAAGAGCAAGAATTTTGCAACTATGCCTTAATGGCCAATTCCAAAGATGACACATCTTCATCAGACTCTCAGGTACCATCTCTAACTACCATAGACATGTCTGTTTCTGAATACAAGAGTACGATTGAACAACTATTTGTTGAAATGTTTAATATTCATACTAGTATGACTGCTGCTAATGAGGAAATTGCTAAACTATCTGCTAGAAATGAATTGTTAATAAAAAAAATGAGGAACTTGAGCTAACTGCCATGCAAGTAGAAAACCTTAAGAAAGAAGTTGAATATCTGCAGAATAAGGTTCTATGTGCTAGTCAAATTGAAAAGGCTCTTTGGGATGAACTAGCTGAAAATGAATTCAAACTGAAAACTTTTAAGAACTCATCTAGTCTATTGCAATCCTATCATGAGAAAATTCAAGCTAAACTCAAGGCTGCAATTGGACTTGACTATGACACTCTTAAACAGAGGAAAGGCTATGTTGTCATTGAAGATGACATAGTTGTTCAGGAGGAAGTGCCTCACATTTTGAAAAAGGCTTAGACTCCAATTTTTAAAGAATCAACATTTGAAATTGATGAGGATGCCTTACTCATCAAGCAAATGTTGAATGATGAGGATGAGGCACAATCCAGTGAACAACAAGCATCCTCTAAGAGTGAGAGTGTCAATCCAAAAGCCAAGGAGCCAGTAGGTGATAGGTCTAGACCTAAGAAATTTGTTAAGTTTGTATCAGCTGGGTAAAATGAATATGAGAAGAAAGTGGCTAAGAAAAAACAGAACAGAAATGGCAAGCTAGGGATTAACAAAGATAACAACTATGCTTATATGCCTATTGCCCCCAGGAAAACTTGTCAGAATTGTTTTAGTACCAATCATTTAACTCATGCTTGCAAGAAACCTGTTGGTAGTGTGCCCAAACCTTTCTATGATTGTTCTGTGCCTTTAAGACAGAGATGCTCCATTCTGTGATAAATTTGATTGTATGCCATGCAATATGAATGTTATGACTAGCTGTTTCAATCTGAGAAGGCAATTCATTGATGGTTGTATCAGTCACAATTCTCACACACACTCCACAAGGTCAAAGTCTTCAAGTCCTCCTAGAGCTAGGAAGGTACCTCTATCACCTAAGTCTGAAACCTCAGGTTCTAAGACTTCTAACAGTGACAAGAAGATTGACACCAAGAAAGTTGATAAACATGTTATTTATGATAAAACTGTTTCTAAGTCACATGGACCCAAACTTGTTTGGGTACCAAATGAGAAGTAATACCTTTGTGTTTGCAGGGCAAAGAAAGTGAAAAGAAGGTCATGTGGATTTTGGACAGTGGATGCTCAAATCACATGACTGGTGATATGGCCCTGCTATCACAGTATGAGGAGAAGGCTGGCCCAATGGTTGTTTTTGGAGATGACAGCATGGGTAACACATTGGGATATGGCAAGTTGGAAGTTGGTAATGTCATCAGTGAAGATGTAGCACTAGTCAAGGGACTCAAGCATAATCTGCTAAGTGTTGGTCAGTTTACTGATAGAGGATTCAAAGTGGATTTTGACAAAGATGAATGTTTGATCACCCACAAGAAGACTAGTGATTTTGCTCTATCTGGAGTAAGAAAAGGAAGCCTGTTTGTAGCCAATATGGGCTCTGCAAACAAGGACAAAGTTTGTTGCTTCTACTCAAAAGCATCTAATGAAATTGTTGGCTATGGCACAAGAAGTTATCACACTTGAACTTCAAAGCCATTAACTCTCTAGTCAAAAGAGAGTTAGTGAGAGGCATGCCCACACTTGAATTCTGTCAAGAAGGAGTGTATGAGGCCTGTCAAAAAGGAAAAATGAAAAGATCAAGCCACAAGTCAGAGACAGTGTGTAAGAACCCTGATTTTTGTAATATTTTAAATGTGTAAAAGCTTATGATATTGTGAATTAGGGACCCTTTGAGTCACCTATGTTATGTAATGGAGTTGATTATCTGAAATTTTATGTTATTATATTCACTGTGTAAGAAAAAGGGAAAATTGTTGAAGGCAAGAGGACTACTGCTACTAAGAGTTATAAAAACTTGGGACATGAGGATTATTAGAGTATTAGGAGATTTCAAGAGATTATGACAAGGAGTTGTGGATATTTAAAGGATTTACCCAATTAAGTATTTAAGGAATTACAAGGGAAATCTCTACGCGACAAAATATTATTACGAGGAATTAATTATGATACGATATGAATTAAGGATTAAGTGACAACCATTGGTGGAGGAATAATAATACAAGGAAAGGATATTACATGCAAGTGTCATGTAACTAGGCAATTAGGAAAGCAAACTAGAAAAAGCATAAAGTAACCAATGAATAGTGACTAGTTGGTGCATTATTCTAGGAGACAAAGAGGCATGGTGTATGCCTAGTCTACTAACCCTAGGGTGTCAACATGTGACACAATACATACACACATCAATACATGTCACAATAATACATGTCATTATTCAAACACCCAAAACAAACCAAGAAAACTCCCCCCCCCCTTGGAGCAAACTGCTCTCGGCCAAGCAAGAGAAAAGGAAGAAGAAAAATTATTTTCTCCTCTTCCACTACTTCAAAAAATCTCAAGATTAAAACCCAAGCCTCTCCTAAGTGTTGTCAAGGTATGTACTAAGTTTCATAATTTATTTCAAGGTGTAGCTTGGTGAGAAAAATGGTGAAAGTTGGAGATGTATAGTGACTAACTTAAATCTTGTTTTAGATCTTGAAGTATAAGACTTGTAGAGACCATCCAAGGTGTTCTTGAGGCTTGTAAAGCTTACCCAAGGTTCTTAGAGGCTCAAGAAGGTATAAAAACTCTAACCCCTCTTAGTCATGAAGTGTTTATGGTTTATAATGTTAGATCTAAGAGTATTGGTACATATCTTGGTTATATGAGTTATGAATGATGAGAATCTTGAGGATATATGTTGTTGATGTGATTTAAAGCTTGTACTTAGAGTATGTAACCCCATGTATGTTGTAGAGATAAGTCTTGATGGTTTTGATGGTAGATATGATGTATAAGTTGAGTTCTTGAAGGATTAAGTAAAGATGAGTGCTGAGTAAAAAGTCTGGGAGTATGTACTGTCTTACAGTGGACTTTTTAACCCCTTAAACTTGTCTCCTTAAGACCCAATACATATGGTTAGAAAGGTATTTGAATGTAGTTTCCAGAAATATAAGTTTCATACCCAGGAGATGTGTATATGTTGAGTTATGACCAGAAGAGTGAGGAGTGGTTCTGAAATCCGGACTGCACTGTATGGTCTGTTTGTGAACTGTCTTTGGACCCTCAAACTTTCTGCAAACATTGGGAAAAATTGAGAATAGCTAGGTCTTACAGTAAGGAAGGCTACCCAAAAAGAATCTGATTAAAATTCGAATTTTTCAATTTTATAAAAATTTTAGAGCGAGGTGCGCGCAAGTGAAAAACCACTTAGGGGATTAGTTTAAAGTAGTTTTAAGAATATTTACTTGAATTTCGAGTTTGAGGAATAGATTTGAGTCGAATGGGTAACGAATGTGATAATGTGATGACATGGTCATATGAGAGAGTTAGTGGTCACAAGTGGAGTCGTTAAGTTGGTCTTACGATTTTTAAAACCTTACGATTAAGTAGCGTTGTTAAGGTACTAACGTACAAATATTGATTATGTATAGATTTCCATTCCACTTCGCGAGCCGACCACCCCAACCTCACCAAGGCAAGTTTTCCAACCCTAAGTATTTATTTTCAAAAGATTATATTCTTGATTTTACCTATGCAAGTTACTTTTCAAAACTTATATATAAGGATTTTCACTATTGTGTTTATAGCTTCCAAACGTATTATATGCTTATGCTTTACGAGATTACGTTGAAGATTGAGATATATGCATATGTGTTTGTACACCCTTGAACTTAGAATGAAATTGTTTTCTTCGGACAACGACCCTAGCAATAGAGGTTGTAGCGGTCCAAATATACTATTGACCGGGGAGCGGTATATTGTTGCATCGTGATTAAATTGCGAAAACCCGAAGAGTCATTCGGGAAGTATCGTATACCTAAGTAATTATTATTTTTACGTTGTTAAAAATACTCAAAAATATATATTTTGGATTAAGAGCTTATTTTAATTAAATAATTATTTTATTAATTGTTTATATTAAATCTCAAAATATTATTTATTAATTATCGTTCATTATTTTAAAGACAAAACTAATCCAAGATACCTTTAGTGTTTTCAAACTCGAACTCTTTCGAACCCAAAACATTTTCGAAAACCCCCGGTCAGGTTTTGCTTCTTGTACGTTTTTCAAGAATTATCGGTCGACTGAGGTCGAACTTCAACTACTCGAATTTTCTATCAAAATGATTTTTGAAAAGAAAAGAAAAAGGGGACTCTGGCAGGTGTGGGAATCGTTGACGAACGATTCCCGGGATGTGTAAGCGGCCGTGAGCCAGGCGGTCCATCAACTATTATTCCGGCCCAGGTGTTGCAGAAAGATGATTACGGATGTAGTTTTCATCGAGTGTGATTACGGATGTAGTTTTCACCCAAGGGTAGTTACGGATGTAGTTTCTATCCTTCTACTAGTAGAGAAGACCCGCGGATTGTTGGACTTGGTTGTGGCAACTGATCATCGTCAATCCTTGTCAGGTTTTTATGTTTTCTTCCAGTCCCATCCTCCACTTTGGAAAAATACTCAAACACTGCTTCTTGGGCCTAAGTGCCAAGTTGCCGATAGTGTGGTTTTTTATAAGAAAAATTATTAACATCGTGCAGTATCTAGAACTGCAAGATTTTCTATAGAGATTGGCACGTGTTAGTGCACTCTTGCAATTATTTCAAAGAATGAAATGTTTTTGAGTGAGAAACCTTCTAAGCTAATGGAAGGAAAGAGGCTTTGCATCAATGCATTCCCTGTACATTATGTTAACCGTAGAGTGTTTTGCTAAAACTGATATACTCATACGTATATATTTTCAAACTTGAGATATATTGAAATGAGAACCTTATAAAGGATTCATATGTTATTCTTAAAGCTCCTTAGTGAGTATAAATGTTTTATTCAAACTCGGACATATATATTGTCGAGTTATGTTTTGTAATCTGAGATGTATACTCATACAGTTGGGAACGTTTTCAAAATAAACCACTTTATTATTTTTCAAAATGGTGAACTTGCTGAGCATTATGTAGCTCATTCTTGCTTTATAAAAACTTTTCAGAAAGAGAAGAATTTGGTCGGTTAACTCCGCACCAGCAGAAGATGAGTAGGAGATTTACCCCAGAGATAATTTAGTTCCTGAAAAATACTACAGAGTAAGTCTGATAGGTTTTCAACTGTAATAGTAAGACTTGTCTTCAAGTGTAGTTGTATAAGTGGAAGTGCGTAAGATTCTGGATTGTACAGATGAATTGTAATATTTAGTGTTACTTTTGATTATCGTTTCTGAGGCTCTAACTTGTATGTGCGTAAGATTGAGGTCTGGATGGATGTATTGTTGAGCTGTAAAGTTAATACAGGTATGATATGGTTGGATGGTGATGTGACGACCTGAATCTCTGATCTCGGATTTAGGGGTGTCACAGAAATGGTATCAGAGAGATAAGTTACAGTACTCAGAAACGAGAGTGTGGAGAGTTAAGTCTAAGTAGGAGAATGACATTTGAGATCGTAGTAAACTTATTATTGGACTACCGGAAGACGTACCGGTGAGTAGAATGGACTGGAGTGTTTACTGGAGGTATTATACTAGGGTCGATAGAATCCTTAGAGACCTTCAAAATGATGAATAGAGGTTTGAGAGTCGTACATGACCTATCATAGGTAATGATATAGGAAGCAGAGCGAAATCTCAAGAGCAGCTGAGATAGAGGCGATATTGCCAATATGATCGGATGACTAGGCTGGCATAAATTTTGTGGCCCATAGTCCTCCACAGTTTAGGAGGCACCATTTTAAGAATCAAAAAGTTTAGACTTCCCTTCATAATTAAGGGTACTTAGTACTTGGAATAGTGAAAGTCTTTTACTTTGGCTATAAGATCCGATTTTTGATAAGTAACAGGTTTACCTGAAAGGTGGTTACTATGTCGTTGTGGATTTCATTACCCTTGATGGCAAATTTTACATGTGTTATACGAGAAGGTTATCATAAGACGAGCGTGCTAGATAATTCCACGCATGATTCAGGCGCTAGGGCATGGTAGTTAAAATTAGAGAACAAACAAGTAGAATTAACAAAGGGACTCAAGTGAAGTTGAATATGGTTGCAACGAGCGATACAGTGATCTCAGAGTCTACCAAAAGAAAAGACCAGTGGGTCTAGAGTGGGATCCTTTGATAGAGATGTTATCAGGGACTACGTATATATGTGTTGTAGACCTCTATATTTTGGTATATGTTCACATGCACACACCCGCCACTGAACCTATGGACTGCACTGAGATCCCTGAGAGATCTCTTTGATCTGTTCCCAGGGGGAACTGGCCACTTATGATTCATGTCGGAAGGTATGAAGTAGGACCCTATGGACTTAGCAGGTGTCCCCGAAATGATGTGAAGCTTGGTCTTCGAGATAAAGTACGGAAATGACAGATATATTTGTGAAACCCTAACTCGATAAATGACCTTAAGATGATGTTTGAGAGACGCACTAGTTGGTGTCTTGTATTACGAAGACGAAGAGATGGAGTTACCCTCATAATGGTGATAATGAGATGCACGAATGATTATTAACTTATTTTGGTAACTACCGGCTGGTGCACTACTTCATTTTAAACTGTTCACTAACCATGTTACCTCGATTAGTTTATATCAGGTAACCCTTCTAGCCTTCTACTTCAAACTTGTGGAATAACCACCAGTGATATACTTTCTCTAAACCGGGACTCATCCAAAGTATCTTATTTGATCCCCGAGTATTCTATTTGAAGTTTATAATTATTTCGTTCTGCTCAGGACTATTTACACTTCCTTTCAATTATCCAAGGAATGTTCAACAATTGTTTCCTTAATTAATCAATGAATATTCCAAAACGAATATTGATATTTGACTACTTCTTTCATACTTGCACTCTTCAGTCGAGCCCATAAATATTTATCAACTTGTTGAGAACAGGGATGATCTAACATCCAGATATTCCTCATGAATCCTTTCTTCTATTCAAAATGAGATTGTGCGTCTTACATTGACATCATAGTAAGGATATCATTTTGATACTAGTATTCTGAATTTCATTCTACTGTAAGATCTGATAAAGCATGTGTACGGAGGCACCCTTGGGTGGACCGTTTCACTGATAAGTAATATCTGATGAGAGGTTATCGATTGTTCCGATACCTAGCACATTCTCTTCAGATTTTATAGTTTTCTTTTTTCAAACTTAATAACTTCTTATTTCCATTCGTTGTCCGAGTAGCCTAAAGCTTCCTTCAGTGGCTACGATGTTGAAATTCCGTTCTAGCCAATTGAAACTGGCTAGTCGATATGTCAATATGAATGACTAGTTGATTGTTCTAACTAGTCAAAATTATAATGTTGTGAAGAACACCTAGCTAATTGTCCTAGCTTGTGGTGATGTCTCAAACAGGCGAACTAGCAAATTTTGTCTAGCTAGTTGCTAGTGTTTCTTGAAAAGGACTAGTTATTGTTTCACTGGTCCAACTCCCAATTTAATTCATTCAGCAATTCCGCAATGCATTTTGTATGTGGTAAAGTATGATGATGAAAGTTTTGACGAATGACTTTATTGAGACCTAGTGAGGTCGTCCACTCAACTTGAATTCTACCCATCTTCGTATCAGACTTTATGTCACTTGAATATTCTGTTCTTTCATTCATATAATGAAGATTCATTTGAAACCACAGATTACTTGAATGATAAACTGCTTCATTTTTATCGTTATAGAGTAGAATTTCTTTCGATCGGTTGACCTTTATCAATGGGACTTTTTAGATCCTCTATTTTTCAAGAGGAAAAGTATTCACCAGATGTAAGAATTGTATAAAGACCGTCTTTATGACTTTTGTATCCAACAATCATTGCCCTCGTGCAACATTCTCTATGATATCACATTACAAAATTATCAGGACATGAAGAAATAAACCTTGTTGTATTGTTTTTGTCCATCCTTACATCTCCGAAAATCGAGACTCCTAGTATTTGGAACCATCAACATTCTTGGAACATCCAATGTGGAATTCTTATTGAAATTATCTATTGGACCTTGTTATTTTGAAATCATTCCTTTCAAAAGTGATTACTCTAAGGTGAACGGGAGGTACAATTGTGAACCGTTGCACCAATATGAGATCAAAAACCAAATGTTGTAATTGTGCAGCCAGAGCGTTATGTCGAGTGATTATTTAAAGTAGGAATAACATGTCGGGGCATACCACAAGGACCTTTAATATTAGTGTGAGGAAGGTTATAAGAAATGATGAGGTGGTTGGGAGCACGCCCCTACCAACCGTCGTCAGGATGCTATATTAATGAATTCTGGAGTTACCAAGCCTTTTCCTGATCCAAGAAATGCAAATCGACTGCGATGTAAGACATATCCTTAGAGGAAACTAACATGGAAGTGAGATGGACAAGAAAGGAAGAAATATTGTGGCAAGAATGTGAAGCTTTACTTAGCTTAAAGGGATTGATGCACGTAGAGAGACATAAAGTTTAAAAGGCCCTAATAACAAATGGATGCATGGATATATCCCAATGATCCTTCAAGATTACCACCTAATCAAGTTTATTGGGAATCGCAGCAGCATGCAGGCCTCAGGCTGATTGGCACCAGTTGTGAAAGAGGACGAGCGTATGACATCTTACATATACCATCGAGAACTGATACCCTTATCGGAAATGGAGGAATTGTTGACTAGTTAAAATGTGTAGTTGTTTTTCAAAGATAAGGTTGAAGAGAAGGTTTTACCAACTCAAGATCGATCTCTATACTGCACCAAAGTCGGCATTTCACACTAATATAAACATTATAAATTTTGGTAGTATCATGTGGATTGACTTGTGGGTTAATAAATAAAGTTTTAAGAATGATATGAGCGATTAGTAACAACCTCGTTGTTAGCTATACTTTATGATGAGAAGAGGACTTTGAGGGTCATGATGATGCGTCTTTCAAGAGTTAAGAGGTGTGCTGATGCAGTAGAAAGGGGATGATAGCCTATACTTCTAAACAACATAAAGGTTACGGGATAGGATATACTAACCGTGAGTCGGGGATTAGTCATGATAGCGTTCACGCATAAAACTGAGACGTTAACCTTATGAGAAAAGTGTGAAATTTTTCCACAAGTTCCATAAGTATATCTTCATATTAGAACTAAACATAAGAAAGAGAAGGTGACAAAAGGGAGCAGGGAGTATAATGGAGAAATTTGTTATTACCCAGGAAAGGCCAGTGTGGTGGCCGATACCTATAGAAGGGATTATTCAAAATTGGAATTCAGTCAGTATTGACCAAGAAAATAGAGTATATACAATAAATAATAATGTTAGAGGAAAATGACTAAATTATGGGGAAGGACAAAGATGTATAGAGAATTAAGAGAATGTTTGGCAAACGGATATGAAGAATGGTATTGGCAAACTATTAAGTACAAATGCGACATGTCAAAAGCAGAATGATAGAGATCTAGTGGATTAATTCCGCCTGTAGAAAATCTTGAACGTCGACAGAATTATAATGAATTTCATAAGTAGGTCGCCGAAGACCGAGTCAAGAGATGGCCCTAGTTGACTTATAATTGTGGGACCAAGTGATTTACCTACGAGAGACTTTCCATTTAGAAGATTATCGATTTATATACGGAAGAGATGGTGGTGCAATGTAAAACTTCTGCAGCGATTACGTCAGATAGAGACTTAAGGTTAAATTTCGAAGACTGAAGGTGCTTTCATGTATATTTAACAAGAGATTAAGCGTATGTACTAATTTGATCTGCGACTAATAGGCAGGGAAGAAGAATTATCCAGATGATCGTATTTATATTTAGTGTCGTGCCTTAGATTTCACGGGGCAGTCGAGAATAATCATTTACCCACGAAAAGAATGTTGTTATCACGATAGTCACCATGTGAAGGTCAGGACGTCTCTTGTAAAGCGTACTGCGTTACGAAGAAGTCAATGAACGAGGGATATAGTAGCTAAACTGGTTCGACGTATACCGAAGACTATACAGTATCCATAGCAAGTGGTAATGGCTGACGGGAGGCAACACATGAGTGCTAATCAAGCTAAAGAATATGAGGAATACCGTGCGTGTTGACGTTGTCTCAGATTATAAAACACGACCACAAAGTATTCACGGGCCAACGATACAAGGACTCAACACGGATACTATGAACAAGGTAGAAGAGGAACGTATAAGTAGTGGGATAGAAATTTTCATTCATAGAACAACCGATAAGGAATACAGGTTGAGGAGAGCATGCGTTGAGAAGCAACATTAAAGCGTTGGTGAGACCAAGGTGAGAGAACAAAAGGGTTGAAGTGTCAACCTGAGAGTTGGAAAGGGTAAAGTTGGAATTGTATCCACAACTATTTTCCTTAGGTTCTTAAGATAGAATCCTTTTAAGGAGAGGAGACTGCAATAACCCTAATTTTCGTGAATATTCGAAACCTAGATGAATAGAAATTTTATGGGTGGATGAGAAATTTTTGCAATCACGATATGTACGAAATATTAAATGAAGATTTCGGATTGATATTACGTCTTTACGGTGCAGACGAGTGTATGTAAAAGTCATTAGTTTTTTTTTTTACGAAACCCATTATTTCGAATGGTCAGATTTTATGAGATATCAAAGGAGTATGAGGTGGGAGACTTCTTGATGCTAAAGGTATCCCCCTGGAAAGGATTGATGCGGTTTGTTAAGAAAGGAAAGCTAAGTCTGAGGTTTATCGGACCTTTTGAGATTTTGAAGCGTGTTGGAAAGTTAGCCTATGAATTGGCTTTACCCCCAAGCTTGCAGCAAGTGCATAATGTGTTCCATGTGTCCATGCTACGACCCTACCATACCGACTTTCGGCACGTGATAGAATATGACCAAGTGGATTTGCAACCAGACTTGACCTATGTGGAGCAACCCGTGGAAATCATGGATAGAAAAGAACAAGTGCTGAGGAACTAGGCTGTCAAGCTAGTAAGACTTTGGTGGAGGAACCAGAATGTCGAGGAATCAACATGGGAACTAGAAAGCGCGATGCGTGAAAAGTACCCTCAACTGTTTTCAACCTGATTCCGGGACGGAATCCTTTTAAGGAGGGGAGGCTGTAAGAACCCTGATTTTTGTAATATTTTAAATGTGTAAAAGCTTATGATATTGTGAATTAGGGACCCTTTGAGTCACCTATGTTATGTAATGGAGTTGATTATCTGAAATTTTATGTTATTATATTCACTGTGTAAGAAAAAGGGAAAATTGTTGAAGGCAAGAGGACTACTGCTACTAAGAGTTATAAAAACTTGGGACATGAGGATTATTAGAGTATTAGGAGATTTCAAGAGATTATGACAAGGAGTTGTGGATATTTAAAGGATTTACCCAATTAAGTATTTAAGGAATTACAAGGGAAATCTCTACGCGACAAAATATTATTACGAGGAATTAATTATGATACGATATGAATTAAGGATTAAGTGACAACCATTGGTGGAGGAATAATAATACAAGGAAAGGATATTGCATGCAAGTGTCATGTAACTAGGCAATTAGGAAAGCAAACTAGAAAAAGCATAAAGTAACCAATGAATAGTGACTAGTTGGTGCATTATTCTAGGAGACAAAGAGGCATGGTGTATGCCTAGTCTACTAACCCTAGGGTGTCAACATGTGACACAATACATACACACATCAATACATGTCACAATAATACATGTCATTATTCAAACACCCAAAACAAACCAAGAAAACTCCCCCCCCCCCTTGGAGCAAACTGCTCTCGGCCAAGCAAGAGAAAAGGAAGAAGAAAAATTATTTTCTCCTCTTCCACTACTTCAAAAAATCTCAAGATTAAAACCCAAGCCTCTCCTAAGTGTTGTCAAGGTATGTACTAAGTTTCATAATTTATTTCAAGGTGTAGCTTGGTGAGAAAAATGGTGAAAGTTGGAGATGTATAGTGACTAACTTAAATCTTGTTTTAGATCTTGAAGTATAAGACTTGTAGAGACCATCCAAGGTGTTCTTGAGGCTTGTAAAGCTTACCCAAGGTTCTTAGAGGCTCAAGAAGGTATAAAAACTCTAACCCCTCTTAGTCATGAAGTGTTTATGGTTTATAATGTTAGATCTAAGAGTATTGGTACATATCTTGGTTATATGAGTTATGAATGATGAGAATCTTGAGGATATATGTTGTTGATGTGATTTAAAGCTTGTACTTAGAGTATGTAACCCCATGTATGTTGTAGAGATAAGTCTTGATGGTTTTGATGGTAGATATGATGTATAAGTTGAGTTCTTGAAGGATTAAGTAAAGATGAGTGCTGAGTAAAAAGTCTGGGAGTATGTACTGTCTTACAGTGGACTTTTTAACCCCTTAAACTTGTCTCCTTAAGACCCAATACATATGGTTAGAAAGGTATTTGAATGTAGTTTCCAGAAATATAAGTTTCATACCCAGGAGATGTGTATATGTTGAGTTATGACCAGAAGAGTGAGGAGTGGTTCTGAAATCCGGACTGCACTGTATGGTCTGTTTGTGAACTGTCTTTGGACCCTCAAACTTTCTGCAAACATTGTGAAAAATTGAGAATAGCTAGGTCTTACAGTAAGGAAGGCTACCCAAAAAGAATCTGATTAAAATTCGAATTTTTCAATTTTATAAAAATTTTAGAGCGAGGTGCGCGCAAGTGAAAAACCACTTAGGGGATTAGTTTAAAGTAGTTTTAAGAATATTTACTTGAATTTCGAGTTTGAGGAATAGATTTGAGTCGAATGGGTAACGAATGTGATAATGTGATGACATGGTCATATGAGAGAGTTAGTGGTCACAAGTGGAGTCGTTAAGTTGGTCTTACGATTTTTAAAACCTTACGATTAAGTAGCGTTGTTAAGGTACTAACGTACAAATATTGATTATGTATAGATTTCCATTCCACTTCGCGAGCCGACCACCCCAACCTCACCAAGGCAAGTTTTCCAACCATAAGTATTTATTTTCAAAAGATTATATTCTTGATTTTACCTATGCAAGTTACTTTTCAAAACTTATATATAAGGATTTTCACTATTGTGTTTATAGCTTCCAAACGTATTATATGCTTATGCTTTACGAGATTACGTTGAAGATTGAGATATATGCATATGTGTTTGTACACCCTTGAACTTAGAATGAAATTGTTTTCTTCGGACAACGACCCTAGCAATAGAGGTTGTAGCGGTCCAAATATACTATTGACCGGGGAGCGGTATATTGTTGCATCGTGATTAAATTGCGAAAACCCGAAGAGTCATTCGGGAAGTATCGTATACCTAAGTAATTATTATTTTTACGTTGTTAAAAATACTCAAAAATATATATTTTGGATTAAGAGCTTATTTTAATTAAATAATTATTTTATTAATTGTTTATATTAAATCTCAAAATATTATTTATTAATTATCGTTCATTATTTTAAAGACAAAACTAATCCAAGATACCTTTAGTGTTTTCAAACTCGAACTCTTTCGAACCCAAAACATTTTCGAAAATCCCCGGTCAGGTTTTGCTTCTTGTACGTTTTTCAAGAATTATCGGTCGACTGAGGTCGAACTTCAACTACTCGAATTTTCTATCAAAATGATTTTTGAAAAGAAAAGAAAAAGGGGACTCTGGCAGGTGTGGGAATCGTTGACGAACGATTCCCGGGATGTGTAAGCGGCCGTGAGCCAGGCGGTCCATCAACTATTATTCCGGCCCAGGTGTTGCCGAAGGATGATTACGGATGTAGTTTTCATCGAGTGTGATTACGGATGTAGTTTTCACCCAAGGGTAGTTACGGATGTAGTTTCTATCCTTCTACTAGTAGAGAAGACCCGCGGATTGTTGGACTTGGTTGTGGCAACTGATCATCGTCAATCCTTGTCAGGTTTTTATGTTTTCTTCCAGTCCCATCCTCCACTTTGGAAAAATACTCAAACACTGCTTCTTGGGCCTAAGTGCCAAGTTGCCGATAGTGTGGTTTTTTATAAGAAAAATTATTAACATCGTGCAGTATCTAGAACTGCAAGATTTTCTATAGAGATTGGCACGTGTTAGTGCACTCTTGCAATTATTTCAAAGAATGAAATGTTTTTGAGTGAGAAACCTTCTAAGCTAATGGAAGGAAAGAGGCTTTGCATCAATGCATTCCCTGTACATTATGTTAACCGTAGAGTGTTTTGCTAAAACTGATATACTCATACGTATATATTTTCAAACTTGAGATATATTGAAATGAGAACCTTATAAAGGATTCATATGTTATTCTTAAAGCTCCTTAGTGAGTATAAATGTTTTATTCAAACTCGGACATATATATTGTCGAGTTATGTTTTGTAATCTGAGATGTATACTCATACAGTTGGGAACGTTTTCAAAATAAACCACTTTATTATTTTTCAAAATGGTGAACTTGCTGAGCATTATGTAGCTCATTCTTGCTTTATAAAAACTTTTCAGAAAGAGAAGAATTTGGTCGGTTAACTCCGCACCAGCAGAAGATGAGTAGGAGATTTACCCCAGAGATAATTTAGTTCCTGAAAAATACTACAGAGTAAGTCTGATAGGTTTTCAACTGTAATAGTAAGACTTGTCTTCAAGTGTAGTTGTATAAGTGGAAGTGCGTAAGATTCTGGATTGTACAGATGAATTGTAATATTTAGTGTTACTTTTGATTATCGTTTCTGAGGCTCTAACTTGTATGTGCGTAAGATTGAGGTCTGGATGGATGTATTGTTGAGTTGTAAAGTTAATACAGGTATGATATGGTTGGATGGTGATGTGACGACCTGAATCTCTGACCTCGGATTTAGGGGTGTCACAGAAATGGTATCAGAGAGATAAGTTACAGTACTCAGAAACGAGAGTGTGGAGAGTTAAGTCTAAGTAGGAGAATGACATTTGAGATCGTAGTAAACTTATTATTGGACTACCGGAAGACGTACCGGTGAGTAGAATGGACTGGAGTGTTTACTGGAGGTATTATACTAGGGTCGATAGAATCCTTAGAGACCTTCAAAATGATGAATAGAGGTTTGAGAGTCGTACATGACCTATCATAGGTAATGATATAGGAAGCAGAGCGAAATCTCAAGAGCAGCTGAGATAGAGGCGATATTGCCAATATGATCGGATGACTAGGCTGGCATAAATTTTGTGGCCCATAGTCCTCCACAGTTTAGGAGGCACCATTTTAAGAATCAAAAAGTTTAGACTTCCCTTCATAATTAAGGGTACTTAGTACTTGGAATAGTGAAAGTCTTTTACTTTGGCTATAAGATCCGATTTTTGATAAGTAACAGGTTTACCTGAAAGGTGGTTACTATGTCGTTGTGGATTTCATTACCCTTGATGGCAAATTTTACATGTGTTATACGAGAAGGTTATCATAAGACGAGCGTGCTAGATAATTCCACGCATGATTCAGGCGCTAGGGCATGGTAGTTAAAATTAGAGAACAAACAAGTAGAATTAACAAAGGGACTCAAGTGAAGTTGAATATGGTTGCAACGAGCGATACAGTGATCTCAGAGTCTACCAAAAGAAAAGACCAGTGGGTCTAGAGTGGGATCCTTTGATAGAGATGTTATCAGGGACTACGTATATATGTGTTGTAGACCTCTATATTTTGGTATATGTTCACATGCACACACCCGCCACTGAACCTATGGACTGCACTGAGATCCCTGAGAGATCTCTTTGATCTGTTCCCAGGGGGAACTGGCCACTTATGATTCATGTCGGAAGGTATGAAGTAGGACCCTATGGACTTAGCAGGTGTCCCCGAAATGATGTGAAGCTTGGTCTTCGAGATAAAGTACGGAAATGACAGATATATTTGTGAAACCCTAACTCGATAAATGACCTTAAGATGATGTTTGAGAGACGCACTAGTTGGTGTCTTGTATTACGAAGACGAAGAGATGGAGTTACCCTCATAATGGTGATAATGAGATGCACGAATGATTATTAACTTATTTTGGTAACTACCGGCTGGTGCACTACTTCATTTTAAACTGTTCACTAACCATGTTACCTCGATTAGTTTATATCAGGTAACCCTTCTAGCCTTCTACTTCAAACTTGTGGAATAACCACCAGTGATATACTTTCTCTAAACCGGGACTCATCCAAAGTATCTTATTTGATCCCCGAGTATTCTATTTGAAGTTTATAATTATTTCGTTCTGCTCAGGACTATTTACACTTCCTTTCAATTATCCAAGGAATGTTCAACAATTGTTTCCTTAATTAATCAATGAATATTCCAAAACGAATATTGATATTTGACTACTTCTTTCATACTTGCACTCTTCAGTCGAGCCCATAAATATTTATCAACTTGTTGAGAACAGGGATGATCTAACATCCAGATATTCCTCATGAATCCTTTCTTTTATTCAAAATGAGATTGTGCGTCTTACATTGAAATCATAGTAAGGATATCATTTTGATACTAGTATTCTGAATTTCATTCTACTGTAAGATCTGATAAAGCATGTGTACGGAGGCACCCTTGGGTGGACCGTTTCACTGATAAGTAATATCTGATGAGAGGTTATCGATTGTTCCGATACCTAGCACATTCTCTTCAGATTTTATAGTTTTCTTTTTTCAAACTTAATAACTTCTTATTTCCATTCGTTGTCCGAGTAGCCTAAAGCTTCCTTCAGTGGCTACGATGTTGAAATTCCGTTCTAGCCAATTGAAACTGGCTAGTCGATATGTCAATATGAATGACTAGTTGATTGTTCTAACTAGTCAAAATTATAATGTTGTGAAGAACACCTAGCTAATTGTCCTAGCTTGTGGTGATGTCTCAAACAGGCGAACTAGCAAATTTTGTCTAGCTAGTTGCTAGTGTTTCTTGAAAAGGACTAGTTATTGTTTCACTGGTCCAACTCCCAATTTAATTCATTCAGCAATTCCGCAATGCATTTTGTATGTGGTAAAGTATGATGATGAAAGTTTTGACGAATGACTTTATTGAGACCTAGTGAGGTCGTCCACTCAACTTGAATTCTACCCATCTTCGTATCAGACTTTATGTCACTTGAATATTCTGTTCTTTCATTCATATAATGAAGATTCATTTGAAACCACAGATTACTTGAATGATAAACTGCTTCATTTTTATCGTTATAGAGTAGAATTTCTTTCGATCGGTTGACCTTTATCAATGGGACTTTTTAGATCCTCTATTTTTCAAGAGGAAAAGTATTCACCAGATGTAAGAATTGTATAAAGACCGTCTTTATGACTTTTGTATCCAACAATCATTGCCCTCGTGCAACATTCTCTATGATATCACATTACAAAATTATCAGGACATGAAGAAATAAACCTTGTTGTATTGTTTTTGTCCATCCTTACATCTCCGAAAATCGAGACTCCTAGTATTTGGAACCATCAACATTCTTGGAACATCCAATGTGGAATTCTTATTGAAATTATCTATTGGACCTTGTTATTTTGAAATCATTCCTTTCAAAAGTGATTACTCTAAGGTGAACGGGAGGTACAATTGTGAACCGTTGCACCAATGTGAGATCAAAAACCAAATGTTGTAATTGTGCAGCCAGAGCGTTATGTCGAGTGATTATTTAAAGTAGGAATAACATGTCGGGGCATACCACAAGGACCTTTAATATTAGTGTGAGGAAGGTTATAAGAAATGATGAGGTGGTTGGGAGCACGCCCCTACCAACCGTCGTCAGGATGCTATATTAATGAATTCTGGAGTTACCAAGCCTTTTCCTGATCCAAGAAATGCAAATCGACTGCGATGTAAGACATATCCTTAGAGGAAACTAACATGGAAGTGAGATGGACAAGAAAGGAAGAAATATTGTGGCAAGAATGTGAAGCTTTACTTAGCTTAAAGGGATTGATGCACGTAGAGAGACATAAAGTTTAAAAGGCCCTAATAACAAATGGATGCATGGATATATCCCAATGATCCTTCAAGATTACCACCTAATCAAGTTTATTGGGAATCGCAGCAGCATGCAGGCCTCAGGCTGATTGGCACCAGTTGTGAAAGAGGACGAGCGTATGACATCTTACATATACCATCGAGAACTGATACCCTTATCGGAAATGGAGGAATTGTTGACTAGTTAAAATGTGTAGTTGTTTTTCAAAGATAAGGTTGAAGAGAAGGTTTTACCAACTCAAGATCGATCTCTATACTGCACCAAAGTCGGCATTTCACACTAATATAAACATTATAAATTTTGGTAGTATCATGTGGATTGACTTGTGGGTTAATAAATAAAGTTTTAAGAATGATATGAGCGATTAGTAACAACCTCGTTGTTAGCTATACTTTATGATGAGAAGAGGACTTTGAGGGTCATGATGATGCGTCTTTCAAGAGTTAAGAGGTGTGCTGATGCAGTAGAAAGGGGATGATAGCCTATACTTCTAAACAACATAAAGGTTACGGGATAGGATATACTAACCGTGAGTCGGGGATTAGTCATGATAGCGTTCACGCATAAAACTGAGACGTTAACCTTATGAGAAAAGTGTGAAATTTTTCCACAAGTTCCATAAGTATATCTTCATATTAGAACTAAACATAAGAAAGAGAAGGTGACAAAAGGGAGCAGGGAGTATAATGGAGAAATTTGTTATTACCCAGGAAAGGCCAGTGTGGTGGCCGATACCTATAGAAGGGATTATTCAAAATTGGAATTCAGTCAGTATTGACCAAGAAAATAGAGTATATACAATAAATAATAATGTTAGAGGAAAATGACTAAATTATGGGGAAGGACAAAGATGTATAGAGAATTAAGAGAATGTTTGGCAAACGGATATGAAGAATGGTATTGGCAAACTATTAAGTACAAATGCGACATGTCAAAAGCAGAATGATAGAGATCTAGTGGATTAATTCCGCCTGTAGAAAATCTTGAACGTCGACAGAATTATAATGAATTTCATAAGTAGGTCGCCGAAGACCGAGTCAAGAGATGGCCCTAGTTGACTTATAATTGTGGGACCAAGTGATTTACCTACGAGAGACTTTCCATTTAGAAGATTATCGATTTATATACGGAAGAGATGGTGGTGCAATGTAAAACTTCTGCAGCGATTACGTCAGATAGAGACTTAAGGTTAAATTTCGAAGACTGAAGGTGCTTTCATGTATATTTAACAAGAGATTAAGCGTATGTACTAATTTGATCTGCGACTAATAGGCAGGGAAGAAGAATTATCCAGATGATCGTATTTATATTTAGTGTCGTGCCTTAGATTTCACGGGGCAGTCGAGAATAATCATTTACCCACGAAAAGAATGTTGTTATCACGATAGTCACCATGTGAAGGTCAGGACGTCTCTTGTAAAGCGTACTGCGTTACGAAGAAGTCAATGAACGAGGGATATAGTAGCTAAACTGGTTCGACGTATACCGAAGACTATACAGTATCCATAGCAAGTGGTAATGGCTGACGGGAGGCAACACATGAGTGCTAATCAAGCTAAAGAATATGAGGAATACCGTGCGTGTTGACGTTGTCTCAGATTATAAAACACGACCACAAAGTATTCACGGGCCAACGATACAAGGACTCAACACGGATACTATGAACAAGGTAGAAGAGGAACGTATAAGTAGTGGGATAGAAATTTTCATTCATAGAACAACCGATAAGGAATACAGGTTGAGGAGAGCATGCGTTGAGAAGCAACATTAAAGCGTTGGTGAGACCAAGGTGAGAGAACAAAAGGGTTGAAGTGTCAACCTGAGAGTTGGAAAGGGTAAAGTTGGAATTGTATCCACAACTATTTTCCTTAGGTTCTTAAGATAGAATCCTTTTAAGGAGAGGAGACTGCAATAACCCTAATTTTCGTGAATATTCGAAACCTAGATGAATAGAAATTTTATGGGTGGATGAGAAATTTTTGCAATCACGATATGTACGAAAAATTAAATGAAGATTTCGGATTGATATTACGTCTTTACGGTGCAGACGAGTGTATGTAAAAGTCATTAGTTTTTTTTTTTTACGAAACCCATTATTTCGAATGGTCAGATTTTATGAGATATCAAAGGAGTATGAGGTGGGAGACTTCTTGATGCTAAAGGTATCCCCCTGGAAAGGATTGATGCGGTTTGTTAAGAAAGGAAAGCTAAGTCTGAGGTTTATCGGACCTTTTGAGATTTTGAGGCGTGTTGGAAAGTTAGCCTATGAATTGGCCTTACCCCCAAGCTTGCAGCAAGTGCATAATGTGTTCCATGTGTCCATGCTACGACCCTACCATACCGACTTTCGGCACGTGATAGAATATGACCAAGTGGATTTGCAACCAGACTTGACCTATGTGGAGCAACCCGTGGAAATCATGGATAGAAAAGAACAAGTGCTGAGGAACTAGGCTGTCAAGCTAGTAAGACTTTGGTGGAGGAACCAGAATGTCGAGGAATCAACATGGGAACTAGAAAGCGCGATGCGTGAAAAGTACCCTCAACTGTTTTCAACCTGATTCCGGGACGGAATCCTTTTAAGGAGGGGAGGCTGTAAGAACCCTGATTTTTGTAATATTTTAAATGTGTAAAAGCTTATGATATTGTGAATTAGGGACCCTTTGAGTCACCTATGTTATGTAATGGAGTTGATTATCTGAAATTTTATGTTATTATATTCACTGTGTAAGAAAAAGGGAAAATTGTTGAAGGCAAGAGGACTACTGCTACTAAGAGTTATAAAAACTTGGGACATGAGGATTATTAGAGTATTAGGAGATTTCAAGAGATTATGACAAGGAGTTGTGGATATTTAAAGGATTTACCCAATTAAGTATTTAAGGAATTACAAGGGAAATCTCTACGCGACAAAATATTATTACGAGGAATTAATTATGATACGATATGAATTAAGGATTAAGTGACAACCATTGGTGGAGGAATAATAATACAAGGAAAGGATATTGCATGCAAGTGTCATGTAACTAGGCAATTAGGAAAGCAAACTAGAAAAAGCATAAAGTAACCAATGAATAGTGACTAGTTGGTGCATTATTCTAGGAGACAAAGAGGCATGGTGTATGCCTAGTCTACTAACCCTAGGGTGTCAACATGTGACACAATACATACACACATCAATACATGTCACAATAATACATGTCATTATTCAAACACCCAAAACAAACCAAGAAAACTCCCCCCCCCCTTGGAGCAAACTGCTCTCGGCCAAGCAAGAGAAAAGGAAGAAGAAAAATTATTTTCTCCTCTTCCACTACTTCAAAAAATCTCAAGATTAAAACCCAAGCCTCTCCTAAGTGTTGTCAAGGTATGTACTAAGTTTCATAATTTATTTCAAGGTGTAGCTTGGTGAGAAAAATGGTGAAAGTTGGAGATGTATAGTGACTAACTTAAATCTTGTTTTAGATCTTGAAGTATAAGACTTGTAGAGACCATCCAAGGTGTTCTTGAGGCTTGTAAAGCTTACCCAAGGTTCTTAGAGGCTCAAGAAGGTATAAAAACTCTAACCCCTCTTAGTCATGAAGTGTTTATGGTTTATAATGTTAGATCTAAGAGTATTGGTACATATCTTGGTTATATGAGTTATGAATGATGAGAATCTTGAGGATATATGTTGTTGATGTGATTTAAAGCTTGTACTTAGAGTATGTAACCCCATGTATGTTGTAGAGATAAGTCTTGATGGTTTTGATGGTAGATATGATGTATAAGTTGAGTTCTTGAAGGATTAAGTAAAGATGAGTGCTGAGTAAAAAGTCTGGGAGTATGTACTGTCTTACAGTGGACTTTTTAACCCCTTAAACTTGTCTCCTTAAGACCCAATACATATGGTTAGAAAGGTATTTGAATGTAGTTTCCAGAAATATAAGTTTCATACCCAGGAGATGTGTATATGTTGAGTTATGACCAGAAGAGTGAGGAGTGGTTCTGAAATCCGGACTGCACTGTATGGTCTGTTTGTGAACTGTCTTTGGACCCTCAAACTTTCTGCAAACATTGTGAAAAATTGAGAATAGCTAGGTCTTACAGTAAGGAAGGCTACCCAAAAAGAATCTGATTAAAATTCGAATTTTTCAATTTTATAAAAATTTTAGAGCGAGGTGCGCGCAAGTGAAAAACCACTTAGGGGATTAGTTTAAAGTAGTTTTAAGAATATTTACTTGAATTTCGAGTTTGAGGAATAGATTTGAGTCGAATGGGTAACGAATGTGATAATGTGATGACATGGTCATATGAGAGAGTTAGTGGTCACAAGTGGAGTCGTTAAGTTGGTCTTACGATTTTTAAAACCTTACGATTAAGTAGCGTTGTTAAGGTACTAACGTACAAATATTGATTATGTATAGATTTCCATTCCACTTCGCGAGCCGACCACCCCAACCTCACCAAGGCAAGTTTTCCAACCCTAAGTATTTATTTTCAAAAGATTATATTCTTGATTTTACCTATGCAAGTTACTTTTCAAAACTTATATATAAGGATTTTCACTATTGTGTTTATAGCTTCCAAACGTATTATATGCTTATGCTTTACGAGATTACGTTGAAGATTGAGATATATGCATATGTGTTTGTACACCCTTGAACTTAGAATGAAATTGTTTTCTTCGGACAACGACCCTAGCAATAGAGGTTGTAGCGGTCCAAATATACTATTGACCGGGGAGCGGTATATTGTTGCATCGTGATTAAATTGCGAAAACCCGAAGAGTCATTCGGGAAGTATCGTATACCTAAGTAATTATTATTTTTACGTTGTTAAAAATACTCAAAAATATATATTTTGGATTAAGAGCTTATTTTAATTAAATAATTATTTTATTAATTGTTTATATTAAATCTCAAAATATTATTTATTAATTATCGTTCATTATTTTAAAGACAAAACTAATCCAAGATACCTTTAGTGTTTTCAAACTCGAACTCTTTCGAACCCAAAACATTTTCGAAAACCCCCGGTCAGGTTTTGCTTCTTGTACGTTTTTCAAGAATTATCGGTCGACTGAGGTCGAACTTCAACTACTCGAATTTTCTATCAAAATGATTTTTGAAAAGAAAAGAAAAAGGGGACTCTGGCAGGTATGGGAATCGTTGACGAACGATTCCCGGGATGTGTAAGCGACCGTGAGCCAGGCGGTCCATCAACTATTATTCCGGCCCAGGTGTTGCCGAAGGATGATTACGGATGTAGTTTTCATCGAGTGTGATTACGGATGTAGTTTTCACCCAAGGGTAGTTACGGATGTAGTTTCTATCCTTCTACTAGTAGAGAAGACTCGCGGATTGTTGGACTTGGTTGTGGCGACTGATCATCGTCAATCCTTGTCAGGTTTTTATGTTTTCTTCCAGTCCCATCCTCCACTTTGGAAAAATACTCAAACACTGCTTCTTGGGCCTAAGTGCCAAGTTGCCGATAGTGTGGTTTTTTATAAGAAAAATTATTAACATCGTGCAGTATCTAGAACTGCAAGATTTTCTATAGAGATTGGCACGTGTTAGTGCACTCTTACAATTATTTCAAAGAATGAAATGTTTTTGAGTGAGAAACCTTCTAAGCTAATGGAAGGAAAGAGGCTTTGCATCAATGCATTCCCTGTACATTATGTTAACCGTAGAGTGTTTTGCTAAAACTGATATACTCATACGTATATATTTTCAAACTTGAGATATATTGAAATGAGAACCTTATAAAGGATTCATATGTTATTCTTAAAGCTCCTTAGTGAGTATAAATGTTTTATTCAAACTCGGACATATATATTGTCGAGTTATGTTTTGTAATCTGAGATGTATACTCATACAGTTGGGAACGTTTTCAAAATAAACCACTTTATTATTTTTCAAAATGGTGAACTTGCTGAGCATTATGTAGCTCATTCTTGCTTTATAAAAACTTTTCAGAAAGAGAAGAATTTGGTCGGTTAACTCCGCACCAGCAGAAGATGAGTAGGAGATTTACCCCAGAGATAATTTAGTTCCTGAAAAATACTACAGAGTAAGTCTGATAGGTTTTCAACTGTAATAGTAAGACTTGTCTTCAAGTGTAGTTGTATAAGTGGAAGTGCGTAAGATTCTGGATTGTACAGATGAATTGTAATATTTAGTGTTACTTTTGATTATCGTTTCTGAGGCTCTAACTTGTATGTGCGTAAGATTGAGGTCTGGATGGATGTATTGTTGAGCTGTAAAGTTAATACAGGTATGATATGGTTGGATGGTGATGTGACGACCTGAATCTCTGACCTCGGATTTAGGGGCGTCACACAGTGACATCAATAACCAAGCCCCTGCAACTAATTCATATGGATTTGTTTGGGCCTGTTAACATTATGTCACTAGGAAGAAAGAAGTATGTCTTGGTGATGGTTGATGACTTTACAAGGTATACATGGGTGAAATTTCTGGCATCAAAAGATGAGGCTCCACAAGTAATCATTGAGCACATAAAGAAAGTTGACAAGGAAGCAAAGGCCAACAATGCAAGTGTGATTGCATTGAGAAGTGATAATGGAACAGAGTTCAGAAATGCCATGCTTGAAGCATTCTGCAAAGAGAATGGCATTTCTCAACAATTCTCAGCTCTAAGGACTCCATAACAAAATGGAGTTGTTGAGAGAAAGAATAGAACTCTAATTGAGGCTACTAGAACAATGTTGCTTGATGCAAAGATGCCTACATGTTTTTGGGCTGAGGCTGTGAGCACTGCATGCTATATCCAGAACAGAACCCTCATCAACAAAAACACAAGAAAGATACCTTACAATTTGATGACTGGAAAGAAGCCTACTCTAAAGTATGTTCATACTTTTGGAAGCAAATACTTTGTGTTGAAAGACAATTCAGAATATGTTGGGAAGTTTGATGCAAAGGCATTTGAAGGAATTTTTCTTGGCTATTCTATGGAGAGAATTGCATACAAAGTTTATGTCATCAGTCAAAAGAAAGTTATGGAAAGCACAGATGTGACATTTGATGACAGTAAACTACCTGGACTAGAAGAAGCCAATGATGAAGATAGAGATCCATTAAAGTTTGATAATCTAGATGATTCTGATGATGATATTGAAACTGAAGTTGAAACCATAGTTCAACAAACTCAAGTGAATAATGATGTAAGAAAAGAATGTGTGCCAATCAACAGTGGAGAAACAAGCATCCAAGACACACCTGTGAATAGTGGCAACTTCACAGGGGGATGAAATGAGAATGATCATAACTTGGATGATGAAGCAACTTCAAGAATGAGAAATCAGACTGAGCATTCAAGGAAATGGGATATATCACACACTGTAGAGCAAATTATTGGAGATCCAATTGCAAGAGTAAGGACTAGAAGAGCAACTCAAAATGAGTGTCTCTATGGTTATTTTCTATCTCAAATTGAGCCTAAGAAACTTGATGATGCACTGTTGGATCCAGATTGGATTATTGCCATGCAAGAGGAGCTGAATCAATTTGAAAGAAACAAAGTATGGGAACTTGTGCCTGCACCAAAGAACAGAATCATTGTTAGAACAAAATGGGTTCTGAAGAATAAGATGGATGAAGATGGTGTAATAGTAAGAAACAAAGCAAGGTTGGTTGCAAAAGGATACTCTCAACAGGAAGGCATTGATTATGATGAGACATTTGCCCTTGTTGCTAGATTGGAAGCCATCAGAATATTCTTGGCATTTGCTGCTCATTCAAACTTTAAAGTTTATCAAATGGATGTCAAGAGTGCATTTCTGAATGGAGAGTTGAAAGAAGAAGTTTATGTGCAACAACCACCTGGCTTTGAGGATCCACATTTTCCAGAATTTGTCTACAGATTGCTTAAGGCATTGTATAGACTTAAGCAGGCTCCAAGGGCATGGTATGATACGTTATCACAATTTCTCCTTTAAAATAAATTCACTAGAGGACATTGGACAAGACACTGTTTTACAAGAAACATGGTGATGATATTATCCTAGTTCAGATCTATGTGGATGATATTATATTTGGCTCTACAAATGAGAAGCTGTGTGAGAAATTCTCTAAGTTCATGCAGAGCAGATATGAGATGAGTATGATGGGAGAGTTAACATTCTTTCTTGGATTGCAAGTTAGTCAAAGGAAGGATGGCATTTTTATCAGTCAAACCAAGTACATTAAGGATTTATTTAAGAAGTTTGACTTAGAAGACTGCTCACCTGCAAAGACACCCATGGCCACTGCCATTAAATTGGATGAAGATGCTAAAGGCAAGAAAGTAGATATCTCAGTCTACAGAGGCATGGTTGGTTCTCTACTCTACCTCACTGCAAGTAGGCCAGACATCATGTTTGCTACATGTTTGTGTGCAAGGTTTCAATCAAATCCATAAGAGTCACATTTGATTGCTATAAAAAGGATCTTTAGATATCTGAAGGGCACTCCAAACTTGAGTTTATGGTATCCTAAGGACACAGAGTTCAATCTGGTTGGTTATTCTGATGTTGATTATGCTGGATGCAGAGTGGATAGGAAAAGCACCTCAGGTAGCTGCCAGTTTCTTGGACAAAGGTTAGTCTCTTGGTATATCAAGAAACAACAATTTGTGTCAACTTCTACAGTTGAGGCTGAATACATAGCTGCTGGAAGTTGCTGTGCTCAAGTGCTTTGGATTAGAAATCAACTTAGAGATTATGGACTTGTGTTGGAAAGAATTCCAATCATGTGTGACAACACAAGTGCAATCTCTGTAGTTGCCAATCCTGTCAATCATTCTAGGACAAAGCACATTGACATCAGATATTATTTTATTAGAGAACATGCAACTAATGGAACCACTGAGTTGCATTATGTCTCTATAGATAAACAACTAGCTGACATATTCACTAAGCCATTAGATGAAGCCACCTTCACAAGGTTGGTTAGTGAGATTGGAATGCTGAATTCTTCAGATTCTGGCTAAGTGAATATATCACCTAGATTGTTGCAGTAGTAAACACTTACTTTATCTAAATTCTCAATATTTTTGGAGTAAGTGTTGGCTGAACTGTGATTTATAAATATTTCAAATCTGTTGCATATGTTGGAAAATCATATTTTGTCAACTTGAAATTTCCATGAAATTTTGAGAAAATCACTATTTAATTTGTTACAATATTCTTTATAGAATATGTCTGGTGAATTTTAAAAGATAGTGAAAATTAAAATTTTTATGAGTGAAAAGAACTTTTCGATTAGTCAGACTTCTCGAATGGTTCATTTCTTCTTAATGTTCGACTTCTCTAACAAGTCTATTTAGGACACTCTTGAGTTCTCGAATAGAGTCTTTAGAGAAATCGAACAGAGAAATGCTTGAGTTCTCGAATAGAGTATTTTAGTTCTCTAATGACAGAGTTCTTAAATACTATGTTTGAGTTCTCGAATCATTTGAAAAGGCTGAATTCTCGCTGAATCTTAACCGTTTTTGGATTTTTATTCAGAATTTTTAAATCACTCATAAAAACATATTTTACCTAATTTAGAATTTATTCTAAGTTAGATAACTGCCATCTGTGAGTTTTCAACCTGCTTGAGATATCGATTAAGCCTTTCTTGACTTCTCAAATAGTTGTTTTCTACTTCTCGAATGCTTGACTAGTCGATACAAAACATATATCTAATCGACAATTCAAGTACTTCATACTTATACAATTTTACATCTATTTGATTCATTTCATTCGATTTCTCAAGCATCTAAACTCCCAAAACCTCTGAAAACCCTAACTGCAAAAGCTTAATTTCTTCTTCAAGCTTCATTCTCTTTCTCTCTCTATAGAAATGGCAAACACTCAACTCAACATACCCTCTCAAACCAATTTCATCGCTATAACCAGCGATGTGGAAGCACCAAATGCAAACTTCAAGTGCTTTGTTCGATGGATGTCCGAATCATACATCAAGGATGCACCCTCAGCCAACCCAACTCTGTATCTGGACCTACTAGAACAGTTTTGGAGGACTGCCATTGTGGAAGTCACTGCTCTTGAGAATGCTATAACTTCATATGTAGTCTATTGCAAAATTCAAGGAAAGGATATCACTATCTCTACATTAGATATGAATAAAGCACTGGACTTACAACAAGAGGCATATGACACACTGGCCACAACTGCAGAGTTGGAAGAATTCTTTGAATTTATCAATTATTCAGATATAATCAATCTTGGAAAGTTGAACAGGAAAAATCTGAGAAAAGAGTGGAGCTATGTGTTTGCAACTCTTCTTCAAGTCTTCACTGCCAGGAAGTCTAGCTTTGACTAAATTAGTGCACCTGCACAGCAAATTGGCTATGCCTTGGCCTATGGGAGAAAGATAGATGTTGGACAGATCATTCTCCAGGAACTATATGAGAGACTTGGTAAGAACACAGCCAAGAGAGGTATTGAAATTTTCTTTCCTCGTTTTATTCAATCTGCACTTAATTTTGTAGATAATAAATTGATTGAATTGCCTAGAATAGATAAGACTAGAATATGCTACCCTAGATCCATGACCAAACTCATTTTTGGTAACTTGGAGACTAGGAATGATGTGGATGTAAGACTCAAAATAACTCCCCATATGGAGAGTTTATTTAGGACTTACCCCCACAACGTGCCAACATTTGACTCAAAATCACAGTTAGCACAACCCAAGCAAGTAGAACACAATGCTAACCCAGGGCTTGCTAACTAACCCTCTCAGCCAAACACTCTACCAAAGACTGAGCCAACTGCATCATCCTCTCAAAAGGGTGATGTTAGTAAAAAGAAGAGAAAGGAGATATCCTCTGCACCTTTAACCATCTTATCTGAAACATCATTGGCTGTAGAATTAGGTGTAGAAAGTGAGGAACCTGAGTCACCCTTGAAAAGGCCAAAGAAGAAAAAGAAATCAAAAACCACCTCTTCAGTCACACATATGGCTGAGGTTGTAAAATCGGGGGCAAACAGTTCACTAGATGTATCCTCTCAACAAGGTGCATCTATAGAATCAAGCATCCTCCCCAATGCACCTACCTGTAAAGAGTCAGCACATAGGAGTGATAAGGCTAGCACAACACTGAGTGGAGAGCACATCACACTTGAAACTCCCTCTATTTCTCAGGAGGAGTTGCAAAAATCCATTCTAAAAGACACTTCTCTTCCAGAATCTACATCTCAAATTTCTTTGGAGCCTGCAACTCAAGCAATTGAGAAGCAAGGCATTGATCACCAAGAATTCTTTTCTCTTGGTGAGCCAATGGACTCAAGTGACTTAGTGCATGACACTTTGCTCACCACCCAGGAACCACATTTAGATGGTGAGGGAATGCATGCTGGGGCATATCCTGATGACACCATCACAAACACAGAGGATTAACTAGTTATCACTAGAGACTCTATGCATGTGTCAACTATTGTTGTAACTCATCCCACTCCTGTGGAGACAACAGTAGTTGAGTCAATCCATCCGGTTGCAGAAGTTGCAACTGTAACTGAGGAGTCTAGCTTGCCTAGCTCTAGCTCTGACTTTATGTCACAATGGCTGAAACCTGTGCAACATGACAGTGCTTCAGGATCAGGATCTGTTCCACCACAATTGACGGTTGAAGCACTTCAAAGCTTAGTTGTGGATCAGATTCCTGAGTTTGTAAAGATAGCTCAGAACCTGGTCACCTCCAACATGCCAAATCCAGACTATGAAGCAATTTTGATCTGCCATAGAGATGATGTGGAGATGCAAAAGGCAAAGATAATTGATGATGCTGAGAGAGATGGCAATGTAGAAGCATATGGGGCTCCTTCTTCCTGAAAATGCAATCCAATTCCTCAATCCTCTTAACCCCAACATTCTACACAAGCTTCAGTTCCAAGTCAAATGCCAAAGCTAAGATCTTTGTGTCTGATATCAAGTCCACGACAGAGAAAATTGAGAAAACCAAGGAGACGGCTCAAGAAAAGATAGCAGCAATGACAGAAGAAAGCATCTGGCCAGTCACTTTATCAACTGTGCACACAACAAATGAAGCAGGACAATCCATTCAAATCATAACCACAATTGTTCCAAGCACTATGCCAACTGAAGCTGATACTCTACCAATCAAGACTGAAGTTATGAAGCCTATGTAAGCAAGTGTAATCACTGATGAGGCCAAATTACAAGAGGTTGCAAATTCAAATGTATATCATGATGTTGCCTTCTTGGAGTTTTTGAAAGTCTCAAAAGCAAATGTTGGAGGTGATACATTGAAGTACTGGAGAAGCCTAAAGATTAAATCTCTTATTTCACTATTGTTCCAAGGAAGGTCAATCAAGCATTTGTCAAAGAAATCATTATGGTGTTAAAGAACCAACTATGGCATCTATCATATGATACCTTGAAGAATTTTAAGTATAATGAGGTTGACATTATATTGAGCTTAATGGAAAGAAAAGATGATAACAACAAGTGCCTATTCAATGACAAGAGGAATGATCAACCAACAAAGCTACCAGAAGTGAGCACTTATCCTAGGACAATCATTTTTCAATCTGGAACAAGGATTGAGGAGGTATCTCAACTTGCTATTCCTGGAAGTCTCATTCACCAAAATAAAAGGTTGATTCATGTCATCATTGATCAATTCAAAAGGAAGAAGTTTCAGACTTGCTAAGGAGTTGGAGGCAATCACAATGCTTAAATCTTTCATTGCCACTGGTGCCAACCCAGAGTTAGCCAAGCTGAGAAAAGATAAAGATGATAAAGATGATCATGACAAAAGACATCACATGAGTGATAAGAAGGAGAAGGGCAAGAAAAAGAAGGATTATAAGAGAAATAGGGGTGATTATTTGAAGAATGATGATAAGGGTGGAGGACAAGTGAGACCAAGAAGAGTGGAAGACGACAATCCTTGTACATTGCCGGTAGTACTCTCCCCAAAACACAAGATTTAATGTCTAGGGTGGATGCTACTAGTAGTGATCCAACAAAATCAATATCTGATAAGTGCATATTTTTACATATTTTATTACCTATTTATTGCTTGAACTCGTAATTTAATAAATTATTTTGTTGCATTTCAAGAAATTCAAGAAAAAAAATAAAGAAATATAGAGCAAGGATTGGAAAAAGAGGAAGAAAAAGGACCAAAAATGAAAGAAGGAAAAGAATTAGGAGTTTGGAGCAAAAGGAATATTTCAAGACAAGTGGAAGGTGGAGATCATCCAAACACACTAAATAAGTGTATGGCCAAGATCTAACACACCAAATCTTAATAGGGAAGAAATACTTGAATGACTAGGATTTCATCACCACACACCACAAATGTAGGGTGGGGATTTACCCAACAGCCCCTTAACCCTAATTCTTGTCCTATAAATATCCCCTCTGGTTAATTAAGAATGCAGTCTTTTCACCCTCCTTGTATTTGGTAACATAGATTTTAGTGTAGTTTTAGAATAAATTTCATTTCTTGTTTTGCAGTTCTAAATTTTGTAAACACTCATCTTTTAATTAATGCAAATTTTCATTTTCTTTAATTTCTTGTCTTGCTCTCTCTTTTATGTTGCCTCGCTTTCGTTATTTTCGTAAATCCGTAGTGGACAAAGTAACGAAATGTTAACTACTTGGGGTTGAAAGTAACGACTTTTAATTTCTTGTTCTTAGTTAAAAAATCATAGTTGAGCCCCTTTAAATCTCAATTTTATTGTGGATTTAATAATTGTTAATTGTAGATATAATTTTCTTGTTTTATGTGCTAATGTAATAATAAATATAAAAACACAAAAGTATTAGTAGTTTTAATTTTTCAGTACGTGTTTATCTTGCTTTTAATCTGTTTATTCGAAGCCAAAATCAGTTTTTTTTTAATTCACAACATCCCCTGTTTTTCTTCGTTTAATTACAAAACCTTTTCCCCTGTTTCTTCTTATTTTCCAACGAACCTAGCACTTACTTCATTTTCCTGCAATACATACAAAAACTACCTCCCCCTCCTCTGTCGATTCAAACACAAACGCAAACGCATCCTCTCCCTTGTTCATTCTCCTTAAATACACACAAAACCCCTTTACCTGTTTAGTCAATTTCCTGTTCGAATATTTTGAATAACTGAGTCAACTAGCTGAGTCGAGTTCGTTAATGGGTTGTTGCTTGATTCAGTTTTATAATTAGCTATTCTGAGTCGTCATTTGGTGTCATCGAGTTTACCGAGTTGTTGAGTTATTGATGAGTTTTAGTTTTAATTGTGCAGTTTGCGTAATCGAGTTGTTGGTCTAGTGTCTGAGTTTTCCGAGTTCATGGTGCTGTGCGAGTTCTGTTTGTTCTTTTTCGTTGCTGTTTGTTGATTGGCTAAGTTTAGTTCTGTTGTAATGTTTCTGCGTTTTGTTTCAACTGAGTTGACTCGTGGGTCTTGTGCGATGGTTTTCGTTCTTGTGCTGAATGAAGTTTTCGCTGCTTCATTTTTTCTTGTTGATGCTAACAAATCATGTCGAATTTTTTTAAATTCTGTAAGTAAAATCTTGTTTAATTTTGAAATTTTAAAGTAATCAATTTTTCTTAGTTTTCGTTAATTAGATTAAATTTTCTTTTAGGAATTAATTAGTAAAAAATCCAAATTTTTCTAGTTCGATTAAATTAAATTTTAAGGCTCGCGAAAATATTAGTCTCTGTGGATTGATATCTCAAGTATTAAAATGATGAAATTGTACGCTTGCAATTTAAAATCTTTTTTTTAGCACAACAAAATCTAAAGTTTCTGCAATTGTCTTGCCATTGAGAACAGAGACTATACACATCGAATACCATTTGTATGTCTCTAAAAGCAAACTGCTACTGGTATACTACAATGGATTGAAGGCAATGGATACAAGCTACTTCCAAGTGATGAGATACTAAAACTAAAAGTCAAGACTACAGTTAAAGGATTAAGCAAGAAGAAAGTGTCAACAACTCAGACTATCACAAATGCTGTTGGATTAGACTTGCCAGCTCTTGATGAGGATTATGATGCAGAGACTATGACATTCCTATGGGCTTAGATAATTTATCAAGTCAAAGTTGTAAATGATTACCTAGAAGTCAAATACTCTGATACAAGGGAGAAGCAACTGAAACAAGGAATCTGGCAACACTATCCTCACTATGATTTGGAAAGAATTATGGCATTGCTGAATTATAAAAAAAAGGAGGAAAGAAGTTGGAAATTGGTGATAGCAGATTTCTTGAAGATGCACCAATAGCACAGAGAAAAATTGAGAAGGCAGAATGATGAGATACAAAGAAAGAAAGTGGAGGAGCTAACTGAAATTGAAGTAAAGGCTGATGGGCTTAGAAATAATTCAATCCTTACATTGTGGAGTACAAAAGGAAAGATGGAAAAAATGTAAAGATCAGAATGGACTATCTCAACTCATATCCTAAAGCCAAGCTGAAAGAAGTAATTAAAGATCTAGAAGGCTCTATCCTACTTGAAGAACTCACTACTATGGAAGAAAAGATGCTAGCTATAGATGCCAATGCAAAGAAAGCAAATGAGAATAAAAGATATGATGATTATCTAGCCAAAACTCAAAGGATGAATGTAATGGACACTGACTGATATTCAATCTTTAATCAACTGTAAGATTTCTCTTTTTGTACTTGTACTCAAATTCAATCAAGTTCATACATGTACTTTTCAGTTTTATCTTTTATGTATGATAGGCTTGTTATCAGACATGAAATTGTGACTAAGGATCTTACTCACAATTTGTGGGAGATTGTTAGTCGCAGAGGCATGTTTGTATACATCTAATAACAAGCCTACTTGATCATAGTAATATTGTGTATTACTTACATGATCCCTTAGCTGGGGAACCCATTAGTTAGGTTTCTACCTTGTAATTGTACTTAGTAATATGCATCAACTTCATTTGTGTATTGTATAAAAAGTCACATAATAATGCTTAAAAGAAGATCCATGGATCATGCCTCAAGATTGAAGAAGAAGGCTGAAAAATAAACAAAGTTGAAATTTGAAGAATGAAATTTTGCCTAAGTACAAATTCGAGAAGTAATTTATTCTATTAGAGAAGTCAAGCATTCGAGATCTGAGGATTCGATATGTCAAAGACACTATTCGATAACTCAAGAAGTCAATAAAGTCAAAGTTTCATTCGAGATCTCAAGGAGTCAATCAAGTCAAAGACATATTTGATATCTCAAGGACTTCATCTAGTAAAAAAGCATATTCGATATCTCAAGGATTCGACATCTCAAGGATTCCAGAAGTAAAGACTCATTCGTGAAGTAATTCGATATCTTAAAAAGACTTATTCGAGAACCCAAAGATGTCGAGCAATTCAAAAGTAGTTTTCGAATCAAGTACTTAGCCAATTTTCGAATGATTCAAAAGACAAATTACTGCAGATTCGCAAGACAGAAAATCTACACAAACCAAGGCACCTATAGTGGTCCAATTGTTGCAATGTGTACCTGGCAAGCCTACAAAGAAGCTTGGAGAGATATTCAAGGATAAACATCTAAAGAAGTGGATCTGGTCAGTATGCAAGATGAGAAGAAATCACAAGATACCAAGTTTCACTAAAATAGTATAGACAAGCTTAGAAAGTAAGTTTGTCTGTTGCTAGTTTTACAAATATGAGTCGTGTACATGTTTTTTAAGTTCATAGACTCATATCTTTAGTTGTTAAGTTTTTCATTGTGTATTCAAGAATATCTCTCTGAAAAAAAAAGAATCTGAGAATGCAATTTATGTTCACAGTTTGTAGCATACTTCGAATCTAATAGAATATTAGATTTAAAGTAATTATGTTTGTGTGTTATTTATTTCTGCATTGTTCATTGTGCAAACACGTACACTCAACTTACAAAACCAAACAGATGCAAACACTTAAACTTAAAGAAAAATCAAACAAAAGTCTGATAATACATTTACCCCCTGTATTATCTTAGTGTGTATTCATATTCAACACTGCAGTCTGCAACTAGAACATGTTTAGTAAAACAATACGTTTTGCAATGTTCAGTTTAAAGAACATATTTGATTTTCAACAAAAATAAACTTTATAGAACATGATTGCAAAATAATATGTTATTAAATGTTCAACATGCACATCATATATAATCTTCAAAATCTCCAATATAATAGTGTTGTTCATTAAATTTAATCCAAGAACTATTAGTAATGCATATAAATCTTTTTTTAGGCAAATGAATGAATAACTGAACATATATTAATTTCACCCTATATTAGAAATCAAGGATTGAGGCATAGAGAGTTCAAAAAAAAAAAGGATTAAGGCATAGAGAAGGGTTCGAGGAACTTGGAGGTATAATTGGTAGGTACAAGGATCCAAGTTAAAAACATTTCATGTCTTATATCTTGTAGTCGAAATTTTTTAAAATCCCACTCCCTTCAATATGAGGATCGTATCAGTGTTGGACGAGACCTGAACAATGTTCCAACCTATATTCATGGTTGACGCAATCTTAATAATCGTTAGAAAAAGAGCGATGCATTTATTGGATATAAAAATTACTTATGTATTTTACAATTATATAGTAGTTATTAACTATATATATAAAGATTAAAATCATAGAGTTTATCGAAAATTGTGACACTCAGTGCATTAAAATACAATATAAAATAATTTTTAATTTTTGAAATTTTTATTGAAAAATGTTTGAATTTTGAAAATATCTTTTGGGAAAAAAATATTTTCTACATATGTGTGTATAAATGTGGTTAAAAGGGGGGTCAAGTCATACCCTAAATTTCATTTCTTGTTGGTAACTCTGAGGCGCTGCAATCACGCAAAATAGTCTACACAGTCAATTTCGATTTTCGAACAGGTATGCTTCAAATCTTCTAATTTCTTAAGATCTATGTAACTAGTTTTTTTTTGATATTTAGTATTCCCGGATGATTTTGCAGTGTTGTGTTAGATTTTTTAAATCGATTTTAACTGATTAATTTGGCAATAAAATCCGCATCATCTTATATTTTTTGATTTTTCTGTTAACCATGGATTTGTTGCGATTTTTACATCGAAAATTAACTTTTTTTCATAAGAGATCTTTTAAGGTTAATTTGGTTAAAAAATGATATGAATTTAAAATTAAGAATCGAATTATAATGGTATTTGACTGAAACTTGATATCATGTCTTTTATTCAGTACCGCATTATATTTTTTTCGATTTAAAATATTTTAGAGAAGTAAATAAATTCTTTGAATGTAATGAAATAATTCAAGTGATAGTGATTTATCATTTATTGTTCCAAATTTTGGATAAACTCTCATTCATCCTGAAAATTATTAGGGAATGGATATTACTCTGAATTATCCTTACTCATGAAGAAAAATGTTAAAAAAATTGTGTTATTTGTAATTGTAGAAATACAATAATTCTTTTATTTTCAACAGCGTGATCCAGATTTTGATCCAAATTACTATTTACATATTATATTACATAAATTTTAGTTTTTTTTGTAAAATTTGAAGCAAAGAGTTTATTACCGTTCTCACTTTTCAGGGTGCAAATTTCTAATTAAATGTCTATAATTTGGTTTAGTTAATATTTTCTTCTCACTATAATCTAATTTCTTTCTGGGTTTAGTTTCTGAAAGTTACAATAAAAAAAATTTCTACGAGTGCAGCCTTAGTTCATATTTAATGAATATTTTTGAACGATCTGATCTTACGAATGTCAAAATATTATTGTGGAATACTTTTTAGAGTAAATTGCACTTTGTTGGCTTGAACTAAAATATTTTTGCACTTTGGTGGCCGATATATTAAATTCACAAATATGGTACCCGAACAATTAATTTTAAAACAATGTGGGGGCTCCGCCAAAATCATTTAACTCCGTTAATGAAATGAAGGGTAATTTGATCTGTTTATCATTCCAAAAGTTGTGTATGTATATCTATACATATACTATTATCTATTCATCACCCCCAATTATATTTTCCAGATTCCGGCTAGCAACCCGTTTTCCGGCCACCTCCCCAAATCACTCATTTTAGCTGGGTTTTGTATGTTTCAAAAGCTGGGACTCGTTTTGTTAAAACTTAGCAGTATACGACACACAAGAAGCAACAGAAACACGCTGAAATCGTCAAAATCGATCAAAGTCCGGCGAGCTTAATTTATAAACCGGCGAACCTCGTTTTTTTCCAGCCAAAAACTCGATTTCCTTCATTTCTAAACCAAAATGAACGCTTGTAGTCTCAAAACAACACTGCCAGCACAAGGAAACTAACCCCTTGTGACAGCCCCAAATCCGGGGTCATAAATCTAGGCCATCACGGACCAATTTCCATTCAATATTAATATCCCTTGGGTTTTTTTTTTTTTAAATATATCATTTAATGCTTAAACAGTTGACCCCACACTAATACACACACACACACACCAGTCATATGCTCAGAGAACAACATTTACCATAACAAAAGTTTAGGGTTGAAAGTTAAAAGAGTTATTACAAACCAGGATCATACTTAAGTACATTGTTGAATAACACTTCGACATGAAGCGTTTCAACAACCAAAAGTTTATTACATGTCTTCATACTTAATTATACATAAGCCCTCAGAACCCGTTTGCCTCATCACTACCTCCGGAATCGATGCTAACGTGCCCTCAGAAGGTCGCCTTCCCCTTACCCTCTTGCGGGGCGTTCTGCGTAGTATTGGCATACCTAGCTGTATATAGATAAGTAGCAAGAGTGAGCTATAATAGCTCAGCAAGATAATATTGTAAACTAGAATTTAAAATGTAACCAAGTATACATTTATATACATATGTAAGCGGTAACCAATTATAAACTTTAAGGAAGAATAAAACTCTTATTTAATAATACATCATCCACTTACTATTATAAGAAGAAATCTAGGATAATATAGTATCAGTTTCTCTTCTTAAATAATATAACAATCAATATACCCTTTCAGTGTAATATTTCAAGATAATATGAATACTTGAATAAATCTCTCACTATCATCTTCTCATTTCCTTCTTATGCAACAATTTTATAAATTAATATAAAATCAGTTTCTCTTCATCTATAACAATAATTCCATCATTTCATATCATTTTCCCTTTTTAGTATACTAATCTGACTTTATCTTTGATTCTTTATTCAAAAATTGTGGGGGTTTTCACTGTTGCCGAATACGTGAGGCACGATGATCAGTCGTCCTTCGTACCCGTCCCTTTTTACTACCGGTAGAAGGAATGAAGGCCACCTGCTAACATCATCCCTGGAGGAAGGCCACCTGCTAACATCCTCCCTGGAGGAAGGCCACCTGCTAACATCCTCCCTTGGCATCTTCGTGCCGAATCATATAATGAATGCTAGACTATGTCGCACACAGCCCTGACATAGCCTTTTACGCAAGTTTGTTGCTAATCCCCTTTTTATAAATCATTATTCCATTTATCAATACCATTTCACATTTCCATTTATTATTACTCATATCATTTCCATTCTCGCACATTATTTCTATAAAATATATTTATAACATAACACTTTGATTATAATTCAGGCATCTCTTTTCTATTCAAGAAATCAAATATGCTTTTATATTCATAAATATTCCGTCTATTTAAGAGTAGTAAATAATAACCAATTAATATTCCTTAAACCACTAATACTAAAAAAAAGAATATTTATAATATAGCATTTTAAACCATATAACCCTGGATAACAACTGATACCATTCCTTCATATTCTCTTAATCATAAGGCATGTTCACTTCATGCATAATCATCTCTATGTATATCCATATCAATCTCATACTCACATCCATATCCTTTTTAATGTCAATAATCAAGGAAAACAATTTCTTAACAATATAGTAACAATAGTATCACATATATATATTCCATGAAATCAGTTTCTTTGAAGATAAATAATTTCCAAATAGGGATAGAAAAGATCTTGCCTCGGTTCCGGTATCCTGACAGTATGGTTTGGGGCTCTTCCGGAGTTTCTATAAACACAAAAGGACCGTCGTTAGAATACCTCATCTCTTACTCACTACCTTCTTATATAACAAGACCCTTTACACTTCAATATATGTTTAACGTATCATTATTACCCCAAAGGTTCAAGAACTTAACCATTTATAAACTCGATCTAAGTTTTAGCATTTTCCACCATTCCCCTTAATAACCACACTCGACTGTAAAAATTCTCAGAAAATATAGATTTCGAATTTTAATGCAAGGTCAACTGTCAAGGGTCCTCTGACCACCCTACTACACTATCCCAAACTTTCTTGACTTATAAAAATGTCTAAGTATGGTAACTTTAACCTCAAAGTTGATACAATTACGTTTTCTTGGTTTCCGAACGTCTTTCAATAAAACTAACTTTTCTCCTAAACCGTTCATCAGATTTTAACGCACCTTATATCAAAATGATCTATGAACTAAGCTCTATCATTTCATGGTCAATTGGTAACTTAGACAGTAAGGTACCGTCCGGGTACAGGGGTCCAAAACAGGGCAATTTACATCCTAACGAAAATCGGGCATTATAACCGCTGTACTTTCATACTTTCCATATTTTACCCACTCCAAAACCATCATTCCACACTCAATCCAAACCCTACACCATGTGGACTACATTCCAGCCATAGTTCCAAGTTCACAACACAAAACTCATATCAACCCAAACCATTTAGAACACATATTCATCATAAACATTACATTAACATCACTTACTACTAACCAATTAAATTTCTACCATAAATACAAAGAAGCAAGCATAGTTATACCTCCTTGAAGCTTTTAATATCCTTAATAATACTTGGGCACACCTTGAACAACCTTAGTATGGCTTGTATTAACTAAATAAATCATTAAAACAAAGTTAAAACTTATAAAACACTATTCATTCACTATTCATCATCATCTTTAAGAATTTTGTTACCTATGAAGATGATATTGGTTGGCTTTGAAACTTTGTGAGTACTCCTTCCTAACCTCCAAGAAACTCCATGATTTTTCTCTTGAATTGATCTTGAAGCTAGCTAGGGTTTTGGATTTTTTTTTTAATTTTCTTAAAAGGGCCGAATGGAGTAATGAAGAAGGGGAGAGGTTTTTGCTCTTGGATTTTGATCTTATCTTGCTAACTACTTGTTAATCTAGCTTGTCTTGGAAGCTTGGTAGATATTTGTGATTAAAACCATGTGAAAATACTAATTTGCCCCTTAAAACAAATTAATGGAAAGTGATGTCATTTTGATGATCCAGTAAATCCCATTTCTTGATTTTCTAAGTATAATGTTAATAATCTTGGATACTAATAATGTGGTATGTATCCTTGTTATATTACTAATCTTGGTTGCTTAATCTCCATATTCGTCTAATTGTGGTTCGTTTCGAATGTACCTCATTATCTCAGTGGTTTTTGAAATTATTTACGAATCCAATTTCCTTTGGTATTCTCTTAACTTAAAAATCCCCTGGTTAAATCTAAATTCACTAATCTCTCAATATATAGTTCTTATAATATTTCCCTGCTCCTTAATATCCAATAGAAGCTTATTCGAAATCAAAATCCTCAAAATCCATGTTTCAGGAATTTCTGAAATCTAACGTCATTTCGAGTCACTTATTTCCATTGTACAACACTAATATGGTTTCTGTTTATTCATTTTATGTTTCCATTATAGAGTACTTATATACCATTTCTTTAAATCCTCGAAATTTACTATTCATGTGAGCACTGTAGCATTACTAAAGTTAGGGTTATTACATCCTTCCCCCTTAAAAGGATTCCGTCCTGGAATCACGTCAGATATGTCCATAGATACCTTTTCATTTACACCTTATAACTTCGATACCGCTTTCTCCATCCTTTTTCCTTCATAATATCTCTATCTTGTTTGCACAGAATACACCAACATAAACTTGCTTGTCATTCATCAATATTCCTCTTTTGGTTATGGGTATCGGCCACCACATTGGCCTCCCCTGAATGGTAGTGTATCTCACTTATGGTTTATCCCTATGTTGATCTCTATCATGACATAAAATATACATACTTCGATCTTATTATATCTTGTCTCTGTAAAATCTTCCAGAAATCCGACTAGAATAAGATTCTTTGAAACAATTGTAAGAAAATACTACCTATAATATATATTTCCTGTTCGTATGTAAACAAGTCTGTGGTTTACCCCCAAAATACTATTATTCTCCTTTTCATAGAATTTCTAACCCCTAACAGATACTGATTTTCCTTATCTAGATTGTCAACCTACCTATACCATTCATTGACCACATTGATTCCTAACCAAACATTTACACTAAAAATTTAAATACTAAAAGAAAATATTCACCTGCATCTGTATCCGGCTTTCTCAATGCTTCTCCTAAGGTCATGTTATACACTCTAGCAGTAGGCCTGTTTGAAGCAGTCACACTCTGTCCTGGCGCGGATGATCCCCCGGAACGGCAATCTCTGGCAATGTGTCCTAGTTTCCCACACTGGTAACACTTGACGTCCCTCTTAGGATTGGTATTAGCCGATGGGCACTGGCTAAGGTAGTGTCCTTTCTGTCCACAGTTAAAGCAATTTATTTCTAATGCTCTACACACTCCCGTATGCTTCCTACCACACGTGTTACAATCTGGAAATGGTGGTCGAGATTGATTAGTCTGAAATGTCCCTGAGGTTTTACCACCTTGATTTACAGTCTCACTGGTAGCCTTATTATTCCCTGACTTTCCTCCAAACTGGGGTTTTTGTCCTTTACCAAATTTGTTAAAGTAGCTTCCCTCACTTGAACCTCCCTTTGGACCCTCAAATTTCCTTTTCTTGTTCTCTCGACCTAATTGGGTTTGTTCATTCTCGGCCTCGATAATAGATGCCTTCTGAACCACCGCAGCATAATCAGTCAACTCAAATGGTGCCACTCTCGTTCGTAGCCATGGTTTCAATCCTTGTTGGAACCTTTTTGCTCTTTGTTCTTCAGTATGCACAAATTCAGGAACAAACCTAGACAGTTCTGTAAATTTAGTTTCATACTCTGCCACTGATAGGTTTTCCTGTTTTAACTCTAGAAACTTTATTTCCATTTGGTTCTCCAGGTACCTAGGGGAATACTTTTCTAAGAACACCCTAGTGAAACGCTCCTAGGTTATCACTCCCGCTCCTTCTAGATTCTTTTTAGTTTCCCACCAGTAATTTGCCTCTCCCTTTAAGAGATAGGCTGCAAAAACTGTTTTCTGGTCTTCCTCTATCCTTAGTATCTCAAAAGCTTTTTCCATCTCTTTTAACCAGGCTCTGGCCACTACTGGGTTAACAGTTCCCTCAAACTCTGGGGGTTTTAATGACTTAAAGGCACGAAAGGAGTTAGCTGCCTGATTGGGAAGAACAGGTGGTTGTTGGGGATTCTGTGGGTTAACTAAATTCTGCCTCAATAGTTCCATAAATTGGTTAAAAGGATCACCACCCTGATTTCCCTGTTGACCAGTTGATTCATCTTCTTCTTCCTCATGATCTTGTTCATTATGAGCGTTTTCACCCTGCCTATTATGACTTCCTTCCTCTCTCTCATTTTCCCTTGCATTCATTCTATTATTACGCTTAGGCGGAATGATTCTGTATATAACAATATTCCTCATTAATCACCCAAATTTAGGGTACAACATACATCATTTCCATATATTCACAACTATATCTTTAGTTAACTTATTTATGCATCCCAGTATTTTTTTTTTAACTCCACACAAGTAATATTTAATTATAATACAACTTTGACAAATAAGCTTAGTACCTTTAGCACAATAACCTTTTCATTTAAGTCAATCACCTCATATCTATATCAATATTTTTAAATCTCAACATTTAATATCAAAATACGATAAAATTAGGCAAAGTACATAAACTTCATTAATTTACATAAATATTTTACAACTTGTGGATAACATCCTACACTACTAGTCAATACATACATCATAGAGTACAAGGTTCGAAACCCCAAAAGCATAACCGTACTTACTAACTCGCTATAACAAAAGCACTACTAGCTGTCCTCTAATCAGACTGGGATTAAGACAGTAAACAACTAACCTAATCCCCAAAATGACATCCACAAGATGACTAGTCTGATTAGTAACTAAAACTACTACTCTGAATCACGGGAACGCTGCTCTGACAACGTCTCTGATCTGCACTACCATAGTGGTGACTACATCAACTATCTAAGCCCTCCATACTGGATCCCATCTGTCTCCCAACATCCTCCTAATATCACCGAGTGCCCGTAGCTCGATACTAACTATGCCCAAAGACAACCCATCTGGTATCACACCTCCTCCTCCTCTCGCCCTGTCTAACCTCTGCACAAGTGTATCTATAGTCCGACGGGACTCCTCCAGCTATCCCTGTAGGACAAAGTACTCTGACAAGAGAATAGCTGGCAACTAACCAGCTGGAAATATAGGTGCCTCCTGAGGTGGCATAGCAACTGGGGGAGGTACATCTACAAGTGGGGGTGCATCCACTGGTGGTGGTGGTGGAGGTGCAAATGGTGGGGATGGAGGAACTGGCTCCGTGTCCGCATCCTCGGAAGGGTCCTCCTCCAACTCATCCTCTGACAAGATAAAGTGTCCTGGTAGAGTAAATGGCTCTGCTGGATCCTCAAAAGGATCAGGGCTAGGTAGAGGAGATGGAACTGGTGATGGCACTGGGACAGGTGGGACAGGAGTAGGAGTCATGTGAATGTCCCTCCACTCAATCGGCTCCTCAGGTATAACAGATAACCTAGGCCTCTTACGCAAGGGCATCTCCTCCTCAGGAATATCCGACCGCACCCGAGAAGGACCTGCCCCATCAGGTCCTACATAGGGTCTACCAGTGTATGGCACTATGGCTACAACATCCCTCTGCCTGCGCTCCTCTGCCTCCTCAAGTCTCACTCTGATCTCGTATCTCTCCATGGCCTCCGCGCGAACTCTCCTCCTGAGGTCAGTGATAGCATACTCTGGAACCTCTACACCTACTAGCAGCAAGTCTCTAATCTCCTGCTCGGGTAGTCCTAGCCACTGGGGATCCTGACCCGGCTCACCCATCTCCGCTCCCTATAATAAACATAAAATTCTATTAGTAACGGTCTATAAAATTATATTCAATGCTTAAATTAAATACTACCTGCGATATACCACCCCTGAACTTGATGAAAGTTCACAATTTATATTATAACTGATACATTTATTATTATTACTCTTGTTCCTGAGCATTATGACTCTTAGCTCTGATACCAAACTGTGACAGCCCCAAATCCGGGGTCATAAATCTGGGCCATCACGGACCAATTTCCATTCAATATCAATATCCCTTGGGTCTTTTTTTTTTTAAATATATCATTTAATGCTTAAACAGTTGACCCCACAATAATACACACACACACCAGTCATATGCTCAGAGAATAACATTTACCATAACAAAAGTTTAGAGTTGAAAGTTAAAAGAGTTATTACAAACCAGGATCATACTTAAGTACATTGTTGAATAACACTTCGACATGAAGCGTTTCAACAACCAAAAGTTTATTACATGTCTTCATACTTAATTATACATAAGCCCTCAGAACCCGTTTGCCTCATCACTACCTCCGAAATCGATGCTAACGTGCCCTCAGAAGGTCGCCTTCCCCTTACCCTCTTGCGGGGCGTTCTGCGTAGTATTGGCATACCTAGCTGTATATAGATAAGTAGCAAGAGTGAGCTATAATAGCTCAGCAAGATAATATTGTAAACTAGAATTTAAAATGTAACCAAGTATACATTTATATACATATGTAAGCGGTAACCAATTATAAACTTTAAGGAAGAATAAAACTCTTATTTAATAATACATCATCCACTTACTATTATAAGAAGAAATCTAGGATAATATAGTATCAGTTTCTCTTCTTAAATAATATAACAATCAATATACCCTTTCAGTGTAATATTTCAAGATAATATGAATACTTGAATAAATCTCTCACTATCATCTTCTCATTTCCTTCTTATGCAACAATTTTATAAATTAATATAAAATCAGTTTCTCTTCATCTATAACAATAATTCCATCATTTCATATCATTTTCCCTTTTTAGTATATCAATCTGACTTTATCGTTGATTCTTTATTCAAAAATTGTGGGGGTTTTCACTGTTGCCAAATACGTGAGGCACGATGATCAGTCGTCCTCCGTACCCGTCCCTTTTTACTACCGGTAGAAGGAATGAAGGCCACCTGTTAACATCATCCCTAGAGGAAGGCCACCTGCTAACATCCTCCCTTGGCATCTTCGTGCCGAATCATATAATGAATGCTAGACTATGTCGCACACAGCCCTGACATAGCCTTTTACGCAAGTTTGTTGCTAATCCCCCTTTTTATAAATCATTATTCCATTTATCAATACCATTTCACATTTCCATTTATTATTACTCATATCATTTCCATTCTCGCACATTATTTCTATAAAATATATTTATAACATAACACTTTGATTATAATTCAGGCATCTCTTTTCTATTCAAGAAATCAAATATGCTTTTATATTCATAAATATTCCGTCTATTTAAGAGTAGTAAATAATAACCAATTAATATTCCTTAAACCACTAATACTAAAAAAAAGAATATTTATAATATAGCATTTTAAACCATATAACCCTGGATAACAACTGATACCATTCCTTCATATTCTCTTAATCATAAGGCATGTTCACTTCATGCATAATCATCTCTATGTATATCCATATCAATTTCATACTCATATCCATATCCTTTTTAATGTCAATAATCAAGGAAAACAATTTCTTAACAATATAGTAACAATAGTATCACATATATATATTCCATGAAATCAGTTTCTTTGAAGATAAATAATTTCCAAATAGGGATAGAAAAGATCTTGCCTCGGTTCCGGTATCCTGACAGTATGGTTTGGGGCTCTTCCGGAGTTTCTATAAACACAAAAGGACCGTCGTTAGAATACCTCATCTCTTACTCACTACCTTCTTATATAACAAGACCCTTTACACTTCAATATATGTTTAACGTATCATTATTACCCCAAAGGTTCAAGAACTTAACCATTTATAAACTCGATCTAAGTTTTAGCATTTTCCACCATTCCCCTTAATAACCACACTCGACTGTAAAAATTCTCAGAAAATATAGATTTCGAATTTTAATGCAAGGTCAACTGTCAAGGGTCCTCTGACCACCCTACTACACTATCCCAAAATTTCTTGACTTATAAAAATGTCTAAGTATGGTAACTTTAACCTCAAAGTTGATACAATTACGTTTTCTTGGTTTCCGAACGTCTTTCAATAAAACTGACTTTTCTCCTAAACCGTTCATCAGATTTTAACGCACCTTATATCAAAACGATCTATGAACTAAGCTCTATCATTTCATGGTCAATTGGTAACTTAGACAGTAAGGTACCGTCCGGGTACAGGGGTCCAAAACAGGGCAATTTACATCCTAACGAAAATCGGGCATTATAACCGCTGTACTTTCATACTTTCCATATTTTACCCACTCCAAAACCATCATTCCACACTCAATCCAAACCCTACACCATGTGGACTACATTCCAGCCATAGTTCCAAGTTCACAACACAAAACTCATATCAACCCAAACCATTTAGAACACATATTCATCATAAACATTACATTAACATCACTTACTACTAACCAATTAAATTTCTACCATAAATACAAAGAAGCAAGCATAGTTATACCTCCTTGAAGCTTTTAATATCCTTAATAATACTTGGGAACACCTTGAACAACCTTAGTATGGCTTGTATTAACTAAATAAATCATTAAAACAAAGTTAAAACTTATAAAACACTATTCATTCACTATTCATCATCATCTTTAAGAATTTTGTTACCTATGAAGATGATATTGGTTGGCTTTGAAACTTTGTGAGTACTCCTTCCTAACCTCCAAGAAACTCCATGATTTTTCTCTTGAATTGATCTTGAAGCTAGCTAGGGTTTTGGATTTTTTTTTTAATTTTCTTAAAAGGGCCGAATGGAGTAATGAAGAAGGGGAGAGGTTTTTGCTCTTGGATTTTGATCTTATCTTGCTAACTACTTGTTAATCTAGCTTGTCTTGGAAGCTTGGTAGATATTTGTGATTAAAACCATGTGAAAATACTAATTTGCCCCTTAAAACAAATTAATGGAAAGTGATGTCATTTTGATGATCCAGTAAATCCCATTTCTTGATTTTCTAAGTATAATGTTAATAATCTTGGATACTAATAATGTGGTATGTATCCTTGTTATATTACTAATCTTGGTTGCTTAATCTCCATATTCGTCTAATTGTGGTTCGTTTCGAATGTACCTCATTATCTCAGTGGTTTTTGAAATTATTTACGAATCCAATTTAACTTAAAAATCCCCTGGTTAAATCTAAATTCACTAATCTCTCAATATATAGTTCTTATAATATTTCCCTGCTCCTTAATATCCAATAGAAGCTTATTCGAAATCAAAATCCTCAAAATCCATGTTTCAGGAATTTCTGAAATCTAACGTCATTTCGAGTCACTTATTTCCATTGTACAACACTAATATGGTTTCTGTTTATTCATTTTATGTTTCCATTATAGAGTACTTATATACCATTTCTTTAAATCCTCGAAATTTACTATTTATGTGAGCACTGTAGCATTACTAAAGTTAGGGTTATTACACCCCTAATATTATTCACATGAACAATCACCGAAACTTATAAACGAATGGTTTGAAATTTTCAAAAATCCCTTTACTCATTTCATACATAAACGCACATAATCACTTCAATTAATCTCGTAATATGTTCATATACAATCATATGAAGCTTTTTGAGTCATCAAAACAAACGAACAATCAACTACATAAAAATCCCCAATTTCACTCAAGAACCCTAGATTCGAATTTCACCCAATTAGAAATAAACAATGAAATTGCACACATAACTAGACTCTACAAGACCATACAAAGCTGTAGGAGTCAACCAATTTACTGAACAATCAACATGTTGAAATGATTGATGAAAACAGTGTTTGGAAGCTAAAGTCAGAAAACAGAGTTTAGCTGGAAGCAGTCAGAGTTTGATTAAACACTGACTGGAAGCGCAAACAGAGTTTGTTAAACTCTGTAGCGGTATTGTCTGAAGAGTCAACAGTGTTTGAAGATTGATAAATATGGAAGCAATATCTTTGAAGATTGGAAAGCTGTCAAAGAGATTGAGTTGACTTGGAAGACTGAAGCAATCGTGATTGATATCAATTGTATAGCTTGATTTTAGGAGTATCAGTTACTGATTGTACGAAGCTGTATGTTCTATAAATACAGTTAGGTTAACCCTAGAAGGGTAGTCGAACATTGATATTCATCCATTGTAACCTAAGCAGCTCTCTGTGATATTTACATCACTGAGAGAGGAATTATTAATTCCAAACAGTTTTTAATTGTTAAACAGTGTGTTCTTGTTAAGTTATTCATACAGTATTTGATTACTTATTGTGTATTCGACCTAACAAGTGGTATCAGAGCCTAATCTGTTACTTTATTACAGTTAAAGATCCAAACACAAAAGTAATCAATGGCAGAGATTCCTCCACCAAATGAGAAAGCCCCTACTACTGTTAGTAGGTATGAGACAATCAGGGTTCCTATACTTAGGCCATCAGAGTATGCAATATGGAAGGTGAAAATGACCATGTTTCTGGAGGCTACAGATCCAGAATACCTTGATAGAATATATGAAGGTCCTCACAAACCAACAAAATTATCTGCTGCTGCTGCTGGTGAGGAGGCAAAGGTCATTCCAAAGGAAAAGAAAGATCTAACTGCTGAGGATCTTTCATCTATTGCAAAGGATGCAAAAGTGAGACATTTACTTCACAGTGCATTAGACAATGTTATGTCTAATAAAGTGATTAATTGCACAACTGCAAAGGAAATATGGGATGCACTTGAGGTTAGGTGTCAAGGAACTCCTGCAATCAAGAAAAACAGAAGAAACATACTCACTCAGGAGTATGAGCACTTTGAGGCAAAGTCTGATGAAACCATGACAGAAACATTTGACAGATTCTGTAAACTGCTCAATGATTTGTCATTGGTTAACAAAGAATATGATTTAGAAGACTCAAATCTCAAGTTTCTTCTTTCTCTACCTGAAAAGTGGGATGTGAAAACAACCACTATTAGAGATAATTATGAACTTGGTGAAACAGAGATTGATGAAATTTATGGGCTGCTCAAAACCCATGAATTGGAATTGGAGCAGAGAAACAAAAGAACAAGTAGAAAGTCAAAATCTGTTGCACTCAAGGTTGAGGAGAAACCATCAAAGAAGGAGGTATCAAGGAGAAAGGACAAAGGGAAAGCCTTAGTCATTCATTCAGAGAATGAGTCATCAAACACTGATGATGACTCAAACACAGATGGTTCATCTGATTCTGAAGATGATGAAGAGATGATGCATATGGCAGCATTGATGGTAAAGACCTTCAAGAAGATGGGTTACAAGAACTTCAAGAAGGGAAAGAGATTCTCAAGGGACTACTCAAAGTCTGACAAGAAGAATTTCAAGAAAGCTGAGGGAAAGGACTTCAAATCTGGAAAGAAAGATAAGTCTGAGATTCAATGCTACAAGTGTAAGGAGATGGGACACTATGCTCCAGAGTGCAAGAAGGGTAAAACTGAAAAGGCACTCTACACCAAAGGCAGAGATTGGGCAGACACTTCAGATTCAGATGAGGAAGTCAACTATGCTCTCATGGCTACTACTCAGACTGAAAATGATGATCTCAAGGTACCTCCAACTACTTACGCTTATAACACTGATAATATAACTGAATTAAGAATTTATCTTAAAGCATTGCATATCAGTTATAGAGATCAGACCTTAGAAAATGAGAGGATAAAGTCTGAGTGTTCTCAACTCAAAGAAAGAAATAAACTTGTTGAGGAACAGTTAGAGAACATGAATAAAATTCAAAAAGAGAGAGATGATGCAGTGTTTATTGAACAGGAGTTGCTAGGTAAGTATAAGCAACTAGAATCTGAATTGGAGGATAGTAAACACATCATTAAAACTTGGACACACTCTGGCAAAGACACTCAAGAAGTGTTTCAGTCAGATACAGTAGGTCTAGGTTACTCTGTAGGAGATGAACTTAGATTTGAAAATCAGGTAAAGGTTAGACCACATTGTTCATCTGAGGGTAATGTCATGGGAACAGGTGGACCTAAGACTGAAGCACAGAAAAAGGCTGTTAAGGAGTCATATGCTAAAACTTTTGTTAAAGAGGCTAACATTGGTTTAATGACAGATAAACAACTCAAGCATAAGCTTAAGGAGATAAAATCTGTCAACAAACAGAGATTGCCTAAGAAAAACAAAAATGGAAAAGTAGGCATAACTTCAGGAATTAAGCCAATGCTTGCTTCATTAGCTCCTAGAAAAACATGCTTTAATTGTGGTAGCACTAATCATCTTGCTAGTTTCTGCAATAAGAATAAGAACATTAATTCTTTGCCCTCTAAAACTGCAGTAAAGAGTGATTATGTGAGAACTAGACCACAGACTTTATGCAAACACTGTGGAAGTTCTTGGCATTCTATTTACACTTGCAGAGATTATCATGCTATTTACTATAATTACTATGAACCCAAGCCAAATTTGAAATGGGTTAAAGTAAACTCTGCAAATGTAAACTCTGAAAAAGTTAGCTTAAACTCTGTTAATGAAAATTCCGCTGCAAAAGCTAACAGATTTAAGAAAGCCAAAGGATCCAAGCAAGTCTGGATCCTTAAAACTAATAATCAGTGATTGTTTGTGATTGCAGGGCACCAGGGTTAGTACCCTAGTTGTGGACAGTGGATGTTCAGGACACATGACAGGAAATAAAGCCCTGCTATCAGAGTTTAAGGAGAAGGCTGGCCCAGAAGTTTCCTATGGAGATGGCAACATAGGACATACACTGGGATATGGCAATATTAATCTTGGAAATGTCATCATCACAAATTTAGCTCTTGTTCCAGGACTCAAGCATGATTTGCTATCTGTGAGTCAAATCTGTGACAGAGGATATCATGTAGATTTTCAGCCTGAATATTGTCAAGTGATCAGTAAATCTACAGGGAAAGTTGCTCTAGTTGGAAACAGACACAATAACATCTATGAAATCAAATTGTCAACAAACACTGATGGCAAAGCAGTATGTCTGTCTACAAGGATGTCCAGTGAAGAGAGTTGGAAATGGCATAAGAAACTCTCTCATTTGAACCTGAACAACATCAATGAGCTAATCAAGAATGATCTTGTAAAAGGTCTACCAAAGTCCTTGTTGAATGTAGAAGGATTGTGTGATTCTTGTCAAAAGGCAAAACAGAGAAAAGTCTCCTTCAAAAGCAAAACTGAGTCTTCAATTGCTGATCCTTATCATCTACTACATGTTGATCTTTTTGGTCCAGTGAATGTGATGTCTCTTGGAAAGAAGAAATATGCATTAGTCATTGTTGATGAATATACCAGATTTACATGGGTATATTTTCTTGCAAAGAAGGATGAAACTGCATTAACACTGACAGAACATGTAATTCAACTGGAAAAAGGGTCAGAGCATCAAGTGAAGATAATCAGAAGTGACAATGGAACTGAGTTCAGGAATTCATCAATGGAAGAATTTTGCAAGAGTAAAGGGATAAAACAAGAGTTTTCTGCACCTGGCACTCCACAACAAAATGGTGTAGTGGAGAGAAAGAACAGAACCTTGATAGAAGCTGCCAGAACCATGCTAGATGAAGCAAAGTTGCCAACATATTTCTGGGCAGAAGCAGTCCAAACTGCTTGTTTTACTCAAAATGCAACACTGATCAATAAGCATGGTAAAACACCATATGAAATGGTGAAGAAGAAAAAGCCAAATCTAAAATATTTTCATATTTTTGGATGCAAGTGCTTTGTGTTGAAGACTCATCCTGAACAGTTGACCAAGTTTGACCTAAAGGCAGATGAAGGTATTTTTGTTGGCTATCCACTGTCAACAAAGGCATTCAGAGTTTATAATCTGAGAACTAAAGTGATCATGGAATCAATTCATGTGTCATTTGATGACAAGAAAATAACTGGACTTGAAGATGTCAATGAACATGATCAATTGCACTTTGAAAATGAAGATTTATTCTCTGAAAAAATAAACTCTGATCAGACTGATGTGTCAAACTCTGTTGATCTAAACTCTGAACCTCTACTGGTAAATAATGAAGAAACTCTTCAATCAGAAACAAGGGAAGAACCAGTTGAGGGGGAGCATGAAGAATCACATCAAAGTGAAAATTCAAACACTGATAGTGACTCAAATGATAACTCTGAATCAAACACTGTTGATTCAAACTCTGATCATTCAAATTCTGAGCAGTCACATTCAGGGGGAGCATCTGAAAATGAGGAAAGACACCAAGAAAATCAGGAGAGCATGGATCAAGGGGGAGGATCACATGATGACAGAAGCAATCTGCCTTCTGCAAGAAAATGGACTAAATCTCACACACCTGATTTGATTATTGGTGATCCAGATGCAAAAGTAAGGACAAGAAGTGCAACAACAAATGAATGTTTATTTCATGCATTCTTGTCACAATCTGAGCCAAAGAAAGTGGAAGAAGCTCTTAAAGATGCTGACTGGATAACAGCAATGCAAGAAGAGCTAAATGAATTTGAAAGAAATGAAGTGTGGACACTTGTACCAAGGCCCAAGAATAGATCCATTGTTGGTACTAAATGGGTTTTCAGGAATAAAACTGACAGTGAGGGTGTTATCACAAGGAACAAGGCAAGACTAGTTGCAAAAGGCTACTCACAACAGGAAGGAATAGACTATGATGAAACATTTGCACCAGTGGCTAGATTGGAGGCAATCAGAATTTTTCTTGCATATGCCTCCCACATGAAATTCAAAGTGTTTCAGATGGATGTAAAAAGTGCATTTTTGAATGGAAAACTTGAAGAAGAAGTGTTTGTAGAACAACCACCAGGGTTTGTAGATCCAAAATATCCAGATTATGTCTACAGGTTAGACAAGGCACTCTATGGACTTAAGCAGGCACCAAGGGCATGGTATGAAACCCTTGCCAAATTTCTACTAGAAAGTGGATTTCACAGAGGTACTATTGACAAAACTCTGTTTTATTTCCAAAATGGTAGTGACTTGCTTTTAGTTCAGATATATGTGGATGACATCATTTTTGGATCTACTAATGATAAACTCTGTAAGAAGTTTGCCAAACTCATGCAGTCAAGATATCAAATGAGTATGATGGGAGAGCTTAGTTATTTTCTAGGCCTACAGGTGAAGCAAACAGATGATGGAATTTTTATAAATCAAGCAAAATATACCAGAAACCTTCTCAAGAAATTTGGTATGCTTGATTGTTCATCTGCAACAACTCCCATGGCAACTGCAACAAAATTGGACAAAGATGCAGGGTCATCAGTAGATATGACAAGTTACAGAGGAATGATTGGTTCTTTGCTTTATTTGACAGCTAGCAGACCTGATATCATGTATGCAACTTGTTTGTGTGCAAGGTTCCAGGCAGACCCAAGAGAACCACATTTAACAGCAGTAAAGAGGATATTCAAGTACCTCAAGGGCACTATGACTTTGGGGCTGTGGTATCCAAGAGAATCAGAGTTTAAACTTCTTGGTTACTCTGATGCAGACTTTGCTGGATGTAAGATAGACAGAAAAAGCACCAGTGGAAGTTGTCAATTTCTGGGTGACAGACTTGTTTCCTGGTACAGCAAGAAACAGAAGTCAATATCTACATCTACAGCTGAAGCAGAGTATATTGCTGCTGGTAGCTGTTGTGCACAGATTTTATGGATGAAGAATCAACTGCTGGATTATGGATTAAGGTATTCCAAGATACCTATTTACTGTGATAATCAAAGTGCTATTGCAATGACAGGTAATCCAGTGCAACATTCAATGACAAAGCACATCAGCATAAGGTATCACTTCATCAGAGAGCATGTAGAGGAAGGCAACATTGAGCTTCACTTTGTGTCTACAGAACAACAACTTGCAGATATCTTCACCAAGCCATTGAGTGAAGCTACATTTACAAGACTGGTCAATGAACTAGGAATGGTCTCTAGTTTTGACTAGAGATGTTGGTTAGACTCAAAAACTTATTTCTAAAATATGTTGCTCATGTTTCTGCAAATTGTTAAGTGCTATGTGAACCTTAGTATTAAACTCTGTTCTGCATGCTAATGTTTAAATCTTTTTTAAACTCTGTCAGCATGTCTGTCTGTTAAATACTGTTAACATGTTAGATACACTCAGTGAATTCAGAATTGATTATTGTCTGAATGAAAATACCAATGAAGAAATATGTATGAAGCATGATTCACAGTAATTAAATCATGATTCTTTCTGAGTCACTGCTATCTAATCAGACTTTGTGCAGAAAATTAACACAGCATGATACTGTTTCATATTTATAGCATCTCTTAGTTTATTTAGTCCTAAACTCTGAGTCTATGAATATTGTGTGCATGGCCACTCATAAATAATTTTGGTTATTGATGAACTCTAAACTCTGATAAGTGACATTCTGTTTCCAAAGGTATGGTTCATGATGATTCCTTGTTTGTACTTGTGAAAATCATAAAACTTGAGATGTGTCAGTGATTAGTTTGGTGAGTTCAGACTCATGTTTACACCCTGTGAGAGTTTGAGCCAAATCAGTGATTGATACACTTTCTATCAATCAGTATTTATTGTTGTGTGATATTCATCAGGTAGTATGTTCTCTAGAACTTGTATTAAACCATTTTGAGACTACAGGATATGTGTGTGCATGAAAATGATAAAGGCAATAGGATTTACCATTCTTTCAAACACTGTTCGAAATTCTTTTGAACATTGTACAAACACTGTATAAACACTGTTCATAAATTCCATCCTTAGTAAACCCCTTTGAGCCTTATTAACTGCTCATTTTTCTTATACTCTGAAGTATTAAGAGCAGTTAAATATTTTTTTTTTCTCAAACAGATGAGTATTTCTCAAGAAAAGAAAAAGTTTACTCAGTATATATGCTAAATAAATAATAAAAAAAAAAAAAATAAATAAATAAAAAAAGCATATATACTGATCCCATACAAATATATACTGTGACTAAACACTTGAAGTCACTCATGAATAAAACATCTCTTTTCATCTGTTTGATCTTACTCCATTTAAACCCTGAATAAAGTCCTTTTGATTTGTGAATACATGTACTCAAAGTAGTGTAGAATTGGTGGACATTCAAGCATATGGTAGACTCTGCTATTTCTGATTGAATGTGAGTGTAAACACATCACCTAAACACTTGTGTGCTTTGAGAGTTTGTGAGGTTATACAGTTCATGACTGTTATTCACTGAATGATGCTCTGATTTCTATCTCTTGATATTTTTGTCTTTAAAGACTGTGTGCTTACTTGGATAATCATGGACATCAAAGGGAATAGAAGTTTTCAGATTTCTGTATTACAGTAACTACAGAGTTTAGCATTCATCAAACAATCAGTGTTTAATATGAGAGTTTGTGCATTCAGTGTTTATTAACTGTTTGTTATGGATTTTATGAAATATTAGATGCTTTAAAAATTGATTTCAGTAAACTCTGCTTTACACACACTCATATTCACAACTGTGCGATTTTTGAAAGGATTTTAGTGATAAAGTTGGAAAATTGATAAACACTGTTGAGTTGTGTTAAGTACTCTGAGGTAAAGTCTTATTGAGATGATTTGACTATTTTGGAGTAATTGGGGTAGTTGACAACTGTTAATTAGTGTTAATGTGTCTAAGTGTCGTGATTATAGGAATAACAGCGGTAATTATTAAGTGATCCATTGGCTGTTTGACACGTGTCTCATGATTGTGTCCCACTCAAACACTACTCTACAACAGTTGCGCATTTTTACTAAATAAACGATTGAGTTTTAATTTTACTCTAATCGTCTTTAGTCTCTCACTCCATATCGATTCACATTCACCCACTCACAGTTACTTACATACTTATTCATTTTCACACTTCTCTTATTCTCTCCTTCGCTTTTTGATAAACACTTACAGTGCATATACATCTTTTCTCTGAATATCTTCGTATCTTGTTACTAATGGCAACTAAAGCGTTTGATGCAGCAGGGTTAGTTTTTCTCCCTAGTAACTATGCAGCACCATTGGATAATGAAAATGCTCCACAGGCGTTTCACTTGTTCCAAAACTTCTTGAACGATTCTGAGATAGGGACGGCTCTAATTGCACCACCAACATTATCTGCTTCACAGATTGCTACTTTCTGGACAAACTCTGAATATGATGATGGAGGAGAGGCTGGCACTCCAACAATCATTTTCACTCATGAAGAATCAGAGTATATCATTACTCCAACCACTGTCAGGGATGCTTTGGAATTTGAGACACACACTTCTTACAGTGTTGTTGGTCATGATAGATTGAGGACTATGTTGGAGCAAATTGGATGTGCAGGAAACTTGAACAAGATAGGGTCTTTGAGACGGCCAAGTTTGAGAAAAGAATGGAGTTTCTTTTTCGATTGTATAACAAGGGCTTTTGGAAAGAAGACAACAAACTGGGATGCACTGCCTCTGGATACTCTCCAAATTGGTCATGCTCTACTATATGGAGGTAACTTCGATTTTGGTAGACTAGTACTAATGAACTTGGGAGAGCGATTATCTGAGTCTACTACTGTTTATTTTGCTCGTTTTTGTCAATTGCTATTTACTGCATGTGTGCCTAACATTCCAATTGATGAAGCTGATGTAATTCAGCCTTTTCAAGTTGCTAAGAGAATGTTTTCTGATTTGACAAACAAAGATGTCACTAAACAGCAAATACCTGAGTTGTTTATGCCTTTAGCCTTACAAAACTATGTGAACCAAGCACAAGACCCTCAATCACCACAACAAATGCCTGAACCATCAGAAACCATAAACTCTGAACCAACACCTCCAACACCCACAACTACTGTACCTACTACATCTCAACAACCACAACCAGAAACCTTAAACTCTCCACCAATAAACTCTCAACCCTCAAACACTGAACCATTAAACACTGAAACTTTAAACACTGATACCTTACACTCTGAGCCAGCACCTACTGAACCAGCCAAAACCAAGCCAAAGAGAAAGAAACACACTGCCCAAAACACTAAACATTCAAAGGCTAAACAGACATTACCTGAAGCTGTTTATACTAGAAGAATGAAGCAACATGCAAACAGACCTTCACTTTCACCACCAAAAGAAAGCTCAAGTGAAGATGAAGAGGAGATTGTTGTGCCAATCAAGAAAAGGAGATTAATTCTTTCTGATTCAGATGCAGAGAATATTATTGAAGCTCCAGAGGTGGTTTCACAGCAAACACCTACTGTTGAGGATACAGTGAATGTTGAAGTATCTGCAAAAGATGACATGCCTGCAGAGAATATTGTGGATGACAAAGTACAAATACCTGCAGAGGTTGAAATGCCTGCAGAGGATAATGTTACTATTGAAATACCTACAGAGGATAAAATGCCTGTAGAAGAGGATCAAAGAGATGGTTTGTCACCAGTACATGATGTTCCTGAATCAATTCTTGATCCTGTCTCACCTGTTGTTCATGTTGAAGCTCATGGTGTAGCTGATGAGCCTGCAGTACATGTTCCTGAAGCTGTGGCATCACACACAGAGCTAGTATCTTCTAAAATTCAAGACAAAGGTGATGAAGCTACTAAGGCAAACTCTGTTGCAGAGCCTGTGCAACATGAGGTGATTATTGAAAAGGTTGCAGAAGTTATTGCAGAAACTGTGACTGACACTGCTCAGCACAGTGGTTCTTTCAAAGATGGTCAAGCTCAAGGTGCAAGTGATGAAGATAAATCTGACAGTGATGCAAACTCTGACTCTTTTGTGAGTGCACCTGCACAGACAGATAGTAAACATACACCTTTTGCTCAGCCTTGTCCATCACATGCTGTTGAAGCAGAGCATCTTGCTAAATCTGCTGAAAATTGGTATAAACAAGATTGCATTTTTCCAAAAGGGAGAGCATCTGAGTTTGTTAAGAAAACTGCAAAGCAAATTTCAAATCCAGAAATCTTATCCTGTTTAAAGGCAACTGTGGTACAAGTCAAGACTCTGGAAGGAAATTTTGCTGAAACTAAACAAGAAATTGCTTCCTTGAAGACTGAGATTCAGTCAAGAGAATTCAAGATGGATAGAGAGTCTAAAATAAAAGCTGTTCAGCTGTCTAAAGTCCAAGACAATCTCTATGCCAGGCTAGGAAAAGTTGAAGAAAATCAGACTGCTTTATCTGCTAAGGTGGATTCAATTGCAAACTCTTTAGAGCTCATTACATCAATACTAATTCCTGATGATGTCAAAAAGGGGGAGAGAGTGACTAAGTCTAAATGCAAAGTTTCTCAAACTCTGACTCAAAAGGATGATGCTGGAGATGGAGGGGCAAGTGATAAAAGCAAGGTCTTAAACTCTGAAAGGCAGCAAACTCTGAGATCTGGCAAATCTTTTAAATCACAATCTGTTGGAACAAACACTGAAACTCAAGGTACTTCAAAGACCAAGAGTTTGGAATTAACATCAAACCCAAAGACTGATGAGGAGTTAGCTGTTAAGCTTTTCATGGAAGAGAATGCAGAAGGAGTGACCATAGAAGATGCTAAAGCTGAAGAGAAGAGTTTACAAGAAAAACATCTGAAAGCTTTAAAGTCTGAAAAAGGAAAGAAGAAAGTGAAAGTTGCTAAAGCTGCAAAGCCTGTTCTTAAAGGTATTCAGATCAAAGAACCTGTTGGTACAGATCAAAGAATGCAAGTATTCAGAAAACCAACAGATGCAGAAGCTAAGCAAAAATTGAAAAGTATAGTTACAACCTCTGTTGCTGCACAAGTTGTGACTACACCATTATTGTCTTCTCAGTTGAAATCAACATTTAAAAGAGGTGCTCCTCATGATCCAAGACTAGAAGCTACAATTCCAATGGACTTTTCTGATGGTAGAGCTTTATCTGGTAAAGTTGGATACAACAAAGAAGGGATAGGTTCACACAGAGATAAAAGACAATATGTTGGTCCTAGAGATCCTTCTTCACTGTCTGTTCCAGGAGGTGGTGTCACTCAAGAGAGTTTAGACAAACTGGAATCAGTACAGCTTGTATATCAGAAGAGTCTAGAAAAGGATTTCTTATTATATTTCATGGCTGATGGAACAGTATTTAAAGTCTCTGAAAAAGATATTGAATTAAAGTATGCTGAAGAACTTGAATATGTCCTATATATTTTCAGAGTGAGAAATCAAAGAGCACAGTCAGTTGCAAATGTGCTTCAACAAAGAATGATTCAAAACCTTGCAAGAAGGCAAATGAAATTCAACAGCAAGTATGTTCCTAAATACAGAGATTGGAATGGCAATCTGATTGAAATGGAGAAGGGGACTACAAAGCTGAAAACAGATCTTGGAATTACTGTTCTGGATTTCAATGTAAAATCTGAAGAGGTGAAATACATCAGGCTGGGAAATGAGATGAGAAGAAACAAAATCTATGATCTTAGAGCTGCTATCTATCAAACTGATGAGAATGATCCTCAGTTGAGAGAAATCAAAGAAGCTATGCAGATAGAGCTTGAAAATGCTGAAAGAAGGTTGCTTATAGACTATCTCAGAACAGTGCCTGATCTTCAAGAGATTAGAAATTAAAGTCTGTAAGAATTTTCTTATTTTCTGTAGAATTTGTTAAGTAAAAGCTTAAACTCTGTTTGTATGTTAAACACTGTAAAACTTTGTATTTGTTTTGACATCATCATTTACTGTAAAACTTGTACATTCTTGCTAATGGACAAGTTGGGGGAGATTGTTGAAATGATTGATGAAAACAGTGTTTGGAAGCTAAAGTCAGAAAACAGAGTTTAGCTGGAAGCAGTCAGAGTTTGATTAAACACTGACTGGAAGCGCAAACAGAGTTTGTTAAACTCTGTAGCGGTATTGTCTGAAGAGTCAACAGTGTTTGAAGATTGATAAATATGGAAGCAATATCTTTGAAGATTGGAAAGCTGTCAAAGAGATTGAGTTGACTTGGAAGACTGAAGCAATCGTGATTGATATCAATTGTATAGCTTGATTTTAGGAGTATCAGTTACTGATTGTACGAAGCTGTATGTTCTATAAATACAGTTAGGTTAACCCTAGAAGGGTAGTCGAACATTGATATTCATCCATTGTAACCTAAACAGCTCTCTGTGATATTTACATCACTGAGAGAGGAATTATTAATTCCAAACAGTTTTTAATTGTTAAACAGTGTGTTCTTGTTAAGTTATTCATACAGTATTTGATTACTTATTGTGTATTCGACCTAACACAACAAATTAAGAAATCCCAAATTTCCACATAAACCCTACATTTGCAGAATTAAAGAAAAATTTGTATAGAATTTTTAATTTGTGGATTTTTTTTAAAAGACGAGATTGCCCCTACTTTTTAGATGGCGTTAGCTCTGTTAGTTCGATTTGAGGCGGAGCCCTCACATCGCTTTAAAATTAATTGTCCGGGTACCATATTTGTGAATTTAATACATCGATCACCAAAGTGCAAAAATATTTTAGTTCAGGCCAACAATGTGCAATTTACTCTACTTTTTATGCAAATTTAAGTTGTAAAGTATTTGTTTTATAATGATATTATTTTCTTATTTAATGTTAATGGTAGAGATTAATAGATTATTTTTTGTTAAAAAGTAATTTATCCAAATCAATAGATCATTTGAAAATTTACATATTTATTTATTTTTACTAGATATTTATTCCCGCATGGTTAAATTTTTAATTAAATATCCAAATATTGAAATCTAAAGGCGAACTAATAGTTAAGTTTTTTATAGTGACATTTAGATTCTCTTTTTCCTTTTTTATGTGTAACAATAAAAATTATTAATAATTATATATGTATTATGTGTATATATTTATACTATTATATAATAGTCGAAATATTAAAAGTTTGGTCGGTTGGTTGGTACGGTACCTATTGATTTTACTTATTTACCCTTAGTTAAATATTATTTACTAAATTTTCTTTATTTTGGTAGAATAACTAACCAATTACTTTTTTCAGTTAAAACACATTATCTTTTATAATGTTTCCGACTGAAATCTTTCCTTTTCCAAAATATCATGGATCTTTCTATTTGATGAAATAAACTAATCAATATATATATTATAATGCCTGGAGATCGGAAATGCACCAAACAGTTTAAGGTATTTTTCTTGAATTTATGTTTTTTAGATTTTTTCATTAAAAGTCTTTTTTTGCATTAAATATCTGTTAATGACAATTTTAATTAGTCATTAATTACACCTATTAAACATCTATTAAATTTACTCTATTTAATTTGTTTAAAAATTAGCAAACTTTATTTGAACTTTATAGTTATTATTTCAATATTAAATATTAATTATATATAGTTAAGTTTATTTTTAGGTAAAATGATGACTAACAATTGTTATATTGCGTATTTTTTATTCCCTATTCAAGATCACTATAATTTCTTTTCGGATGATTATAGGGTAGACGGTCTTAACTACTCAATCAATTTTTATTATCCATTATTGTGAAAGTCGTAATAAATTATGGAAGTACAAGATATTTACTTAATATCTGGAATTTTATACAAACAATACAGACAAGTTTTTAATTTTGCACATGAATAAATTATACACGTGTTATGATAAAATTGATTAAATTTAACAAACCTTGCCATCTATCGGAAGATAAAATCGATAAAAAAGTTATACACCCATTGCTTCATTATATTGTGTTGAAATAAATTTTTATCCTAATTAAACAAATTCTTACACTATTATTGAAAATGTATATTATGAGAGGGGTGTCAGCTTTAAAAAACGTTATTAACCTGAACTTTTCAAGCAATCTTTATTATCAATGATTGTGGAGTCGTAATAAATTATGAAGTACACTAATCTTTACTTACTATCTGAAATTTGTAAACAAATAATACAAACATATTTTTACTTTTGCACATGAATAAATTACACATGAGTTATGACCAAACTAATTAAATTGAATAAACCCAACCACTTTATCGGAAGATTGAATTGATAAAAGAATTATACACCAGTTGTTTCATTTGTCAAAATAATTAATGTCAAATTAAATAAATTCTTACACAATTATTGAACATAATATATGTATATTATGATAGAGGTGTCGGCTTTAGAAACGTTATTAAGTTATATTCAATATTTGTAACTTTTGATCGTAAATATTACGTTCATATTGTAACTTTTATTTTTATATGTTTGTGATATTTTAAGATTATAAAAATTTAGTTATGTAATGAGAGTATTTTTCCAACTAATAACTCATGTAAATTATTTTTAAATTAATTTTTTTAGAAAATTCATAAGAGACCAATCAATTTTTAAGAATAATAGAAATTAATTTATCTATTTTCAATACTTTAAAATAAAAATTTATAAAAAAGTTACTAATGAATAGCTAATTATCTTTTTCAACTAAAACGTAATATCTTTTCTATATTTTTTAATTGAAATATCTTATTTTATAGAAGTATCGTGGGTAACATATTTAGGCCATTGTTCCAGAGAGAACCTTATATAGAGTCTCGGAGAGGAGCACTGATTCCACCATTGAATTTCATCAATAAATTACAAATAAAATTTATAAAAACATAAAATTTGATTCAATACTAATGATATATAAACTTTATAAAGGATTTAACACAAAAAAATTGAAAAAAAAAACTTGATTTAAATTTCATTCTATAGTAGAATCATTTAGGATAAATTTGATTCTACGGTAGAATTACTTTAGATTAATTAATTAATTTTTAATGATTTTTCAAAAAGAAAAGTTATGTAATTACTTTTTTAATTTCTTTATTAAGATTTATAATTATATTTCATAAAAAAAGATAAATATATGTATATTATGGTGATTCTTTCCTGTTTCATTCTATAGTAGAATCATTTAGGATAAATTTGATTTTACGGTAGAATTACTTTAGATTAATTAATTAATTTTTAATGATTTTTCAAAAAGAAAAGTTATGTAATTACTTTTTTAATTTCTTTATTAAGATTTATAATTATATTTCATAAAAAAAGATAAATATATGTATATTATGGTGATTCTTTCCTGTACTCTAAATAAGATGGGCCAACTAAAATTTTTTCTTTCCAAAAATATCATGGGTCGTTGTATATAATGATATAAACTAGTAATTAAATAAACTAATAATATTATCTTTACTAATAACTAACTGATTACTTTTTTCAGTTAAAAGGTAATATCTTTTTTATATTTTATATACGTCCGTTGCAGGACCTTTCCTCTTATCACGGTTCGCCGTACTAGTGCCAGCATTGATTGCCGCTGTTTAATAATATTTAAATAGCAAGAATGAGCCAAAGAATGCCCATCAAGTTATATACACCAGAATCATATATATATCAACAAAACTTCTTCAAGAAATGAAATCCCATATTTTCTTTAACATACTGAAATTGACTCACAAGAACTGAGTAAAGACATACCATTCATACTGCAATTAATACCCACATGTAGTATTAATTATACTTATCAAATACTGCTGATGGACTATATTTAGGAGATTCTTATCCGTGGGGCTGTAATGGATGATCAGTCCTTACGTCTAATATTTTTACTACCGGTAGAGGGGGGAGCCGACTTGCTCGGCCTTGATCACCCCAGGATGAGCCGACTTGCTCGGACCTCACCCTAAGCCGCATCTGGGCTTTCATACATACTTGTTATCTCCAGTCCAGAACATAAGGTGCCAGAGTACCCTGATCACCTTCAACACTTATATATCATCTTAGATGTCACGTATAATTCCACGTGCACCTCAATATACTCCTTATCTTAGATGTCACGTATAATTCCACGTGCACCTCAATATACTCCTTATCTTAGATGACACGTATAATTCCACGTGCACCTCAATATACTCCTTATCTTAGATGACAAGTATAATTCCACGTGCACCTCAATATACTCGTTATTAGATGACATGTATAATTCCACGTGCACCTCAATTCATAATAATTATTATCGTTCGGAAACAACGAACGATTACTACTTCCAATAAATCACTCTCCTCTCCAAATATAGAGGAAGAATATGAACGACTACTTTGATCATGGATTCGAATACAATGATCCAGATCAAATCTCTCATCACCTCCAATAATTAACAAGATAGTTTTTCAAAACATTTATCTCCCTTCGAGTATGAACAATGTACCTCGATACTTGTTCCAATAATATGGACCAATAACTCTTATACATACTAATATACTTATATATACTATCCGGATAACATTCACAACAATAATATATATAATACCCGGATAACAATAATATTCGCAAAAATGGTGGGTATTGGATTGTGGCCGCACCACTAACTTTAGAGAAGTAAAAAGGTTGTTTGTTGAGGTTGTGGATGTATGGTCTGCCCGGTGTGGCTTGGTTATGTTGTGACGAAATGGAAATGTTCGACTTAATACCGTCGTAATGGCGAAATTTCTTTAAGTCTTAAAAACAGTTAATACCCGAGATATTGAAATGATTTTTATCACCACCACTACCTATGGTTACAAAGATATGGTTTATGGTTACAAAGATATGGTTGTCTAGTTTACATGGCTGCAAGAATCGAGTTAAAAGAGTTTACGGTTTAGGAGTTATGCTAGTTTTAGTGAAAGCGGTTAGAAAGATTTTATCGCAGAAATGTACCAACTTTGAGGCAAAGTTTGAGACCCTTAAAAATGGAATTTGAGTGTAATATTTTGAGGATAAATGCTAAAGTCAGTTAGCAAGATATGAGCGAAGGTTTCGAGTCCAAAAGTTTATTTTTCGATTTTATAAAAATGCATCAGCCGAGGTTGCGTAAGTGAAAATCCCTAAGAACACGACTTAGAAACCAATGTTGTAAATGGTTAAGTATAACTTGAATTCGAGGATCGATTTTGAACCAAACTTATGACTTAAGTGGTTGACGATTAGGATGGACTTAGTACGAGTCTAGGGGGACCCCTTAGTGCCTTGTTTGTGATTGGCTTAAGTATCTAAGAGTTGAGTTATAAGTGGATCGTAAAGGGGATTAATCGCGTATTTTCTTGACTTGTTTAGATTGTCGGACCTCGCTACGAGGACCTACTACATCCGGAGCACCAGGCAAGTATACTTAACCCTACTCTATTGTTCGGAGTATATATGTTTCAACGTATGGTATATGTCAGTTCAAATATTTTATCTACAAGTTGCAAGTATTTATCTCGTTACTCAAATACCGGATATTGATGCAATTGAATGCATGTATATATATTATTGTTGTGAATGTTATCCGGATAGTATATATAAGTATAGTAGTATGTATAAGAGTTATTGGTCCATATGATTGGAACAAGTATCGAGGTACATTGTTCGTACTCGAAGGGAGATAAATGTTTTGAAAAACTATCTTGTTAATTATTGGAGGTGATGAGAGATTTGATCTGGATCATTGTATTCGAATCCATGATCAAAGCAGTCGTTCATATTTTTCCTCTTATATTTGGAGAGGAGAGTGATTTATTGGAAGTAGTAATCGTTCGTTATTTCCAAACGATAATAATTATTATGAATTGAGGTGCACGTGGAATTATACATGTCATCTAATAACGAGTATATTGAGGTGCACGTGGAATTATACGTGTCATCTAAGATAAGGAGTATATTGAGGTGCACGTGGAATTATACATGTCATCTAAGATAAGGAGTATATTGAGGTGCACGTGGAATTATACGTGACATCTAAGATGATAAGTGTTGAAGGTGATCAGGGGTACTCTGGAACCTTATGTTCTGGATTGGAGATAACAAGTATGTATGAAAGCCCAGATGCGGCTTAGGGTAAGGTCCGAGCAAGTCGGCTCATCCTGGGGTGATCAAGGCCGAGCAAGTCGGCTCCCCCCTCTACCGATAGTAAAAATATTAGACGTAAGGACTGATCATCCATTATAGCCCCACGGATAAGAATCTCCTAAATATAGTCCATCAACAGTATTTGATAAGTGTAATTAATACTACAGGTGGGTATTAATTGCAGTATGAATGGTATGTCTTTACTCTGTTCTTGTGAGTCAATTTCAGTATGTTAAAGAAAATATGGGATTTCATTTCTTGAAGAAGTTTTGTTGATATATATATGATTCTGGTGTATATAACTTGTTGGGCATTCTTTGGCTCATTCTTGCTATTTAAATATTATTAAATAGCGACAATCAATGATGGCACTAGTACGGCGAACCTGCTAAGAGGAAAGGTCCTGCAACGGACGTAGCATGCTAGAAGAAAGGTTCCAGATATGAGAATAAGGTGGAAGAAGTATTATGAATTATATGGTGATATATGGGATTAACTGTTAAGCATTGTAATAGCTCTAGTACTTTGAAGTTGTAATAAGATTCTAGAGGAAACTCTGATGTGTAAACACTTTTGGATTAGTAAGTATTTGTTCTAAGACTATAACCCGTGGAGGAGATTATGGAGTTTATTATGGATACTATTGAAGATTATATTGTGAGCAAGTGATTGAATATTTCGCAAAGGTATGGTTATGGTTGTGACGACCCGGATTCCTGGTAAGGGATTAGGGGGCGTTACAGTTTGCTTTGTAGAACGCCAAGATATAGTTGTATCTCCATAAGTGAATATGTAACATGTTTGTGACCTTCCTCTATGAGGATTAAATCGATATCCAGCATCATCACATAAAACTAACAAACAAGATAGAAAGTGTATTATGGTCTTTTCAATATATCTTTATCGGAGATACTCTCGCCACATAATTTCAATTGAGATGTAATTTTAAACATGGCTGAGCTATACAAAGGGGTAAGGATAAGTTAATAAAAGTCTATTATGAAAAGATTTTATAGATTATACCTTTCAATCGGAGATATAGCTACACCTTATTAGTTGCAAGTACTCCTTAATTCTTAAGTTCAAACCACACTTCAAAATTTAAACTCTTGCAAATACCCGGAGACAACTTGTAATGCAGGATAAAATAATTCTGTCCTGATAACGTGTTGTATAACAACTAATAAACAAGATAGAAAGTGTAATAGAATATGAGATGTATAAGGAAGAACATTATTTATTCAAAACTTATATCTTTTCAACTCATACAATACAAGTACCCTTATATAGGACTTTGGAATGGAGGTTACTAATACAGTGAAAAGTCAAGAGACTAATGCATTAAAGGGAGAAAACTAAAATCCAAGTCATCACTACACCAAAACTGGCCATTAGTAACGGATATATCCGTTACTAATGACATTAGTAACGGATATATCCGTTACTAATCGTCCGTCACAATTGCTTTTTTTTTTATTTTGTAACAGATATATCCGTTACTAATTAGTAACGGATATATCCGTTACAAATAGATTAGTAACGGATATATCCGTTACTAATCGTCCGTCACAATTGCTTTTTTTTTTTAATTTTGTAACAAATATATCCGTTACTAATTAGTAACGGATGATGAGCATTAGTAACGGATATATCCGTTACTAATTAGTAACGGATGTTGAGAATTAGTAACGGATATATCCGTTACTAATTAGTAACAGATGTTTAGAATTAGTAACGGATATATCCGTTACTAATATTAAAAAAATTTAATAAGCTCTCAGCCAATCACAGGCTGCCACCACAGCCGACCCCACCTCTCTCAGCCAATCAGAGGCTGCCACCACAGCCGCCCCCACTTCTCAGCCAATCACATCGCTCCACTTGTACACCAGAGGCACCCAACCTCAATTTTTCCTGTGAGGTAGTACACCCCCTCAACCAACTGTGACACGCGAGTATTTGTGATATATATGGAAATAGAATCCTTATACTATGAACTTTTACATGTTTTTTTTTTTGAAATGGAACTTTTACATGTTTTTGTTTTATAAATTCGTTTAAAATTACAATTTTTTAAAAAATTTGTTTTAATTTAATTTTACATATTTTTTAAAATTTATTTTTTTAAAAAAATCGAAAATAATTATTTTTTGAAAAAAATCGAAAATAATTTTTTTTTAAAAAAAATCGAAAATAATTATTTTTTTAAAAAAATCGAAAATAATTATTTTTTTTAAAAAAAATCGAAAATAATTAATTTTTTAAAAAAACGAAAATAATTAAATTTTTTTAAAAATCGAAAATAATTATTTTTTTAAAAAAATCGAAAATAATTATTTTTTAAAAAAAATCGAAAATAATTATTTTTTTAAAAAAACGAAAATAATTATTTTTTTTTTAAAAATCGAAAATAATTATTTTTTTAAAAAAATCGAAAATAATTATAATATACACAAAAATTACAAGCTTATTTGATGTGATTTTATAATATAAATCTCCAAAAAAATAATACTCGCGATAACTAGTATCGTCCCGATTGCACAAAACAATATTTTTACAATCTTTTTTCGACGATCCAACCGTACGGCTGTTAATATCTAAGGATTTTAGTGATATACACAAAAAATTAAAAAATTACAAGCTTATTTGATGTGATTTTATAATATAAATCTCCAAAAAACAATACTCGCGATAACTAGTATCGTCCCGATTGCACAAAACAATATTTTTAAAATCTTTTTTCGACGATCCAACCGTACAGCTGTTAATATCTAAGGATTTTAGTGATATACACAAAAAATTAAAAAATTACAAGCTTATTTGATGTGATTTTATAATATAAATCTCCAAAAAACAATACTCGCGATAACTAGTATCGTCCCGATTGCACAAAACAATATTTTTAAAATCTGTTTTCGACGATCCAACCGTACGGCTGTTAATATCTAAGGATTTTAGTGATATACACAAAAAATTAAAAAATTACAATCTTATTTGATGTGATTTTATAATATAAATCTCCAAAAAACAATACTCGCGATAACTAGTATCGTCCCGATTGCACAAAACAATATTTTTAAAATCTTTTTTCGACGATCCAACCGTACGGCTGTTAATATCTAAGGATTTTAGTGATATACACAAAAAATTAAAAAATTACAAGCTTATTTGATGTGATTTTATAATATAAATCTCTAAAAAACAATACTCGCGATAACTAGTATCGTCCCGATTGCACAAAACAATATTTTTAAAATATTTTTTCGACGATCCAACCGTACGGCTGTTAATATCTAAGGATTTTAGTGATATACACAAAAAATTAAAAAATTACAAGCTTATTTGATGTGATTTTATAATATAAATCTCCAAAAAACAATACTCGCGATAACTAGTATCGTCCCGATTGCACAAAACAATATTTTTAAAATCTTTTTTCGACGATCCAACCGTACGGCTGTTAATATCTAAGGATTTTAGTGATATACACAAAAAATTAAAAAATTACAAGCTTATTTGATGTGATTTTATAATATAAATCTCCAAAAAACAATACTCGCGATAACTAGTATCGTCCCGATTGCACAAAACAATATTTTTAAAATCTTTTTTCGACGATCCAACCGTACGGCTAGGGCTGCACAAAGGTCAAAAACCGGACCGGACCGACCCGGACCGGACCGAAGACCGGATTTTATTGAATTCATGGACCGGGGACCGGACCGGAAAAACCCGGACCGGACCGGAACCGGACCGGTTTGGACCGGTTAGTTAATATTTTATAAAAAAATAATTATTATAATTTAATTTTCATTCTATGAATTACTTGGTAAGTTAATTTAAATTTAAAAATAAGTAAATGTCATATTATTTGTAAATTAACATTAATTTGTAAACGTAATTATAAATTATATATAGTATGAAATATGAAATTTAATCATTTATATTATAGTGTTTATATATACTATTTCATAAATTTATTATTTACCAATTTTGGATCACTAAAATATGTTATGTGTGAATATAAACTATATAATTTAAAAGACAAAATAGTGTAAAATTAACTATATACATAAAATCCGGTCCAATCCGGTCCGGACCGGGTGTTTTCAGGGTTTGGACCGGACCGGACCGAAGACCGGATTTTTTTGATTTTATGGACCGGGGACCGGACCGGTTATATTCGGTCCGGTCCGGTCCTTGGACCGGTAGACCCGGTCCGGTCTAATTTACCGGTCCAGACCGGAAAGTTGTGCAGCCCTACGTACGGCTGTTAATATCTAAGGATTTTAGTGATATACACAAAAAATTAAAAAATTACAAGCTTATTTGATGTGATTTTATAATATAAATCTCCAAAAAACAATACTCGCGATAACTAGTATCATCCCGATTGTACAAAAAAATATTTTTAAAATATTTTTTCGACGATCCAACCGTACGGCTGTTAATATCTAAGGATATTAGTGATATACACAAAAAATTAAAAAATTACAAGCTTATTTGATGTGATTTTATAATATAAATCTCCAAAAAACAATACTAGCGATAACTAGTATCGTCCCGATTGCACAAAACAATATTTTTAAAATATTTTTTCGACGATCCAACCGTACGGCTGTTAATATCTAAGGATATTAGTGATATACACAAAAAATTAAAAAATTACAAGCTTATTTGATGTGATTTTATAATATAAATCTCCAAAAAACTATACTCGCGATAACTAGTATCGTCCCGATTGCACAAAACAATATTTTTAAAATCTTTTTTCGACGATCCAACCGTACGGCTGTTAATATCTAAGGATTTTAGTGATATACACAAAAAATTAAAAAATTACAAGCTTATTTGATGTGATTTTATAATATAAATCTCCAAAAAACAATACTCGCGATAACTAGTATCGTCCCGATTGCACAAAACAATATTTTTAAAAAATATTTCGACGATCCAACCGTACGGCTGTTAATATCTAATGATTTTAGTGATATACAAAAAAATTTAAAAATAACAAGCTTATTTGATGTGATTTTATAACATAAATCTTTTAAAAGTATTAAATTAGTAACATATATATTAATCCTTAGTAACGGATATATCCGTTACTAATATTAGTAACGGATATATCTGTTACTAATTCTATGTATCCGTTACTAATTAGTAACAGATATATCCGTTACTAATATTATATATCCATTACTAATTAGTAACGGATATATAATATTAGTAACGGATATATCTGTTACTAATTAGTAACGGATACATAGAATTAGTAACGGATATATCCGTTACTAATTAGTAACGGATATATTTGCATTAGTAACGGATATATCCGTTACTAATTAGTAACGGATATATCCGTTACTAATTCTATATATCCGTTACTAATTAGTAACGAATATTTAATATTAGTAACAGATATATCCGTTACTAATTAGTAACGGATACATAGAATTAGTAACGGATATATCAGTTACTAATTAGTAACGGTTATCTTACCCATTAGTAACGGATATATCCGTTACTAATTAGTAACGGATATATCCGTTACTAATGCCATCAGTAACGGATATATCTGTTACTAATTAGTAACGGATATAACCGTTACTAATGGCTTTTTTTATCTGTTAGTAATTTGCAAGTTTGGTGTAGTGCATCCATAATATATAACACTAAAAGTATATAGCAACTTGTCTTTTAGTAATATTCATTATTAGCTTATATACTGTGCAATGTACGGATGTTTTTTAATATTTTTATTTTACTATTCATAATTTCAATATATGTTTTTCAATTAGTAGGAAAATAAATAATAAGGATAATAATATATGTTTGATAATATTCTAGACGATAATACTTTGCTTGTATCTTGAAAATAGATAATAAAAAATTCAAATTTAATATGTTGTTGACGGTAATTGAACCATGAACTTCTCGGAGTAGTTTATAAGATAATATAATTATTTAATAATAATATAGATTTTTAGCTATAATATGTTGTTGACGGGAATCTGATAGAGTATATATATTTTAGATGATTTTTTTCCATATTTATTGTGTTTTGCATTGATTTGGATATTTATTTAATAGATTTGATTGTTTTATTATAGAAAATATGGAATTCATAACTTGGAAGGATCTGGAGCAAAAAGAATTATTTTGGAGTAAAAATAAAAAAAAATCGGATTTATTGGGCTACACGGGCTGCTACATTGTTTGGGCCTTATCTTGAGTTCCAGAAGTCCGATTTTAATGATCTTGCAGTCCACGCGAAGTTTAGAGAATTTTCTTTAATTCTGAAGTGGCCCAAAGATCATAGTCCAAGTGAAACAGCCTAAAAACTGGAGACAACAGTCAGCTACGAATTTTAACTAAAGAATTCTATTCGTTTATGGAATCCTACTTGTAAATAGCTTAGAGCATTAAATAATTTTTATGATATAGACATATGGAATAGATACGTAATATTTTTAGATTAGAATATAGATTAGTTAGGGTTTATATAGAGAGGAACTGGGAGAAAGACCAGAGATTTTAATCTTGTGACGGTATTGATGATTGCAGGTTTTCTAATCTGAATTTCTTTTTTATTCTTATAAGTGTAATTATGTTTCTTTGTGTTATTAGTTATTATACTTGTTTAATCATTAGCGCTTAGTCGTTTTTAGGGTATTGAGGGGGAAAGTCATGTATGCACTATAATCTTGGCATGACTTTCATAGTGGTTTGATTGGTTAAGGTTAATTCTAATTGATTATATTTTGATGTTTAATTTGTCTAATCGGCCGATATCACAAGTTAATTATATGCAAATAAAAGTAAATGGATCGAGATATTTTACTCACTAGAGGCACACATACGATTAGCAGAATTGAATTTGAGTGCGAGAGCATCATTGGAATTCTAAGAGTGTACGTTGATGCTTGAGAGTGATTAACAATTGCTCTAATTACCTAACTGATCGAATTACTAAAAGTGATTAATTATGTTGAATGTTTCGAAAGTGTTAATGCTCGAGAGAGATTAGCATACTCTACTTATGTGATCACATTAATTGCTTTAGCTTAGAAGTTAGAAGCCGGTTATTGGGTAGCATGATGGAATTGATTGCTCTAGGTTTTAAATAATTTATTAAGCATCTATTTACTTTGTGTTAATTTAGTTTAATTAGTTGGTTAATATTCTCCACATAATCGTTTTGCTCTTAAACCAATTGATAATAACTAAATCGAGATTTGATAAAACCTTTCTCCTTGTGGATACGATAAACTTGTCATTCTGTATTAACAATAGACATTGTGTGCTTGCGGTAATATTATTAAACACATCAATCAAACCTTAAACTTTTGGGAGTAATTAATATGATCATTTAAATGTTTAATAATTATATATTGTTGGCAAGATTCGAACCTTGAACATATCGGAGTATTTTAAATATTAGTTTATAACTCGTGCAATGCACAACTCATTTTTAATATTTATAATTATATGAATTATATAAACAAACAAAATTTTCTTAATATTTAAATTCATTCATGCATATTGAATTTGATTTTTGTCAGATAAATTTTAATATTTTATTGAAATAAATACAGAATTATTAAATTTGAAAGGCTTAGAAAAAAATTGAAAGACTTAAAAAAAATTAACCACATTTGAGGATAAATGAATAATTAATTATTAAATAAAATTATGAATTCTTAAACTGAGAATTTGATTCAATTTAGAAATTTACTTAAATTTTGGTTTAGATTATTTAATTTTTTTTTTATTATTTGAATATAATTCTACTATCAATAAAATAAATTTTATAATATTAGATCTAACGGTTCTCATCTATCTATATTTAAGATCCAACGGTCCGTACTATTTTGGTTGGTCAGGTACCATACTACTATATTACTAAAAATTTGGATAAGAACCCATTATACTTATGGTAAAAGGTTATAAAGATACAATCATCACTTTTTTTTAATATCTATAATTATATTAATAAGCAAAGTTTTCTTAATATTTATCAGTGTTGAACGAGATGAATAATGTTACTACCTATATTCATGGTTGATACATTCTCGATAAGTGATAGATAAAGAGTGATGCATTTATTGGATATAAAAATTACTTATTTATTTTTTTATAATTATATAGTAGTTATTAACTATATAGATAAAGACAAAAATTATAGAGTTTCTCGAACATTGTGACACTCTGAGTTAGCTGCGTATCACAGTCCGTGTAAGCTAAAAGAAAGAGATGTTGAGAAAATTAGACAAGCATATGGCTTCCCGGACTCGGTCAAGGTCCGCATTCCTGGCTTGGGTGACAGAACCTGTAACTAGCATCCCGAGAAGCTATGTGTCTACAAGGGTGCTCTTGAAGCAGGTTTGAGATTTCCAATGGATCAGTTCATTATCAGGCTTTTAGCGGAGATCCAAGTTCATCCCTGCCAGTTGTTTCCAAATGCATGGCGCACCATTCTTGTTTTTATGCTAAGGTGCCAGGATTTCAATATCGAACCAACCACCACGATTTTCCGAAGCATATTTGCAATCAAGAACTCTTCCGACACTAAAAGGGGATGGGTTAGTATCCAACACAGGACCAATGTTCCTCATATCGTGAATACCTTTTCCTTCCCAGATTCTCATCATGATTGGGAAAAGGAGTTCGTGGTTCTAAAGTGGCGTGGTGGCGACTGGGGCCATTTCTTTGTGTCGAAATTCGGAGAAGTGAATGACAGTTTGCACTTCGTGTGTGATCTCAGTCCGGAAGAGCTACTTGAGCGGGATAAATTAATCGCGGATGATGGTCGAACTCACTATAAAGTTTTATTGAATGAAAGAAGGCTTGTGGAAGCTGGCCTTAGTTTACTTTCTATTGAGGGTAATTTTTTGTTGCACATTATGCATGAATTCTGTTTGTTCTTATTCCAATATCCTTTCTGTTGCATTTTTAGCTGTTGAGGAGATAGATAGCCTTCCCGTCAACCAGCCGACGGTGACCAGAAGGATGATCAAGAAAGCCCAGGCGGCTGCTGCACCTCCTGGCGAGAAAATCCCACAATTCCTATCAGGTTGTTCCTCGAAGAGATCCCAAAATGTTGACGGGCAAATCAGATCCCCATTCATCCTGCTTGGGGGATTTGCGAACAAGACTCTATCTTGGGATCCCCAGAATCGGCTTTGGATTGGTCCAAGTTTATTATTACTCGTCCTGACATGTTGACCGTGACTGCTGGTGACAAGATAGACGAGGCAGAAACTCTTGGAGCTCAAGCCCTGTATCAGGTTTCAAACTCTCCTTCTTGAACGTAATGCCTTCGTTTGTTTTATCACTTGTAAATATTTCACTAACTCCTTGTTACAGGCCAATGCCTATTACCAGGCCAGCACTCGCCAAGGCCGGGCGTATCGAGATGAGAACGTGGCCTGAAAGAAAGAAAAGGAGGTATTTGACAAGAAGTGCCAGGACTTAGAGTCCAGGGCCATCCGTGCTGAAGCTGCAACACATTCTGTTCAGAGGCAATATGATTCCTTGTATCCGAAGAAGGCGGCTGACTACAAGCTGGTGGTGAAAGCTTATCAGGAGTCTGAGGACTTCCTTCAGCTCATAGACAGGCATGATGACGAGGTATGCCCAAGTGTCATGTCTCTTGGTTGGGACAGAGCGATCAATACAGTGAGCAAGAAGCATCCATCCGTAGTTGATCCGAGGAACTTTCCAAGTCCTTATGGTTATGTTGCTTCAGGCTTGGGAGCCAACACAGTGGCCCATGCATCAGGCTCTAGCTCGAGGGGAAGTCATCGCCGTTCTGGCTCTGGCTCAAGGGGGCGCTCAAGCTGTTCCACATGACTCATCTTCCTCGAGTTCCACATGAATAATTAATTATTAAATAAAATTATGAATTCTTAAACTGAGAATTCAATTCAATTTAGAAATTTACTTAAATTTTGGTTCAGATTATTTAAAATTATTTTTTATTATTTTAATATAATTGTACTATCAATAAAATAAATTTTTTAATATTAGATCTAACGATTCTCATCTATCTATATTTAAGATCCAACGGTCCGTACTATTTTGGTTGGCCAGGTACCATACTATCACATTACTAAAAATTTGGATAAGAACCCATTATACTTATGGTAAAAGGTTATAAAGATACAATCATCACTTTTTTTAATATCTATAATTATATTAACAAGCAAAATTTTCTTAATATTTATCAGTGTTGAACGAGACTTGAATAATGTTACTACCTATATTCATGGTTGATGCATTTACTGGATATAAAAATTACTTATTTATTTTTTTTATAATTATATAGTAGTTATTAACTATATAGATAAAGACAAAAATTATAGAGTTTCTCGAAAATTGTGACACTCAGTGCATTAAAATATAATATAAAATAATTTATAATTTTTGTATTTTTTATTGAAAAAAGATTGAATTTTAAAAATATCTGAAAAAAATATTTTTTACATATGTGTATATAAATGTGGTTAAAAGGGGGGTCAAGTCATACCCTAAATTTCATTTCTTGTTGGTAACTCTGCGGCGCTGCAATTACGCAAAATAGTCTACATCGTCAATTCCGATTTTCGAACAGGTATGTTTCAAATCTTCTATTTCTTATGATCTATGTAACTAATTTTTTTTTTTCGGAATTTAGCATTCCCGGATGATTTTGTAGTGTTGTTTTAGATTTTTTAAATCGATTTTAACTGATTAATTTGGTAATAAATTTTGCATCATCTTATATTTTTTAATTTTTGTGTTAACCATGGATTTGTTGCGGTTTTTACATCGAAATTAACTTTATTTCATAAGAGATCTTTTAAGGTTAGTTTGATTCAAGAAATGGTATGAATTTAAATTTATGAATCGAATTATAATGGTGTTTGACTGAAACTTGATGTCATGTCTTTGATTCAGTACCACATTGTAGTTTTTCGATTTAAAATATTTTAGAGAAGTAAATAAATCCTTTGAATGTAATGAAATAATTTAAGTGATAATGATTTATCACTTATTGTTCCAAATTTTGGATAAACTCTCATTCATCATGAAAATTAGTAAGGAATGGATATTACTCTGAATTATCCTTACCCATATCCTATATGTTTACAAACTAACTCATGAAGAAAAATGTTTAAAAAAATTGTATTATTTGTGATTGTAGAAATACAATAATTTTTTTTATTTTCAATGTTGTTTTTGATAAAATAAAACTTACATTGTATTTTGATACGGTGTTAGCTTAAAAACTGGGAACCTGCTTAAATTAATTTCAAAATTTTTGAAATATTTTGGAATTTATTTTTGAACCCCTTACATTATTCTTTATAATATTTGTTCTCTAGTTAAATGAGATTTTACATCATCTAAGCATGTTAAATTTAATTATTGTTAAATTTTATCACTTTAATCTTTATCATTTGTTTTGTATAAAAAAAGAGAAAACAAATGACAATGATGTCATTTTCTTTATATAGTGAGTAGTGTTTAGTCCAGTGTTCAAGTGTGGGGGTGTTTGGGGGAGCTTATTTTCAGAATAAGTCAACTTATTTTAAGACAAAGTTAGAGATTCCTAACATTCCAACTTATTTTCCAACTTATTTTTGCAACTTATGAAATCTCAAACATATATTAAATACAACCATAAAAACAAATTATCAAAATATGAAATTTTTACCCGAAAATAAGTTATAAGTTGGGACTTATAAGTCCAGCCAAACACCACCTGTATGTGTATGTAGAGCTACATACAAAATAGAATGAAATGTGTAGCAGTAGAGATAGTTATATGAGCTTTCAGTACCTTTGACTGCTCCCTGTTTATTGCAGAACAATGGCGCCTAGTCATCAGAGACAAAGCAAACCTATTGTAGCTGGAAGTACGAGGGTTTTAAGGCCACGGACGCCTACCACTGGAGGTGTTGGCAAAAGTGATGTTGTTGTGAACAGAAAAGTTGTGGACAAAAGTGCTGTTGTTGTGAGCAGAAAAGTTGTGGACGATGAGGGTGCTGGAAGTGGAGCGAAAAAGGTCATAGCAATTAACAAGAAGGAGGAAATGGGTGCTGCAAGTGTAAGCACCCGAATACTTAGATCGCAGAGTGCCAAGGGCAGGGGCACTGATGCAGGGAAGAAATATGCCGAGGAGAATGCAAATGTGCAGGCCAAGATTTTATCTTCTCCACTTGCTACTCCTAAAGAGTACCGAACAAGAAGAAGAGGGACAAGATCGGTTACCAAGGGCCAGGCTGCAGTGGTCAGTACTGCCACCAGGAAAAACCCTAGGAGAAAGTGCGTGGCAGCTTCTAAAACCAAGTAAGTTTGTCTTGCATGATCATTCAGGATTTCAGATAATATAGAACAGATCTTTACTTTCCAAATATATTAAGTTTTTTTTCGCCAGGTTTGCTAAACTCTAGTTGGTTGGAAGAAGAATTTTCATTTTCTGTTAGACAATGGAAATATTTTTATGGAATATTCCAATTTGATTTCTATCCATGTTCAGATATCCAAGTATAGTTTAACCGGAAACTTAAATGACTGTTGCTGCAATTTATTTGATTTTGTTGGGATTACTAAAGTGTCAAATATTTCGTTGAATATTTTTGCAGGTAACCATGTAAAGAGCAAATTTGATCAAATTTTGGGAGGGTATGTCGACACCATGACAGATGCTTGAGGACCAACTTTTGATCTTTAGATTATATGGTTCTAAATTAGCTATTTCTCCATTGTTGTGACTCTTCGTCGGTTTGTGATAATTTTTCAGTTACAGTTTGAAGTGACCTTAGAACTGCAAATTTTCAGATCTTCACATTTCTAAAGATGGTGAGTTCTATGTAAGAGATCTAAAACTTGAGTATTTGGAAAAATGGGTCCATCTCTACCCCTATATTCTTTTGAGATATGTACTTTTCTTGATGTCACTTGATAATCCCTTTGCCAAATTTTTTTTTTTTTTTTGCTAAATCAGATTGAAATATTGACTAGTATTGGTTTGGAAAGATAATAGCTACACCTTAAAATGTTCTCTCGACTCTTATTTGGTCTCTCTTTAGACTTTAGATTTAGAGGTTATTTGGAGTGTTCTATACTCTGATTAACCCAGAAAGGAAAATTTGACAATTTATTAAGTGCTACTACTGTTGGGTTTTATAGGATATATGGTAGAGTAGAGCCTCTAAGCCTACAAAAAGCATCATTCTTTCACACCAATCTTGTAGTGCTGGTATTCATATAGTGCCCATAGTCAAGGTCGTAATTCTCGATTTTGATTTATTCTCTACTCTGCTGATAGTGCTGTTTGAATTGAAGACTTGATGCGCTCTCTGGTTGATCAATGATATTAGTTATATGATTCCCCAACTATCACCAAAAAACTTGTGCTATGGTTCCATAAATATCACCAAAAATCTCCACAAGAACAAGATCCATCGACAAATTTGTGGAACCGAAGCCGGTCCCTAACGATGATCTCTCTCATATACAATTTACTAATAATCTTTGTCACTTCATGACAATCCTCACAAGCCCTAAGATTCTTCACTACCCTAATCACTACAGGTGCTCTAGTCTTCAATAGTCCATAAGCAATTGCAAGTCTTTCACTGTGCTCACTAAGGTCATTCTCTTTCTCTTCATCACCCACCTTATGTAATACAGCTGAAATCCATGGTTCATGCCCAGTTTCATGGACTCTCTGACGTACATCCTCTAGAATTTTTCTTATCTCCTTGTGTTCTGGATGAGACCAATCACCCATTACAAATTCGTGGACAAGACCATCAACTTCAATGGACGTACAACCAGGTGTAACTTTGACACCTTTATCCTTCATCTGCTTTCTCACAAGGCTCATATTCCCCCACTGGGAACACGATGCATAAAGATTGGCTATAAGAGTATAATTTTCTGCGTTCAGTGGCTCTAACTTGAGCAACTTTTCGCCCACCAACTGACCTTTCTCCAAAATTTTATTCCTCTTGCATCCGACAAGTAAAGTTCGCCAAATTGCTGGATCTGGTTTGACAGGCATTGTTTCGATGAATGCATAAGCATCTTCTATAAGGTTAGCACGGCATAATACATCAACCATGCAGCCATAATGCTCAATTGATGGTTCAATCCCATAACCAAGCATGGTAGACCAATATTTACGGCCATCAGAGACTAGCCCACCATGCGCACATGCTAATAAAACACCAACAAATGTCACATTGTTTGGCCTCACCTGCAAAAAAAAAAGATAACACAACAGTTATTCACAAATCAAAAAGAAGCAAATGTCCATCAGTAGCCTAATGGCTTAGTGCATTACGTTCAACAAATGATTGTGGTAAAAACAAGTTACCTTGGCCTCTTCCATCAAAGTAAATGCCCGTAATGCATCTTCAGCATGTCCATGAATCGCAAAACCAACAATCATCGAGCTCCAAGCCTTAGTATCTCTAACCGGCATTGCATCAAAAACTTCTTTCGCAGCATTAATACTACCACACTTAGCATACATATTAACCAACCCAGTCATCAACATAACATCTTTCTTAATCATATTCTTATCATTACATTCACTAAATTTGATCATCTTCGAAGTTTTGGCTGCTTATGTTATGTTGCTACTACTTCAGTTCATCGATCTAAATTTGATCCCAGGGCTGTTGCTGCTGTGTTTCTGGGATATGCTTCTTCACAAAAAGGCTATAAGGTGCTAACACTTACTACCTCTGAACTACTTGTATCTCGAGATGTTATTTTTCATGAAGCTCATTTTCCTTTTCATCTTAAAAACTCTAATTTTGTGCACAATGATCATATTTTTTTACCATCTATTACTGAGTGTACTATTCCAGTTGATTATGTTCAACCTATCCCATCAAGTTCAACATCTGATACTATACACGATCCACCTACACCTTCAACTACATCATCATCATCAACTACATCTGCATCATCACATACAATTCCACAAGAATCCTCTTCTACATTACATTCACTTACTCCATCAAGCTGCAGTAGTCTCGTCTATACTTAGCTCTATTCCAGGCTCCAATCCAGCTGTACATACACACGTTCCAGCTGTACATCCACCTGGCAGAGTTAGTTAGAAAGTTAGTTATACAAAGCTGCAGATAGATTGTATATATAGCAATGTAACACAGATAGATTAGTCAGTCTGTTACACTATTCTTTCATACTTGTATAGTTATAGAAATGTGCAGACTTCTCTGTAAGGTGGTTAATTCATATTAATGAAGCTTTCTTCATGAAGTATTGATCTTGTTTCTTCTTAGTGTTCTTGCTGATAACAGGGATAAAATTAGAGGTTTGGTGGTAGATTAGAGGTTTGACCAAATGAAACCTCTAATGTGAGTGTTTGGTTGTTAGAGGTTTGAGTTAGAGGTTTGGGATCAAAAAGCTAATTTTGAAAAAGCTCATTTTAGGAGTTTTTTCAATTAGAGGTTTGCTATGTGTCACAAAAAGTTATTCAAAAAGCTATTTACCAAACACTTTTATTCAAAACAGCTAATTTCAATCCGCTAGTCAAAACAGCTAATTCAATCCGCTAGTCAAAACAGCTCATTCAATCCGCTATCAGCTAACAGCTATCAGCTAATTGCCAAACACGGCCCTTATATATAATAAGCGTAAGGGAGATACTATCCAAAATTTTGGTCGTCGTCGGCTGTACTACCAAAAGCATATGATCCGTTGGATTAAAAGTTATTGGATTATAAATTATATCCTTATATATTTATTTATAATTTTCACTTTGTTAATTTAATATAATACCCTTTCTTCATCGATTTGTTTTTTTTCATCATTAGAACTAAATTTAAATTAAAAATATCTTTAATTTAGTAAAATACCCAAAATATTAATTTTCAATATTTAATATTAAAAATTCCCACTTATAAATACCCAAAATACCCACTTTAATTTAATTAAAAATTCTTAAAAAACCAAAATACCCACTTTTTCTATACCCACTGACCAAAATACCCGTTTCTGAAAATTCCGCCCAAAATACCCACGGGTCACGCCGTTTGGAACGGCGCAACCCTTCTCCACTGTAGCTGCCAGAAAATAACAAAACTCGCCTGAAAATTGAGAGGTTCTTAGCCGGCGACTTTGCCGTTTTTCATCGTCTTCCCCGATCTATCTTACCACATCACTTCCAACCCACCACAACACACCTCTCAATTCGCAAAGTGATACCCTTTCTCTTCCCCGTGACCGTTTATGTGCTACGGCCCCGCAAGGGCATGAACGAGGTCGCCGGATTATCGAATCGAAAACAAATGGTTGAATTGGGGATTTGAAATCCGACCAATTAAACGTAATAAAATTGATGTAGGTGTGTAGATAATCGACTCACGATTCTATTGGTATATATAATGTAATGGGAAAGCTTGTGGTATTGACGAACGAAGAGAAAAGAAAAACATGCCGGAATCCCCATTTCTGGGGAGCTCTGAAGACGACGAGATGACGTCAGATACGCCATCTGAAAATGCGTATCTCCTGATACGCATTTTTCAAAGGCGTATCCGGTGCCATTTTCGCTGATGTCAGCGGCGTAATCTGGTGATACGTCATTTGTGTAAGCGTATTAGCGAATGCGTCAGTTCCAACAGCGTATCAGCTGGGCATTTTGGTCGGTAGTTCAGCGCCGTGGGTATTTTGGTAGAGATGATTAAAAAGTGGGTATTTAGGGCAATCACCCCAAATAAAATATGTATAAACAAATAAAATCAATTACAAATAAACAAATAAAAAAGATGTCTACAATGAATTGGAAAAAAAATCCTAATACAATAATAATTACATTATTCTATCAAAAATCTATAAATACAAGGGGAAAAAAAATCCTAATACAATTATAATTACATTATTCTATCAAAAATCTATATATGAACTAAAGGCGAAGGATTTATATGTTTGTCTACCTAGGAAACATTCTGCGAGGGCTCACCCTCCTGAAGTCGGTAACATTTTAAGAAGCCATGGAAGAGGAACATACATTATGCCAATAGATTCGGAGGATGTGCACTGTTCTTTTGTTGATGATATGTGTATATCATATTAAAAAGGAAATTATAATCTAAAAAGGATATAATTTAGCAAAATCGTATTAGAATTGAATTTTAAAAAGAAAATTATAATATGAAAGGGATATAATTAAAAAATGATACAATTAAATTTTATTTATTTTATTTTATTAATATTAAAGTTTTAATTGGAAAATAATTTTTAAATTATCACTAAATTAAAAATTATTTTGTTAATTTCATGCGTGCTATAAAATTGTCAAAATCAAATTTTAATAATTCAAGATAGAGCACAAATTATATCCTATTATATAATAAGAGTGATATGGGCTAAAAGTAAGCCCTAAAGACACATTTAATGTGGCATTAATTAAACCCGGAATGGTCCAAGCGTGGGCCCCACCAGATGGGCCCAAACCCTATTTACAATATTAATTTCGTAATTAATATTAGGGATAATAACCAGCTCAACAATAAGAGTCAAATAAGGATATTACTCCTACCTAACTTAGCCTCCAAGGCACCTACTTCAACAAGGAAACTGATTCCTACAAGGAAGGGGTCTAGAACCTTCCTCAAGGAAGACTTGCCCACCAAGTCTCTGACTCCTACCATAATTCTAGGGCTTCTCAGCCTATATAAAGGGTCAGACCCCTTATTCTCAGAACTATGTCTTGGCTTGATTCTCAATAACGAGATACGTAGGCACTCTGTGAGGACCGGTTAGTCTCGATACACGGAAACAGCCATTAAAGCTCGAAGCTCAATCTTCCTTAGCATTAAATACACATAAACCCTAACCGCAATTCGATAACCTAGTTTTTATTCCACAACATTTGGCACCGTCTGTGGGACGAAAACATCAACCATGGTTCAAACACGAAGAACACCAGCAACTACCGACCCTATTCCACTCAGCTCCGCTCCGCCGGCAACAGGTCCGGTGCCCCCAACAACCGGAACGATCGTTCCGCATTAAGTTTCTCAACCCCTAGGGACGACTTCCCATGTTGAGAGTACGCTACCTCCGATCGTCCACACAAATCCAGGGACTAATCCCCTCCAGGTGGTGGTTTCTCCCTTGATTGTAGATCCCAACAACCCTCCACAAGGGGTCCATATCCACACTACGGATCTCCTCGTGAATACCAACCCGATGTATGGGCTGCCTAACTACCCTCCTACTCAAGGAGCTGGATCAAGTGGTCATGCCCTGCATATTCCAAGATCGAGATTATCGCGATTTTTCTGGTCCTTATACGGATGATTCATCCTCTGACGATGATTACGATCGTGATGAAGCTCCAAGGAGGCGACGTGCAAGTAAAGAACCTCGAGGAAGAACTCGAACTACTCACGATGGACTCCCTTCGACGACTGCTGAGAGGATTAAGGCTTATGAGGCCGAGATCTTAAAATTGAAGGAAGATATGGCAAGGGAACAAGCAAGTTTGAACAAGAATGGACCTCCTCCAACCTCAGGAGGGATTCCTTTTGTTGATTTAGAAAGACCTCTGAGGAGGCAAAGAAGGGCTGATGCCCCATCTGATAAAACAGCAAGGGTAGAAACTCCCAGGAGTAACCCTAAGGATCTGATGCCACTTGGGGATCCTGATGATCCCACACCTCCGTTTACTGAGGAGGTGATGAATGCTCATATCTCAAAGAAGTTCAAGATGCCAACAATTAAGGCCTATGATGGAACGGGTGATCCCGTGAACCACGTTAGGACATTCTCAAACACACTGCTGTTGCAGCCTGCAAGTGATGCTTTGAAGTGCAGGGCGTTCCCTCAAACTTTGTCAGGCATGGCTCAAAGATGGTATAGCCGGTTGCCTGCAAACTCAATTGGCTCCTTTAAGGAGTTGAGTGCTGCTTTTATTAGTCAATTTATCAGCGGAAGAGTGCATGAGAAAAGTTCTGCATCCCTTATGTATGTAAAACAAGGGAAGAACGAAAATTTGAGAGACTACCTTAAGAGGTTCACCAAGGAGACGTTGAACATCACTGATCTGGAGAATAAGGTGGCCATGGTAGCCCTGGAACACGGAACCACTGACGAGTTCTTTAAAAGGTCGTTGGCCAAGCATCCTCCTGAAAACATGGCTGAGCTCCAGCGAAGGGCTAACAAGTATATCAAGGCTGAAGATAGCATGAAGAAAGAAGCCGCGAGAGGTAATGGCAAGGGCAACGCCGAATCCAAGAAACGAAAGCAAGAGCAGGAGTACGATGCTAGGGACAAGTATCCCCGGACTAGCAAAGACTCCGACTCGCCACCAAAGAAGAATTTTGGACCGAGATTTTCTGATTATGCAAGGTTGAATGCTCCCAGGAGTCAAATCTTGCTAGAAATCGAGAAGGATAAGGACTTTCGATGGCCGAAGCCACTCAGGGGTGACCCCGCAAAAAGAGACAAAGATCGATACTGTAGGTTCCACCGAGATGTGGGGCATGATACAGATGATTGTAGGCAGTTTTTTTTTTTTTTGAAGAACAAAGGTGCTAATTCATTAATAAAAAGCCATACGACATCTACACCAATGATCGAGTCGAACAAACCGTAAATTGCAATCGCCTGTTCTCTTAAAGAGACAGTTAAACGATATTTTGAAGATAAAGTATATACAAATACAAGTACCCACTTCGTGCATCCTCGTTGGATTACTGGTACTCACTTCAGCATGCCCCGATGGAGCTATCGTTTCAGCTATCGACCAACACTGCAATTCCATACGAACTTTCATCACTAAATCAAGACCCCGCTCACAAGAAGGCAGCGAAAAACCAAGCTCTCACAAAGGAGAGAAAATCAAACTCTCACAACGGAGAGAACCAATCAATACAAATCCAAGAACCGAATAAAAACAACCTAAAAATACAAAAGAAATTTCAAAACTAACAAAATCGACAATCCTTAGATCTGGGGAACAAAACCACAAGAACGAGATAACTCGGGCTCCTTTCGAGACCAAAATCACTTGGAAGAACGAGAAATTCGAGCTCCGTGAAATTAAGATCTAGGAAATTGAAAACTAAATCGGAAAAGACTTTGAAGTCTTAGATCCGAAAATACAAACTAAATCCAATCTTAAGAAAACAAATCAATCTTACCTAACAAGTAAGATTTTTAGGGAAATCAAAGCTGAAAATGAACTAATTATTGAAGAAAACAAGAACAAAAAGAAGGAAATTGGGCCTCCGGTCGGTGGAGGAGCCACCGCCGGAGGGAAGTGAAGACAGAGGCGGCTGAGTTTAGATGAGAGAAAAGAGAGAGAGTTTCAAGAGAGATCGAATTCTTGATCCGTAAAGGAAAACTGAATAATTTCACCAAGGGTGGAGATCGTGGAACCCAAAGAGGGGATTACAACAGGAAAGACAATGATAGAAGGGATAATGATCGTGATCGCAACATACAGCCCCGGGGGCCAGTTATCAACATGATCTGGGGAGGCCCGACAGCGGCTGGTACAACTCGAAACTCTCGAAAGGCGTATGCCAGGGAGGTGATGCACATCGTGGGAGAAGCCCCGAAACGTGCTAGAACCAAAATATCGATTGGTTTTGATGATTCTGATCTTGAAGGGGTGAAGTTCCCCCATGACGACCCATTGGTCATAACCCCTGTGATCGGGAATTCGGAAGTGAAGCTAGTCTTGATAGACAATGGGGCTTCTGTGGATATTTTGTTTCATGATGCATTCGTGAAGATGGGATACACTGATTCACAGTTGACCCCAACCAACATGCCTATCTACGGATTTAATGGAGTTGAGTCCAAGGTGGAAGGGACTATTCACTTGCCCATGACAATCAGGCAAGAACCTAAGGAGGCTACGCAGATGTTGAATTTTCTAGTAATCAAAGCATCCTCGACTTATAATGCGATCCTGGGAAGGACTGGACTTCATGCGTTCAAGGCTGTTGCCTCCACTTACCACATGAAGATTAAGTTTCCAACCAGGAATGGTGTTGGAGAACAGAAAGGCGACCAGAAGATGGCAAGAAGTTGCTATGTGTCTGCATTGAGAGCTGATGGAGTCGGGGGGCAGGTACTCCCAATTGAAGACATGGATGTCCGTAATGATGATGAACATCGAGGAAAGCTAGCAGAGGAGTTGATTCCCATACCTCTAGAGCTGGGTGACCCTGAGAAAGTTACTTACATAGGAGCTTCTTTGAAGGAGCCTTTGAAGGGTAAGTTGACGACATTTTTGCAAGAGAATAGTGATGTGTTTGCTTGGACTGCTGCTGATATGCCAGGGATTGATCCCCAACTCATAACTCATAAGTTGAATGTTGATCCTGAACGGAAGAAGATAAAACAGAAAAAGAGGAATTTTGCTCCTGAAAGGCAAGAGGCCATTAAGCAAGAGGTTGATAAGCTCTTAGAGGCTGGTTTCATTGAAGAGATTCAGTTTCCCGAATGGTTAGCTAACCCCGTGATGGTCAAGAAGGCGAATGGGAAGTGGAGGATGTGTATTGATTTTACCGATCTGAATGACGCATGTCCAAAGGATTGTTTTCCCCTACCAAGGATAGACATGTTGATAGATGCCACAGCTGGACATGAGATGTTGAGCTTCATAGATGGGTTCAGCGGCTACAATCAAATTAAGATGCACAAGGATGACATCCCTAAGGTATCTTTCATAACTGACTTTGGTGTTTTTTGTTATCTCGTTATGGCTTTTGGTTTAAAGAATGCAGGAGCCACTTACCAGTGACTGGTGAATAAGATATTCGCCCATCTGATTGGGAAAACCATGGAGGTCTATGTTGATGATATGCTGGTCAAGAGTCTGTACAAGGTGGACCACATTAAGCACCTCAGAGAGGCATTTGAAGTGCTGAGGCACCACAAGATGATGTTGAATCCAGCCAAGTGTGTTTTTGGTGTTGGATCAGGAAAATTCTTGGGGTTGATGGTTTCAAAGAGAGGCATAGAGGTCAATCCTGACAAGATCAAAGCGATTCTGGACATGGAACCCCCCCGTTCTATAAGAGATGTGCAAAAGTTAACTGGCCGAGTTGTGGCCCTGGGGAGATTTATCTCCAAATCTGGTGACAAATGCTTGCCTTTCTTTCAGGCATTGAAGAAGGTGAAAAATTTTGAGTGGACTACAGAGAGCCAAGAGGCCTTTGAGCAGCTGAAGAAATACATGGCTGAAGCCCCGTTGTTGGCCAAACCAAGTCCTGGGGAGACTCTCTACTTATACCTGGCGGTATCCGAACAAGCATTGAGTGCTGTCCTTGTTCGAGAAGAGAAAAAGGTTCAGAAACCTATCTACTATGTGAGCAAGGTGTTGCATGGAGCTGAGTTGAATTATTCAGCTATCGAGAAGTTCACTTTGGCCTTGGTGACAACCTCGAGAAAGTTGCGACCTTATTTTCAGGCACATAAAATTCAAGTCTTGACAGACCAACAATTGAGGAACATATTACATAGCCCTAAGGCCAGTGGAAGGCTAATCAAGTGGGCAGTTGAGTTAGGAGAGTTCGATATCACATATAAGCCTCGGACAGCCATTAAGGCTCAGGCATTGGCTGACTTCGTGGTTGAATGCACCATTGGCAACCAAGAAGTCGGGGGGCAGGAGATAGTAACCGCCCCTGAGGCCCATGAGAGTGGAGATAAAGATGAAGAACTTGTACCTGATCTGAAGGAGTATTGGGTGCTCTATTTTGATGGAGCATCAAAAACAAAATCTAGTGGTGCAGGTTTGGTTTTGCAAAGCCCCGATGGGTTCACAGTTGAGTACGCTTTGAAGTTGGACTTTCCTACCACCAACAACGAAGCGGAATATGAGGCCTTAATAGCCGGTTTGGGCTTGGCCATAATCATGAGGGTCAAGAACCTCAAAGTTTGTGAAGATTCAAGACTAGTAGTCTCGCAAGTGAATGGCGAATTTGAGGCCAAGGATGAAACTATGGCAAAGTATTTGAGAGTCGTAAAGGCTGTTATGACTCAATTTGATGAATGCTATGTGGAGCATATTCCGAGAGAAGAGAACATTAAGGCCGATGCTCTGTCCAAGTTCGCTTCTTCTGAGATAGAGAACTATGCAGGAAGCGTTTACTTCCAGGTCTTAAAGGCCCCGACCGTTAACTCAAAATTGGTGGCACCAATTGATATAGGAAGCTGCTGGATGGATCCCATCAAAGCTCACCTTGAAACCGGCTGGCTCCCTGACAATGCATTGGAGGCACGAAAGCTGTCAGTAAGAGCATTGAGATACGCCCTGATCGAAGGCATCCTTTACAAGAGGTCGTTTGTTATCCCCTATTTGAAGTGTTTAAGGCCCCAAGAGGCTAAGGAAGCTTTGGAAGAAGTTCACGAAGGTATCTGTGGGCAACACTTGGGGGGCAGAGCTCTAGCGCACAAGATCACTCGTCTGGGATTCTATTGGCCTGAGATGTTGGCGGATGCGCAGAATTATGTCAAAAAGTGTGATAGATGTCAAAAGCACGCCCCCATTGTAAGACAGCCGCCTGAGATGTTAACCTCAATTAACTCTCCCATCCCATTTGCCATGTGGGGGATGGACATACTTGGTCCTTTCCCTATGGCGTCAGCCCAAAGGAAGTTTTTGATAGTGGTCATCGACTATTTCACCAAATGGATTGAGGCTAAACCTCTAGCCAAGATAACCACCAAGCAAGTTGCTCAGTTCTTTTGGGAGAACGTCATCTGCAGATATGGAATCCCACGAATCCTTGTAACGGATAATGGGACGCAGTTCAACAATGAAGAATTCAAAAAGTATTGTGAAGAGAACGCTATTGAGCTTCGTTTTACTTCAGTAGCACACCCGCAGGCTAATGGACAGGCAGAGGTAGCTAATCGAATTATCCTTGATGGACTAAAGAAAAGAGTTGAACGCTCAAGGAACACTTGGGTGGATGAGTTATTGCCTATACTCTGGGCATATCGCACCACTTGTAAGGTGACAACCGGAGCAACCCCGTTTTTGCTGGCTTACGGAGCCGAGGCAGTTGTGCCCTTGGAGATCATGCACGCATCACCTCGAGTTAAGGCATATGAGCCAGAGACTAATGAAGAAGGCATGAGGCTTGCCCTGGATTTGATTGATGAGGTTAGGGATGAAGCAAATGCAAGGAATGCAGAACATCAAAAGAAGGCATCTTTCCACTACAACCAGAGGGTTAAGGAGAGGTTCTTTCGACAAGGCGACTTGGTTTTGAGGAAGATAGAAGCTTCTGGAGTTGGCCAGAAGGGAAAGCTAGCCCCTAATTGGGAAGGACCGTATCGATTCAGGAAGACACTAGGACGAGGATCGTACAAGTTAGAGACATTAGATGGGAATGAAGTGCAACGAACTTGGCATGCTCTGAACCTGAAGATTTATTATGTATAAGCCCTCCTAGTAAGGACTTGGCTTTTATCTATTAGGAAAAGTAGAAATAAGGTTCCATGAAACCATTATAGAGCATGTTGCTCCCAGTAGGAGATAGAGTATTTATGTAAGGTTTGAACCCGTTTCAAGTTATTAATGCAAGTTTGTTTTCCATTTCATGGTTGTGTGATTTTATTTATGTGCCAAGCACCTGACGAGTGCAAGTCAAAGATGACCAAGTAACGAAAATAAAGAATACACAAATGGAAATAAAACAAGTGCATAAATAAATACCCCCAAGGGGCTAAAGTCGAAGTTAAGTTACATCACCAAATAAAAGTTAAGTCCCGAAGGACCTTGATTGAAAACAGAAAGGATAAAGCCACAGGCGGCTAACAAGGCCCTGCAAGGCCACTTACTCCTCGGCAGATTCCTCCACCACCTCCTCGTCCTCAGCATCATCTTCTTCCCCTTCTTCCTCGGAGCTTTCTTCCCCGGAGCTCTCCTCATCATCATCTTCCTCGGCTTCCGTCTCCATCGGCTGCGCCGTCCCTTTCTTCGCCGCGTCCCCCTCCTCTTCTGAAGTCTCGGTCGAGGAGTCGGCTCCGGCGCGAAGTTGCTTGCCAGGGAAAGCTCGCCTCGCAGCTGCTTCCCTCTCTGACATAGCCTTCTTCCCTGCAGAACGGGAAGAGGTCGAACCGGAACTAACAACGTTGGGTGCCTTCCTCATACCAGAAGGACGGCGACTACCCCCAGAGCCTGATGCATGATCCACATCTTGAATTCCGCTATCAAAAGCCCTGGTAGGGCAAGGGAAGTCCGCTGGATTCACCACCAAAGGGTACTTATTGCTCACAACACTAATAGCTTTGTTCCACCAAACTTCCATGTTAAAAGGCCGCAGCTCATCGTCGTGTTTGTCCATAAATTTCATAAAATCCTCTGACTGGTGATATGAATCAATTATCTTGTTAGCATCAGAAAGTTTCTTCCTGGCAAGCGAGCGAAGTTTCTTTTGATAAGAGAGGCTGTTGGCCTCAGATCGAACGACTCTAGAGTTTAAATCTTGAAGTTGCTCTTTAAACTTTGCTTGTTGGTTCTTCAGTTCCACGTTGCTGTCCCTATAGGCTCGGCCTTGACGAGTAGCAGATTGAAGATAAGCATTGGCCTGTAACAGAGAAATTAGTAAGACATCTTCTAAAAGAAAAAAAAAGGTGCAGACAAGGAGATCGAATGTAAAAGTTGGTACCTGGTAAAGAGCTTGAGCACCAAGGCGCTCAGCTTCATCAACCTTGTCCCCTGCCATTACCGTAAGGAGATCAGGGGCAGTGATAGAGAGCCTGGACCAGGACACGGCTAAATCAGTACTCCCTAAGATGGAGTCTTGCTCGCAAATACCCCAATCTGGGGTAAAAGGGACTCTCATACCCTCAGCAGCATTCCGGGACCTCTTCCCCCCTTGGGAACATCCCTCCAAGAATGAAGGAACCCTTCGATCAGTAGGGTTCAGTTGCTCTGTCGCCTTCTTTATCATTCTTCTTGTAACTTGAGGTTGATTCTCGGGTCGGCTATCTAGCTCCTCAGCAGCTGAAAGATGAAGAAAAAACATTGGAATAAGAACTAACATAGCTCATAATGGTAGAATGAAAGAAAAATTACCCTCTAAAGAAAGGAAGCTTAAGCCAGCTTCAATGAGTTTCTTTTCTATCAGAATAGTTCTATAGTGGGTGCGACCATCATCAGCAAGTAGCCTATCTCGGTCTGCCAACTCTTTGAAGTTAAGGTCACACACGAAGTGTGAACTATCCTCCACAATTCCGAATCTCTTAACAAAGAAGTGACCCCAGTCGCCACCTTCCCACTCCAAAACAACAAAGTCCCTCTCCCAGGAATGGTGGAAGTCAGGGAAGGAGAAAGAGTTTACTATATGTGGAAGCTTATTTCTAAGCTGAAAGCTGATCCACCCCGGCTTAGACTCAGGGGAGTTCTTTATTACAAAGATGCTTCTGAACATGGTTGTACTCCAAGGGATTTCCAACTCGTGACATCTTAACAAGAAGATGATTAGGAACCTCCAGGAATTAGGGTATAGCTGGCAAGGATGGACTTGAAGTTCTGCTAAGAACCTGATGATAAATGTGTGAACGGTGAACCTAAGTCCCACCTCCAATGCTCCTTTCATGACGCAAATCCTTTCGGGGTGCCAGTTGCAAGTTCTGTCTCCTGGATTTGGAAGGCATACTTTGATTGCGCTTGGAAAGCCATAAATGCTTCTAATCTTCTCGACATCCTTCTTTCTTAATTTAGAAGGACTATTAAAAGCAACTAAGCTTGAGCTGTTGGGGAACGATTCTCCCATAGTGTTTAGCAAATCTAGCGTAGACTCAAACCGACGTTCAATATATCTAGGAGGCATGAGTTTTAGCTTACCTTTCATTGTTCGCGCCATGCTCCTTTTTCTGAAAGCCTCCTCCATGGAGAGTTGGGGGGCAGCAGCTTGCTTGTCAGCCATCTTGAATCTTGAATCTTTAAACTTGAAAGCTTGAAAGCCAGAGAACTCAAGAGCTTTAGAACTTAAGAAAGTTTGAGAAGTGAAGAAGTGAAGAGAAATGAAGGATGCTCTCCTCCTTTTATAAGAAAAAAGTGACCTGTTATCTCAGGTTGAAACACAGCTCGGTTCGCATTTACAGGTCAAGTATCGTTAATATACGAAAAAGAAGCAAAAACTATCTGTTGTGGATGGAAAGAGTCGTTAAAACTCATGATATTTTGGGAGAGAAACGGAGAATTTAAGTGAATATCCGACAAAATATTCTACCAGAGCAGTCAGATGAGCTTAGAAAGCTAAGTACGCTTAAGAAAAGTTTAATGGGAAGATTATTCCTAAACATGGGATTAGCAATGTGGATCAAGGTACTAAGTAAAATTCTAAACAAAGCCATGAATGGCCAAGTGTTGATTTTCAAAAGCGAACAACAATAAGACTCCATGTTGATGATCGATGTCGATATGCAAAAATCAAAATCACTGATGGTGACCAAACCGATTCCATGTTGATGGACGATGTCGGTAGGCGAAAATTTTCTGGCCAACTAACCTCCCAGCCGACTGGCTTCCCGGGGAGTGCCCCGGCCGACCAACATCGATCGTCGGTACGGTGTTTTGCTTCAGCCAATTGACTTAGCGGCCGACTGCCCCTTCGGAGATGCCCCGACCGACTGACGTTGATCATCGGTATGGGTTCGAAAAAAAAAATAAATTTGCCAACCGAAAAAAATCGGCCGACCGAAAAAAAAACCGGCCGACCGCATGACCAGCCAACCGGCCTTCTTTGGCATGCTCTGGCCGACCGGCATCGACTGTCAGTGTGGGTTTTTGCCCGGTCGACCGACAACGATGCTCGAGTTGGGGTTACAAAATTTCGTTTTTTTTTTGTTTTTCTGATTCGGTAATTAAGGGAAGTAAAAACTAAGCACAGATTAGTGCCGATTAGCACTGGTTAGTGCTGTTTAAGCATTGTTTAGTGCATATTAGCACCAATTAGCGCTGTTAGTGCCATTTTATGCCAATTAACATTGTTTAACACTGTTTAAACGTTGTTTAAGGCTGATTAGCGCTGTGTAGTGCCGTTTAACACTGATTAGTGTCGGTCAATATCGTCGTAAATGCGTCGGTCGCTCCACGCTTTACATTAAGATGATATTGTTGGAAATACTCATGTAAGAGCAATAGACCCTGACCCAAGTCTCAAATAAGGCCGTTATAACTTCAAGGAAAACCTGATCAGTTTTCCTAGAAGTTGGGGGGCAAATGATATGGGCTAAAAGTAAGCCCTAAAGACACATTTAATGTGGAATTAATTAAACCCGGAATGGTCCAAGCGTGGGGCCCACCAGACGGGCCCAAACCCTATTTACAATATTAATTTCGTAATTAATATTAGGGATAATAACCAGCTCAGCAATAAGAGTCAAATAAGGATATTACTCCTACCTGACTTAGCCTCCAAGGCACCTACTTCAACAAGAAAACTGATTCCTACAAGGAAGGGGTCTAGAACCTTCCTCAAGGAAGACTTGTCCACCAAGTCTCTGACTCCTACCATAATTCTAGGGCTTCTCAGCCTATATAAAGGGTCAGACCCCTCATTCTCAGAACTACGTCTTGGCTTGATTCTCAATAACGAGATACGTAGGCACTCTGTGAGGACCGGTTAGTCTCGATACACGGAAACAACCATTAAAGCTCGAAGCTCAATCTCCCTTAGCATTAAATACACATAAACCCTAACCGCAATTCGATAACCTAGTTTTTATTCCACAACAAAGAGTAAGAGAAATAATAATAGGTATTAACATAGGTCAGAACTATACTAGAATAGTATTTATTGACCTGCCTCCTATTTCCACCAGTAGTCCAATACAGTTTGTAATATTAATGTACAATCTCTCGCTTAATTATGAGAAAATTATTATAATATTAAAGTATTTAACTCCAGCTTTAATTAATATGTTCCATGTTCGTAGATGTGACCTTTTGGGGCTCTGTGTACGCCTAAAAGATAGGAAACTAAGAAGTTTTTAGTACACCATAATTAATATTTTTTAAAATATTTTGATTCATCAAATTTAATTAGTATTTTTAATAAACAATTTTATAAGTATTAAATTCTTCTAGATTATCTCAAAATCTTTATGATTTTCAATTAATTAAAAAAATTTAATATATAATAATTGTAAAAGATATCTTATCCAAAATTTTGATACTATGATAATTTGTCGTTGCCAAAACAATCTCAACCGTTGGATATAATTTTTTTTAAAATAGATGATCAAAATTATACTATATAAAAAATAATTATTGTATAAAAAGATTATAAGTTAAAAGAAGTTATATTAGACCTAGATTTTAACAAAGTCTAAAATAAAAAAAAAGTCATTACTTAATAAGGAGACCAATTTAATTATTATGTAAATAACATTAAATTTCTCTTATATACCAAAATAAAAAAGATCGTTAGGTCTTAAAATCAAAAGATGGAAATCATTATTTTCTAATATTAAAACCTGTATTTGGTTGTTAGTAGAAGTATATTCAATACTGAAAATGATTTTGATAAATTCAATCAAATATAAGTAAATTTTCTAAATCGAATAGAATTTTCAACGCAAAAAATCGTCAAATTCTTTTAAGGCCTAATAGAATTTGGTTGAATATTCAACAAAATTTTCAATAGAATTTTCAACGCAAAAATTCGAATAAATTCAACCTGTGTTTGATTCTGCGTTGATTTGATTTGAAAATAATAATTAAACCATCAATGAATTAAACATTATTTTGTTAATTTCACATGGACCGTAAAATCGTTCAAATCAAATTTTAAGAATTCAAGATAGAATACAAATATTAAATCGAACGTATAAAATCTTATATATATCAATTTTTAAACAAAAAATTGATATGTAAATTAATAACATATAAAATTTGAAATTTTAATATAATTATAGATATTAAAAAAGATGTCGTGCGTTGCACGGGTTATAAGCTAGTATATTTAACTTGTTGAAAGTCTAAATAGTTGGTCGACCAAAACCCTCTGATCATGTATGATTTGATAACTAAAATTTACATATTTCTTAAAATCAAATCTTATTTTTAATTTAAATAATTTAACATCTACATGGACACGTACGTAAATAAATCGTTTTCTTTTTAATTAAATTACATTATATATTGTCTATTTTTTCCTATATCAATTATTTAAAGTGGCAAAAAAAATTGTGAAATATGTTCGATCGGTCGATTAAAATATTTTTTATAATTTTATTTATCCAATTTTTTAGAAATAATATGAACCAATATTTCATTTGCTCAAAAAAGAAAAAGGATGAGACAAAAATAGAGGAGAGGTGGTTTATCATATAGGATTTTTAAACAAAACACAAAATAAACTGTAGCACAATTGGCAAAGACATGAGTTTGAGAGTTAAAGGTTAGGGGTGCGAATCCCTACACAAGCATGAATCACTAATTTTTACATAATTATTGAAGGATGACATTTTTGTAATGTTTAAAAAAATAGGGGTAAAATTGTAACTTCACATCCACTAAAATGACAAACTTTGCCCTTGTGTTCTCCTTTACTATATAGTAATAGATTAAAAATTTATCCAATACTCATACAACAACAAAATAGGGTATAAATATATGCAATTTTATTTGTTTTATAGAGTGTATTGAAGCTTTTCTCAACCGTTGTTCATAAATACCAGGTGTATGAAATATCATTAATTTAATACAATTTTCTTAATGTAAAATTAATTTATATATTTGAATTCATATCATTATTGTTCAACCGCTGATATTTAATATGTGTTGAACTTAAAAAAATTAATCAATTTTGAAAGTACAACTTAAAAACTTTGCCCAAAATATCACTCCATAACCCACTTTAATATAGCATTTCTGATTTTTTTTTTCTTTATACCCTCTAAACTATAATCTATGGTCGTGCTAGTAATGCAGATATAGGTGTAGATAATTTTAAGGGGAATTTGGTTTATTGAACAGTAAGAGATATGATTCCTAATTTACTTTGAGGCTTATGTTCTCTTATAGCTACAACAAGCATGTCTAATTCCTTTGTCAATTATGTACTTCCATGGAATCACCAAAGTGTGGAATTCAAATGGCTTGTTTTGCGCCCGAGATGCTTCTGTCCTCAAAGTGTGCACTGTAATTCATGCCTTCAAGGGCAAATGCTTACAACAAATCCAGTTCAATAAACCAAGCCATTTGATAAACACTTTAAAAAGTCAATATCAACAGAAGAGAGTGCAAATGTGGTCTGAAATACTACCTTACTATTGGGATTTATTCTTCATGGCCATCACATGCTACATCTGTGTGACAGCTTCAAATCCGGGGTCATGAATCTGGGCCGTCACGGACCAATTTCCATTCAATATCAATATCTTTTGAGTTTTTTTTTTCAATTCATACTGATGCAATTGACCCCACAATAATACACACACACACACCAGTCATATGCTCAGAGAACAACATTCATCATGATAAAAGTTTAGAGTTAAAGGAGTTATTACAAACCCAGAATCATCCTTAAATTCATTGCTGAATAATACTTCGACATGAAGCATTTCAACAACCACAAGTTTCTTACATGTTTACACACTAAATTATACATAGAGCTACCAGGACCCGTTTGCTTCTACGCTACCTCAGGAATCGATGCTAGCGCGCTCTCAGAAGGTCGCCTTCCCCCTACCCTCTCGCGGGACGTTCTGCGTAGTCTCGGCATACCTAGCTGTATATACATAAGTAGCAAGAGTGAGCTATAGTAGCTCAGCAAGATAATTTCTATCTACTAACATCAAAGGAAAATAAACCATTATATATATATAATAGACAAAAGCAAACTTCAGTTATTATGGAAAGAATTTTATTTCCATTCAATATGTATATACACTTTCCAATTATCCTTGTACGAAAGAAATATATAGTATCATTCCATCAGTCTCTCTTCTAATATCATATAATATCAGTTCCTCTTCTTGAATGCTATAACAATCAATATACCATCTCAGTGTACTTTTCTAGGATAATACGAAAACTTGAACAAATCTTTCACTATCATTTTCTCATTTCCTTCATATGCAACGATTATATAATTTAACATAAAATCAGTTTCTCTTCATCTGTAACAGTAATTCCATCTTTTCATATCACTTTTCTGTTTTCAGTTATAGAAATCTGAAAACCATTTTTCAATTCTTTTCTTTAAAGAAAACATTGGGGATTTCCACTGTTGCCGAATACGTAAGGACGATGATCAGTCGCCCTCCGTACCCGTCCCTTTTTACTACCGGTAGACGGAGGTAGGTTCTCCACCATCCCCCAGGAGGAAGGTTCACCACTACATCCTCCCTCGGCACTCTTGGGCCGGAATAAATATTGGATGCTGGACTGTGCCACTACCACACAGCCTCTTACGCTTACTGTTGCAATCCCCCTTTTTTAAATCATTTTTCCATTATCAAATACCATTTCACATTTTCCACTTTTCCGTTTCCATTTCCATTCACATTTCCATTCACATATATCATTTCCATTTCCATTTATCATCACCTTTAAAATATTTATGTCATAATACTTTGATTATGACTCAGACATCTCTTCTATATTCAATGAAATCAAATATGTTCTTGTATACATAAAGTATTCCTTTTATTTTAGAAGTATTATATAATACTCAATAATATCTATCACAACATTTAGAAAGAATATTTTTAACATAATATTATAAATCATATAACCCTAGATAATAACTGATACCATTCCTTTATATAACTCTAGAAAACAATTGATACCATTCCTTTATATAACTTTAGATAACAACTGATACCATTCCTTTATATTCTCCTAATCATAAGGCATGTTCACTTCATGCGTAATCATCTCTATGTATATCCATATCCATCTCATATTCATATCCATATTCATATCCATCTCATACTCATATCCATATCCATATCCATATACATCTTCATATACCTCTCCTTTTAATACCAATAATCAAGGAAAACAAATTCTTAACAATATAGTAACAATAGCATCACACACACACACACACACACACATATATATATTCCATGAAATCAAGTTCTTTGAAGATAAATAATTTCCAAGTAGGGATAGAAAAGATCTTGCCTCGATCTCTGTATCCTGGCAGTATGGCTCGTGGCTCTCCCGAAGTTTCTATAAACACAAAAAGGACCGTCGTTAGAATACCACATCTCTTACTCACCTCACCCTTGTATAACAATACCCTTGACACTTTAATATATGTTTAACGTATCACTATTACCCCAAAGGTTCAAGAACTTAACCATTTATAAACTCAATCGAAGTTTTTCAGGGGTTTTCACCATTTCCCCTAACGACCATGCTTAACTGTAAAAATTCTCAAAAAATATGGATTTCGAATTTTACCATAAGGCCAACTGGTAATTCCTCTTTGACTACTCTACTACCATATCCCAAAATTTTATAATTTTTAATAATGTCTAAGTATGGTAATTATAGCCTCAAAGTTGGTATAACTACGTTTTCTCGACTTTCGAACGTCTTTCACTAAAACTGACTTTTCTCCTAAACCGTTCATCAGATTTTAACGCACTTTATATCAAAACGATCTATGAACCAAGCTCTATCATCTCATGGTCACTTGGGAGTCTGGACAGTAACCTACCGTACGGGTATAGGGTCCAAAAACAGGGCAGATTCTTGATCTAACGAAAATCGGACATTATAACGGCTATATTTTCATACTTTCCAAAATCAAACTCCTCCAAATCAATCATCCACCTTATACACCATCACCTACACCATGTGGTCACCTTACCAACCATGGTTACAAGCACATACTCCTTCCATATTCAACTTTAATCACTTACAAACACTTATAACATCATAATCATAACATTTATACCACTTAATCACTAAACACAACCATATCCATCATAAATATAAAAGGGTAAGCATGATTATACCTTCTTGAAGCTTTGACAACCCTTAACAATCCTTGATATATCCTTAATCAACCTTATACTAGCTTGAATCAACTAAAGGAACCATAAAAATCAAGTTAGTTTCTTGAAAACTATTATTCATCACTATTCACCATCAACTTTCATGAATTTATTACCTTGCCAAATGATGTTAGTTTGCTATGAAACTTTGTAGATGATCCTTCCTAACCTCCAAGAAGCTCCATGAATTTCCTCTTGATTTTATCTTGATGCTAGCTAGGATTTTTGTTTTTATTTTCTTCTTTTTTTTCTAAATAGCCAATGTAGTAATGAAGGAGATGGGGAGAGATTTTTGTGTTTCTTTGCTAATTATCTAGCTTAATCTTGTGTATTATAGATTACATTGGAAGCCTTGTAGATATTTTGTGGTTAAAAGCCATGCTAAAGTACTAATTTACCCTTAAAAACAAGTTAATGGAAAGTGATGCCACTTGGATGCTCTAATCTCTTATTTTCTAAGTAAAATGCCCGTCACATTGGTAAATAATATGGTATGTATCCTTGTTATATTACTAATCTTGGTTGCTTGGTTTCCATACTCGTCTAATTGTGGTTCGTTTCGAATGATCCTCATTATCTAAGTGGTTTTTGAAATCATTTACGAATCCAATTTCCTTTGGTATTCTCTTAACTTAATAATCCCTTGGTTTAATCTAAATTCACTAATCCCTCAATATATAATTATTATAGTATTTCCATGCTCCTTAATATCCAATAGAAGCTTATTCGAAATCAAAATCCTCAAAATCCATATTCAGGAATTTCTGGAATCTCTCGTCATTTCGAGTCACTTATCTTCAATGTACAACACTAATATGGTTTCTGTTTATTCCTTTTCTGTTTCCATTATAGAGTACTTATATACCATTTCTCTAAATCCTCGAAATTTACTATTCATGTAATCATTGTAGCTTTGCTAAATTTGGGGTTATTACATCCTTCCCCCCTTAAAAGGATTCCGTCCCGGAATCATGTTGAAATTGTCCATATATACCCTTTTTCATCTACACCTTATAACTTCTATACCACTTTCTCCATCCTTTCTCCTTCATAATATCCTTATCTTGTTTGCGTAAAAATACACCAACATAAACTTGCTTGTCATTCATCAACATGCCATTTAACTTATCAGTAGTAGTGCTTTCACTATCTTTATCTTGCAATTTCCTCCTGTTTCAGTCATTCTACATTAGTTCATCTCTCATTCCTCTTTTAGCTAAGGGTATCGGCCACCACATTGGCCTCCCCGGAATGGTAGTGTATCTCACTTATGGTTTATCTATATTTTGATCTCTATCATGACATAAAATATGAACACTTCAATCTTGTTATATCCTGTCTCTGTAAAATCCTCCAGAAATCTAACTAGAATAAGATTCCTTGAAACAATTGTAGGAAAATACAATTCGTATCTAAAGAAGTCTGTGGTTTACCCCAAAATACTATTACTTTCTCTCTCTGGATCAGCATATCTTACTTCCAACTCAGATAGATCATTCTTATCTATTTTGTTAACTTATTTACGCCATTCATTGACCACATTGATTCTTAACCAAACATTTACACTAAAAATTTAAATACTAAAAGAAAATGTTCACCTGCATCTGTATCCGGCTTTTTCAATACTTCCCCTAAGGTCATATTGTACACTCTGGCAGTAGGTTTGTTTGAAGCAGCCATACTTTGTCCCGGCACAGATGACCCACCAGAACGGCAATCTCTAGCAAGGTGTCCTAATTTCCCACATTGATAACACTTGACATCATTCTTAGGGTTCGCATCAACTGTTGGGCACCTGTCAGAGTAGTGCCCCTTTTGTCCACATTTATAACAAGTTACTTCTAATAGTCTACACGCTCCTGTATGCTTTCTACCACACGTATTGCACTCTGTTAATGGTGGTCTTGATTGATTTGACTGAAATGTTCCTGAGGACTTACCACCCTGATTCACAGTCTCACTAACACCCTTGTTACTCCCTGACCTTCCCACAAACGGGGATTTTTGTCCTTTACCAACCTTGCTAAAGTATCTTCCTTCACTTGAACCTCCTTTCTGACCCTCAAATTTCCTTTTCTTATTCTCTCAACCTATTTGAGTCTGTTCACTCTCGGCCTCAATAATAGATGCCTTTTGAACTACCGCAGCATACTCAGTTAACTCAAACGGTGCCACTCGTGTCCGTAGCCATGGTTTCAATCCTTGTTGGAACCTTTTCGCTCTTTGTTCTTCAGTACGCACAAATTCGGGAACAAACCTCGACAGTTCTGTAAATTTCGTTTCATACTCTGCCACTGTTAGGTTATCCTATTTTAATTCCATAAATTTCATCTCCATTTGGTTTTCCAAATACCTAGGGGAGTACTTTTCTAAAAACACCCTAGTGAAACGCTCCCAGGTTATCACTCCCGCTCCTTCTAGGTTTTTCTTAGCTTCCAACCAATAATTTGCCTCTCCCTTTAAGAGATAGGCTGCAAAGATTGTTTTCTGATCCTCCTCTATCCTCAATATCTCAAAAGCTTTCTCCATCTCTTTTAACCAGGCTCTGGCTACTACTGGGTTAACAGTTCCCTCAAACTCTGGGGGCTTTAATAACTTAAAGGCACGAAATGAATTAGCTACCTGATTCGGGGGAACAGGTGGTTGTTGAGGATTCTGTGGATTAGCTAAATTCTACCTTAATAAGTCCATAAATTGGTTTAAGGGATCACCACCCTGATTTCCTTGTTGCCTAGTTGATTCATCTTCTTCTTCTTCATGATTTTGTTCATTATGAGCGTTTTTACCCTGCCTATTATGACTTCCTTCCTCTCTCTCATTTTCCCTTGCATTCGCTCTATTATTACGCTTAGGCGGCATGATTCTGTATATAACAATATTCTTCATTAATCACCCAAATTTAGGGTATAATATACATCATTCTCATATACACAATTATATCACTAGTTAACTCATTTATATACCATAATATTCTCAACTCAACTTTAGCAATTAAGCGTATCACCTTTAGCACAATAACCTTTTCATTTAAGTCAATCACCTTATATACATCAATATCCTTGAATCTCAACATTTATGTTAGTCACAGAGGCATGCCTGTATACATCTAATAACAAGCCTAATTGTTTGTAATGCTTTGCATTACTTACATGACCTCTTAACTGAGGGAACCTCTAGTTGTAGAGTTTCTGTTTGTATTGTACTTGTAGTAGGCATCAAATTCTAGTTGTGTAACTGTACTTATAGAGTCTAGAATAATGCTTGAAAGAAGTTCCAAGGTTCATGCCTCAAGCAAGAAGGTAAAGACTGTCAAATAATCACAGTTGGGATTTGAAGAAATGAAGAATTTGCCTAAGTACCAATTCGAGAAGTATATTTGTCTATTCGAGAAGTCCAGCATTCGAGAAGTCAGGGATTCGATATCTCAAGACACTATTCGATATCTCTGAATATACTGTTCGATATCTCATTCGATATCTCAGAGATTCGATATGTCTATGTACTCTATTCGAGAACTCAGGAAGTCAACAAGTCAAAGTAGTATTCGAGTTCTCAAGGAGTCAACAAGTCAAAGTTCCATTAGATATCTCAAGGACTCAGAAAGCTATTCGATATCTCGAGGATTCGATAAGTCAAATGTTCTATTCGACAACTCAAGGAATCCTGATGGAAAAGAGCTATTCGAGAAGTGGTTCAATATGTCAATATAACAGTGTTCGAGAACTTAGAGTTATCGATCAAGTCAATTCCAGTTCTCGAATCACTTACTTAGTCACTTCTCGAATACATTCTTGGAGACAAAATACTGAAGAAATTGTACAAGTCTGAAACCTGCAACAAGCCAATGCACTTTATGGACCACAATCACAATCTGTAACGTGCTCTGGAAAGCCTACAAGGAAGCTTGGAGAGATATAGAAGAGACAAGGAGCTAAAGAAGTGGATCTAAACAGGCTTTGCAAAGTCAAATCTGTAATCGTTTGGACACTTACTCAAAAAGGATAGACAGACTAGAAAGTAATTTGTTTTAGCTACCTTATTTGCAGTAAGTAGGTTGTATCCATGTTCTATAAGGACACAGCCTCACTTCCCTAGTAATTAACTTTGTGAGTCAAGTTTTTCATACTTTGTAAGCTATATCTCTCTGAGAAAAATGAAGCTGATAATACTACCATTGGTATTCACAGATTGTAGCAATCTTTATCTAATAATACATTAGATTAAAGTGATATTGTGTCTTGTGTTGTTCTTTATCCGCACCTTCACTCTTACACACACAAACACTCATTGGCTACATAGACTCGATCAAAGGAAAGTTCAAGAATCCATTCACCCCCCCTCTGTATTCTTTTACTGTATTCAATACTCAACAAGTGGTATCAGAGCGGGGTGTTTATTCAAAAACAGAAAAACGATCATGAGTTCGAATACACCAAAGACTACAGGAACGGTGAAAGTCCCTAAGTTTGACAAAGAAAACTTCAACCTCTGGAAGATAAAGATGATGTTGTTCATCAAAGCCTCTCATCCTTTGTATCCTGAGATTCTCAAGAATGGTCCTTTTGTTCCACAACAAGAGATACCAGAGAAGACTGTTGGAACCACAACTATCCCAAGATCTTATGAGGCCAAGGATCCATCAAAATGGACAGAATCAGAAAGGGAGAAGGTTGCTCTTGACAGTCACCTCATGTTGCTTATCATTGATTCCATGGACATGTCAATGTTTGCAAACATTGCATCATGTACATCTGCCAAAGAAATGTGGGATCACATTGAGGTGCTGTGTGAAGGAACCGATGAGGTTAAGGAAAACAAGAAACAGATACTGGTCACACAGTATGAAGCTTTCATGGCACAGCCCAAGGAAAGCATTACTGAGATGTTTGAAAGGTTTCACAAGCTAGTCACTGAGTTGCAGATGAATGGCAAGGTTTACAGCACCAAGGAGTTAAATATGAAATTTCTGCTATCTTCACCAAATCATCTAGAGCAAAGAGTCATTTCTCTAAGGGAAAGAGATTTGAACAAAGTCACCTATGATGTGCTCTATGGAGTCCTAAAGACTCATGAGCTTGAGTTGCTTCAGAAAAGGGCTATCCAAGCCAACCAAGGTAGAATGATAAACACATCATGTGCCTTGATTGTCAACAAATCTATTCAAGACCTAGAAGTATCTACAAGCCAGCTAAGGATAGAGGAGGTAGCAGATGATGAAGAAACTGAAGCTGAGGTAAGTGAACCTGTTGAAGAAAAGGAGGAAGAAGAAGAGTTTTACACTCTTGAAGAACTTGATGGGATGGAAAATACTTCATATGCTTTCATGGCCAGAAAATTTCCAAACATCAGATTTAAAAGAAATCAATCCTTCAAACCCAAAACTCAAAACCATTCAGTTAACAAGAACAAGGCACCTGTGAAATCAAACAGAAATAAATTCAAAACCAGCTATGTGGATAGGTCATCTGTAAGGTGCTATAGATGCAATGACCTAGGGCATTTTGCCAGTGAATGCAAGAAGCCTAAAAAGAAGGATAGAGATTATCTTGAGCTCGAAGCTAAGTATGAGGCCCTTCTGAAAAAACAGACACAAGGTAAGGCCTACATAGCTGAAGGGAAGTGTTGGGATGATTCTGACAGTGATGGAGAGGAACAAGAATTCTGCAATTATGCCTTGATGGCCAACTCCAAGGATGACCCATCTCCATCTGATTCTCAGGTACCATCTCTCACTACTATAGATATGTCTGTTTCTGAGTATAAATGCATGATTAAACAACTATCTGTTGAGATGTTTAATATTCATACTAGTATGACTGCTGCTAATGAGGAGATTGCTAAACTGTCTACTAGAAATGAAATATTAACCAAAAAGAATGAGGAACTTGAGCTAACTGCTATGCAAGTAGAAAACCTTAAGAAAGAAGTTGAATATTTGCAAAACAAGGTTTTATGTGCTAGCCAAGTTGAAAAGGCTCTTAGGGATGAATTAGCTGAAAATGAATTCAAACTGAAAACATTTAAGAAATCATCTGGTCTAGTGCAATCCTACTGTGAGAAAGTTCAAGCTAAACCCAAGGCTGCTATTGGACTTGACTATAACACTCTTAAACAGAGAAAAGGCCATGATGTCATTGAAGATGACACAGTTGTTCATGAGGAAGTGCCTCACATTTTGAAAAAGGCAGAAAATCCAATTTTTAAAGAATCAACATTTGAAATTGATGAGGATGCCTTACTCATCAAGCAAATGTTGAATGATGAGGATGAGGCACAAGCCAGTGAACAACAAGCATCCCCCAAGAGTGAGAGTGTCAAGTCAAAAGCCAAGGAGCCAGTAGTTGAGAGACCAAGACCTAAGAAGTTTGTTAAGTTTGTTTCAGCTGGGAAGAGTGAATCAGAAAAGAAAGTGACTAAGAAGAAATAGAACAGAAATGGCAAGTTAGGGATTAACAAGGATAACAACTATGCTTATATGCCTAATGCCCCTAGGAAAACTTGTCAGAACTGTTTCAGTACCAATCATTTAACTCATGCATGCAAGAAACCTGTTGGTAGTGTGTCCAAACCTTTCTATGATTGTTCTGTGCCTCTAAGACATAGAGATGCTCCATTTTGTGATAAATTTGACTGTATGCCATGCAACATGAATGTGATGACTAGCTGTTTCAATTTGAGAAGGAAATTCATTGATGGTTGTATCAGTCACAATTCTCACACACACTACACAAGGTCAAAGTCTTCAAGTCCTCCTAAAGCTAGGAAGGTACCTCTATCACCCAAGTCTGAAACTTCAGGTTCTAAGACTTCTAACAGTGACAAGAAGACTAACACCAAGAAAGTTGATAAGCATGTTGTTTATAATAAAACTGTTTCTAAGTCACATGGACCCAAACTTGTTTGGGTACCAAAGGCAAAGTAATACCATTGTTTTTGTAGGGCAAAGAAAGTGAAAAGAAGGTCATGTGGATTTTGGACAGTGGATGCTCAAATCATATGACTGGTGATATGGCCCTACTATCACAGTATGAGGAAAAGGCTGGCCCAATGGTTGCTTTTGGAGATGACAACATGGGTAACACATTGGGATATGGCAAGTTGAAAGTTGGTAATGTCATCATTGAAGATGTAGCACTAGTCAAGGGGCTCAAGCATAATCTGCTAAGTGTTGGTCAGTTTACTGATAAGGGATTCAAGGTGGATTTTGACAAAGATGAATGTTTGATCACCCACAAGAAGACTGGTGATTTTGCTCTATCTGGAGTAAGAAAGGGAAGCCTGTTTGTAGCCAATATGGACTCTGCAAACAAGGACAAAATTTGTTGCTTTTACTCAAAAGCATCGAATGAAGATTGTTGGATGTGGCACAAGAAACTATCACACCTGAACTTCAAAGCCATTAATTCTCTAGTCAAAAGAGAGTTAGTGAGAGGCATGCCCACACTTGAATTCTGTCAAGAAGGAGTGTGTGAGGCTTGTCAAAAAAGAAAAATGAAAAGATCAAGCCACAAGTCAAAGACAGTGACATCAATAACCAAGCCCCTACAACTCATTCACACGGATTTGTTTGGGCCTGTCAATATTATGTCACTAGGAAGAAAGAAGTATGCCTTGGTGATGGTTGATGACTTTACAAGGTATACATGGGTGGAATTTCTGGCATCAAAAGATGAGGCTCCACAAGTAATCATTGAGCACATAAAGAAAGTTGACAAGGAAGCAAAGGCCAACAATTCAAGTGTGACTGCATTAAGAAGTGACAATGGAACAGAGTTCAGAAATGCCATACTTGAAGCATTCTATAAAGAGAATGGCATTTCTCAGCAATTCTCAGCTCCAAGGACTCCACAACAAAATGGAGTTGTTTAGAGGAAGAATAGAACTCTAATTGAGGCTGCCAGAACAATGTTACTTGATGCAACGATGCCTACATGTTTTTGGGCTAAGGCTGTAAGCACTGCATGCTATATCCAGAACAGAACTCTCATCAACAAAAACACTGGAAAGACACCTTACAATTTGATGACTGGAAAGAAGCCTACTCTAAAGTATGTTCATACTTTTGGAAGCAAATGCTTTGTATTAAAGGACAATTAAGAATATGTTGGCAAGTTTGATGCAAAGGCATTTGAAGGAATTTTTCTTGGCTACTCTATGGAAAGAATTGCATACAAAGTTTATGTCATCAGCCAAAAGAAAGTTATGGAGAGCACAGATGTGGCATTTGATGACAGCAAACTACCTGAACTAGAAGAAGCCAATGATGAAGATAAAGATCCATTAAGGTTTGATAATCTAGATGATTCTGATGAAGAGATTGAAACTTGAGTTGAGACTCAAGTTCAACAAACTCAAGTGAATGATGATACAAGAGAAGAACTTGTGACAATCAATAGTAGAGAAACAAGCATCCAAGACACACCTGTGAGTAATGGCAACTTCACAGGGGGAGGAAATGAGAATGACCATGATGTGGATGATGAAGCAACATCAAGAATGAGAAGTCAGGCTGAACACTCAAGGAAATGGGATAGATCACACAGTGCAGAGCAAATCATTGGAGATCCTAATGCAGGAGTAAGGACTAGGAGAGCAACTCAAAATGAGTGCCTCTATGGATGTTTTCTATCACAAGTTGAGCCTAAGAAACTTGATGATGCACTGTTGGATCCAGATTGGATTATTGCTTTGCAAGAGGAGCTGAATCAATTTGAAAGGAACAAAGTATGGGAACTTGTCCCTGCACCAAAGAACAGAACCATTGTTGGAACAAAATGGGTCCTAAAGAATAAGATGAGACATTTGCTCCTGTTGCAAAAGGATACTCTCAACAGGAAGGCATTGATTATGATGAGACATTTGCTCCTGTTGCCAGATTGGAAGCCATCAGAATATTCTTGGCATTTGCTGCTCATTCAAACTTTAAAGTTTATCAAATGGATGTCAAGAGTGCATTTATGAATGAAGAATTAGAAGAAGAAGTTTATGTGCAACAACCACCTGGCTTTGAGGATCCACACTTCCCAGAATTTGTCTACATATTGCTTAAGGCATTGTATGGACTTAAGCAGGCTCCAAGAGCATGGTATGATACCTTATCACAATTTCTTCTTGAAAATCAATTCACTAGAGGCACATTGGACAAGACACTGTTTTACAAGAAGCATGGTGATGATATTATCCTAGTTCAAATTTATGTGGATGATATCATTTTTGGCTCTACAAATGAGAAACTGTGTGAGAAATTCTCCAAACTCATGCAGAGCAGATATGAGATGAGTATGATGGGAGAGTTGACATTCTTTCTTGGGTTGCAAGTCAGTCAAAGGAAGGATGTTATCTTTATCAGTCAGACCAAGTACATCAAGGATCTATTGAAGAAGTTTGACTTGGAAGATTGCTCACCTGCAAAGACACCCATGGCCACTGCAACTAAATTGGATGAAGATGCTAAAGGCAAGAAAGTAGATATCTCAGTCTACAGAGGCATGGTTGGTTCTTTGCTCTACCTCACTGCAAGTAGGCTAGACATCATGTTTGCTACATGTTTATGTGCTAGATTTCAATCAAATCAAAAGGAATCACATTTGATTGCAATAAAAAGGATCTTTAGATATCTGAAGGGCACTCCAAACTTGGGTTTATGGTATCCTAAAGACACAGGGTTCAATCTGGTTGGTTATTCTGATGCTGATTATGATGGATGCAGAGTGGATAGGAAAAGCACCTCAAGAAGCTGCCAGTTTCTTGGACAAAGGTTAGTCTCTTGGTATAGCAAGAAGCAACAATCTGTGTCAACTTCTACAGCTGAGGCTGAATACATAGCTGCTGGAAGTTGCTGTGCTCAAGTGCTTTGGATTAGAAATCAACTTAGAGATTATGGACTAGTGTTGGAAAGAATTCCAATCATGTGTGACAACACAAGTGCAATCTCTATAGTTGCCAATCCTGTCAATCATTCTAGAACAAAGCACATTGACATCAGATATCATTTCATTAGAGAACATGCAACTAATGGAACCATTGAGTTGCATTATGTCTCTACAGATAAACAACTAGCTGACATATTCACTAAGCCACTAGATGAAGCCACCTTCACAAGGTTGGTTAGTGAGATTGGAATGCTGAATTCTTCAGATTCTGGTTAAGTGAATATATCATCTAGATTGTTGCAGCAGTAAACACTTACTTTATCTAAATTTTCAATATTTTTGGAGTAAGTGTTGGCTGAAATATGATTTATAAATATTTCAAATCTGTTGCATATGTTGGAAAATCATATTTTTGCTAACTTGAAATTTCTATGAAATTTTGAGAAAATCACTATTTAATTTGCTAGAATATTCTTCAATGAATATGGCTGGTCAATTTTAAAAGATAGTGAAAATCAATTTTTATGAGTGATTGGTATAGTTCGATAAGTCAAACTTCTCGAATGATTCACTATTCGACATCTCTAACAAGTCTCATTAGAGTACTCTTGAGTTCTCGAATAGAGCCTTTCTGAGATATCGAATAGAGATATTCTTGACTTCTCGAATATGGTAACCGAGTTCTCGAATAACTGAGTTCTCGAACACTATATTTGAGTTCTCGAATCATTTGAAAAGGCTGAATTCTCGCTGAATTTTAACCAATTTTGGACTTTTGTCTAAAAGTTTAATTCACTCATAAAAACACATTTTATTTAATTTAGAATTATTTCTGAGTTAGATAACTGCCAGCTGTGAGTTACTATCTGCTTGAGTTATCGATTAAGCCTTTCTTGACTTCTCGAATAGTGGTTTTCTACTTCTCGAATGCCTGACTTGTCGATACAAAACATACTTCTAATCGACAATTCAAGTACTTCATACTTATACAATTCTACATCTATTCGATTCATTTCATTCGATTTCTCAAGCATCTACACTCTCTAAACCTATGAAACCCTAACTGCGAAAAGCCAAATTTCTTCTTCAACCTTCAATTTCTTTCTTTTCCTCCATACAAATGGCAACAGTAAAGTTCAACACCAATTTCATTGACATAACTAGTGATGTGGAAGCACCCAACGCCAATTTCAAGTGCTTTGTGAAATGGATGGCTGAGTCATACATCAAGGATGCACTCTCTGCCAACCCAACTCTATATCTAGAAATCCTGGAACAGTTTTGGAGCACTGCTACCGTGGAGGTTGTAGCCCTAGAAAACGCAATCACTTCATATATCATCTACTGCAAGATTCAGGATCAGGAAATCACTATCACTACTGCAGACATGAATCAAGCACTGGGCCTACAACAAGAGTCATTTGACAGACTGGCCACGAATGCAGAGTTAGAGGAATTCTTTGAGTTCATCAACTACTCAGATGGGATCAATCTTGGAAAGCTGAACAGAAAGAATCTGAGAAAGGAGTGGAGCTATATGTTTGCAACTCTTCTTCAAGTCTTCACTGCCAGGAAATCAAGCTTTGATCAAATCAGTGCACCTGTGCAGCAAATTGGCTATGCATTGGCCTATGGAAAGAAGATAGATGTTGGCCAAATCATCCTACAAGAACTATATGGGAGACTTGGTAAGAACACAACCAAGAGAGGTATTGATATTTTCTTCCCTCGCTTTATTCAATCTGTACTTAATTTTAAAAATGCTCAATTGATTGAATTGCCTGGGATAGAAAAAATAGAATAGGCTATCCTAGATCCATGACCAAACTCTTTTTTGGTAATTTGGAAACTAGGAATGATGTGGATGTAAGACTTAACATAACTCCCCATATGGAGAGTTGGTTTAGAACTTACCCCCACAACATGCCAACATTTGATGCAAAATCTCAGTTAGCACAGCTCAAGCAAGTAGAACAAAATGCTAACCCAGGGCTTGCTAACCAACCCTCTCAACCAAACACTTTACCACACACTGAGCCAACTGCATCATCCTCTCAAAAGGGTGATGTCAGTAAAAAGAAGAGAAAGGAAGTTGTTAGAAATGATTGATGAAAACAGTGTTTGGAAGCTAAAGTCAGAAAACAGAGTTTAGCTGGAAGCAGTCAGAGTTTGATTAAACACTGACTGGAAGCGCAAACAGAGTTTGTTAAACTCTGTAGCGGTATTGTCTGAAGAGTCAACAGTGTTTGAAGATTGATAAATATGGAAGCAATATCTTTGAAGGTTGGAAAGCTGTCAAAGAGATTGAGTTGACTTGGAAGACTGGAGCAATCGTGATTGATATCAATTGTATAGCTTGATTTTAGGAGTATCAGTTACTGATTGTACGAAGCTGTATGTTCTATAAATACAGTTAGGTTAACCCTAGAAGGGTAGTCGAACATTGAGATATTCATCCATTGTAACCTAAGCAGCTCTCTGTGATATTTACATCACTGAGAGAGGAATTATTAATTCCAAACAGTTTTTAATTGTTAAACAGTGTGTTCTTGTTAAGTTATTCATACAGTATTTGATTACTTATTGTGTATTCGACCTAACAAGTGGTATCAGAGCCTAATCTGTTACTTTATTACAGTTAAAGATCCAAACACAAAAGTAATCAATGGCAGAGATTCCTCCACCATCTGAGAAAGCCCCTACTACTGTTAGTAGGTATGAGACAATCAGGGTTCCTATACTTAGGCCATCAGAGTATGCAATTTGGAAGGTGAAAATGACCATGTTTCTGGAGGCTACAGATCCAGAATACCTTGATAGAATATATGAAGGTCCTCACAAACCAACAAAATTATCTGCTGCTGCTGCTGGTGAGGAGGCAAAGGTCATTCCAAAGGAAAAGAAAGATCTAACTGCTGAGGATCTTTCATCTATTGCAAAGGATGCAAAAGTGAGACATTTACTTCACAGTGCATTAGACAATGTTATGTCTAATAAAGTGATTAATTGCACAACTGCAAAGGAAATATGGGATGCACTTGAGGTTAGGTGTCAAGGAACTCCTGCAATCAAGAAAAACAGAAGAAACATACTCACTCAGGAGTATGAGCACTTTGAGGCAAAGTCTGATGAAACCATGACAGAAACATTTGACAGATTCTGTAAACTGCTCAATGATTTGTCATTGGTTAACAAAGAATATGATTTAGAAGACTCAAATCTCAAGTTTCTTCTTTCTCTACCTGAAAAGTGGGATGTGAAAACAACCACTATTAGAGATAATTATGAACTTGGTGAAACAGAGATTGATGAAATTTATGGGCTGCTCAAAACCCATGAATTGGAATTGGAGCAGAGAAACAAAAGAACAAGTAGAAAGTCAAAATCTGTTGCACTCAAGGTTGAGGAGAAACCATCAAAGAAGGAGGTATCAAGGAGAAAGGACAAAGGGAAAGCCTTAGTCATTCATTCAGAGAATGAGTCATCAAACACTGATGATGACTCAAACACAGATGGTTCATCTGATTCTGAAGATGATGAAGAGATGATGCATATGGCAGCATTGATGGTAAAGACCTTCAAGAAGATGGGTTACAAGAACTTCAAGAAGGGAAAGAGATTCTCAAGGGACTACTCAAAGTCTGACAAGAAGAATTTCAAGAAAGCTGAGGGAAAGGACTTCAAATCTGGAAAGAAAGATAAGTCTGAGATTCAATGCTACAAGTGTAAGGAGATGGGACACTATGCTCCAGAGTGCAAGAAGGGTAAAACTGAAAAGGCACTCTACACCAAAGGCAGAGATTGGGCAGACACTTCAGATTCAGATGAGGAAGTCAACTATACTCTCATGGCTACTACTCAGACTGAAAATGATGATCTCAAGGTACCTCCAACCACTTATGCTTATAACACTGATAATATAACTGAACTGAGAATTTATCTTAAAGCATTGCATATCAGTTATAGGGATCAGACTTTAGAAAATGAGAGGATAAAGTCTGAGTGTTCTCAACTCAAAGAAAGAAATAAACTTGTTGAGGAACAGTTAGAGAACATGAATAAAATTCAAAAAGAGAGAGATGATGCAGTGTTTATTGAACAGGAGTTGCTAGGTAAGTATAAGCAACTAGAATCTGAATTGGAGGATAGTAAACACATCATTAAAACTTGGACACACTCTGGCAAAGACACTCAAGAAGTGTTTCAGTCAGATACAGTAGGTCTAGGTTACTCTGTTGGAGATGAACTTAAATTTGAAAATAAGGTAAAAGTTAGACCACATTGTTCATCTGAGGGTAATGTCATGGGAACAGGTGGACCTAAGACTGAAGCACAGAAAAAGGCTGTTAAAGAGTCATATGCTAAAACTTTTGTTAAAGAGGCTAACATTGGTTTAATGACAGATAAACAACTCAAGCATAAGCTTAAGGAGATAAAATCTGTCAACAAACAGAGATCGCCTAAGAAAAACAAAAATGGAAAAGTAGGCATAACTTCAGGAATTAAGCCAATGCTTGCTTCATTAGCTCCTAGAAAAACATGCTTTAATTGTGGTAGCACTAATCATCTTGCTAGTTTCTGCAATAAGAACAAGAACATTAATTCTTTGCCCTCTAAAACTGCAGTAAAGAGTGATTATGTGAGAACTAGACCACAGACTTTATGCAAACACTGTGGAAGTACTTGGCATTCTATTTACACTTGCAGAGATTATCATGCTATTTACTATAATTACTATGAACCCAAGCCAAATTTGAAATGGGTTAAAGTAAACTCTGCAAATGTAAACTCTGAAAAAGTTAGCTTAAACTCTGTTAATATGAATTCCGCTGCAAAAGCTAACAGATTTAAGAAAGCCAAAGGATCCAAGCAAGTCTGGATCCTTAAAACTAATAATCAGTGATTGTTTGTGATTGCAGGGCAACAGGGTTAGTACCCTAGTCGTGGACAGTGGATGTTCAGGACATATGACAGGAAATAAAGCCCTGCTATCAGAGTTTGAGGAGAAGGCTGGCCCAGAAGTTTCCTATGGAGATGGCAACATAGGACATACACTGGGATATGGCAATATTAATCTTGGAAATGTCATCATCACAAATGTAGCTCTTGTTCCAGGACTCAAGCATGATTTGCTATCTGTGAGTCAAATCTGTGACAGAGGATATCATGTAGATTTTCAGCCTGAATATTGTCAAGTGATCAGTAAATCTACAGGGAAAGTTGCTCTAGTTGGAAACAGACACAATAACATCTATGAAATCAAATTGTCAACAAACACTGATGGCAAAGCAGTGTGTCTGTCTACAAGGATGTCCAGTGAAGAGAGTTGGAAATGGCACAAGAAACTCTCTCATTTGAATCTGAACAACATCAATGAGCTAATCAAGAATGATCTTGTAAGAGGTCTACCAAAGTCCTTGTTGAATGTAGAAGGACTGTGTGATTCTTGTCAAAAGGCCAAACAGAGAAAAACATCTTTCAAAAGTAGATCTGAGTCTTCAATTGCTGATCCTTATCATCTACTACATGTTGATCTTTTTGGTCCAGTGAATGTGATGTCTCTTGGAAAGAAGAAATATGCATTAGTCATTGTTGATGAATATACCAGATTCACATGGGTATATTTTCTTGCAAAGAAGGATGAAACTGCATTAACACTGACAGAACATGTAATTCAACTGGAAAAAGGGTCAGAGCATCAAGTGAAGATAATCAGAAGTGACAATGGAACTGAATTCAGGAATTCATCTATGGAAGAATTTTGCAAGAGTAAAGGGATAAAACAAGAGTTTTCTGCACCTGGTACTCCACAACAAAATGGTGTAGTGGAGAGGAAGAACAGAACCTTGATAGAAGCTGCCAGAACCATGCTAGATGAAGCAAAGTTGCCAACATATTTCTGGGCAGAAGCAGTTCAAACTGCTTGTTTTACTCAAAATGCAACACTGATCAACAAGCATGGTAAAACACCATATGAAATGGTGAAGAAGAAAAAGCCAAATCTAAAATATTTTCATATTTTTGGATGCAAGTGCTTTGTGTTGAAGACTCATCCTGAACAGTTGACCAAGTTTGACCTAAAGGCAGATGAAGGTATTTTTGTTGGCTATCCACTGTCAACTAAGGCATTCAGAGTTTATAATCTGAGAACCAGAGTGATCATGGAATCAATTCATGTGTCATTTGATGACAAGAAGATAACTGGACTTGAAGATGTAGATGAACATGATCAACTGCATTTTGAAAATGAAGATTTATTCTCTGAAAAAGTAAACTCTGATCAGACTGATGTGTCAAACTCTGTTGATCTAAACTCTGAACCTCTACTGGTAAATACTGAAGAAACTCTTCAATCAGAAACAAGGGAAGAACCAGTTGAGGGGGAGCATGAAGAATCACATCAAAGTGAAAATTCAAAGACTGATAGTGACTCAAATGATAACTCTAAATCAAACATTGTTGATTCAAACTCTGATCATTCAAATTCTGAGCAGTCACATTCAGGGGGAGCATCTGAAAATGAGGAAAGACACCAGGAAAATCAGGAGAGCATGGATCAAGGGGGAGGATCACATGATGACAGAAGCAATCTGCCTTCTGCAAGAAAATGGACTAAATCTCACACACCTGATTTGATTATTGGTGATCCAGATGTAAAAGTAAGGACAAGAAGTGCAACAACAAATGAATGTTTATTTCATGCATTCTTGTCACAATCTGAGCCAAAGAAAGTGGAAGAAGCTCTTAAAGATGCTGACTGGATAACAGCAATGCAAGAAGAGCTAAATGAATTTGAAAGAAATGAAGTGTGGACACTTGTACCAAGGCCCAAGAATAGATCCATTGTTGGTACTAAATGGGTTTTCAGGAATAAAACTGACAGTGAGGGTGTTATCACAAGGAACAAGGCAAGACTGGTTGCAAAAGGCTACTCACAACAGGAAGGAATTGACTATGATGAAACATTTGCACCAGTGGCTAGATTGGAAGCAATCAGGATTTTTCTAGCATATGCCTCCCACATGAAATTCAAAGTGTTTCAGATGGATGTAAAAAGTGCATTTTTGAATGGAAAACTTGAAGAAGAAGTGTTTGTGGAACAACCACCAGGGTTTGTTGATCCAAAATATCCAGATTATGTCTACAGGTTAGACAAGGCACTCTATGGACTTAAGCAGGCACCAAGGGCATGGTATGAAACCCTTGCCAAATTTCTACTAGAAAGTGGATTTCACAGAGGTACTATTGACAAAACTCTGTTTTATTTCCAAAATGGTAGTGACTTGCTTTTAGTTCAGATATATGTGGATGACATTATTTTTGGGTCTACTAATGATAAACTCTGCAAGAAGTTTGCCAAACTCATGCAGTCAAGATATCAAATGAGTATGATGGGAGAGCTTAGTTATTTTCTAGGCCTACAGGTGAAGCAAACAGATGATGGAATTTTTATAAATCAAGCAAAATATACCAGAAACCTTCTCAAGAAATTTGGTATGCTTGACTGTTCATCTGCAACAACTCCCATGGCAACTGCAACAAAGTTGGACAAAGATGCAGGGTCATCAGTAGATATGACAAGTTACAGAGGAATGATTGGTTCTTTGCTCTATTTGACAGCTAGCAGACCTGATATCATGTATGCAACTTGTTTGTGTGCAAGGTTCCAGGCAGATCCAAGAGAACCACATTTAACAGCAGTAAAGAGGATATTCAAGTACCTCAAGGGCACTATGACTTTGGGGCTGTGGTATCCAAGGGAATCAGAGTTTAAACTTCTTGGTTACTCTGATGCAGACTTTGCTGGATGTAAGATAGACAGAAAAAGCACCAGTGGAAGTTGTCAATTTCTGGGTGACAGACTTGTTTCCTGGTATAGCAAGAAACAGAAGTCAATATCTACATCTACAGCTGAAGCAGAGTATATTGCTGCTGGTAGCTGTTGTGCACAGATTTTATGGATGAAGAATCAACTGCTGGATTATGGATTAAGGTATACCAAGATACCTATTTACTGTGATAATCAAAGTGCTATTGCAATGACAGGTAATCCAGTACAACATTCAATGACAAAGCACATCAGCATAAGGTATCACTTCATCAGAGAGCATGTAGAGGAAGGCAACATTGAGCTTCACTTTGTGTCTACAGAACAACAACTTGCAGATATCTTCACCAAGCCATTGAGTGAAGCTACATTTACAAGACTGGTCAATGAACTAGGAATGGTCTCTAGTTTTGACTAGAGATGTTGGTTAGACTCAAAAACTTATTTCTATAATATGTTGCTCATGTTTCTGCAAATTGTTAAGTGCTATGTGAACCTCAGTATTAAACTCTGTTATGCATGCTTATGTTTAAAACTTTTTAAACTCTGTCAGCATGTCTATCTGTTAAATACTGTTAACATGTTAGATACACTCAGTGAATTCAGAATTGATTATTGTCTGAATAAAAATACCAATGAAGAAATATGTATGAAGCATGATTCACAGTAATTAAATCATGATTCTTTCTGAGTCACTGCTATCTAATCAGACTTTGTGCAGAAAATTAACACAGCATGATACTGTTTCATATTTATAGCATCTCTTAGTTTATTTAGTCCTAAACTCTGAGTCTATGAATATTGTGTGCATGGCCACTCATAAATAATTTTGGTTATTGATGAACTCTAAACTCTGATAAGTGACATTCTGTTTCCAAAGGTATGGTTCATGATGATTCCTTGTTTGTACTTGTGAAAATCATAAAACTTGAGATGTGTCAGTGATTAGTTTGGTGAGTTCAGACTCATGTTTACACCCTGTGAGAGTTTGAGCCAAATCAGTGATTGATACACTTTCTATCAATCAGTATTTATTGTTGTGTGATATTCATCAGGTAGTATGTTTCTCTAGAACTTGTATTAAACCATTTTGAGACTACAGGATATGTGTGTGCATGAAAATGATAAAGGCAATAGGATTTACCATTCTTTCAAACACTGTTCGAAATTCTTTTGAACATTGTACAAACACTGTATAAACACTGTTCATAAATTCCATCCTTAGTAAACCCCTTTGAGCCTTATTAACTGCTCATTTTTCTTATACTCTGAAGTATTAAGAGCAGTTAAATATTTTTTTCTCAAACAAATGAGTGTTTCTCAAGAAAAGAAAAAGTTTACTCAGTATATATGTTAAATAAAAAAAAAAATGAAAAAAAAGGTAAAAAAAAAAAAAAAAAAGAGCATATATACTGATCTTGTACAAATATATACTGTGACTGAACACTTTGTTCTCTTAAGATGCTCAGCTTGAAGTCACTCTTGAATAAAACATCTCTTTTCATCTGTTTGATCTTACTCCATTTAAACCCTGAATAAAGTCCTTTTGATTTGTGGATACATGTACTCAAAGTAGTGTAGAATTGGTGGACATTCAAGCATATGGTAGACTCTGCTATTTCTGATTGAATGTGAGTGTAAACACTTCACCTAAACACTTGTGTGCATTGAGAGTTTGTGAGAATATCCAGTTCATGACTGTTATTCACTGAATGAAACTCTGATTTCTATCTCTTGATCTTTTTGTCTTTAAAGACTGTGTGCTTACTTGGATAATCATGGACATCAAAGGGAATAGACGTTTTCAGATTTTTGTATTACAGTAACTACAGAGTTTAGCATTCATCAAACAATCAGTGTTTAATATGAGAGTTTGTGCATTCAGTGTTTATTAACTGTTTGTTATGGATTTTATGAAATATTAGATGCTCTAAAAATTGATTTCAGTAAACTCTGCTTCACACACACTCATATTCACAACTGTGCAATTTTTGAAAGGATTTTAGTGATAAAGTTGGAAAATTGATAAACACTGTTGAGTTGTGTTAAGTACTCTGAGGTAAAGTCTTATTGAGATGATTTGACTATTTTGGAGTAATTGGGGTCGTTGACAACTATTAATTAGTGTTAATGTGTCTAAGTGTCGTGATTATAGGAATAACAGCGGTAATTATTAAGTAATCCATTGGCTGTTTGACACGTGTCCCATGATTGTGTCCCACTCAAACACTACTCTACAACAGTTGCGCGTTTTTACTAAATAAACGATTGAGTTTTAATTTTACTCTAATCGTCTTTAGTCTCTCACTCCATATCGATTCACATTCACCCACTCACAGTTACTTACATACTTATTCATTTTCACACTTTTCTTATTCTCTCCTTCACTTTTTGATAAACACTTACAGTGCATTCAAATCTTTTCTCTGCATATCTTCGTATCTTGTTACTAATGGCAACTAAAGCGTTTGATGCAGCAGGGTTAGTTTTTCTCCCTAGTAACTATGCAGCACCATTGGATAATGAAAATGCTCCACAGGCGTTTCACTTGTTCCAAAACTTCTTGAACGATTCTGAGATAGGGACGGCTCTAACTGCACCACGAACATTATCTGCTTCACAGATTGCTACTTTCTGGACAAACTCTGAATATGATGATGGAGGAGAGGCTGGCACTCCAACAATCATTTTCACTCATGAAGAATCAGAGTATATCATTACTCCAACCACTGTCAGGGATGCTTTGGACTTTGAGACACACACTTCTTACAGTGTTGTTGGTCATGATAGATTGAGGACAATGTTGGAACAAATTGGATGTGCAGGAAACTTGAACAAGATAGGGTCTTTGAGACGGCCAAGTTTGAGAAAGGAATGGAGTTTCTTCTTTGATTGTATAACAAGGGCTTTTGGAAAGAAGACAACAAACTGGGATGCACTGCCTCTGGATACTCTCCAAATTGGTCATGCTCTACTATATGGAGGTAACTTCGATTTTGGTAGACTAGTACTAATGAACTTGGGAGAGCGATTGTCTGAGTCTACTACTGTTTATTTTGCTCGTTTTTGTCAATTGCTATTTACTGCATGTGTGCCTAACATTCCAATTGATGAAGCTGATGTAATTCAGCCTTTTCAAGTTGCTAAGAGAATGTTCACTGATTTGACAAACAAAGATGTCACTAAACAGCAAATACCTGAGTTGTTTATGCCTTTAGCCTTACAAAACTATGTGAACCAACCACAAGACCCTCAATCACCACAACAAATGCCTGAACCACCAGAAACCATAAACTCTGAACCAACACCTCCAACACCCACAACTACTGTACCTACTACATCTCAACAACCACAACCAGAAACTTTAAACTCTTCACCAATAAACTCTCCACCCTCAAACACTGAACCCTCAAACACTGAACCATTAAACACTGAAGCTTTAAACACTGATATCTTACACTCTGAGCCAGCACCTACTGAACCAGCCAAAACCAAGCCAAAGAGAAAGAAACACACTGCCCAAAACACTAAACATTCAAAGGCTAAACAGACATTACCTGGAGCTGTTTATACTAGAAGAATGAAGCAACATGCAAACAGACCTTCACTTTCACCACCAAAAGAAAGCTCAAGTGAAGATGAAGAGGAGATTGTTGTGCCAATCAAGAAAAGGAGACTAATTCTTTCTGATTCAGATGCAGAGAATGTTGTTGAAGCTCCAGAGGTGGTTTCACAGCAAACACCTACTGTTGAGGATACAGTGAATGTTGAAGTACCTGCAAAAGTTGACATGCCTGCAGAGAATATTGTGGATGACAAAGTTGAAATACCTGCAGAGGTTGAAATGCCTGCAGAGGATAATGTTACTGTTGAAATACCTACAGAGGATAAAATGCCTGTAGAAGAGGATCAAAGAGATGGTTTGTCACCAGTACATGATGTTCCTGAATCAATTCTTGATCCTGTCTCACCTGTTGTTAATGTTGAAGCTCCTGGTGTAGCTGATGAGCCTGCAGTACATGTTCCTGAAGCTGTGGCATCACACACAGAGCTGGTATCTTCTCAAATTCAAGACAAAGGTGATGAAGCTACTAAGGCAAACTCTGTTGCAGAGCCTGTGCAACATGAGGTGTTTATTGAAAAGGTTGCAGAAGTTATTGCAGAAACTGTGGCTGACACTGCTCAGCACAGTGGTTCTTTCAAAGATGGTCAAGCTCAAGGTGCAAGTGATGAAGATAAATCTGACAGTGATGCAAACTCTGATTCTTTTGTGAGTGCACCTGCACAGACAGATAGTAAACATACACCTTTTGCTCAGCCTTGTCCATCTCATGCAGTTGAAGCAGAGCATCTTGCTAAGTCTGCTGAAAATTGGTATAAACAAGATTGCATTTTTCCAAAAGGGAGAGCATCTGAGTTTGTTAAGCAAACTGCAAAGCAAATTTCAAATCCAGAAATCTTATCCTGTTTAAAGGCAACTGTGGTACAAGTCAAGACTCTGGAAGGAAATTTTGCTGACACTAAACACGAAATTGCTTCCTTGAAGACTGAGATTCAGTCAATAGAGTTGAAGATGGAAAGAGAGTCCAAAATAAAAGCTGTTTAGCTGTCCAAAGTTCAAGACACTCTCTTTGCCAGGCTAGGAAAGGTTGAAGAAAATCAGACTGCTTTATCTGCTAAAGTGGATTCAATTGCAAACTCTTTAGAGCTCATTACATCAATACTAATTCCTGATGATGTCAAAAAGGGGGAGAGAGTTACTAAGTCAAAATGCAAAGTTTCTCAAACTCTGACTAAAAAGGATGATGCTGGAGATGGAGGGGCAAGTGATAAAAGCAAGGTTTTAAACTCTGAAAGGCAAACTCTGAGATCTGGCAAATCTTTTAAATCACAGTCTGTTGGAACAAACACTGAAACTCAATGTACCTCAAAGACCAAGAGTTTGGAATTAACATCAAACCCAAAGACTGATGAGGAGTTAGCTGTTAAGCTTTTCATGGAAGAGAATGCAGAAGGAGTGACCATAGAAGATGCTAAAGCTGAAGAGAAGAGTTTACAAGAAAAACATCTGAAAGCTTTAAAGTCTGAAAAAGGAAAGAAGAATGTGAAAGTTGCTAAAGCTGCAAAGCCTGTTCTTAAAGGTATTCAAATCAAAGAACCAGTTGGTACAGATCAAAGAATGCAAGTATTCAGAAAACCAACAGATGCAGAAGCTAAGCAAAAACTGAAAAGTATAGTTACAACCTCTGTTGATACACATGTTGTACAGAAGAATGAAAACACAACCTCTGTTGCTGCACAAGTTGTGACCACACCATTATTGTCTTCTCAGTTGAAATCAACTTTTAAAAGAGGTGCTCCTCATGATCCAAGACTAGAAGCTACAATTCCAATGGATTTTTCTGATGGTAGAGCTTTATCTGGTAAAGTTGGATACAACAAAGAAGGCATAGGCTCACATAGAGATAAAAGACAATATGTTGGTCCTAGAGATCCTTCTTCACTGTCTGTTCCAGGAGGTGGTGTCACTCAAGAGAGTTTAGACAAACTGGAGTCAGTACAGCTTGTACATCAAAAGAGTCTAGAAAAGGATTTCTTGTTATATTTCATGGCTGATGGAACAGTATTTAAAGTCTCTGAAAAGGATATCGAATTAAAATATGCTGAAGAACTTGAATATGTCATGTATATTTTCAGAGTTAGAAATCAAAGAGCTCAGTCAGTTGCAAATGTACTTCAACAAAGAATGATTCAAAACCTTGCAAGAAGGCAAATGAAATTCAACAGCAAGTATGTTCCTAAATACAGAGATTGGAATGGCAATCTGATTGAAATGGAGAAGGGGACTACAAAGCTGAAAACAGATCTTGGAATTACTGTTCTGGATTTCAATGTAAAATCTGAAGAGGTGAAATACATCAGGCTGGGAAATGAGATGAGAAGAAACAAAATCTACGATCTTAGAGCTGCTATCTATCAAACTGATGAGAATGATCCTCAGTTGAGAGAAATCAAAGAAGCTATGCAGATAGAGCTTGAAAATGCTGAAAGAAGGTTGCTTATAGACTATCTCAGAACAGTGCCTGATCTTCAAGAGATTAGAGATTAAAGTCTGTAAGAATTTTCTTATTTCATGTAGAATTTGTTAAGTAATAGCTTAAACTCTGTTTGTATGTTAAACACTGTAAACTTTGTATTTGTTTTGACATCATCATTTACTGTAAAACTTGTACATTCTTGCTAATGGACAAGTTGGGGGAGATTGTTAGAAATGATTGATGAAAACAGTGTTTGGAAGCTAAAGTCAGAAAACAGAGTTTAGCTGGAAGCAGTCAGAGTTTGATTAAACACTGACTGGAAGCGCAAACAGAGTTTGTTAAACTCTGTAGCGGTATTGTCTGAAGAGTCAACAGTGTTTGAAGATTGATAAATATGGAAGCAATATCTTTGAAGATTGGAAAGCTGTCAAAGAGATTGAGTTGACTTGGAAGACTGGAGCAATCGTGATTGATATCAATTGTATAGCTTGATTTTAGGAGTATCAGTTACTGATTGTACGAAGCTGTATGTTCTATAAATACAGTTAGGTTAACCCTAGAAGGGTAGTCGAACATTGAGATATTCATCCATTGTAACCTAAGCAGCTCTCTGTGATATTTACATCACTGAGAGAGGAATTATTAATTCCAAACAGTTTTTAATTGTTAAACAGTGTGTTCTTGTTAAGTTATTCATACAGTATTTGATTACTTATTGTGTATTCGACCTAACAGAAGTAATGTCTGCACCATTAAATATATTATCTAAAGCTGCATTGGCTGTGGAATTAGGTATAGGGAGTGAGGAACCTGAGTCACCCTTACTAAAGCCAAAGAAGAAGAAAACTAAGACCACCTCTTCAGTCACACAAATGGCTGAAGTTGTAAAATCAGGGGCACACAGCTCACAAGGTGTACCCTCTCAACAGGGTGCACATATAGGATCAAGCATCCTCCCCAATGCACATTCTTGTACTGAGTCAACACATGGGAGTGATAAGGCTGGCACAACACTGAGTGGAGAGCACATCACACTTGAAACTCTCTCTATTTCTCAGGGGGAGTTGCCAAAATCTACTCTACAACACACTTCTCTTCCAGAATCTTTCACAAATATTTCTTTGGAGCCTGCAACTCAGGTAACTGAGATGCAAGGCATTGATCATCAAGAATTCCTTTCTTTTGATGAGCCAATGATTTCAAGTGACTTAGTGCATGACACTTTGCTCACCACCCAGGACCCACATTTAGATAGTGAGGGAATGCATGCTGGGGCATCTCCTAATGACACCATCACAAACACAGAGGTTCCACTAGTTTTAACTAGAGACTCTGTGGCTGTGTCAACTGCTGGTGTAACTCATCCCACTTCTGTGGAGACACCAATAGTAGAGTCTTTCCATCCGGTTGCAGAAGTTGCATCTGTAACTGAGGAGTTTATCTTGCCTAGCTCTAGCTCTAACTTGGCTCAGGCCACCCTGTCAGAATGGCTGAGACCTGTGCAACATGACAGTGTCTTGGGATCATCAACTGTTCCACCACTATTGATGGATGAAGCACTTCACTGCTTAAATGTGGAACAGTTTGATGAGATCTCTAAAATAACTCAACATCTCCTCACAGCCAATCTACCAAATGCTGACTATGAAGCCATCTTGCTCTGTCACAAAGAAGATGTTGAAAGACAACAAGAAAAGATAGCAGATGAGGCTGAGAGAGATGGGAATGTAGATGCATGGATGAGCACTACAAAGGATTGCACCCTGGCTGAGGCTCTGCAATACTTGAGAGAAGAATATGTGACTGCTCTTGGCTCAAATGCTAAAACTCTCTCACCTACTGAAGTCTATGAAGCCATGAATGAGGTCCACAAGGGAAGTCTAAAGGCCCTTCACTATCTTGGGAAAGGGATGAAAAATGAACTAGCCAATATCTGCAGAGATACATCCAAAGAAGTGAGTGAACTCAAAAGTAAATTCATCAAAGACTTCCCTCCTCTAGCATCCACACTCAGAGAGATAAGAGAATGCAAGAAGACCTGCACTTCTGTGGACCATGAGCTACCCTCCTTGAAGGATAGTCTCTCAAAGCTCACAAGTGAAATGGCCACTCTCTCCAATCAAACTCAGGATGCCAATGCCCTTCTGAAAGTTATGTGGCAAAATCAATATGGAGATAAGGTCATTTCTGAGGTACCTGTGCACAACATGAGTAAATATGAAGTGGAAAGGCTCCAGAAACAATCACTCTCATCTTTCAGAGCTGAACACCTCAATCACTCACTGGAGAAGTTGGAAAAGGAAGTGTCTACACAACAAGCCTTCAATGCTGAGCTAAAAGAATCTGTCCATCTGCTGAATGAAAAGTTGAACACTCAAGCAACTGCTCATGCTAATGTTCTTCTCACTCAACAACAGATGCTGATTGCTATGATAAAGCATATGGGCCTCCCTCTACTTGAAGACTCTTCAACTCCAAAGGCTCCTACTACAGCCTCTGTGCCTGACAACAAGCCTAAGGGGGAGAAGAGGACATCAAGGAACTCAAAATCTAAGGGGGAGCCTCAGACAAAGGGGGAGAATAAGGGGGAGAAACCTAAGGAGAAGGGCATATAGATAAATGAGGGTGGTCATCAAAGAGCCTCAAAATCTATAACCAATGTGCCAGGAAAAGGTAAAACAAAGGTTGATGAGCCCCCATCTCTGTCTGAGAAACCTAAGCCAGCATCCAAGGATGACAAGCTGAAGAAAGTGGCTGTAGATGAAGTTACCAAAGAAGAATATGAATTTGACATCCCTGACATTGCTAAACAATCCCTTCAAGCTGAACCCTCAGAATTCAAAAATGTGCTTACTCAAAGAGTATGTCAAGAAACTGCAAACTTCAGACTATACCATGACATAGCCTTTCTGAAGCATCTACAAGAGTTAAGGAAAAGAGCCAACTTCCACTACTTTGACTACATCAAGATTCTTGTGCAAGATGTGTTTCTAGTCACTGTAATGAGAAGAGAAATTGTGCAAACCAATCCCCATGCCATCATTCTTTCTAATGAAAGAGAAGTCTTAGTTCACACTGCCAAGAACCTTTTTCACATCCACATTGAAGCCTTTCAAATTCTATCTAGCTCTGAACTTGGAACAATCATCAAGAAGATAGAAAGGAATAACTCACCAGACAATGATATGCTCAAGGAGATTCTCACCAAGTGCATGAAATCTCAACTGCCTCAAGTGATTCCTCAGCCTCATTGTATTCTATATGAAAAGGGTTAAGACATTGTTGCATTCAGATTTAGCCAACATCTAAAGGCAAACAACATGTCCACCATAAAGTTTCTGGCTGGGGTTCTACATTCAAGGAGTGGAAAATCTAAATGTGAAAAGGAGGCTCTTGACATTCTGGTGAAGTTCATCAACTCTCAATCAGACATCAAACCTATTGCTCAAGGTGGAAAGTCAAATCAAGACAAGGATGATCATGATAAAAGTGGAAGCAGGGGTGGAGATCAAGGGAGACATAAGGACAGTGATGTCAAGAAGAAGAGGGATGATAAAGGCAGAAAGAATGATGATGACAAGGGTGGAGGAAAGGTCTATGAAAAGAGGAGTGGAAAATAGCAAGCCATGAACATTACTAATGACACTCCTACCACAACACAAGGCTCAATGTCTAGGGTGGATGTCACTAGTAATGATTCATCAAAATCTACATCTCTGGCCTCTGCAAGTGTTTTACTACCTCAAGAAGAGAAAGAGATTCAAGTCAAGAAACCATATGTATGTTTCAAAAAGCAAACTGCTAATGGAACACTACTATGGTCAGCCAACAAAGGTCAGAAGTTTCTGCCAAACAATCGAGTGAAAAAGTTTAAACTCAAGCATGCTGCTAGGAGAGTAAAGCCATCCAGGTCAAGGGCCCTAACAATCATTCCAGGATTGAAACTCCAACCACTTGATGAAGACTTTGATATAGATCAACTGCAATTCCTAAGAGCTCTGAGAATCTACCATGTTGCCATTGTTGATGATTGCCTAGAAGTCAAATATACTGATGGAAGAGAGGAGAAATTCAGACAAGGGCAGTGTCAAAGGTATGCCAAGTTGGATGACATAGAAAGGATGATTGCACTGTTGGATGCTAATGACAAAGTGGAAAGGGTTTGGAAACTGGAGCTAGCTGCTTTTGTAAAGATGAAAAGAGATCATGGTGAAGCAATAAGGCCTTGAAAAATGGTTAGAAAGAGAGAAAGAACTTGATAGACTGGAGATTGAAGCAGATAAGCTAAGGGCCAAGGGATTGTGTAGAGTTCAGTTTGATCCCTATATGGTGAAGTATAGGAGGAGAAATGGAGACAATGTCAATATCAGAATGAATCTACTCAGTCACTATCCTGCCAACATTCTAAAGCCAGTACTTGAAGATTTCAAAAACTCTATTCTACTCGAAGAACTGAATGTTATGGCAGAAATCATAAGAGCTATGGATGATAATGCAAGGAGGGAGAATGAAAGAAAACAGAAGCATATGATGATTTACAGGCCAAGGCAATGGAGATGGAATAATATGAGAATGGCTAGTATTTCATCATACTGTAAGATTATTTATCTTGTAACTTCATTCATGTGCTCAATCAATCTACATACCTGTACTTTTAAAGTTTTATCTTTATGTATGTTACAGACATGAAATTGTGACTAAGGGTCTTACTCACAATTTGGGGGAGATTGTTAGTCACAGAGGCATGCCTGTATACATCTAATAACAAGCCTAATTGTTTGTAATGCTTTGCATTACTTACATGACCTCTTAACTGAGGGAACCTCTAGTTGTAGAGTTTCTGTTTGTATTGTACTTGTAGTAGGCATAAAATCCTAGTTGTGTAACTATACTTATAGAGTCTAGAATAATGCTTGAAAGAAGTTCCGAGGTTCATGCCTCAAGCAAGAAGGTAAAGACTGTTAGGTCGAATACACAATATATATAATCAAGTACTGTATTAGTAAATAACAAGAACACACGTTTTAGTACTTAAAACTATTTGGAATTAATAATTCCTCTCTCAGTGATGTAAAATATCACAGAGAGCTGCTTAGGTTACAATGAATGATATTCGTTCACGATGGATACCCTTTTAGGGTTAACCTAACTGTATTTATAAGATATACAGCTTCATACAATCATTAATTGATTCTCCTAAAATTAAGCTATACAATTGATATCAATTACGATTGCTACACGTCTTCTAAGTCAACTCAATCTCTTTGACAGCTATCCAATCTTCAAAGATATTGCTTCCATATTAATCTTGAATTATTCTTCAAACTCTGTTGACTTGTAGACGCTTCCAGTAGACAGACTTTAGCAAACTCTGATGCTCTCCTAGCCAGCAGTGTTTGCGCTCCTTTGTGTTCAGCTAGCAGTGTTTACGCTTTCTTCTGTCAGCGTTTGCGCTTCCAGCTATCAGCTTATACTCAAACTCTGCTACGACTGCTTTCAATAACAAGTTAAACTCTTTTTACCTGTAACACTTAAACACTGACATTAAATCACATCAATTATATGTAACAAAGATTGTCAAATAATCACAGTTAGGATTTGAAGAAATAAAGAATTTGCCTAAGTACCAATTCGAGAAGTATATTTGTCTATTCGAGAAGTCCAGCATTCGAGAAGTCAGGGATTCGATATCTCAAGACACTATTCGATATCTCTGAATATACTGTTCGATATCTCATTCGATATCTCAGAGATTCGATATGTCTATGTACTCTATTCGAGAACTCAGGAAGTCAACAAGTCAAAGTAGTATTCGAGTTCTCAAGGAGTCAACAAGTCAAAGTTCCATTCGATATCTCAAGGACTCAGAAAGCTATTCGATATCTCGAGGATTCGATAAGTCAAATGTTCTATTCGACAACTCAAGGAATCCTGATGGAAAAGAGCTATTCGAGAAGTGGTTCGATATGTCAATATAACAGTGTTCGAGAACTCAGAGTTATCGATCAAGTCAATTCCAGTTCTCGAATCACTTACTTAGTCACTTCTCGAATACATTCTTGGAGACAAAATACTGAAGAAATTGTACAAGTCTGAAACCTTCAACAAGCCAATGCACTTTATGGACCACAATCACAATCTGTAACGTGCTCTGGAAAGCCTACAAGGAAGCTTGGAGAGATATAGAAGAGACAAGGAGCTAAAGAAGTGGATCTAAACAGGCTTTGCAAAGTCAAATCTGTAATCGTTTGGACACTTACTCAAAAAGGATAGACAGACTAGAAAGTAATTTGTTTTAGCTACCTTATTTGCAGTAAGTAGGTTGTATCCATGTTCTATAAGGACACAGCCTCACTTCCTTAGTAATTAACTTTGTGAGTCAAGTTTTTCATACTTTGTAAGCTATATCTCTCTGAGAAAAACGAAGCTGAGAATACTACCATTGGTATTCACAGATTGTAGCAATCTTTATCTAATAATACATTAGATTAAAGTGATATTGTGTCTTGTGTTGTTCTTTATCCGCACCTTCACTCTTGCACACACAAACACTCATTGGCTACATAGACTCGATCAAAGGAAAGTTCAAGAATCCATTCACCCCCCCTCTGTATTCTTTTACTGTATTCAATACTCAACAATTTAATATCAAAATACGATAGAATTTAGACAGAATACACAAACTTCATTAATTATCCCCACTTCCTTTGTTTATCCTTATTCTGACTTTTCCCTCAAAATACACCTTACTCTCAATAGTAAATCTCAATTATACCTTAAAATTCCTCATATTCTTTTATCTCACTAGTCCTCAAATATACCCATTTCTTCTCACAAAATTCCTTTCTCTTTTATATCGAAACACTTCTAGCTCTAATTATCTCTTATTGAAATTTCCCTTGAAATCTCGAGTTTCCTCGTATAATCACATGTACTCTAAACCTTGCTTCCATTATCCCATCCATTACTGAAATCTTCTATATTTGAAACAATTGATAGAATTCAAGAAACTTTGAATTGAAACGGACCCAGAAACAAGCAAGTGTCCCACAACAATTTATAAGATTAAGAGTTTTAAATAGCTCTTGTTCGAAACAAAAGAATATTTTGGGAAATCAATATGATGGAAGAACCCGTACGTAACACAAGTGAGGGCGTCCCCTCCGACTTTCCATCACACAGACAGATCATCCTTGTGTATACATATAGGATTGTTCCTCTTAGTTGGAATAAGAAGTATAAAGAAAATATTTAATCACGATGATAAATACCCTTTTCCAAAAATAATCTTAGGGAAATATTTTGACTAAAATAGATAGAATAAAATCTTGAAGCACATTCCAAAGGTACCAGAAAGTTTTGAAAAGATACCGGCCCCTTTTGAATAAGAGATGATAGATCACCCTGGAATTACTCACGAGGTTATCTAACGTACACTTCCCGATACATCAAGTATTCCCTTTCTCATATCGATCTCGTGTGCTACATAAACTTAACACTTTTGGCACAATAACCTTTATTAGCAATATTCTATAAAATTATAATCACTACTTAGAATAAACGCTTCGTTCGATAATCCCCCCCTTGAACTCGATGTGAGTTCATATTTTATATCATTACCTATATATTTATATGTGTATAGTACTATCACTCTTGTTCCTGAGCAATATGACTCTAAGCTCTGATACCAAACTGTGACAGCCCCACATCCGGGGTCATGAATCTGGGCCGTCACGGACCAATTTCCATTCAATATCAATATCTCTTGAGTTTTTTTTTTCAATTCATACTGATGCAATTGACCCCACAATAATACACACACACACACACACCAGTCATATGCTCAGAGAACAACATTCATCATGATAAAAGTTTAGAGTTAAAGGAGTTATTACAAACCCAGAATCATCCTTAAATACATTGCTGAATAATACTTCGACATGAAGCATTTCAACAACCACAAGTTTCTTACATGTTTACACACTAAATTATACATAGAGCTACCAGGACCCGTTTGCTTCTACGCTACCTCAGGAATCGATGCTAGCGCGCTCTCAGAAGGTCGCCTTCCCCTACCCTCTTGCGGGGCGTTCTGCGCAGTCTCGGCATACCTAGCTGTATATACATAAGTAGCAAGAGTGAGCTATAGTAGCTCAGCAAGATAATTTCTATCTACTAACATCAAAGGAAAATAAACCATTATATATATATATAATAGACAAAAGCAAACTTCAGTTATTATGGAAAGAATTTTATTTCCATTCAATATGTATATACACTTTCCAATTATCCTTGTACGAAAGAAATATATAGTATCATTCCATCAGTCTCTCTTCTAATATCATATAATATCAGTTCCTCTTCTTGAATGCTATAACAATCAATATACCATCTCAGTGTACTTTTCTAGGATAATACGAAAACTTGAACAAATCTTTCACTATCATTTTCTCATTTCCTTCATATGCAACGATTATATAATTTAACATAAAATCAGTTTCTCTTCATCTGTAACAGTAATTCCATCTTTTCATATCACTTTTCTGTTTTTAGTTATAGAAATCTGAAAACCATTTTTCAATTCTTTCCTTTAAAGAAAACATTGGGGATTTCCACTGTTGCCGAATACGTAAGGACGATGATCAGTCGCCCTCCGTACCCGTCCCTTTTTACTACCGGTAGACGGAGGTAGGTTCACCACCATCCCCCAGGAGGAAGGTTCACCACTACATCCTCCCTCGGCACTCTTGGGCCGGAATAAATATTGGATGCTGGACTGTGCCACTACCACACAGCCTCTTACGCTTACTGTTGCAATCCCCCTTTTTCAAATCATTTTTCCATTATCAAATACCATTTCACATTTTCCACTTTTCGGTTTCCATTTCCATTCGCATTTCCATTCACATTTCCATTCACATATATCATTTCCATTTCCATTTATCATCACCTTTAAAATATTTATGTCATAATACTTTGATTATGACTCAGACATCTCTTCTATATTCAATGAAATCAAATATGTTTTTGTATACATAAAGTATTCCTTTTATTTTAGAAGTATTATATAATATTCAATAATATCTGTCACAACATTTAGAAAGAATATTTTTAACATAATATTATAAATCATATAACCCTAGATAATAACTGATACCATTCTTTTATATAACTCTAGATAACAATTGATACCATTCCTTTGTATAACTCTAGATAACAACTGATACCATTCCTTTATATTCTCCTAATCATAAGGCATGTTCACTTCATGCGTAATCAACTCTATGTATATCCATATCCATCTCATATTCATATCCATATTCATATCCATCTCATACTCATATCCATATACATCTTCATATACCTCTCCTTTTAATACCAATAATCAAGGAAAACAAATTCTTAACAATATAGTAACAATAGCATCACATATATATATATATTCCATGAAATCAAGTTCTTTGAAGATAAATAATTTCCAAGTAGGGATAGAAAAGATCTTGCCTCGATCTCTGTATCCTGGCAGTATGGCTCGTGGCTCTCCCGAAGTTTCTATAAACACAAAAAGGACCATCGTTAGAATACCATATCTCTTACTCACCTCACCCTTGTATAACAATACCCTTGACACTTTAATATATGTTTAACGTATCACTATTACCCCAAAGGTTCAAGAACTTAACCATTTATAAACTCAATCGAAGTTTCAGGGGTTTTCACCATTTCCCTTAACGACCACACTTAACTGTAAAAATTCTCAAAAAATATGGATTTCGAATTTTACCATAAGGCCAACTGGTAATGCCTCTTTGACTACTCTACTACCATATCCCAAAATTTTATAATTTTTAAGAATGTCTAAGTATGGTAGTTATAGCCTCAAAGTTGGTGTAACTACGTTTTCTCGACTTTCGAACGTCTTTCACTAAAACTGACTTTTCTACTAAACCGTTCATCAGATTTTAACGCACTTTATATGAAAATGATCTATGAACCAAGATCTATCATCTCATGGCCACTTGGGAGTCTGGAAAGTAACCTACCGTACGGGTATAGGGTCCAAAAACAGGGCAGATTCTTGATCTAACGAAAATCGGACATTATAACGGCTATATTTTCATACTTTCCAAAATCAAACTCCTCCAAATCAATCATCCACCTTATACACCATCACCTACACCATGTGGTCACCTTATCAACCGTGGTTACAAGCACATACTCCTTCCATATTCAACTTTAATCACTTACAAACACTTATAACATCATAATCATAACATTTATACCACTTAATCACTAAACACAACCATATCCATCATAAATATAAAAGGGTAAGCATGATTATACCTTCTTGTGTTAGATATAATTGATGTGATTTAATGTCAGTGTTTAAGTGTTTCAGGTAAAGAGAGTTTAACTTGTTATTGAAAGCAGTGTTTGAGTATACGCTGATTGCTGGAAGCGCAAACGCTGACAGAAGGAAGCGTAAACACTGATAGCTGAATACATGGAAGCGCAAACACTGTTAGCGTGTAGAGAACAGAGTTTGTTAAAGTCTGTCTACTGGGAGCGTCTACGAGTCAACAGAGTTTGAAGATTAATTTAATATTAATATGGAAGCGATATCTTTGAAGATTGGATAGCTGTCAAAGAGATCGAGTTGACTTAGAAGATGTGTAGCAATCGTAATTGATATCAATTGTATAGCTTAATTTTAGGAGAATCAATTTACGATTGTACGTAGCTGTATATCTTATAAATACAGTTAGGTTAACCCTAGAAGGGTATCCATCGTGAACGAATATCATTCTTGTAACCTAAGCAGCTCTCTGTGATACTTTACATCACTGAGAGAGGAATTATTAATTCCAAAACAGTTTTAAAGAGTTAAAACGTGTGTTCTTATTACTTATTCATACAGTAATTGATTATATATTGTGTATTCGACCTAACAAGTGGTATCAGAGACAAATCTGTTACTTTATTACAGTTAAAGATCCAAACACAATAGTAATCAATGGCAGAGATACCTCCACCATCTGAGAAAGCCCCTACTACTGTTAGCAGGTATGAAACAATTAGGGTTCCTATCCTGAGGCCGTTAGAGTATGCAATTTGGAAGGTGAAGATGACCATGTTTCTGGAGGCTACAGATCCAGAATATCTGGACAGAATTTATGAAGGTCCTCACAAACCTACAAAGTTATCTGCTGCTGCTGCTGGTGAGGAACCAAAAGTAATTCCAAAAGAGAAGAAAGATCTATCTGCTGAGGATCTTTCATCTATTGCAAAGGATGCAAAGGTAAGGCATTTACTTCACAGTGCATTAGACAATGTTATGTCTAATAAAGTGATAAACTGCACAACTGCAAAGGAGATATGGGATGCACTTGAGGTTAGATGTCAGGGAACTCCTGCAATTAAGAAGAACAGAAGGAACATACTCACACAGGAGTATGAGCATTTTGAAGCAAAATCTGATGAAACCATGACAGAAACATTTGACAGATTCTGTAAACTGCTCAATGATTTGTCATTGGTGAACAAAGAGTATGATTTGGAAGATTCAAATCTCAAGTTTCTTCTCTCTCTACCTGAAAAGTGGGATGTGAAAACGACCACTATTAGAGATAATTATGAACTTGGTGAAACAGAGATTGATGAAATTTATGGTCTGCTCAAAACCCATGAATTGGAATTGGAGCAGAGAAACAAAAGATCCAGTAGAAAGTCAAAGTCTGTTGCTCTCAAGGTTGAGGAGAAATCATCAAAGAAGGAGGCATCAAGGAGAAAGGCAAAAGGGAAAGCCTTAGTCATCCATTCAGAGAATGAGTCATCAAACACTGATGTTGACTCAAACACAGATGATTCATCTGATTCTGAAGATGATGAAGAAATGATGCAAATGGCTGCATTGATGGTAAAGACCTTCAAGAAGATGGGATACAAGAACTTCAAGAAGGGAAAGAAATTCTCCAAGGACTACTCAAAGTTTGATAAGAAGAATTTCAAGAAATCTGAAGGAAAGGACTTCAAATCTGGAAAGAAAGACAAGTCTGAAATTCAATGCTACAAGTGTAAGGAGATGGGTCACTATGCTCCTGAGTGCAAAAAGGGTAAAACTGAAAAAGCACTCTACACCAAAGGCAGAGATTGGGCAGACACTTCAGATTCAGATGAGGAAGTCAACTATGCTCTCATGGCTACTACTCAGACTGAAAATGATGATCTTAAGGTACCTCCAACAACCTATGCTTATAATACTGATAATATAACTGAATTGAGAATTTATCTTAAAGCATTGCATATCAGTTATAGGGATCAGACCTTAGAAAATGAAAGGATAAAGTCTGAGTGTTCTCAACTCAAAGAAAGAAATAAACTTGTTGAGGAACAGCTAGAGAACATGAATAAAATTCAAAAAGAGAGAGATGATGCAGTGTTTATTGAACAGGAGTTGCTAGGTAAGTATAAGCAACTAGAATCTGAATTGGAGGATAGTAAACACATCATTAAAACTTGGACACACTCTGGTAAAGACACTCAAGAAGTGTTTCAGTCAGATACAGTAGGTCTAGGTTACTCTGTTGGAGATGAACTTAGATTTGAAAATCATGTAAAAGTTAGACCATATTGTTCATCTGAGGGTAATGTCATGGGAACAGGTGGACCTAAGACTGAAGCACAGAAAAAGGCTGTTAAAGAGTCATATGCTAAAACTTTTGTTAAAGAGGCTAACATTGGCTTAATGACAGATAAACAACTCAAGCATAAGCTTAAGGAGATAAAATCTGTAAACAAACAGAGTATGCCTAAGAAAAACAGAAATGGAAAGGTAGGCATAACCTCAGGAATTAAGCCAATGCTTGCTTCATTAGCTCCCAGGAAAACATGCTTTAATTGTGGTAGCACTAATCATCTTGCTAGCTTCTGCAGTAAGAATAAGAACATTAATACTTTGCCTTCTAAAACTGCAGTAAAGAGTGATTATGTGAGAACTAGACCACAGACTTTATGCAAACACTGTGGAAGTACTTGGCATTCTATTTACACTTGCAGAGATTATCATGCTATTTACTATAATTACTATGAACCCAAGCCAAATTTGAAATGGGTTAAAGTAAATCCTGCAAATGTAAACACTGAAAAAGTTAGCTTAAACTCTGTTAATATGAATTCCGCTGCAAAAGCTAACAGATTTAAGAAAGCCAAAGGATCCAAGCAAGTCTGGATCCTTAAAACTAATAATCAGTGATTGTTTGTGATTGCAGGGCACCAGGGTCAGTACCCTAGTCGTGGACAGTGGATGTTCAGGACACATGTCAGGAAATAAAGCCCTGCTATCAGAGTATGAGGAGAAAGCTGGCCCAGAAGTTTCCTATGGAGATGGCAACATAGGACATACACTGGGATATGGCAACATTAATCTTGGAAATGTCATCATCACAAATGTAGCTCTGGTTCCAGGACTCAAGCATGATTTGCTATCTGTGAGTCAAATCTGTGACAGGGGATATCATGTAGATTTTCAGCCTGAATATTGTCAAGTGATCAGCAAATCTACAGGGAAAGTTGCTCTAGTTGGAAACAGACACAATAACATCTATGAAATCAAATTGTCAACAAACACTGATGGCAAAGCAGTGTGTCTGTCTACAAGGATGTCCAGTGAAGAGAGTTGGAATTGGCACAAGAAACTCTCTCATTTGAATCTGAACAATATAAATGAGCTCATAAAGAATGATCTTGCAAGAGGACTACCAAAGTCATTATTGAATGTAGAAGGTCTGTGTGATTCTTGTCAAAAGGCCAAACAGAGAAAAACCTCTTTCAAGAGCAAATCTGAGTCTTCAATTGTTGATCCTTATCATCTCCTACATGTTGATCTTTTTGGACCAGTAAATGTCATGTCACTTGGAAAGAAGAAATATGCTCTAGTCATTGTTGATGAATACACCAGATACACATGGGTGTATTTTCTAGCAAAGAAAGATGAAACCGCTTTAACACTGACAGAACATATATTACAACTGGACAAAGAGTCAGAGAATCAAGTGAAGATAATCAGAAGTGACAATGGAACTGAATTCAGGAATTCATCTATGGAAGAATTTTGCAAGAGTAAAGGGATAAAACAAGAGTTTTCTGCACCTGGTACTCCACAACAAAATGGTGTAGTGGAGAGAAAGAACAGAACTTTGATAGAAGCTGCCAGAACCATGCTAGATGAAGCAAAATTGCCAACATATTTCTGGGCAGAAGCAGTTCAAACTGCTTGTTTTACTCAAAATGCAACACTGATCAACAAGCATGGTAAAACACCATATGAAATGGTGAAGAAGAAGAAGCCAAATCTAAAATATTTTCATATTTTTGGATGCAAGTGCTTTGTGTTGAAGACTCATCCTGAACAGTTGACCAAATTTGACCTAAAGGCAGATGAAGGAATTTTTGTTGGCTATCCACTGTCAACTAAAGCTTTCAGAGTTTTTAATCTGAGAACAAGAGTGATCATGGAGTCTATTCATGTGTCATTTGATGACAAGAAAATAACTGGACTTGAAGATGTTACTGAGCATGATCAACTGCACTTTGAAAATGAAGACTTATTAAACTCTGATGATACAAATCTGACAAACACTGATGAGGTCAATTCTGAACCTCTACTGGTAAACACTGAAGAAACTATTCAGTCAGAAACAAGGGAAGAACCAGTTGAGGGGGAGCATGAAGAATCACATCAAAGTGATACTTCAAACACTGATAGTGACTCAATTGATAACTCTGAATCAAACACTTTTGATTCAAACATTGATCATTCAAATTCTGAGCAGTCACATTCAGGGGGAGCATCTGAAAATGAAGAAAGGCACCAAGAAAATCAGGAAAGCATGGATCAAGGGGGAGGATCACATAATGACAGAAGCAATCTGCCTTCTGCAAGAAAATGGACAAAGTCACATACACCTGATTTGATTATTGGTGATCCAGATGCAAGAGTAAGGACAAGAAGTGCAACAACAAATGAATGTCTGTTTCATGCATTCTTGTCACAGAATGAGCCAAAGAAAGTGGAAGAAGCTCTTAAAGATGCTGACTGGATAACAGCAATGCAAGAAGAGCTAAATGAATTTGAGAGAAATGAGGTGTGGACCCTTGTACCAAGGCCAAAGAACAGATCTATTGTTGGTACTAAATGGGTTTTCAGAAATAAAACTGACAGTGATGGTGTGATCACAAGGAACAAGGCAAGACTGGTTGCTAAAGGCTATTCACAGCAGGAAGGAATAGATTATGATGAGACTTTTGCACCAGTTGCCAGGTTGGAGGCAATAAGGATGTTTCTTGCCTATGCTTCTCACAAGAAATTCAAGGTTTTTCAAATGGATGTGAAAAGTGCTTTTCTGAATGGAAAACTTGAAGAAGAAGTATTTGTTGAACAACCACCTGGTTTTGTAGATCCAAAATATCCAGATCATGTCTACAGGTTAGACAAGGCACTCTATGGACTTAAACAGGCACCAAGGGCATGGTATGAAACACTTGCTAAATTTCTACTAGAAAGTGGGTTTCACAGAGGTACTATTGACAAAACTCTGTTTTACTTTCAATCTGGTAATGACCTGCTCTTAGTACAGATATATGTAGATGATATCATTTTTGGATCTACTAATGATAAACTCTGTAAGAAATTTGCCAAGCTCATGCAGTCTAGATATCAAATGAGTATGATGGGAGAGTTAAGCTATTTTCTAGGCTTACAGGTGAAGCAAACAGATGATGGAATTTTCATTAATCAAGCAAAATATACCAGAAATCTACTCAAGAAATTTGGCATGCTTGACTGTTCATCTGCAACAACTCCCATGGCAACTGCAACAAAGCTAGACAAAGATACAGGTTCATCAGTGGATATGACAAGCTACAGAGGGATGATTGGCTCTCTACTTTATTTAACAGCTAGTAGACCTGATATCATGTATGCCACCTGTCTGTGTGCAAGATTTCAGGCAGATCCAAGAGAACCACATTTAACAGCTGTGAAGAGGATTTTCAAATATCTCAAGGGAACTGCAACTTTAGGACTGTGGTACCCAAGAGAATCAGACTTTAAGCTACTTGGTTACTCTGATGCAGATTTTGCTGGATGTAAGATTGACAGAAAAAGCACAAGTGGAAGTTGTCAATTTCTTGGTGACAGACTAGTATCTTGGTACAGTAAGAAACAGAAGTCAATATCTACATCTACAGCTGAAGCAGAGTATATTGCTGCTGGTAGTTGCTGTGCACAGATTCTATGGATGAAGAATCAACTGCTGGATTATGGATTAAGGTATTCCAAGATACCTATTTTCTGTGATAATCAAAGTGCTATTGCAATGACAGGTAATCCAGTACAACACTCAATGACCAAGCACATCAGCATAAGGTATCATTTTATCAGAGAGCATGTAGAGGAAGGCAATATTGAGCTTCACTTTGTGCCTACAGATCAACAACTAGCAGATGTTTTCACAAAGCCTCTAAGTGAAGCAACATTTACAAGACTGGTCAATGAACTAGGGATGGTATCTGGTTTTGACTAAACATGTTGGTTAGACTCAAACTCTGTTGAATAAAATGTGTTGCTCATATCTCTGCAAATTGCTAAAGTGCTATGTGAACCTTATTAATTAAACTCTGTTAGCATGATTGTTGGTCATACACTGTTAATACGTTTTGTTAAACTCTGTGAATTCTGAATTGTTTTTTTGTCTGAATGAAAATACCGATGAAGAAAAATGTATAGAGCATGATTTTCAGTGATAAATCAAGATTCTTTTTGAGTCACTGTAATCTAATCAGAGATTGCACAGTAAGTTAACACAGCATGATACTGTTTCATATTTAGAGCATCTCTTAGTTTATTTGATCCTAAACTCTGAATCTATGAATACTGTATGGATTGCCTCTCATGAATAATACTGATATTGATGAACTCTAAACTCTGATTAGTGACACTCTGTTTCCAAGTCATACTTGATTCTTGATGATTCTGTGTTTGCACTTGTGAAAATTTTAAAACTTGAGATGTGTCATTGATGATTTTGGTGAGAAACAGTTCATGTCTGAACCCTGTGAGATTTTGAGCCAAATCAGTGATTGATACATTTTATATCAATCAGAGTTTATTGTTGTGCGATATTCATCAGTAAGTATGTTGCTCTAGAACTTGCATTAAACCATTTTGGGACTACATGATATATGTGTGCATGAAGATGATAAAGGCATTAGGATTAACCATTTTTCTTCAAACACTGTTCACAATATCTTTGAACACTGTTCATAAACTCTGTTCATAAACATGACCCATAGTAAACCCTTTTGAGCCTAATTAACTGCTCATTTTCTTGAATACTGAAGTATTAAGAGCAGTTATATTCTTTTGTTAAATCTGATTCAAGCAAGTGAGTATTTCTCAAGAAAAGATATCTTACTCAGTATATATATGTATGTCAAAAAAAAAAAATAATAAAAAAAAAAAAAAAGAAAAAAAAAAAAAAGAAAAAAAAAGAGAAAATAAAAAATGTATATATATACTGATCATCTTGTACAAAAATGTACTAACCGTTTGACTGAACAATTTGGTCAAATACATTGTTCAGTTAGAAATTCTCATTTGAAACACATCTCTTCTCATCTGTTTGATTTCACTCAGTTACTACCCTGTATAAAGTCCTTTTGATTTGTGCATATATGTAATCGAAGTGGTGTAAATTTGGTGGACATTCAAGCTTATGGTAGTATCTGCTTTTATTGATTGAATCTGAGAGTAAACACTTCACCTAAACACTTGTGTGATGTGAGAGTTTGTGAGGAAATCCTTGACATGTAACTCACTGAATGATGCTTTGATATTTATCTCCTGATCTTTTTGTCTTTAATGACTGTGTGCTTACGTGGATAATCATGATCATAAATTGAAACAGGGATATTCAGATTTCTGTAATTAAGGAACTACAGAGTTTAGCATTCATCATATACTCTGTGTTTAATATGAGAGTTTGTGCATTCAGTGTTTATTGTTTATGATTTATGGATTTTATGAAATAATAGATGCTATAAAAATTGATTTGGTAAACTCTGCTACTCACACACGTAAATCACGACTGTGCGTTTTTGAAAGGGTTTTTGTGATAAAGATTGAAAATTTGTTAAACACTGATTGATTGTGCTATGTACTCTAAGGTATATTTTCATTAAGGTAATTTGAAAATTTTGGAGTAAATGGAGTAGTTGACAACTGTTAATTAGTGTCATTAGTGGTAACGTGTCTTGATAAACGGAACGACAGCGGTAATAATGGCTTTTACTGCGCCTGTATTAAGTGCGCCGTTGCATGTGTGACACCTGTCCCACTCACTCATCATTATGTCTCCCTTTTACACTTTTCAAGGGAACAGTTGCGTGTTTTCAAGTAAAAACGTTTGAGTTTAGTTTTTAACTACAACTCAAATTACTTTTTGCCAAAATTATTTTTATCCACACGTATTCACTTTACCAAAAACAGAGAACATCTTTGTTTTTCACCTTGGCATTTTCACAAACACCTTTCTTGCAAAACATTTTCACAGTCATTTTCTTGCTTATTTCTTGATTCAATGGCGACTAAACCTTTTACTGTCTTTGGTCTACGTTTTGTGCCTAACAACTATGCAGCGTTACTTGAGAATGACCGGGCACCAGAGGCATTTCATCTTATGCAGAATTTTCTTCGAGATTCTGAAATTGGGCAAGCGCTGGTTGAACCGGCTACTCTATCTGCTTCCCAAGTCGTTAATTTCTGGCAAAACTCGAGATATATAGAGGGAGGAGAGAATGGAACTCCGTCTATCATTTTCTCACATGAAGAACAAGAGTTTGTGATTACTCCACAAACTGTTCGCGAAGTCATGGATTTTGACACACATACTTCGTATGCTGTTGTCTCTGAGCAAAATCTGAGGGAAATGCTCACAGAAATTGGGTACATGGAATCACTTGCCAAGCTGGGCAGTGTGAGGCGACCAAATCTGAGAAAAGAGTGGAACTTTTTCTTCGATTGCATCACCAGGACATTCCAGAAGAAGGTCACCAACTGGGATGCGATTCCAATGGACAGTCTTCAAATTGGGTATTCTCTACTCTATGGTAGTAATTTTGATTTTGGTAGATATGTCTTAATGAATTTGGGTGATAAGTTGTCAGAGTCTACTACTGTGTACTTTGCTAGATTTTGTCAATTATTGTTCAATGCATGTGTTCCTGGTTTAACTGTTGATGAAGCTGATGAGATTCAACCGTTTCGAGTCACAAAGAGAATTTTTACTGATATGTCAAACAAAGATGTTGGAAAAGACTTACCTCCTTTAGCATTGCCACTTGCTTTGCAAAATTTTGTTAATCAGCCACAAGACAATGATACACATCAACCACAACAACCAGAACCACAGCCTATGCCTGAACCCTTAGCCACTGATTGTACAGAAAACATACCATCTCAACCTACTCAAACACCTGAGCCCACACCAACAACCACTGAACAACCCATATCACCACCAACTCAAACAGAACCTCAAACACAACCTGACCAAATGAACACTGAACAGACAAACCCTGTCACAACCACTCACTCACAACCACCACCAAAGCCAAAGCGGAAGAAGCATACTGCAATCAACACTGAACGTGCTAGGGCTAAACAGTCAACTCCAAAGGCTGTTTATTCTAGAAAAGCAAAACAAAGGGCAAACAGACCTTCACCACCATTGGTTGAGGAAAGTTCCAGTGAGAGTTCTAATGAAGATGCAGAACAGGTTGCAGTACCTCAGGCTAAGAGGAGGAGGCTAATTTTAACTGATTCTGATGATGAGCATGTGGAGGAGGCTCAAGAGAAAATCTCATTTGATATTCCTACTGGTGAGCCAGAGGTTATCATTGAACCTGTTATCCCAGAATCAGGAGTCAATGTTGCTGAACCAGAAGTTGATAAGGCTCAAGCAAATGAAGATGCTAGAGATGTTTTATCTCCAATGGAAGAGTTTGCTGAAACTCCAATGTCTATCAATCATGAAGCATCCACTCCACCACTTATGGAAGTTACACTTTCAATTGATACTGGTGTTGCTGATGGGCCTACAGTTGTTCTTGAAGACACTGTGGTTGCATCACACACTGAGTTAAACTCTGATGCAAATCATACTTCTGCTCATGGTGAGGAGGTTGATAAACCAGAAAAGGTTCTTTCTTCAGAGCAAACTCCAATTGATAAAGGAAAACAGGTTGCTCAAGAACCTATTGTTGCTCAAGAACCAATTGCTGCTCCAGAACCTAGTCTTTCTGTTGCCTCTACTAGTGAATCAATGAGTGATTCTGTTGAAGCTAATAGTACAGGAGTTCATCAACCACAAAATCAGCCAGATGGTCAGAAAACAGGTGAAAAACCAGATTTTGCTGGGCCTTCTGTAAATGAAATTGATGATGGTTATTTGGCCAAGCAAACTGCTGAATGGTATAAGTCAGAGTGTATTTTTCCACCTGGCAGGGCTGCAATGTTTCTTGAGGTTAATTCCAAGAAGATTACAAATCCAGAGATTTTCACTTGTTTGCAAGGCACAGTGATACAAATCAAAACTTTGAATAATAGATTTGATGACACTCAGAAATCTATTGTTGATCTTCGCACTGAAGTTGCTACTCATGAAGAGAAAGCTCAACTAGCTAATGCTAAACTCTTTCAACAATTTGCCAAAGCTCAATCCAATCTAAATGACAGACTGAGTACAGTTGAAAAGAATCAGACTTTACTGGCTGAGAAAGTTGATTCTATAGCAAATTCTCTTGAGTTAATCACCTCCATACTGATTCAAGACAGTGATGATGTCAAAAAGGGGGAGAGAGTTTCTAAAACCAAGTGTAAGAAAGATCAAACTCTGTCAAAGAAAGATCAAAATGATGATGAAGAAGCCAATGCTGATAAGGGCTTGAGAAATGTGAATCTCAGACAAGGACATGGGAGGTCTTCAAGGTCAAAGCCGAATTTGGTGATAGATTCAAATGCTCAGAGTACTTCAGGATCAAAGCCAAAGGATTTGTTATTCTCTGACAATCCACAAACTGATGAAGAATTGGCTGCAAAACTTTTTCGAGAAGAGAATGCTGAAGCTACACTTGAGGATATTCAAGCTGAAGAGAAGTTGTTACAGAAAGAACATCTAAAAGCTGTGAAGTCCAAGAAAGTGAAGAAAGTTGTTAAAACTTCAAAGTCTGCAAAGCCTGTGATGAAAGGAATTGTAATCAAAGAAAAATCATCTGGTATTCAAGAAGAAGAAGAAGAAGATACTGGAAAGCTGGTTAGAAAGTCTTCTCTTGATGCTAAGTTGAAGTTAAAAGGGAAAGTTGATGAAGAGAGCAAGGGCAAGATGATAGTTACAACCTCTGTTGCTACACAAGTTGTACAGACTCAAAGTAAACTTTTACCTGGTTTTTCAAGGGCAAAGATTCCAGTGCAAGAACAAGCAGGAGTAACTGGTGAGTATCAACATAATAAATCTTGTTCAGGAAAGCCACCAGGGAGAAATACTTCTGGATTAGGATCAAAAAGAGATTTGAGAGTTGGTAACAGTCCAAGAGATCCTTCTGCACTTGTATCTCTTGGTTCTGGTATAACTCAAGAAAATCTAGACAAGTTGGAGTCAGTTCAGGTAGTTCATCAAAGGAGCTTAGATATTCACTTTCTACTATACTTTATGGCAGATGGGTCAGTATATAGAGTGAATGAAGAAGCAATCAAGTTAAAATTATTTGAGGAACTTCAGTATGTCTTGCATATCTTCAGAGTTAGAAATCAAAGAACACAGCTTATTGCTAATTCTATAAGGGAGCATATGCTGAAAGCTAAAGTTGCTACAGGAACAAAGTCTGCTGAAAAATATGTTCCAAAATACAGAGACTGGAATGGAAATCTGATTGAAATGCAGAAGGGAACTACAAGGTTGAAGACTGATCTTGGAATCACGGTTCTGGATTTCAATGTAAAGTCTGAAGAATTAAAGTACATCAGATTGGGTAATGAAATGAGGAGGAACAAGATCTATGATCTCAGGGCTGCTATTTTTCAAACGGATGAAAATGATCCAGAGTTAAGAGAGATCAAGCAAGCTATGGAAATTGAACTTGAAAATGCTGAAAGGAGATTGTTAATTGATTATCTCAGAACAACTCCAGACCTTGAGGAGGTTAGGTAGACAGAATTTGTAAGTAATTCGAATTTTCTGTAAATTTTGCTAAGTCAAGTTTAAACTCTGATTATATGTTAAACACTGTGTTTTTATTTGTTCGTTTTGACATCATCAATTATTGTGAACTTGTACATTTTTCGAATGAACAAGTTGGGGGAGATTGTTAGATATAATTGATGTGATTTAATGTCAGTGTTTAAGTGTTTCAGGTAAAGAGAGTTTAACTTGTTATTGAAAGCAGTGTTTGAGTATACGCTGATTGCTGGAAGCGCAAACGCTGACAGAAGGAAGCGTAAACACTGATAGCTGAATACATGGAAGCGCAAACACTGTTAGCGTGTAGAGAACAGAGTTTGTTAAAGTCTGTCTACTGGGAGCGTCTACGAGTCAACAGAGTTTGAAGATTAATTTAATATTAATATGGAAGCGATATCTTTGAAGATTGGATAGCTGTCAAAGAGATCGAGTTGACTTAGAAGATGTGTAGCAATCGTAATTGATATCAATTGTATAGCTTAATTTTAGGAGAATCAATTTACGATTGTACGTAGCTGTATATCTTATAAATACAGTTAGGTTAACCCTAGAAGGGTATCCATCGTGAACGAATATCATTCTTGTAACCTAAGCAGCTCTCTGTGATACTTTACATCACTGAGAGAGGAATTATTAATTCCAAAACAGTTTTAAAGAGTTAAAACGTGTGTTCTTATTACTTATTCATACAGTAATTGATTATATATTGTGTATTCGACCTAACATCTTGAAGCTTTGACAACCCTTAACAATCCTTGATATATCCTTAATCAACCTTATACTAGCTTGAATCAACTAAAGGAACCATAAAAATAAAGTTAGGGCCCATTTGTTAACGGATGAATGAATCAAGATGAACTGAACGATACATAATTTCATTGTTAAGATCATTTGTCAAACTTATATAACAACTGGACGACACCAAAAGTTTCTGAACCAGTCACCTCAAAATATTTAGCATGTCTCGTTCAGAAACTCGTGGTGATGACTCTAGCCCATTGTTTCTAAAAAAGCATACCCTCTCTTACTATAGTATATCTCATATTATTATACAATAGTTTATGTCAACATAATTCACGTGTAAATTGCAAAAGTTTTTGTAAATAATTTCTATTCGGAAGTTTTTTAGAATTAAATTTAAAATTTGGACAACAAAGTAAATTAGAATCATTTAAAAATAGTTATAAAAATTGAAAATGAGTAAAGTGTTTGAGTTGTAAACTTGATTTTTTGGAATATATAAATAATTTAACTAAATTTACATGCAATAGAGTAAAAAAATTTCCTCTTTTTTGATTAGAATTATAAAAAACCCAATTATAACAATGAATTTTGAAAAAATTTATGTTTTATCATTCAGAAAAATTTACATTTTATTTAACAAATGGCATTAACCACTATTATTCAGATTTATCATTCGTTCAGAATTTTAATCATTCAGAAAATATTGTTCAGATTTAACAAATGACCCCTTAGTTTCTTGAAAACTACTATTCATCACTATTCACCATCAACTTTCATGAATTTATTACCTTTCCAAATGATTTTAGTTTGCTATGAAATTTTGTAGATGATCCTTCCTAACCTCCAAGAAGCTCCATGAATTTCCTCTTGATTTTATCTTGATGCTAGCTAGGATTTTTGTTTTTATTTTCTTCATTTTTTCTAAATAGCCGAATGTAGTAATGAAGGAGATGGGGAGAGATTTTTGTGTTTCTTTGCTAATTATCTAGCTTAATCTTGTGTATTCTAGATTACCTTGGAAGCCTTGTAGATATTTTGTGGTTAAAAGCCATGCTAAAGTACTAATTTACCCTTAAAAACAAGTTAATGGAAAGTGATGCCACTTGGATGCTCTAATCTCTTATTTTCTAAGTAAAATGCCCATCACATTGGTAAATAATATGGTATGTATCCTTATTATATTACTAATCTTGGTCGCTTGGTTTCCATACTCGTCTAATTGTGGTTCGTTTCGAATGTTCCTCATTATCTCAGTGGTTTTTGAAATCATTTACGAATCCAATTTCCTTTGGTATTCTCTTAACTTAATAATCCCTTGGTTTAATCTAAATTTACTAATCCCTCAATATATAATTCTTATAGTATTTCCATGCTCCTTAATATCCAATAGAAGCTTATTCGAAATCAAAATCCTCAAAATCCATATTCAGGAATTTCTGGAATCTATCGTCATTTCGAGTCACTTATCTTCAATGTACAACACTAATATGGTTTCTGTTTATTCCTTTTCTGTTTCCATTATAGAGTACTTATATACCATTTCTCTAAATCCTCGAAATTTACTATTCATGTGATCACTGTAGCTTTGCTAAATTTAGGGTTATTACAATCTGGATAGCACATTGCCCATGTTCCAGCCATGTTCTTCTTTAGTTCTGTAAAGTTTGTCCTAATAATTCTTGTCTCCTACTAGCACATGGTACTTCATCTGTAAAGTAGTTAAACATTCTGTCATTCAATAATTAAGGGCAGAATTCTTGTATATAGCTTTGTATCAGTCGAACATGGAGAGCAGCTTGGAATATTAACATTTCTGAGTATCAAACAATTCTATTATGGTATCAAAGCCTCATCCAAACACAGCTTCTGCTACACAAACAATCTGCTGCTAATTCTCACAACAGTTAATTCAGAAGTGTTGGACAGCCCGTGCTTGTCAACATGCCTGAAACTGAAGACAAAACTGAAGACAAAACAATGTCTCCTTACTATCTCGGTGCGGGTGATCAACCGGGAAACGTAATCACTAATATTGTGCTTACGAATGACAACTACGTTGTGTGGTCTCGAGCCATGACTTTGGCTCTGAAATCTCGCAGAAAGTTTGGGTTTATTGATGGAACTGTCAAGAAACCAACTGAACAAACAAAAATTCTGGACTGGGAAACTGTTAATTCCATGCTCGTCTCTTGGTTGTTACGAACAATGGATGCTAAATTAGCATGTACCATGCCATACTATGACGAAGCAAAGCAGCTGTGGGATGCTTTGGAGAAGAGATTTGCGGTCACGAACGGTCCTCGTCTTCAACAACTCCGCTCAAGTGTGACTGATTGCAAACAGACCAAGAACATGACTTTCGATGATTACTTTCATCGTTTAATGGGTTTGTTCGATGAGTTGGCTCGATTAAAACCATTGCACAGTTGTGTGTGTGGGAAGTGCACATGTGATATTGCTGGAAAATTTGCTAAAGATCGTGAGGAAGAAAAACTTCATCAACTGTTAATCGGTGTAGATGATGACTTGTATTCTAATGTGCGAACAAACCTGCTCTCTCAAGTTCCTCCGGCCACAGTTGACAGTGCATATCAAGCATTTGTTCAAGAGGAACGTTCTCGTAATATCGCAAGAGGAAAAGCTGTTGCTACAGAAGAAACACATGTTTTTAGCCTACATGCTGATAAGAATAGACGTGGATATGACAGGCCAGATACAACAAAATTGGAGTGTTCTAACTGCAAACAAAAAGGACATGATAAAAGCACCTGTTTCAGGCTCCATGGCTACCCAGAATGGTGGGATAAACGCAATCAGGGAGGTGCAAGAAGGCTTTCTGCCCGTGAAGGAACCACCGAACCAAGTACTGGTCGAGGACGAGGAGGCCAAACTCGTGTAAATGCGGTCACTGATGCAGCTGATACACCGCAGACTTTGCAACAATTAAAACCGGAACAAATGCGAATCCTGTTAAACATGATCCAAAGCAAAGAAACAGGTGATCATGATCGTATGACTGGTGAGTATTCTTGTTTATCGTGGATAATCGATACAGGTGCATCTCATCATGTCATTGGAAATAAGTCATGTATTACCAATATCCGTCATATCCAAGATTGGCCTGTAGCCTTGCCAGATGGTGAAAAAACAACAGCAACAATGACTGGGAATGTTGTGCTGTCCCGTAATTTATGTCTTCAGAACGTGTTATATGTGCCTAAACTTGCTTGCAATTTAATTTCAGTGTCGAAATTAATTGATGACTCTAATTGTGATGTCAGTTTCACTAATTCTTTGTGTGCAATACAGGACCAACATTCGGGGAGCCTGATTGGAGCCGGTGAACGACGGGACGGACTCTATTTTTTCCGAGGGATACCAACATTACTTGCTGTTACCGTTCCCGGTCTAACAAACTTTGAGTTGTGGCATCAACGTTTGGGTCACCCTTCAGAAAAAATAACCAAGTTAGTACCTGCACTTAGTTCCAGTAGTACTGCAAAACAACTAGATAAAACCTGTCTTGTTTGTCCTCGTGCAAAAAAACATCGGAGTGTGTTTCCTGTTAGTACGAATAAAGCTAGTCGGATTTTTGAATTGATTCATTGTGATTTATGGGGTCCAAATAGTACGCCTTCCTCGTGTGATGCAGTGTATTTTTTGACTATTGTGGATGATTTCTCCAGAGCCGTTTGGGTATACTTGTTGCGTAGCAAAACTGAAGTTAATAATTTTTTTTCAAGTTTCTTTTCTATGGTTGAGCGGCAATTTGACAAATCTGTTAAGATTGTTCGAAGTGACAATGGCACCGAATTTAAATGCATGTTTGAATATTTCAATAAAAATGGGATTTTGTTTCAAACCTCTTGTGTTGGCACCCCTCAACAAAATGGTCGTGTCGAACGTAAACACCAACATATACTTAATGTGGGTAGAGCGTTAATGCTTCAAGCTAATTTACCTCTCACCTTCTGGGGGGGAATGTATTCTTACGGCTGTCTATTTGATAAATCGAACCCCTTCAAGTTTGTTGGAAAATAAAACTCCATATGAAGTACTTCTTGAAGAGCGACCTAATTTTGATCTATTGAAAGTGTTTGGATGCTTGTGTTTTGCCCATAATCAAAAAACAAAAGGTAATAAGTTTGCTAGTCGTAGTCGAAAATGTGTGTTTGTTGGTTATCCGAATGGGAAGAACGGGTGGAAGGTGTATGATATTGATACAGGGGAGATTTTTGTTTCTCGTGATGTTAAATTTCATGAAACTGAGTTCCCATTTGCATCTAAAAATAATGGTGTGTCAATGGAAAAGGTCACCAGTGTTGTGCCTAGTAATGTTGAATTTTTGGAGGATCTAGAAACAGTGTTCGATACAGGGGGTGATGCCTCAATTAGAGAGAGAGAGAGAGAGAATTCCTCTCATCCTGAACCTTTACCTAATATCCTTAGCCCTCTGGTAGAGCCTATTGTAGAATCCAGGACAGAACTTGGACGAGGTTTGCGTAATAAATTACCTTCAGTGTTGTTACGTGATTATGTAACTGGCAATGTACGGAAAGAGAGTCCCTCCCAAAGTTCATCCGCTTCGACACACTCCTCAGGTACTCCTTATCCTATAGCGCATTTTGTGAATTGTGATAATTTCTCTGTAGGACATCGTACCTTTATTGTAGCTATTCTTGATGGGGTTGAACCTCGTAACTTCAAGGAGGCCATGCAATCTCCTTGTTGGCGCGAAGCAATGCAAAGGGAGATTCGTGCCTTGAAAGACAATCAGACATGGGTCATGACTGAGTTGCCACCCGACAAAAGAGTACTTGGTTCCAAATGGATATTTAAAATTAAATATCATGCCGATGGGACAATAGAAAGATACAAGGCACGGCTTGTCATTTTGGGTAATCACCAAGTTGAAGGAATTGATTACAACGAGACTTTTGCTCCTGTTGCTAAGATGGTCACTGTCCGTACCTTTCTTGCTGTCGCAGCTGCTAAAAACTGGGAACTCCATCAAATGGACGTTCATAATGCTTTTCTTCATGGTGACTTAGAGGAGGAGGTTTATATGAAGTTGCCCCCTGGATTCAATTTTGGCAAACCTGGGATGGTCTGTCGTCTGAAGAAGTCTCTGTATGGTTTAAGACAAGCTCCAAGGTGTTGGTTCAATAAATTAGCTCCTTCTCTGATAAGGTATGGTTTTGTTCAATCATATTCAGATTATTCTTTGTTTACTCTTCACCGGGGAAAAATTCAAGTTAATTTTCTTGTGTACGTTGATGATTTAATTATCTCTGGCAATGATTCTTCTGCCATCTCTGAGTTCAAGAAATATTTGGGGAACTGTTTTCATATGAAGGATTTAGGCATGCTAAAATATTTTTTGGGTATTGAAGTAGCCCGAGGTCCCGAAGGAATTTTTCTATGTCAACGAAGATATGCGCTTAATATCATTGTAGAGATGGGATTACTTGGGGCCAAGCCCACCGCCTTTCCTATCGAACAAAATCATACACATGCTCTGGCTTCTGGAATTTTGTTGGAGGATCCGGAACGATATCGGCGCTTGGTTGGGCGTCTCATATACGTGTCTTTTACTCGCCCGGATTTGACTTATACAGTTCATATTTTGGCTTAATTCATGCAACAACCGCGTCTCGAGCATTGGGAAGCGGCTATTCGGGCCGTCAGATATTTAAAAGGTTGTCCAGCTCAAGGGATTCTACTGCTCTCCGATAATGAATTATGTTTGATAGGATGGTGCGATTCTGACTGGGCTAGTTGCCCTTTAACTCGTCGTTCTATCACTGGCTGGCTTGTGTTTCTTGGTTCTTCTCCTATTTCCTGGAAAACCAAGAAACAACATACGGTTTCTCGTTCATCGGCAGAAGCCGAGTATCGCTCTATGGCCGCTGTTACTGCTGAACTCAACTGGTTAAAAGCATTGCTTTTGAGTCTTGGTATTGATCACCCGCGTTCTATGCAATTATTTTGTGATAGTAAGTCCGCTCTGCATATTGCTCAAAATCCGGTCTTCCACGAAAGAACGAAACATATCGAGATAGATTGTCACTATATGCGAGATGCCATCAAGGATGGAGTAATTGCCACGAGTCATGTTTTCACGAATTTGCAACTTGCTGATATCTTCACCAAAGCATTGGGCAAACGTCAATTTCTGTTCTTACTTCGCAAGTTGGGCATTTCTGATCTTCATGCTCCAACTTGAGGGGAGGTATTGGGATTTATTCTTCATGGCCATCACATGCTACATCTGGATAGCACATTGCCCATGTTCCAGCCATGTTCTTCTTTAGTTCTGTAAAGTTTGTCCTAATAACTCTTGTCTCCTACTAGCACATGGTACTTCATCTGTAAAGTAGTTAAACATTCTGTCATTCAATAATTAAGGGCAGAATTCTTGTATATAGCTTTGTATCAGTCGAACATGGAGAGCAGCTTGGAATATTAACATTTCTGAGTATCAAACAATTCTATTATACCACCTGGAAAAGACTTGATTTTCCAGATCAAAGAATCACTTTCAGGTGCATAGGAAGCGGAGCCCATCGATGTTCTAACATTTGGATTGCTAGCATCAGATGGCACAGGCAACTCAATTTCAACATTTGTCGCGGTGCTGCAAAAATACCCAAGTCATCTGGCAAATTTGGAATCCATGAATCTCAAATTGCCATACTAGAAGAACTACAAAATTATATGGTTTATACCTACGCTCCTTGAACTGACTTTTGGCCTTTACCATGATTTCTATACGACTCCTAGAATGCCTTTCTACTTGAGCTTCCACCCATATCAGAGGCTTAACCTGCAATTCGAGTCTTCTCATTCAGGCAACTCTACTTGGTAACCAGAAACAACATCCGAAGAAAGTAGTAACATTACCTGGGTACCGAGTCTATAAGTCATGACATCAAAAGATCCATCAGGAGGTATGAAGGATATTGTCCGATCATTTCGAACCGGGAAAGACGTACACACCTTTGTGAATAGTGTATCTTAGCCCATTAGCAGCAGGAAACAAATTTAGGGAATACGTACATATAGAAAAATTTAGGAAAAAATTTGAAAGACTTAAAAAAAATTAACCACATTTGAGGATAAATGAATAATTAATTATTAAATAAAAGAGATATTTACAAAAATACATAAGATTTTAACAATTCTTTTCAATTTTACTACCATATATCCAACTATCATTTCACTTCTATAAAATCATTTTTTTCAAAAATACTACCTCATTATAATTTTATGTTTTCAATATTCCAAAAATACTGCCTTCCTCAATTGCAACTTTTGCAACCTCATTTGCAACTTCGATCCTACAAATTTCTGATTGCAAGTTCCGGGGTTCAGATGTCATTTTCGACCACTTTTTTGGAATATATATATATATATATATATATATATATATATATATATATATATATATATATATATATATACATACATACATACATATATGGGTGAAAAACCAAACTACCCACCAAATAAATCCATTTGCCCAAAATGCCTACAGGCGCTCAACACCACCCTTTTTACCCACGGTATACGCATCTGGGAGATGCGTATACTGTACACGCATTGCAGCGTTGCGTAGTCTTTGTAAATCAGCAATTAACCAATTTCAACAGTGCGTTGAATACGCATGTTAAACATGCGCGTTCTGAAATACGCATGTTGAACATGCGTATTGAACGCACTATTCATCGTCTTCCCAACCGTCGTCGGAGACGATTTTTCGACGAAACTTTGATCAGCTCATCCCGTCCATCTCCGGCATCTTTCACTTGCATATTATATACCAAAATGACCATCTTTTCTCCCTCTACAAACCTATGTTTTTCGATTTCCATTTGTTTCGCTATTTTTGAAAACCCCAAATTGAACCTTTTTTCCGATCACATTTTCAGATCTCCTCGTACAGGCCCCTGCGGGGCCGAACTTCAACAAATGAACATAACACGATGTAGAGGCAGGCCTGGGATTTCTTTTCATGCCCTCAGTTTTTCTTGCGGTGGCCGGAATGATACGGACGGGGAATGGCGATTTTTCGGACGTCGGAGTGTTGGAGCAGTCTGTGAACAAATGACGTCAGCTAACGTCAATACGCATGCTGGTAATGCGTGATTAGAGATACGCATCCTGGAAATGCGTATTCCAAACCGCGCATGACCAGCATGCGTACTCCGTGGGTAAAAAGGGCGACTTCTTCCGGAAATGGGTATTTCGGGTAGTTTCCACAGAAATGTTGTGTAGTTTGGGCAATTTCTCTACATATATAGATTCCAAAAAATTGGTCGAAAATGATATCTGAAAACTGGAACTTGCAATCAGAAATTCGTAGCATCTCAGTTGCAAATGAGGTTGCAAGGCCCCGCCAGGGGCACTCATAATTGGTGGATTTCGGATTTACAACTTTCAGTTTTCAGTTGCAACTTTTACAACCTCAGTTGCAACTTTTTCAACTGAGGTTGCAACTGAGATTTGCAACCTCAAACCTCAGTTGCAACTGAGGTTTGCAACCTCAGTTGCAACTTTTGCAACCTCAATTGCAACTTTTGCAACTGAAAACCGAATGTTGCAAATCAGAAATCCACCAATTATGAGTGGCCCTTGCGAGGCCTTGCAACCCAAATCCACCAATTATGAGTGCCCCTAGCGGGGCCTTGCAACCTTATTTGCAACTGAGATGCTACGAATTTCCGATTGCAAGTTCCAGTTTTCAGATGTCATTTTCGACCAATTTTTTGGAATCTATATATATATATATATATATATTCCAAAAAATTGGTCGAAAATGACATCTGAACCCCGAAACTTGCAATCAGAAATTTGTAGCATCGAAGTTGCAAATGAGGTTGCAAAAGTTGCAATTGAGGAATGTAGTATTTTTGGAATTTTGAAAACAAGGTCGGTATTTTTAGAATTTTAGAAAGGTTGGTAGTATATATTTAAAAATCTAATAGTTAACATGGGTAGTTTTGAAACTATCCCTAAATAAAATTATGAATTCTTAAACTGAGAATTCGATTCAATTTTGAAATTTACTTAAATTTTGGTTCAGATTATTTTTAAAAAAAATTAATTATTTGAATATAATTCTACAATCAATAAAATAAATTTTATAATATTAGATCTAACGGTTCTCATCTATCTATATTTAAGATTCAATGGTCCGTACTATTTTGGTTGGTCAGGTACCATACTACCATATTATTAAAAATTTGGATAAGATCCCCGTTATACTTATGGTAAAAGGTTATAAAGATACAATCATCACTTTTTTTAATATCTATAATTATATTAACAAGCAAAATTTTCTTAATATTTATCAGTGTTGAACGAGACCTGAATAATGTTACTACCTATATTCATAGGTTGATACATTCTCGATAAATGATAGATAAAGAGTGATGCATTTACTGGATATAAAAATTACTTATTTATTTTTTTTATAATTATATAGTAGTTATTAACTATATAGATAAAGACAAAAATTATAGAGTTTCTCGAAAATTGTGACACTCAGTGCATTAAAATATAATATAAAATAATTTATAATTTTTGTATTTTTTATTGAAAAAAGATTGAATTTTAAAAATATCTGAAAAAAATATTTTTTACATATGTGTATATAAATGTGGTTAAAAGGGGGGTCAAGTCATACCCTAAATTTCATTTCTTGTTGGTAACTCTGCGGCGCTGCAATTACGCAAAATAGTCTACATCGTCAATTCCGATTTTCGAACAGGTATGTTTCAAATCTTCTATTTCTTATGATCTATGTAACTAATTTTTTTCGAAATTTAGCATTCCCGCATGATTTTGTATTGTTGTTTTAGATTTTTTAAATCGATTTTAACTGACTAATTTGGTAATAAATTTTGCATCATCTTATATTTTTTAATTTTTGTGTTAACCATGGATTTGTTGCGGTTTTTACATCGAAAATTAACTTTATTTCATAAGAGATCTTTTAAGGTTAGTTTGGTTCAAGAAATGGTATGAATTTAAAATTATGAATCGAATTATAATGGTGTTTGACTGAAACTTGATGTCATGTCTTTGATTCAGTACCACATTGTAGTTTTTCGATTTAAAATATTTTAGAGAAGTAAATAAATCCTTTGAATGTAATGAAATAATTTAAGTGATAATGATTTATCACTTATTGTTCCAAATTTTGGATAAACTCTCATTCATCATGAAAATTAGTAAGGAATGGATATTACTCTGAATTATCCTTACCCATATCCTATATGTTTACAAACTAACTCATGAAGAAAAATGTTTAAAAAAATTGTATTATTTGTGATTGTAGAAATACAATAATTTTTTTTATTTTCAATGTTGTTTTTGATAAAATAAAACTTACATTGTATTTTGATACGGTGTTAGCTTAAAAACTGGGAACCTGCTTAAATTAATTTCAAAATTTTTGAAATATTTTGGAATTTATTTTTGAACCCCTTACATTATTCTTTATAATATTTGTTCTCTAGTTAAATGAGATTTTACATCATCTAAGCATGTTAAATTTAATTATTGTTAAATTTTATCACTTTAATCTTTATCATTTGTTTTGTATAAAAAAAGAGAAAACAAATGACAATGATGTCATTTTCTTTATATAGTGAGTAGTGTTTAGTCCAGTGTTCAAGTGTATGTGTATGTAGAGCTACATACAAAATAGAATGAAATGTGTAGCAGTAGAGATAGTTATATGAGCTTTCAGTACCTTTGACTGCTCCCTGTTTATTGCAGAACAATGGCGCCTAGTCATCAGAGACAAAGCAAACCTATTGTAGCTGGAAGTACGAGGGTTTTAAGGCCACGGACGCCTACCACTGGAGGTGTTGGCAAAAGTGATGTTGTTGTGAACAGAAAAGTTGTGGACAAAAGTGCTGTTGTTGTGAGCAGAAAAGTTGTGGACGATGAGGGTGCTGGAAGTGGAGCGAAAAAGGTCATAGCAATTAACAAGAAGGAGGAAATGGGTGCTGCAAGTGTAAGCACCCGAATACTTAGATCGCAGAGTGCCAAGGGCAGGGGCACTGATGCAGGGAAGAAATATGCCGAGGAGAATGCAAATGTGCAGGCCAAGATTTTATCTTCTCCACTTGCTACTCCTAAAGAGTACCGAACAAGAAGAAGAGGGACAAGATCGGTTACCAAGGGCCAGGCTGCAGTGGTCAGTACTGCCACCAGGAAAAACCCTAGGAGAAAGTGCGTGGCAGCTTCTAAAACCAAGTAAGTTTGTCTTGCATGATCATTCAGGATTTCAGATAATATAGAACAGATCTTTACTTTCCAAATATATTAAGTTTTTTTTCGCCAGGTTTGCTAAACTCTAGTTGGTTGGAAGAAGAATTTTCATTTTCTGTTAGACAATGGAAATATTTTTATGGAATATTCCAATTTGATTTCTATCCATGTTCAGATATCCAAGTATAGTTTAACCGGAAACTTAAATGACTGTTGCTGCAATTTATTTGATTTTGTTGGGATTACTAAAGTGTCAAATATTTCGTTGAATATTTTTGCAGGTAACCATGTAAAGAGCAAATTTGATCAAATTTTGGGAGGGTATGTCGACACCATGACAGATGCTTGAGGACCAACTTTTGATCTTTAGATTATATGGTTCTAAATTAGCTATTTCTCCATTGTTGTGACTCTTCGTCGGTTTGTGATAATTTTTCAGTTACAGTTTGAAGTGACCTTAGAACTGCAAATTTTCAGATCTTCACATTTCTAAAGATGGTGAGTTCTATGTAAGAGATCTAAAACTTGAGTATTTGGAAAAATGGGTCCATCTCTACCCCTATATTCTTTTGAGATATGTACTTTTCTTGATGTCACTTGATAATCCCTTTGCCAAATTTTTTTTTTTTTTTTGCTAAATCAGATTGAAATATTGACTAGTATTGGTTTGGAAAGATAATAGCTACACCTTAAAATGTTCTCTCGACTCTTATTTGGTCTCTCTTTAGACTTTAGATTTAGAGGTTATTTGGAGTGTTCTATACTCTGATTAACCCAGAAAGGAAAATTTGACAATTTATTAAGTGCTACTACTGTTGGGTTTTATAGGATATATGGTAGAGTAGAGCCTCTAAGCCTACAAAAAGCATCATTCTTTCACACCAATCTTGTAGTGCTGGTATTCATATAGTGCCCATAGTCAAGGTCGTAATTCTCGATTTTGATTTATTCTCTACTCTGCTGATAGTGCTGTTTGAATTGAAGACTTGATGCGCTCTCTGGTTGATCAATGATATTAGTTATATGATTCCCCAACTATCACCAAAAAACTTGTGCTATGGTTCCATAAATATCACCAAAAATCTCCACAAGAACAAGATCCATCGACAAATTTGTGGAACCGAAGCCGGTCCCTAACGATGATCTCTCTCATATACAATTTACTAATAATCTTTGTCACTTCATGACAATCCTCACAAGCCCTAAGATTCTTCACTACCCTAATCACTACAGGTGCTCTAGTCTTCAATAGTCCATAAGCAATTGCAAGTCTTTCACTGTGCTCACTAAGGTCATTCTCTTTCTCTTCATCACCCACCTTATGTAATACAGCTGAAATCCATGGTTCATGCCCAGTTTCATGGACTCTTTGACGTACATCCTCTAGAACTTTTCTTATCTCCTTGTGTTCTGGATGAGACCAATCACCCATTACAAATTCGTGGACAAGACCATCAACTTCAATGGACGTACAACCAGGTGTAACTTTGACACCTTTATCCTTCATCTGCTTTCTCACAAGGCTCATATTCCCCCATTGGGAACACGATGCATAAAGATTGGCTATAAGAGTATAATTTTCTGCGTTCAGTGGCTCTAACTTGAGCAACTTTTCGCCCACCAACTGACCTTTCTCCAAAATTTTATTCCTCTTGCATCCGACAAGTAAAGTTCGCCAAATTGCTGGATCTGGTTTGACAGGCATTGTTTCGACGAATGCATAAGCATCTTCTATAAGGTTAGCACGGCATAATACATCAACCATGCAGCCATAATTCTCAATTGATGGTTCAATCCCATAACCAAGCATGGTAGACCAATATTTACGGCCATCAGAGACTAGCCCACCATGCGCACATGCTAATAAAACACCAACAAATGTCACATTGTTTGGCCGCAGCTGCAAAAAAAAGAAGATAACAAACAGTTATTCACAAATCAAAAAGAAGCAAATGTCCATCAGTAGCCTAATGGCTTAGTGCATTACGTTCAACAAATGATTGTGGTAAAAACAAGTTACCTTGGCCTCTTCCATCAAAGTAAATGTCCGTAATGCATCGTCAGCATGTCCATGAATCGCAAAACCAACAATCATCGAGCTCCAAGCCTTAGTATCTCTAACCGGCATTGCATCAAAAACTTCTTTCGCAGCATTAATACTACCACACTTAGCATACATATTAACCAACCCAGTCATCAACATAACATCTTTCTTAATCATATTCTTATCAATATACGAATGCACCCATCTCCCAACATCCAACGCCCCAGCAACACCACAAGCCGAAACCACACTCAACATAATCACCTCATCAGGCACCACACCATCCATTTGCATCTCCCTAAACAACCCCAATGTCTCATCAAACATCCCCAATTTCGAGTACCCACTAATCAAACTACTCCAAGCAACCAAATTTCTCTCAGACATTTCATCAAACAACTTCCGCGCACACACCATGTCCTCACACTTAGCATAAAAATTAACCAATCCACTCTGCACAAACACATTCTCACCAAACCCATTTCGTATAGCACAAGAATGTACCTGCCCAACTTCTCGAAAAGCCGATAAACCCGAGCAAGCCTTAAGCACCAACGAAAGCGTAAAACCATTCAATTTCGGATACTTTTCTTTGTTAACCAATGTTTTAAAGATCAGAAAGGGTTTTTGAGATGGGTTTTGAGAATTAAGATAAGCTTTGAGGAGAGAATTGTAAGCGAAGATGCTTGGATTGGGGAGTTGAGAGAAGAGTTTGTGGGCGTAAGTGATGTTTCTATGAGAAGAGCGAGAGCAGAAGGCAATGAGTTTAGAGAGAGAGTATGAAAGAGTGGCAATGGGTAGGCGTGGATGAGTGAGAAGATGAGCATGGATTTGACGGAGGACTCGAGTGTTTGGGCAGTTTGAGATTAACTTGTCGATTCTTTTTTCTTCTTCTAACTTTCCCATTTTATGCGCGGGAAGATAGGATAGGTTTGAGTATTTGAAGCTCAAACGTTTGGACTTTCGAGAATTCAATTTTCGAATTACTATATACAGGGTCTTACTCAACTACAAACCAATATTAAACTAAAAATTAGAAGCCAAGGATAATATAGTAAATTACTGGCATATATGTCTATATGTATATGTCAATCCGTCGCGTATCTATTTCATTACATTCAGTACCATATAGTTACCTCTTATTTACGGGAACACAACCATTAATCCATTTTCTCATCATCATCAATCATGTTTCCTAACAAATTGAACCTCAATCAAAACTCAAATCTCAACTTGTATACTGCCACAAATCAATCCAACATTTTTTATTAGATTCTCGCTTATTCCAAACATATAAGTACTCTTACGTGTCATAGTAGCCATTGTTGCCTCACCACTTTATTCTCCAACCAAAAAAAGAGAAAAGGGCCTAAATATCACATTTTTACACTTAATGGTCCTAAATATCACAAGTAAGGAATATGGCCCTAAATATCACAAACAAACGCCATATAATCTAGCGTTATTAGGTTTAATACTTTATTCCCAATTTCACTCCACTTTACTTCGAAAACAAACAGCTCACATCAAAAGAGGGGCGAGAGACACAGAACAAGAGAGAAACGGCGCGACGACAACAGTAATCATATGCTAGGGTTCAACAATCAGTTCTCACATCTTCAAAATCATGGACATTGATGTATGTCTTCGATTACTCATTTATCAATTATGTGTTTGTTAAATAACGCATTTTAGTTATCAATTTCTACCCATATATGTTTGTATGTTCATGTATATATATCTATGTTTGTGTATGTATGTATAGTTCTTCACCATTCTTCAATTAAGTATTCATGAACCATCTGATTTTAGAGTTATATTAATGTGATTGAGCATATAATTACACTTTTGTGTATATGTTAGTCCTTCCTGTTTAGGGGTTATTATTATTATTATTATCTGTAATTGGGGAGGTTGATTCTGATGGTCGTAAGGTATAATTTGTATCTGTGAGGCTTAGTTCAGTAATGTCTGAGATTTTATTAATACGAATATGTTAACAGAGTATGGATCCCGGTCCTCGCAATCCTAGTCTCTTACATCTACAGGCTAGTCATAGATCCACTGAGATTTGGAGAGTGGGTGGTGGTGATTCTCAGCGATGTAGGCGTCATAATCCAAATCACACCAGACTTCCAAATTTGCACCATTGTATGTTTCCTCTTTTGCAGTCCACTGGATTTTATGGTATTGCAAGGGTTTCTTCCTTGCAACTTGATTGGTCTATTATTGCAGCATTAGTTGAGAGGTGGAGATCGGAAACTCACATTTTTCATTTGCCAATGGGAGAATGTACAATCACTCTTCAAGATGTTGCACTTCTTATTGGACTTCCTGTAGATGGGAACCCTGTTATTGGTGTCACTCCGGGCCCTGGTATAAGTTGGTCAGATGTTGTTGAATCCGTGTTTGGTCATAAGCCTGCAAGTAATCGGTTTAATGGAGCTAGACTACAATTGAGTTGGTTCCAAGATCAAGCTATTGTTCCACACAACTTGCCTGATAATGCATCTGAAGAAGATTTGAGACACTACACTAGGTCCTATCTGCTACAATTAATTGCTGGATGTTTATTTACGGATCATTCTGGAGGATTGGTTCATTGCATGTGGATTCCATATCTTCGAGATTTAGATGCTTTGAGAGGTTATGCATGGGGTGCTGCAGTACTTGCTTTTTTATATAGAGAGTTGTGTAAGTCCTGCATGACAGACAGAGAGGAGGTTGCCGGGTGTCTGCTTTTGTTGCAGTTATGGGCATGGGAGAGATTGCCGACCATAGCACATTTGCGCACTGACTTGCCATTAGTTGATGAGGATTTTTGGGTTGGACATCTTGCTGGCCCACTTGGAACGAGGTAAATATAATTGTAATTTTAGTTTTAGTTCACAATTTAGATGATAGTTTTATTGAATGTACTAAAATTTTACAATGTGTTTTTTTTTGTGTTCATAGGTGGCTTGTTAGTCACTCATTCTTGGAGAAGACTGGGTGTACTATATCTGTCCTTAGAGTGGCATTAGATGAGCTTGCACCATCACATTTTATATGGATGCCATACTCAATGGATGTCATTGATTCATTGCCTTCTTACTACTTGACTGGTCGTCATGTTTGGCGTTATCGTGGTCCCATTATTTGTATATTCATTGTGGAGCCACATATGGTAGATAGAGTTTCAAGGCAGTTTGGGATGTTCCAATCCATTCCAGTTGATGCAGAGTACTCAAAAGACCAGCATAGGTTGACATTGCAGGGAAATACAAGTGTTAATTGGGTGCAGAAGCATCAACAAAGTATCAATATCTGGAATTCGCGTTCGGATCACATTTTTGAGTCAGACTTGATCGTTGGTGATAGTACGGTACCAAACTATCATGCTTGGTATGTTGAGAGGACACGGAGATTTCATTCCCACTTGGGTGGTCTACATGCCTACATTGTAAGTATTCATTGTCTAGCATTTACTTAGTTATGTATATATGCCTTCAATGTAAGCTTAACCCTAGTTTATTTGTTGCTATATGTTGTCCAGCCTATATAATCAGTAGTGTTACTTTCTTTGAATAATGTGTATTTATTTGTTCTAATATTATAGGGAGATTTGTTGAAGACTATAGCGGAACGTACTCAATCGATTCTACCAGATGTGTGTCATTTAGCTACTGATGGGTGGCATCATATTCAAGATCGTTCTCTATATGGACTTTTTGAGGCTTTTCCATTGGATGAGCGTCGGGAGAAAGAGATGGAAGGGAGGCAGGTTGCTGGGCGTCGTCCCAAACGAGGTGGGCATAGAGGAGGCAGGGGAGGTGTCCGACGTCGAGGAAATGGTAGGGTCGTGGATGAAGTTGTTCCATTAGATCATGGAGGAGATGATAATGATGAAGCACATTTCGAAGATGATCATGATGCAGAACATCTTGGAGATAATCATGATGCAGCCCATCTTGGAGATGATCATGATTCATTAGTTCACGATGAAAATCATAATGTTAGAGGACCATTTCATGTACCCGAGCCTATTGCTGAAAGCGATTCATTGCAGAATGTGTTACAAGATAATCCATCGCCCATTCAACAGCCTATTCAGCCACCTACTAAGCAGCATAGTAACCAGTCTACTCACCATTCTACAGATGTGATTCCATCTTGGAATTTTGGTCTAACTCCTGGTGGTTCGCTTATCCCCACTCCACAGCCAGTTGATCAGCCTAGTCAGCAGCGTAGTAACCAGCCTACTCACAATTCTATAGATGTGATTCCATCTTGGACAGATGCGATTCCATCTTGGAATTTTGGTGTAACTCCTGGTGGTTCACTTATTCCCACACCTAATGACAATAACGTAGAGGATGGTAATGGAGGCAGTTTATCTCAATCAACTCAATCCCCAGAAATTTTACCTACTACGAATATTAATGAGCCATCTAATATCATCAATCCAACAGATCCTAAAGCTACTAGTTTTGAGATAGTTTATGGGGTGCGTCGTTCCAAGAGGCTGTGCAAACCCACAAATTGTGGTACTGCTGGTAAAAAATGCATAAAACATAATTGATTCATGATGGTATGTGTTAGTTTTTGTGGCTTTTAAGTTGAGAAATATATTTGAAATATATCTTGTTTCATGTGTGATTTCATTGTTGTTTTACTTTAAACACCACTTATACGTTTCTCTTTTTTTGTCAGTGCTACAATCAAGCCCAGTTTCATTCCCCTTTTGTGAATTAAATGGTATTCTAACTACAAATGGTCTGGTGGCACTAACTACAAATGGTCCGGTGGCACGAGCTTTTTACTATTGATGGCAATATGTTAACCAACATTTATGTAATTGGTTACTAGTGAACGCGTTTTTTTTAATGTATTTGAATATTGTAGTAGTCGGAGACTATGCCATGCCACTTTTATGTAATTGATTATCACAGATTCTCAAAATATTTTGCAATGATAGAGTTCATTTGACTATTATGTCCAATTTTCATTTTTATGTATTTGATTTTCTAATCTGTTTTATGATAATTAAATAGCAAGTCTGGACTAGTTGCGATCACTAAATTTCATCAAATCTATAAATTCTGCAAGACTCTACAAATTCTGCAAAAAATCTGCATAATCTAATAAGAAAAAACTGCCCAGAAAAATACTAAAACTGCATAAAAACCAGCAGCATTCAACTTGAAATAATCTGCATAAAACCTGTAGACAAAAACCTGCTTAAAATCTGAATAAAAAAGTGCAAAAATTTCTCGAAAGACAGCTTAAAAATTCTGCAAAAAATCTGCATAATCTAATAACAAAAAACTGCCCAGAAAAATACTAAAACTGCATAAAAAAACCAGCAGCATTCAACTTGAAATAATCTGCATAAAACCTATAGACAAAAACCTGCTTAAAATCTGAATAAAACTGTGCAAAAAACTGCAGATTCTGTAGACCAAAAATTGCTCGAAAGACTGCTTAAAAATCTGATTATTATTGATGCAAAAATCTGCAGATTCTACATATGAAAAAACTGCTAGCAAAGAAACTCTACACTACAGATTCTGCAATCTGTAACAATCTGCTGCATTAATGCGCAGCTTACAAACTAAAAATATGGATATTTCAAACAAGTGAATCTCCAACAATATGAAAAATAGAAAACAGAAAGCTTAACTACATAATTAAGGAGCTGCTGATTTGCTTTTCTTTTTTGGTGCTTGGTAATCCATGTCATTTTTTAATCTAGTTGACTTTCTCCTTCCTTTCTTCTTTTGAATGGTCTCGTCATGAGTTACTTTTGGAAAATTAATTTGCAACGGCCAACGCGGATCCCATTTAAGAGGTATTGGTTCAAATTTCCCACCATACACTTTTGCCACATTCTCCAACTTGTACCACTCACCGACAAACATTTCATATTTCAATTTTATATTGGCACAACAAGCGATCAAATGAGAACACGGGATACGATAGTTTTGCCATTTTCCACATGTACAATTGGACTCTCTAATTCGAACGGTGTGACTGTTTCCTCTTTTTAGTCCAACCTTCTTAGTAACAACTTGAAACAACCACGTCTCACGGTCAAAAAGTTTCACGTGGTGTCCACTAGCACGTGCTACAGCTCGATTCAACATTTTATTAGCAAATTTGGTGAACATTTGACCGTTGACAGATTGTGTAGCTATCTCCATGCGTCGCTTGTCAAAATATTCAACTATCTTTCCAAACAAGTCTTTAACCAGAGAAGTAATAGGAAGCTTTCGAGCATCTAGTATAGCGTTATTCCAGCTCTCTGCATGGTTTGTAGTCATTATACCAAAATGTTTCCCTCCATCATATGCCAATGACCACTTCATCAAAGGTCTAGTCTCAAACCAATCAACTGCCCTCGGCTCCATTATGATCAACTGATTCCATAGAGCCTCAAACTTCTTCGGCTGCACCTGATAAGCCAATTGAACAACTTTATTCTTCAAACCCGGTTTTCTATGTGCATTAACAAAATTTGCAGCAAGATGTCTCACACAAAATTGGTGGTGGTCATGTGGCTCACACTATCCTACACTCTGCATAGTAGCCAAAATCCCAGCATGTCTATCAGAAATAACACACATGCCATGCCTCCTACCAGCCACAAACTTTCTCAATCTGTCCATGAACCAACCCCAACTCGATAGATTCTCTCCTTCAACTATTGCAAAATCCAGTGGTAAAATGTGACTGAAACCATCTATTGTCGTTGCACTAAGAAGCACACCAGGATAAGGTCCATAAAGATGTGTACCGTCTATCAGAATGACAGGTATACAATGCTCAAATCCATCTATGCATGGCTTAAAAGTCCAAAAAACTCTCTTGAATGTCTTCACCTATTTCAGATGCACATTATAACAATCATCAGTCACCAAGTGAAAACACAATTTAAAATTACATATGAAGAGATCTACAAGAATCAACTAGGATGGATATAATACGCAAGTGGGAGTGGAAGTGTAATCTCAAAAAGGATACCTGTAAATTCTTTTGCTCTCCTAATTCATCCTCCTTAAACAGCCAATCAACTTTGGTACCAACATTAAATGATTGCAATGCTTCCATCAAATGTGGAAGGTCTTAATATGATCCTTCCCATGATCCATGTACTTCATCAATTGCATGCTTTTTGGCATTTCTAATCTTCTTTCTGGCCAGACGATAACCAAAAACATTCTCGGCAGTAGCTAATAAAACCTTTTCCTTAATACCTGGATCTGCAGCAATTTGTGCTCTAATTGCTCTCACAATGTCTGAAGATTTCAAATTATAGTGGTCTTGTGTTAAGGTTGGGTTTATACATGTGTGTGGACCTGAACTTTCCATGATTTCAAAACTTCCATGAACACTCCGCTTCCTTGCTTTGAGTTTCCATTCACAACCATTAGCTTTCCACTTACAACAAGCATGCCAATTTAAAGGGTCTGATCTTGTAATTGTGATTTCTTGATGATTACGAATGTGAACTTCTTTAACTACATGTGATAAATCTTCTTTTGAACCAAACACACTTCCCTTCCTTAATTCCATAGGAGACAACACATCATCCTCCCTGGTTCTCAAAACCGAATCATCAATAGTTGTAATAACTTTTGAGCTATCAACTGATTTGTATGATGATTTTTCATTCGACACTTCACTATCAACAATCTGATCAACCTCCAAGTATCTGCTACTACTAGTTTCCAAGTATCTGATAGTACTAGTTTCCGTTACTCCATAGCTTTCAATCATTTCACAAGGTTCAGAAGCAAGTAAAACTTTTTCCACATAAAGTTCTACAAAATACAGACTGCCCTTCGAAACCACAATTCCAAACATCAACTCAACATCATCATCATCATCCTCTATCGGCACAATCCCATATTTCATATCATCTGGACTTTTACATCTATACTTAAACTTCAGTTTATATCTACTCTTATCAATTTTCAATTTTGTAAACAAAATATCGCATATATCATTAAATTTCAACCCAAAATCAAACTTAACATGTTTCGCAATAGGCTTATCATATGTAAAACCATCAAGTGCAGTTTGTTGAATATTACCGTCAATGTAAATCCAGCCCCATATAAAATTTGATTGACCCGATTCCATGAGAAACCTAGCTCTGATAAAATTGAAATTAAGTTAAAAAACAAAGAGCATCAGGCATACTTGTGTAAACTTGATGGTTTAGAAATTGATTATGAATGAGATGTGTGGCATAATGTATTTACTGGAAGCATAAACGCAGTACACATACGAGAGACAGAGAGAGACAGAGTAAAGATGTGAAGAAGAGATGCAAAAGCAGCAGATGTAGTCTTCACAGAAAATGCAATTTTAATTTGCGTTTACAGAGCAATAACGAAGTATAATATTGCGTTTATGGTAAAAACGCAATCTTATCCATCGTGCCATGATATTTTAACTATAGAAACGGAAAATAAACTTGCGTTTATAAAATGATAACGAGCCATGATATTGCGTTTATGACAAAATCAAAATCTTTTCTGTACTAATTATGGAAACGGATAATAAATTTGCGTTTCTGTTACCAACGTATGATAATCCAGCGTTTTCATTTTTTAATAATACCAAATTTATAACAGCAATTCCCCAACATTATCTTGCGTTACCTATTGTCATATACGTAACAAGATATTGCGTTATTAATGGAAACGAAATCTTATGTTGCGTTATCTCTTTCCAAAAAAAAAAAAAGAAACGAGACACGCCAATGCGTTTCTCAGAAACGTATCATAATGTTACGTTTTTCAGTGATATTTTGGGCCATTTTTTCCAGCTGTGATATTTTGGCCATTTTTAATTTAAATTGTGATAAAGTGGGCCAACACCCCCAAAAAAATCCGTCGCTGCCATCACTAAATTTTAACGGAAATCATCAATTTATACTAAGAAATTCACAACTCACAATGCGAAATCACCAAATTACCATGCGAAAAGCACTAATTTGTGCTATGAAAATCACCAATATTTAGTGATTTATATGTAAACTAGATGATAGCCCGTGCGAAGCACGGGTCGAAGTAATTTATTAAAATTGATCATTTTTTATTAAATTTTATAGGAAATATTTTATTTATCATTAAAAAATACTATAAAATTGATAAAAGTACAAAAGAAAATTACGATATTTATGGAACTCAGTAGTTTATAAAAAAAGAATTATAATTACATCAAAATTCAAATATTTCTAGGAGACACAAATTTAGAAGTAAGTATCATTAAAACGTGATTTCACTTACAAATAAGATATTAGATGATAAGGGCCCGAGAAAATTTAATTAAATTGATCATTAATTTATTATAAAAAAATTACGTTATTTACAAACAATTTGCTTATTAATAAAGGTCATTTTATATATTATTTATTTAAGTTTATTTAAGAAAATCGAGAAAAAAAACTAAATGAATCCGATATATACGTTAAAAAATACATGATTATGATAAATACGTTATTTGTGAACTGAATAGAGTTATAATAAAAGTTATAATTATAATAGTATTAAAAATTTATTATTTTAATAAAAAATAATATATAATCCTTGGAGAAATAGAAATCTTATGGGTGGAACCAATTTTTGGTACCGAAGTACCATTAAAAATGTATTTCGTTTGTTATAGATAAGCATGTCACCGTAGATTAACAATATTTGTATTCGTAGTTTTTTTTATTAAGTTGTAATAAAAAAATATAATTGTAATATAATTTATTTATTTATTTTATAAAATAACATAGAATTCTAGAGAAAATAGTTGTCTTGGGGTGAAACCAAAATATGGTACGAACCAAATTTGGTATAAAATAGTACATTAAAAAGGGGTTTGTTATTAATACACGTTATAGATATAGATTTATTTATTATTTATTTAAGATTATATTTTAAACAATCAAGAAAACATAACATACATGGTTCTAGTTCTAATATATACGTTATTTGTACAATTCAGTAATATTATAGTAAAAGAATTATAATTATAACAAAATTTCAAACAATTATTTTAGAAAATAATATGAATTTTAGGGGAGTGGGAATCTGTGATGAAATAAGGGTGAAACCAAATTTGCTACGAAAATATCATTAAACAGAAATTTATTAATAAAGGTTATAGATTCGTTAGTGTTTTATCAAATGTTATACGATCTGGCTACGTATTCGTTGGTGTTTTACCCTCTATTTCTTGGTGATTTTTGATCGTTGGTTTTTTCAAGTTAAAAAAAATTATAAACAAAAAAATTATAATCATCATAAGAACTCTATTTTTAACTCTTTTTAAAGGAACATATTATTCTAGGGGAAATATGATTTTTAAAAAAAATACAAATAAAAGAATTATAATTATAATAAGATAAAAATTACAAAAAGAATTATAATTATAATAGGATTTCTATTTTTATTCTATTTTTTTTAAAAAAACAACATAGTATTCTAGGGAAAATAGGATTTTAGGGGTGAAACCAAAATATAGTGCGAACCAAAAACGGGTGAAACCAAAATATAGTGCGAACCAAACTTTAGGTACCTTTAAAAGATGGTTTCGCTTATTAATAAAGATTTATAATCATCATAAGAACTCTATTTTTAACTCTTTTTAAAGGAACATGGTATTCTAAGGGAAATATGATTTTTTTTTAAAAAAAACAACATAGTATTCTAGGGAAAATAGGATTTTAGGTGTGAAACCAAAATATAGTGCGAACCAAAAACGGGTGAAACCAAAATATAGTGCGAACCAAACTTTAGGTACCTTTAAAAGAGGGTTTCGCTTATTAATAAAGGTTTATAATCATCATAAGAACTTAACTCTTTTTAAAGGAACATAGTATTCTAGGGGAAATATGATTTTTTAAAAAACAAATTACAAATAAAAGAATTATAATTATAATAAGATAAAAATTACAAAAAGAATTATAATTATAATAGGATTTCTATTTTTATTCTATTTTTTTTTTAAAAAAAACAACATAGTATTCTAGGGAAAATAGGATTTTAGGGGTGAAACCAAAATATATTGCGAACCAAAAACGGGTGAAACCAAAATATAGTGCGAACCAAACTTTAGGTACCTTTAAAAGAGGGTTTCGCTTATTAATAAAGGTTATAGATATATAAATAGTGATTTCTAAGTATGGGGTATTCATTTATCATTAGGTCGACAATAACAACTGTTCAGTAATTTGAGATAGTTATTATAATCAAAAGTAAGGGTTGTATTTATATGAATTGATGTTGATGTTGAAGGTAAACATGCGAGAGAAATAAAAAGTGATAATGGATCGAAGAAAAGATGGGAGAGAGAAATATAAGGAAGACTGCTTTCTCTGGCAAACGATGAAGTCACGATGTTTCTTAGTGACGAAGACGCCGGAATCGGATAAATGCGTTGAGTTACTGATACAGGAGGGTCAAACATATATATTTCTGTATGTATATACGGGTTAAATGGATAAAATTTAAAAAAAAAACACAGGAGAAGCACGTGATAGATACATAAAGATTATATAAAGTGGTCAAGATTTACTGAATAGAAAATAATGAACGGTTGTAATTGGTTTCTAGTTTTTATTTTAACTTTAGTTTCTATTTGATCAAAAGCCGGGTCTTACTCAACTACAAACCAATATTAAACTAAAAACTAGAAACCAAGGATAATATAGTAAATTACTAGCATATTTGTCTATATGTATATGTCAATCTGTCGAGTATCTATTTCATTACATTCAGTACCATCTAGTTATCTCTTATTTACTGGAACACCATCATTAATCCATTTTCTCATCATCATCAATCATGTTTCCTAACAAATTGAACCTCAATCAAAACTCAAATTTCAACTTGTATACTGCCACAAATCAATCCAACATTTTTTATTAGATTCTCGCTTATTCCAAACATATAAGTACTCTTACGTGTCATAGTAGCCATTGTTGCCTCACCACTTTATTCTCCGACCAAAAAAATCTTTCGCTGCCATCACTAAATTTTAACGTAAATCATCAATTTATACTAAGAAATTCACCAACTCACAATGCGAAATCACCAAATTACCATGCGAAAATCACTAATTTGTGCTATGAAAATCACCAATTTTTAGTGATTTATATATAAATATATAAATAGTGATTTCTAAGTATGGGGTATTCATTTATCATTAGATCGACAATAACTACTGTTCAGTAATTTGAGATAGTGATTATAATCAAAAGTAAGGGTTGTATTTATATGAATTGATGTTGATGTTGAAGGTAAACATGCGAGAGAAACAAAAAGTGAAGATGGATCGAAGAAAAGATGGGAGGGAGAAATATAAGGAAGACTACTTTCTCCGGCAAACAATGAAGTCACGATGTTTCTTCGTGACGAAGACGCCGGAATCGGATAAATGCATTGAGTTACTGATACTGGAGGGTCAAACATATATATTTCTGTATGTATATACGATGAAGAAAGGTCTTATTCGCAATCTAGTTAACCCAAGAATACCTTTGCAGCTTACATGGATACGTACGGAACTGTCCGCCGTTTAGTCATGGATATATACAGGATTAACAACCGTTTCTTCATGATTATCAATCTTCAACAGGTATGTTTCTTATTCTTTGGCTTTAGATCTCCTTTTTCGTTTTGGTACTTTTGTTGTAAATTTTTAAGATTTCTTTTGCATAGATAAGTCTTCTTCGCTTCATGTATGTTAATGATACAGAACAGTTTAATACACTGTCGATTTGATCAAGTTTAGATTTGAATGGCAAACTTTTATTCTGAAAAAAAGAAGAAGCTTTAAATGGTTATTCAGGTACAAATCAACTTAGCTGCATATGTAGACAAACTGCACCACAAATTGTAATAGTTTTTGGGGGTTTATTTACATTTTTGCTGTTGATTTTCCGCCTTTAAGTTAGTTATAAGAGGGGTTTAATTGAGAGAGGACAAGTGGATAACCAAGAAACGCGCGTTAGTCGATATGGTGTTCAATTAATCCTTGAAACAAAAAATGTATCCCAACGTTTTCTTTTTCCCCTACAATTTATTCTTACAAATCAGTTGAATCCTAATTTTAACCTTTCTACTTGAATTATTTTGTAATATTTGTGTTAATTTTTCAGATGTTGTTCTTTCTTTAATTTTGCTATCTTATAATTTTCTTCTCCTTTTTCTAGGTGTCACCCAAGACGCTACGAATACTTTTCTTCTCAGCGTTTCATCTATCAGCACCGTGTACCCTTTTTTCCTCTTTAAGGGGACTTGTGATCTCTTCTCAAAATCAAAAACAGATATTCGGGCTATGGATCTGTACCTTATACTGTTTCTTGCTGCTCTCGTGATGTTTGTTACACAAGTGTTGCCTCCAAAGGGGGCAATGACAAGATTTTTATCCAGATGTTATTCATATAGCTTTATGAACCATATTGCCTTTTACGTGGTCCTAACAATGGTGGCACAAGAGCTCCTGGGTCAGGATGGGTTTGGCCTGCCTTACGTGGTATTGGTTACTTCTATTGCTTCGTTCTTGGCATCGTATGCTGCTGAAGAAGTATCTTACGCTGTGACCCGTACGCTTTGGCCCGTGGTCGCTATATGCGCTTATCGAAGATTCTTCCATTTATCCATCTATATGGACAAGGTTGAACTTAAGGCTATCCTAGCAAACGGCTGTGCGTTGTGGGTTACTAGTATAGTTAATGTACGTTTGCACAAATATTTGAATTCACTTTCTTTATTTCATTACTAATTTATAAACTCCATATATGTCAGGGGGCATTATAGTTTGCTTTGTAGAACGCCAAGATATAGTTGTATCACCATAAGTGAATATGTAACATGTTCGTGACCTTCCTCTATGAGGATCAAATCGATATCCATCATCAGCATATACATCTAACAAACAAGATAGAAAGTGTATTATGGTCTTTTCAATATATCTTTATCGGAGATACTCTCGCCACATAATTTCAATTGAGATGTAATTTTAAACATGGCGGAGCTATACACAAAGGCAAGGATAAGTTAATAAAAGTCTATTATGAAAAGATTTGATAGATTATACCTTTCAATCGGAGATGTAGATACACCTTATTAGTTGCAAGTACTCCTTAATTCTTAAGTTCAAACCACACTTCAAAATTTAAATTCTTGCAAATACCCGAAGACAACTTGTAATGCAGGATAAAATAATTCTATGTTGATAACGTGTTGTATAACAACTAATAAACAAGATAGAAAGTGTAATAGAATATGAGATGTAAGGAAGAACATGTTGGTCCCGGAAAGTATTGCAGAAGGGGGGTTGAATGCAATACTAATAAATTTAAACAACTATTTCAATAACTTAAATAGAGTTTGTAATTTACTAGTAGAAGAAATGCAATCACAAGTAATATCTAACACGATGTTTCACAAAATAAGTGTTTTATTTATTTTGCGAGGATTTGCTACAACCTTGAGAACAAATTAATTCTCAAGCTTCGAATTCTCAAGAGATTACAGTTGTAGAGATATATTTCTATTGTGTAATAGAGTGTTCTATTTATAGAGTGATAGTTGGATCTTTTTCTACTATACTATCACTATCAACATGGGTTGTTGAGTTGCTGTCATATTCTTTTTGCAGCTCATTACATGATTTATTCCCATGTGATACACACAAAGTAACTTTAGATGCTTTCCACATTTGAGCCACCCAGATCTAGCAGTATTCAAATTTATCTGCTCTAAACTTTACAGGTTGCTCCATGTGATCTCTCGAGCTTTTGTTATAGACTTTCCAAGCTTGCTGTAAAGTTTGAACATTGCAGCACGCCTGCTTCATTTGAACATGTACTTTGTCGCTTAATTTGACTTAGAAAATTCCTAAATCAAGTTGATTCTATATGACAGTATGTTTGTCACAAAGTTTGCTGTCAAAAGATTATTCTTTGATTGACAGTATAAGTTCCCCGCAGAGGTTGCTGTCAAAGAATTGTGCTTTGGTTGACAGTATGAATTCCCCGCAAAGGTTGCTATCAAGAATTCTAAACTTGCTGTCGCAAACTATATATACAAGTTGCTGTCATCGGAATCTCCGCCAATGTTGCTGTCAAGTTGAAACTTGCTGTCGACCTAGGCAACATGTTGTTTCCTTGTAACCTTACTGTCAAATGCTTGACAGTAACTTTTATTCCTACTGTCGAACTTATGTATTTCTTGAGGCTTGAACATAATCGAACTTCTTCCAAGAATTACAATTATTACATGACAGTATTTATTTAATTACAAGAATACACTTCTGGCTATGACAGTATATTCTACTTAGTAAAACTAAGTATACCAGTGAATCTAGTTAAGTTGTCTGATCTATCACCCATAAATCCCAACAATCTCCCCCAATTTGTTTTTATGGACAATAAGGACAAATTTACAGATATATCATGCTGACAACTTAACTAACATATATCAGAATGAATAAACCCTTCATTTCTGAAAAATGTGATTAATCTAGATTGTTTTCAAACAATGATCATAAAAGTTCATAATTAATCTAGAAAGAAAAAATGTTTACTTAGCTTGATTTGAACTTTCATTTAGCTCTTTTTCCTTCAGAGCCTTTCTGAGTTTCTCAATTAGCTCCTTTTCTTCAGGGGTCTCTGCATCATCTTCATTTTCCACGATGTATTTCCTAAGCTTCGAGGAAGTAGTGTTTAACACATCTTTAAGTTCCATCCAATAAACTTTTTTCTTGACAATTGATCTGAATTTCAACACATTTCCCTCCATCTTGAATCTTTTGCCAGGAAGCTGATTTAAGGTTTCCCTTCTTAGTCTGTCCAAGCTGGGATCCTCTCCTTTCCTTTGATCAAAAATCATGTCTAGCTCCCAAGAATACAGTGTTTCAAGCTTGTTTGATGATCCTACCACTTGCCAGTACAGTTCTTTTAGCACACTAGTTCTCAACTTAGAAAAGCTGTCTGCATAGATTTCTTCTTTGCCATACTTGATTCTCAAAGGATTGTCCAGTACACATGGCTGATAGTTTGATCCATTGTTGTTGAGTTTGTTGAGTTTACTGCAGCTTTCCTTCATTTGAGCTTCAATCTCATCTTCTATCTGTTGACGAGATTTGTGCCTTGAGGCTAATTCTTCTTTGAATTTCTGCTCTGCCTCATATCTATCCATTTCTGGCTTTGTGTAAGGTTTCTCCATTTCTGCCCAGTTGTGCTCAGGAATGGGATTGTCTTCTTCATATTCCAGACCTAGGGCTTGATAGATATCTTCATCATTGTGAAGTGTCCAATCACCATATTTACCAATAAATTCAGCATGTCTGGCTTCATAGTATTTGAGAACATGGTCCATGACCTTCTTTGAAATATCATCATAGGTTTGCAAGAGTTCAACCATCCTTTCCAAATTGAAATAATCAATTCTTCGTTTTACAGTTTCAAAGGTTGAATTAAGATTGCTTGAAACCACCCTTGATTTTGTTACCTGAGTGAAGTCAGGTTCTACCATAATTGCTCTTTCCTTGTTCTCCCACAGAACATATCCTGTTGCATTTTCCTTTGAATCATCTAAGTCTATAGACACAGATGTGATTGAATTTCTGACATTCTCCTGCAACTTTTCAAAGCTATTCATTCTTCTTCTCATGATGGGTTTCTTAAGTCCTAACCCTGTAGCTTTTTCTTTTCCTTTGTACACAACTTTTCCCTTTATCTTTCTGTTTGCCTTTCTTTTGATTCTTACTATCTTGGATGTTTTGACAGTAGAATCATTGACAGCATCTTTGATAGGGCTTCTGATAGTGTCTTCTTTGACGACATCTTTCATGACAGTGTCTTCATCTTCCCTGACAGCATCTTTGACAATAACTTCATTTTTCTTGACAGTATCTTTGTTGATAGTATCTTTTTCAGAATAGCAACTGTCAATTTCCATTTCTACTTGATTAGTCTTTAATGCTTCAAGTAATTCCTTTTCTTCCTCCTTTTCTTCATTTTTCTTGCTTGTTCCAGGAGTTTCTGAAGTTTCCTTTGGCTCAGCTTCTTTAGCTTGGGATTGCTCTTTTGAAGAATCTATCTTTTCTGACTTTTTAGCTCCTCCAGCTTTACCTCCACCTTCATTGTCATCACCATCTTTATCCAAGGTGTCATCAAATGAGCAGCTTTCACCTTTGGCATTTCTGCTTTCATTTGCTTTGGCAATGAGCTTCTTAATTTTAGCACTGTATTCCTCATCTCTCTTTGCCAATAGCTTGTGGATATCTTTAACTGCTTGAATCCTTTCCTTGGTTATAGAAGCTTTCAGCAATAACTTCAGTACATCCATGATGATTTTGCTCTGTAGAGATGTTTTGCCTTCAAGACTTAAAAAACCAAGTCCCTTAGTTCCTTTGGCTGTTACCTGTCTGAAGCTAACACCATATGGCTGGAGACTTATTTCTGGAAGTTTGCTATTCACCATTGAATTCAGTTGCAGATAGAGACTTTCATTAAAGATAGTAGACTTTGTCTTGACAAGTAGCCCAAGGATGTACTGTACTCTGGAAGAGAAGGTTTCTAGCAGTTGCATTGTTATGAATATTGAATGTCTGCTCTTTAGAAACACTTCAACTGCCCACCTTTTCTCTGAGCTAATTTTCACAGATAGGTTGATAATCTTTTCTTTCAAAACTTCTGCCAATTTAGCAGGTTTTCCTCCAGATTCTGTGATTGCTTTATTCACCAGAGAATTGAATTCCTCATCCCTATGACTTATCACACATATGACTTATCATCATAGAATCAACTTCTTCTTGAGAGTATGTGCTTCCATCAATCCAAGTAACAATCTCACAAGGATTCACATATTCAGGCAACTTGTCCTTTCCTTTGCCCATCCTGTTTGACTCCTCCTTTTCTCTCCAAAGCCTCTCCAAAGTGGATTCTTTCTTTTCAGGAACTGGTTCACTAATTTTGATGGAAGATGCTTTATTTCTTTGTATCAGTTTCAATACTTCCTCAGATACTAGCATTGTCTCCCCATCTACTTCAGTTTCAACAGTTCACCAGTTCTAGAGGCTATAACAGTTTCTTTTTCCTCCCCCTTACTCCTTTTCTCCCCTTGTCTCTCAGCTTCCCCCCCTTGTGACTTCATTTGCATTACTGGTTGCTCCACTAGTTGCTCAGCTTCTTTCTGATCTATCACTTTCTCCCCCTTAGATAAGTTGACAGCATTGATGATAGAAAAAAGAGACAGCAGAGTTGCTTGAATCTCAGCAAATCCAGTTTTCACAATAGAAGACAGGTTGTCTAACTTGCTTTCCATCTTTGCACACCTGTCTTCAATAGCTTGGAGCCTGTCATTTGCAGAAGGACCACCCGACCTAAGCCTCTTTGGAGGTTGAGGATAAGTCTGGGGCAAGAAGGCTATTGGGGTTCTTACACTCTCATTGTTTTTATAGATGATCTCATCATCTCTCACAGTAAGTCCCTCAAGGCCTAATGCCTTTTGATAAATAGCTCCCTCATTTTCACTCCGGACATGCTCAAGTCCCTCACCTTTTGCCAGCACATTTGGCTGCCTCTCATTTTTAGACTCACTTCTCTTTTCTTTTATCTCTCTTTTCTTTTGCTCTCCCTCACTCATCTTAGATGCATGAGTATGAGCAGTACTAGCATGCAATGAAGAGAAAGATGATTTAGATTTTACCTTAAAAGCCTTGGAGAGTGGCATGTCATCATCAGAGATGTCCTCAATTAATCCTTCCTGAAATTTAGATTGAGCAGGGTTGACAGCATCTTTGTCCAGTAAGTTACTGTCAGAAGGTCTATTGACAGCAACTTTGGGAAGGCCTTTGACAGCATCTTTTACCAGAATGTTACTGTCACTTGATTGTTTGACAGAACTTTCTGGATTGTCCTTGACAGCAACTTTGGCTGTGACAGCAACTTCCCTAGGGTAAGATGCTTTGAGGGAATCGATCAAGATGCTGGCTATTTCAATATCTGACAAAAATCCACCTTGATCTAATCTAGTGTTTGAAGGAGTGGTATCCATTTCACTTTGAGAAATGGGTTTTAGTGGACCACTTGATGGGGGATCATCCATGGTTTGAGATGGATGATCAAAACCTGAGGGGTTGGTACTATCCCCCTCTCTAGGTTTTTCAGAAGAAACAACGATGTGGGAATGAAGGTAGAAGTATGAATTTTAGATGGATCATTTGGCTGTTCCATGAAGAAAATTGTGGAACATCAAAGGTAGGAATGAATTCCTCACTTTGCTCTATCTCTATGTGTATATCTTCAAGTATAGGCTCCTCAAGAGTGAGTTCTTGAGGTTGTGCAGACTCTTCACAAGATGCCTTGGGAGACAGGCCAATTTCAATAGATGCCTCTTGTTGAGAAGAGACACCTAGAGGTGAGTTTATTTCCCTATTATCCTCTACATTCTTTTGGGAAACTGTAGGGTGGCTGACAGTAACCTTGGCCCTTCTAGCTCTCTTATTCTTAGGCTCAGAAGGGGCTACTGTGGGTTCTTTTTCACTACCATCCTTATTTGCTGCACTAGATGCAGTAACTCCCTCTTGACTCTCAACATTTTCACCAGTTACACTCTCTAGGGATCTTTTCTTTGATTCTTGTTTGGCTATTTTAAGGGCTTTGGGCAGTCTAGAGTCCCTAGGTGGAATGTATGGTGTAGAATGTGGGTTAACTGAATTTAGGTCTAATTCAGTCTCATTCTCAATTGTGAAAACAGTATACCCTGTAGGTAATGGATAATCAAGGTTGGGCTCTTGATTAACCATGTGTTGTGTGAAACATAGTGGAATATGTGCATTTAAATTTTGTGTGTTGAGAGATGTGTGTGTGTTTTTCTTCAAAACAGGACATTCCTCAGAATGAGGAGCATCTACAACATTACCACAAATATGATTAATGCACATTGTTAAAAAGTGATGGTATATATATACCTTTTTGCCTATGGCATTTTTCAATTGTGCCATGACTAGCTTTCCAACATTCACCTTGTATCCATGGACTAAAGAATGAGTGAGTTTCTTGATATATGAGGGTATTCCATTCCAGCCTGTTGACTTAGTAGAGAACACCTTCACCATGATGTCAAAGATCATGCTCCACTCCTTTCTTAGAAACTTCCTGTCCATTTCTCCCGTTTGATACCATTTATCAGAGGTTTCTTCAAGTTTAGAACCAGAATACCCAATCTTCAGAAAGAACCTCTTCAGAGTGTCATCATTTGCTAAGCCCTGAAAACTTTCTCCACTCGCCAAAACAATACCCAAGGCTATATTAATATCATTTACTGAAAGAGAATGGTTTACACCATCTATTTTGAAGTAAATTTCCTCATTCTCTTCAGTTCCTTGAATACTAGCAGATTTCCAGAATTTATCAATTCTTTCAATATCAATCTTTGGGGTTGAGGTTATTGCATGACCTAAGTAGGATTTGTTTATGAATGAAACAAGTCCTTTGAAGTTTTCACCGGCATCACCAGGAGAATGAATACCGGCAAAGTTAGTTTGGGCAATAGATTGTTTGGGTGCCATTGATGAATGTTCTGAAAAGTGAGAGAGAAAATGTGGTTTTTGGATGTAGAAGGTTGAAAGGTTTTGCAAATGAAAGTGATAGTAGATTAAACGGTAGATTCAGTTTATAAGATGAATCGTGTTTACTTGTCTTAATTGAATCGTGTAGTAATGATTTTACCCATTAACCCCACTTGCTATATTACGTGGCAGTTGCTATTAGATCGTGGATCGGAGGATTAAAATTATATATATGTATATATATATATATATTAATATATATATATCTCTCCACTATCTTTGACAGCAACTTCCCGTGATAACAACTTTTCATTTGACAGTTACCTATGCGCTTTTCTTTTCTCCACTATCTTTGACAGCAATTTCTCGTGACATCAACTTTCATTGACAGCAACATGTGCGCTAACAACATTTCTGTCAATAAGGTGAATGTGCGACAGCAAGTTTATCTGACAGTAAACTAGGCGCAAAAACGTGAAGTTAAGGACACTTGACTACTTATTATCACATTAAAATAGACATGTGAAACCATTTTAGCATAGTCATAGCAAACATGATATCTAAAATGATAAATCTTTTAGCATAGTCATAGCAAACATGATATCTAAAATGATAAATCTTTTAGCATAGTCATAACAAACATGCTGTCTGAACAAGTAGCAATTGGTACAATAACTTCTCATGACAGTACCTTCTAATGACAGTACCTTCTCGTGACAGTACTTTGAAAGTTTCTGTCATGAGCTGCGACTGAGAAATGATAAATCAGTCAGTTAATCATACCTGATTTAGCATTCCTAATTCACTCACCAACCTGGTAAATGTTTCTTCATCCAGTGGCTTGGTGAATATGTTTGCAAGTTGCTTGTCTGTTGGAACATAAACCAGTTTTACATCTCCCTTTTCAACATGCTCCCTGATAAAATGATGCCTTATATCCATGTGCTTTGTTCTGGAGTGTTGAACTGGATTGTCTGATATGGCTATGGCACTAGTGTTGTCACAATAGATAGGAATGTTTGACATCTCTAGTCCATAATCCATTAACTGATTCTTCATCCAAAGTATTTGTGCACAGCAACTTCCAGCTGCAATATATTCAGCTTCTGCAGTTGATGTAGAAACTGAATGTTGCTTTTTACTAAACCATGACACCAATCTCCCCCCAAGAAATTGACAGCTTCCTGTAGTACTTTTTCTGTCAATCTTGTAGCCAGCATAGTCTGAATCAGAGTATCCAATTAAATCAAATCCTGTTTCCTTAGGGTACCAAAGGCCTAGATTTGGAGTGCCTTTGAGATACCTAAAGATTCTTTTGATTGCAACTAAGTGTGATTCTTTTGGATCAGCCTGAAATCTTGCACAAAGACATGTAGCAAACATTATCTCTGGTCTGCTAGCTGTTAAATAAAGAAGTGATCCAACCATGCCTCTGTATGTACTAGAATCCACTTTCTTGCCTTTAGGATCTAACTCTAATTTGGTGGCTGTTGAGATAGGTGTCTTGGCAGGTGATGAATCTTCTAAGTTAAACTTCTTGAGAAGTTCTTTGACATACTTAGTTTGACAGATAAAGATTCCATCCTTCTTCTGATAGATTTGGAGACCAAGAAAGAATGCTAATTCTCCCATCATGCTCATTTCATACTTGTTTCTCATTAGAGATGAAAACTTTTCACATAATTTTTCATTTGTTGAACCAAAAATTATGTCATCAACATATATCTGCACAAGGATGATGTCTTTGCCATGGTATTTATAGAATAAAGTTTTATCCACCATACCCCTTACAAATTGATTTTCCAGGAGAAAATTGGAGAGTGTGTCATACCAGGCTCTTGGTGCTTGCTTTAAACCATATAGAGCCTTGAACAGCTTGTAGACAAAGTTATGCAGTTTGTCATTCTCAAAACCAGGAGGCTGTTCAACATACACTTCTTCTTCTAATTCTCCATTTAGAAAGGCACTTTTGACATCCATTTGAAATACCTTGAATTTGCAATGTGCAGCAAAGGCTTAGAAAATTCTTATAGCTTCAAGTCTGGCAACAGGAGCAAATGTGTCATCATAATCTATCCCTTCCTGTTGACAGTAACCTTTGGCCACTAGCCTTGCTTTATTTCTTGTCACATTTCCACTTTCATCTATTTTGTTTCTGAAGACCCATTTTGTCTCAATGACTGATTTTCCTTTTGGCCTTGGAACCAGCTTCCAAACATCGTTTCTTTCAAACTGATTGAGCTCTTCCTGCATGGCCATCACCCAATCAGAATCCAACAATGCTTTTTCAACTATTTTTGGTTCCATTTGAGATAAGAAACATGAAAACATGCTGTCAGTAGAGATATTCCTCCTTGTCTTTACACCAGTTGTGGGATCTCCAATAATTAGATTACTGGTATGATCTCTGTTCCACTTGGTTGATTGAGGCAAGCTTCTTGTTTGATTAGATTGACTTTCATCAGTATGAGGATTTGTCTCTCCACCATTTTCATTGTTCTGCTCATTTGACTCAATTTCTCCAGTTTCACAATCTTGTAGATTGATGCCTGAAATTGTCTGTGATTGGGCTGAAGTTTGATTTAGATCATGAGCATTGACAGTTTCTTTCTCATATCCCATTGATTGAATAAGACTGTGTTCTTCATCAACAAATTCTTCTATTTCCAAGTATCCTTGATTCTCAAATCTGAAGGGTTGCATTTGACCATCTTCATGTAACCCTGGAAACTTGGTTTCATCAAATGTGACATTTACACTTTCTTCAATTGTCTTGTGCTCCATGATATAGACTCTGTAGGCAGTCCTTTCTATCCCATATCCCATGAAAATGCCTTCATATGCTTTAGTATCAAACTTGCCTTTTCTTTCATGGTTGTCTTTCATTAAGAAGCACTTGCTTCCAAAAACATGAAAGTACTTGACAGTTGGTTTCTTCCCTGTCAAAAGATAGTAAGGAGTATTACCATAAGATTTGTTGATTAGTGTTCTGTTCTGTGTGTAACAAGTAGTATTGATGGCTTCTGCCCAGAAATATGTTGGTAATTTAGCATTGCTCAACATAGTCCTAGCAGCTTCAATGAGTGTCCTGTTTTTCCTTTCCAAAACTCCATTTTACTGTGGAGTCCTTGTAGCAGAGAATTGCTGAACAATCCCTTGATCTTTGCAGTAGTTTCCAAGTGTAGCATTTCTGAACTCAGTTCCATTGTCACTTCTTAGAAATTGAACTTTTGCTCCAGGGGTCCTATCAAGTACCCTTATGTGATCAATGATTTCTTGAGCAGCTTCATCTTTTGATTCTAAAAATTTCACCCAAGAGTATCTAGAATAGTCATCTATCATGACCAGTGCATATCTTTTTCTGGATAGTGATTGAACATTCACTGGTCCAAAAAGATCCATGTGAATCAACTTGAGTGCTTCAGTGTTGGTGTTGACTTGATTTGATTTATGCATTGCTTTCCTTAGTTTCCCCATTTGACAATCCTCACACAGTCCTTCTTGACAGAACTCCTGTTGAGGCAGTCCTCTCACCAATTCCTTCTTCATTAGCATGTTCATTGTTTTAAAGTTGAGATGGGAAAGCTTCTTGTGCCAAAGCATGCTATCTCCAACACTTGCTTTGCTGTAGAAGCAAAATATTCTTTCCTCATTTTTGAGTTTAAGTCTGCAACAAATAGGCTTTCTTTCCTAACTCCTTTCAGAGATAGGCTTCTATCCTTTTTGTGGTAGATTGTGCATTCCATCATGCCAAAATTGACTTTGAATCCCTTGTCAGTGAATTGACTGACACTAAGCAGATTATGCTTCAAACCTTCCACAAGAGATATCTCTTCAATGACAACATTTCCAGCTTTTAAGCAGCCATATCCCACAGTGTAACCTTTGCTGTTGTCTCCAAAGGTTATTGTTGGGCCAGCCTTCTCAACATATTGTGATAGCATGGATATATCACCAGTCATGTGTTTGGAACATCCACTGTCGATTATCCACATGACCTGTTTACCTTTCTTTCCCTGCAAGACAGATAGAGTTTAATTTGCATTTGGTACCCAAGTCTTGTTGGGTCCTGCAGACTCAGTATCATCAGAAACTTTATCAATGTTTGAAACAGTATCATCAGAAGATGGTTCCTTGACTTCTTTTATTACCCACTTAGTTTGAGAAATTGGCTTAGTCTTTTTCTTAGTGAGAACAGCCTTCTCACTATTTTTAGTGGATTCAGAAATCTTTGCAGTTTGCATATAAGAACATATTTCAGTAGATGAAATTTGCAGATTAAAGCATGTACTCATGGCAGTAATTTTGCATGGCATACAGTCAATGTTATTACAGACAACCATTGTTCTTTGCATAACGGGGTATCTATGTAAGTTCCCTTTCAACTCTGTTGCATTAGTTATGCTACTAGTTGATTTCTTACAAATATAGGTTAAATGATGTGAGGAGCCACAGTTATTGCAAAGTTTCCTGGGTGCCTGCTTAACATACGCATAATTATTCTTATTATCAATGCCTAGATTACCATTTCTGTTCTTAGGCTTGGAGACAATTGTCTTGACAGTATGTTCAGAAGGTACTGTCGAGCTATTTTTGACAATACCTTTTGTACTTGCAGTCTTGACAGTAGGTTTGAAAGTTACTGTCTTAGGTGCCTTCTTGACAGTATCTTTAAACGTTACTGTCTCATCCTTTGTGACAGTATCTTTTGAACACTTGGTCGGGCTGCTTGATAAAGTTTCTATCATGGGAATTTTAACAGAATCTTTTTCTTCCTTAGACACACTGTCAGCCCTCTCATCTTCATCACAGAGTTCTTTATTAATAATTAGAGAAGTTTCATCAACCTCAAACTCTGTACTTTTAAAAATTGGTTTGCTCACATTTTTGAGGATGTGAGGCCTGACAGTATTGTTTTCATTATTGTTCTGTATAACAGCCTCTTTACCAGGTCTCCTACCATAATCATAGCCTATACCTATCTTCTTACTTTCAGTATATTTCTCATGATACTCTTGAATTATTTTAGAGGAATTTCTAAATGCCTTAAGCTTAAATTCATTTTCAGACATTTCTTTTCTTAGATAATCCTCTATCTCTTTAGCACAGATTAAATCATTCTTTAATCTCTCGTTCTCCTGAGCTAAAGAATCAATATAACTGGTCTTAAGCAACAATACATCATTGTTGGATTTGAGTGTTTCATTTTTCTTAGTTAATCTAGCAATTTCTTCGTTTGCAGCAGATAAACTAGTGTGAATATTAAACATTTTAGTACTCATTTCCTCAATGGTTTGCTTATAGTCATTTAAGGACATATCTAGTAAAACTAGAGATAGTACCTGACTTGAAGAGGTTGATGCTTCTTCATCCTCTCTAGCCATCAAGGCTAGATTCACGAATTCCTCTTCTTCTTCATCATCAGATTCATCCCAGCATTTTCCTTCAGCCACATAGGCCTTTCCCTGTCCTTTCTTAAATTGACTTCCAGTTCCTTTCTCCATTATCTGTATTTGTTTTGGTCTCTTGCATTCAGTAGCAAAGTGACCGAGTTCATTGCAGTTGTAGCATCTAAATTTTGATCTATTTACCATTCCTGTTTTGTATCCACCCTTGGTGCCAGTAGCAGGTTTTGATGAGCTTCCTTGGTTATATTTTGGAAATTGACCTTGAGGCTTGTATGGCTTGTTCCTCCTGAACCTTATATTTTTGAATTTCCTTGCCATAAAAGCCATGGTTGGATTATCCATTTTCTCCATTTCTTCCAGAGTGTAGAATTCTTCATCTTCAACATCTTCTAGTTGAATAACAACCTTTTCTTCATCCTCAACCACCTCTTCAATTTTCACAGATGAAAATTGAGGCTGTTGAGCATTTTGAATTTGCTCACTTGCTTGAAAGTATGAAGGTCCTTGAGCAACTAGAGCACCAGCCATGTTTGCCATCATTCCCTTGGATCCACTTTGTATGGCTCTCTTTTGATAGTATTCAAGTTCATACGATTTTAGAACTCCATACAATGTTTCAAGAGAGACAGAGTTTAAATCTCTTCCTTCTCTAATGGCTGTTACTCTATGCTCAAGATGGTCTGGGAGAGTTAGTAAAAACTTCATATTGACTTCCTTCTTTTCATAGAACTTTCCATGAATCTGGAGCTCAGCTATCAGCTTGCTAAATCTTTCAAACATGTGAGTTAGCTCTTCTCCATGCTTGGCCATGAACGCTTCATATTGTGACACCAGTATTTGTTTTTGATTTTCTCTAACCTCTTCACTTCCTTCACACAACAGCTCTCTATTTTTCCACATATCCCTGGCAGAGGTGCATACTATTATGTTTCCACTCATGGCTTTATCCAGGGTAAGTGCATCTAGCAGAATAAGCTGCAGGTGATCATCCAGGGCTACCTTCTCCTTTTCTGAGTCATTGTACTCAGTAGATTTCTTTACAACCCAATGAGCTGGGGCTACTACACCATTAACTGTAGCAGCTAGAATTTCCTTTTGAGGAATGAAGGGGCCATTTTCCAGGATACCTAGGAATAGTGGATTCTGAGCTTTGATAAATAACATGATCTTCTTTTTCCATATGTTGTAGTTTTCTTTATCAAAAGCTGGAATCTTGATATTACTTGACCTTTGAATACTTGCCATTTGGATCTCAGATATGTGTATTAATCTGAAGGCTCTGATACCAGTTGTTGGTCCTGGAAAGTATTGCAGAAGGGGGGTTGAATGCAATACTAATAAATTTAAACAACTATTTCAACAACTTAAATAGAGTTTGTAATTTACTAGTAGAAGAAATGCAATCACAAGTAATATCTAACACGATGTTTCACAAAATAAGTGTTTTATTTATTTTGTGAGGATTTGCTACAACCTTGAGAACAAAATAATTCTCAAGTTTCGAATTCTTAAGAGATTACAGTTGTAGAGATATATTTCTATTATGTAATAGAGTGTTCTATTTATAGAGTGATAGTTGGATCTTTTTCTACTATACTATCACTATCAACATGGGTTGTTGAGTTGTTGTCATATTCTTTTTGCAGCTCATTACATGATTTATTCCCATGTGATACACACAAAGTAACTTTAGATGCTTTCCACATTTGAGCCACCCAGATCTAGCAGTATTCAAATTTATCTGCTTTAAACTTTACAGGTTCCTCCATGTGATCTCTCGAGCTTCTATTATAGACTTTCCAAGCTTGCTGTAAAGTTTGAACATTGCAGCACGCCTGCTTCATTTGAACATGTACTTTGTCGCTTAATTTGACTTAAAAAATTCCTAAATCAAGTTGATTCTATATGACAGTATGTTTGTCACAAAGTTTGCTGTCAAAGGATTATTCTTTGATTGACAGTATAAGTTCCCCGCAGAGGTTGCTGTCAAAGAATTGTGCTTTGGTTGACAGTATGAATTCCCCGCAAAGGTTGCTGTCAAGAATTCCAAACTTGCTGTCGCAAACTATATATGCAAGTTGCTGTCATCAGAATCTCCGCCAAAGTTGCTGTCAAGTTGAAACTTGCTGTCGACCTAGGCAACATGCTATTTCCTTGTAACCTTACTGTCAAATGCTTGACAGTAACTTTTATTCCTGCTGTCGAACTTATGTATTTCTTGAGGCATGAACATAATCGAACTTCTTCCAAGAATTACAATTATTACATGACAGTATTTATTTAATTACAAGAATACACTTCTGGCTATGACAGTATGTTCTACTTAGTAAAATTAAGTATACCAATGAATCTAGTTAAGTTGTCTGATCTATCACCCATAAATCCCAACAGAACATTATTTATTCAAAACTTATATCTTTTCAACTCATACAATACAATTACCCTTATATAGGACTTTGGAATGGAGGTTACTAATACAGTGAAAAGTCAAGAGACTAATGCATTAAAGGGAGAAAACTAAAAGCCAAAAGTCATCCATAATATATAACACTAAAAGTATATATAGCAACTTGTCTTTTATTAATATTCATTATTAGCTCATATACTATGCAATGTACGGATGTTTTTTAATAATATTTTTATTTTACTATTCATAATTTTAATATATGTTTTTCAATTAGTAGGAAAATAAATAATAAGGATAATAATATATGTTTGATAATATTCTAGACGATAATACTTTGCTTGTATCTTGAAAATAGATAATAAAAAATTCAAATTTAATATGTTGTTGACGGTAATTGAACCACTCGGAGTAGTTTATAAGATACTATAATTATTTAATAATAATATAGTGAAAATAGCTAATATAGATTTTTAGCTATAATATGTTGTTGACGGGAATCTGATAGAGTATATATATTTTGATATATATTTTAGATGATTTTTTTCATATTTATTGTGTTTTGCATTGATTTGGATATTTTTTTAAAAGATTTGATTGTTTTATTATAGAAAATATGGAATTCATAACTTGGAAGGATCTAGAGCAAAAAGAATTATTTTGGAGTAGAAATAAAAAAAAATCGGATTTATTGGGCTACACGGGCTGCTACATTGTTTGGGTCTTATCTTGAGTTCCAGAAGTCTGATTTTAACGATCTTGCAGTCTACGCGAATCTTAGAGAATTTTCTTTAATTCTGAATTGGCCCAAAGATCATAGTCCAAGTGGAACAGCCTAAAAACTGGAGACAACAGTCAGCTACGAATTTTAACTAAAGAATTCTATTCGTTTATGGAATCCAACTTGTAAATAGCTTAGAGCATTAAAATACTTTTTATGATATAGACATATGGAATAGATACGTAATATTTTTAGATTAGATTATAAATTAGTTAGTTTTTATATAGAGAGGAAATGGGAGAAAGACCAGAGATTTTAATCTTGTGACGGTATTGATGATTACAGGTTTTCTAATCTGAATTTCTTTTTTATTCTTATAAGTGTAATTATGTTTCTTTGTGTTATTAGTTATTATACTTGTTTAATCATTAGCGCTTAGTCGTTTTTAGGGTATTGAGGGGGAAAGTCATGTATGCACTATAATCTTGGCATGACTTTCATAATGGTTTGATTGGTTAAGGCTAATTCTAATTGATTATATTTTGATGTTTAATTTGTGTAATCGACTGATATCATGAGTTAATTATATGCAAATAAAAGTAAATGGATCGAGCTATTTTACTCACTAGAGGCACACATACGATTAGCAGAATTGAATTTGAGTGTGAGAGCATCGTTGGAATTCTGAGAGCGTTGATGCTTGAGAGTGATTAACAATTGCTCTAATTACCTAACTGATCGAATTACTAAAATTGGTTAATTGTGTTGAATGTTTTGAAAGTGTTAATGCTCGAGAGTAGGGGTGGGAAACGGATAATATACGAAGTCGGATATGGCCATATCCGTATCCGGCAATCAGTATTGATATCCGAATCCGGATACGGAAATATCAGGCTGAACCGGATACGGATAATATCTGAACGAATCCGGATCCGAATCCGGATATATCCGGATCCGCCACTTGTAGTCCAAAATTATTGCATGAGGTGGGAATTGAACCCGAGTGCTGCTCCTTTTGCTTTCCTAAATTCCTAATGCCACACTAAAACCACTTATGCTACTTGATTGTTGTGTTACAATGCTTAATAATTAATCATAACTGAGTATAAACATGCTTATATTTGTATTTTTAATTATTAATGATGACTATATTATTATATTATCTTGATAGAATGATAGGCATACTTATATTTTGTAATTATATATTAAAATATATATTATACATTAAAAATAAATTAAAAATATATATTATATATAATTCGTTTCGGATACGGATATTTTCGGATACGGATGCGCCTATATCCATATCCTCATCCTGAACTCCCAGATTCAGATACGGATAATATCTGGTTGACTCCGAATACGGATAATATCCGTTTTTTTCCGGATACGAACACAGATATTTCGGACGAATATCGGATTTTTCGGATTTTTTCCCAGCCCTACTCGAGAGAGATTAGCATACTCTACTTATGTGGTCACATTAATTGCTTTAGCTTAGAAGTTAGAAGCCGGTTATTGGGTAGCATGATGGAATTGATTGCTCTAGGTTTTAAATAATTTATTAAGCATCTATTTACTTTGTGTTAATTTAGTTTAATTAGTTAGTTAATATTCTCCACATAATCGTTTTGCTCTTGAAACAATTGATAATAACTAAATCGAGATTTGATAAAACCTGTCTACTTGTGGATACGACACACTTGTCATTGTGTACTAACAATAGACATTGTGCGCTTGCGGTAATATTATTAAACACATCAATCAAACCTTAAACTTTTGGGAGTAATTAATAAGATCATATAAATGTTTAGTAATAATATGTTGTTGGCAAGATTCGAACCTTAACCTGTCGGAGTATTTTAAATATTAGTTTATAACTCGTGCAATGTACAACTCATTTTTAATATTTATAATTATATAAATTATATAAACAAACAAAATTTTCTTAATATTTAAATTCATTTATATTGAATTTGTTTTTTGTCAGATAAATTTTAATATTTTATTAAAATAAATACAGAATTATTAAATTTGAAAGGCTTAGAAAAAATTTGAAAGACTTAAAAAAAAATTAACCACATTTGAGGATAAATGAATAATTAATTATTAAATAAAATTATGAATTCTTAAATTGAGAATTCGATTCAATTTATAAATTTACTTAAATTTTGGTTCAAATTATTTAAAATTATTTTTTATTATTTGAATATAATTCTACTATCAATAAAATAAATTTTATAATATTAGATCTAACGGTTCCCATCTATCTATATTTAAGATCCAACGGTCCGTACTATTTTGGTTGGCTAGGTACCATACTACCATATTACTAAAAATTTGGATAAGATCCCCGTTATACTTATGGTAAGAGGTTATAAAGATACAATCATCACTTTTTTTTATATCTATAATTATATTAAAAGGCAAAGTTTTCTTAATATTTATCAGTGTTGAACGAGACCTGAATAATGTTACTACCTATATTCATGGTTGATACATTCTCGATAAGTGATAGATAAAGAGTGATGCATTTATTGGATATAAAAATTACTTATTTATTTTTTTATAATTATATAGTAGTTATTAACTATATAGATAAAGACTAAAATTATAGAGTTTCTCGAAAATTGTGACACTCAGTGCATTAAAATACAATATAAAATAATTTATAATTTTTGTATTTTTTATTGAAAAAAGATTGAATTTTGAAAATATTTGGGATAAAAATATTTTTTACATATGTGTGTATAAATGTGGTTAAAAGGGAGTCAAGGCATACCCTAAATTTCATTTCTTGTTGGTAACTCTGCGGCGCGGCAATTACGCAAAATAGTCTACATCGTCAATTCCGATTTGCGAATAGGTATGTTTCAAATCTTCTAATTTCTTATGATTTATGTAACTAATTTTTTTTCGAAATTTAGCATTCCAGGATGATTTTGTAGTGTTGTGTCAGATTTTTTAAATCGATTTTAACTGATTAATTTGGCAATAAATTTCATAAGAGATCTTTTAAGGTTAGTTTGGTTCAAGAAATGGTATGAATTTTACATCGAAAATTAACTTTATTTCATAAGAGATCTTTTAAGGTTAGTTTGGTTCAAGAAATGGTATGAATTTAAAATTATGAATCGAATTATAATGGTATTTGACTGAAACTTGATATCATGTCTTTGATTCAGTACCACATTGTAGTTTTTCGATTTAAAATATTTTAGAGAAGTAAATAAATCCTTTGAATGTAATGAAATAATTTAAGTGATAATGATTTATCATTTATTGTTCCAAATTTTGGATAAACTCTCATTCATCATGAAAATTATTAAGGATTGGATATTACTCTGAATTATCCTTACCCATATCCTATATGTTTACAAACTTACTCATGAAGAAAAATGTTTAAAAACATTGTATTATTTGTGTTAGTGTATGTGCATGTAGAGCTACATACAAAATAGAATGAAATGTGTAGCAGTAGAGATAGTTATATGTGCTTTCAGTACCTTTGACTGCTCCCTGTTTATTGCAGAACAATGGCGCCTAGTCATCAGAGACAAAGCAAACCTATTGTAGCTGGAAGTACGAGGGTTTTAAGGCCACGGACGCCTACCACTGGAGGTGTTGGCAAAAGTGATGTTGTTGTGAACAGAAAAGTTGTGGACAAAAGTTTGTGGACGATGAGGGTGCTGGAAGTGGAGCGAAAAAGGTCATAGCAATTAACAAGAAGGAGGAAATGGGTGCTGCAAGTGTAAGCACCCGAATACTTAGATCGCAGAGTGCCAAGGGAAGGGGCACTGATGCAGGGAAGAAATATGCCGAGGAGAATGCAAATGTGCAGGCCAAGATTTTATCTTCTCCACTTGCTACTCCTAAAGAGTACCGAACAAGAAGAAGAGGGACAAGATCGGTTACCAAGGGCCAGGCTGCAGTGGTCAGTACTGCCACCAGGAAAAACCCTAGGAGAAAGTGCGTGGCAGCTTCTAAAACCAAGTAAGTTTGTCTTGCATGATCATTCAGGATTTCAGATAATATAGAACAGATCTTTACTTTCCAAATATATTAAGTTTTTTTTCGCCAGGTTTGCTAAACTCTAGTTGGTTGGAAGAAGAATTTTCATTTTCTGTTAGACAATGGAAATATTTTTATGGAATATTCCAATTTGATTTCTATCCATGTTCAGATATCCAAGTATAGTTTAACCGGAAACTTAAATGACTGTTGCTGCAATTTATTTGATTTTGTTGGGATTACTAAAGTGTCAAATATTTCGTTGAATATTTTTGCAGGTAACCATGTAAAGAGCAAATTTGATCAAATTTTGGGAGGGTATGTCGACACCATGACAGATGCTTGAGGACCAACTTTTGATCTTTAGATTATATGGTTCTAAATTAGCTATTTCTCCATTGTTGTGACTCTTCGTCGGTTTGTGATAATTTTTCAGTTACAGTTTGAAGTGACCTTAGAACTGCAAATTTTCAGATCTTCACATTTCTAAAGATGGTGAGTTCTATGTAAGAGATCTAAAACTTGAGTATTTGGAAAAATGGGTCCATCTCTACCCCTATATTCTTTTGAGATATGTACTTTTCTTGATGTCACTTGATAATCCCTTTGCCAATTTTTTTTTTTTTTTTTTGCTAAATCAGATTGAAATATTGACTAGTATTGGTTTGGAAAGATAATAGCTACACCTTAAAATGTTCTATCAACTCTTATTTGCTTTCTCTTTAGACTTTAGATTAAGAAGATATTTGGAGTATTCTACTCCCTCCGTCCCATAAAACTCTTCCCATTTCCCTTGGACACGTTTGCCAACGCACATTTTTAATCGTTAATATCTTTAATTTCGTATTAGTACTAAATATAAAAACTTCATTGTATTAAAGTACTCATAAATACGAATCCAACAAGATCACTCATGACTATATTTAGATTTATAGATTATACGTAAATTAGTAATTTGTCTCTTGTTATGAACAGTACCGACATTTGAAAGGGGAAAAGTTTTGTGGCACAGAGGGAGTATACTCTAATGAACCCAGAAAGGAAAATTTGACAATTTATGAAGTACTACTACTGTTGGGTTTTATAGGATATATGCTAGAGTAGAGCCTATTAGAGCATCTCCAATGCTCCGTAGCCCTTAGCAAAAAGACCAACGTGGCAGCTGAATAGGACATATTATAGATAACCATTCACAATTGTATCTCTCCAACCGAGAGTTACCCTTGGCTAAATTTTTAGCCAACCACAATTGGTTGGCCATATATACTGATTGACTACAGGCCTGTAGTGAACGCCACGTCGGCAAACCATGTTTGTTTATTAATTCTCAGTCTCATTGAACGAGTTAATATCAATTTAACTGTAGCTCAAAAACTCGTTTTTTATGCAAATCTATTTCCACTTCAGGGTGTTTAATGTGAATCAAATATGTTTTAATTTACTTTTGTGTACTTGACTTGGAAAAAATTTTAAATTAAAAGTATAGGTACACATTTTAAAATCAATTAATGTTAGTATTAATAAATTTAAATTTAATAATTTTTGGTTTGAATAGTTTATAATATATTACCACAATTTAAGATCAATTAGCAATAATATAAATTTATTAAAACTAAAATTTATTTAAAAAGCATTTTTAAAATTATAATATACTATTTTCAAATATAGCCAACCATTATAGCCAACCTCATTGGAGCACAATCCCTTACAGGTTCAACAAATTTTAACCAATCATTATTTTATAATATTTTAGCCAACCATTTTAGTCAACCCCATTGAAGATGCTCTTAGCCTACAAAAAGCATCATTCTTTCACACCAGTCTTGTAGTGTAGGGATGTCAAAAAAATCCGAAAAATCCGATATCCGACCGAAAAATCCGATACCGAATTCGAAAAAGACGGATAATATCCGTATTCGAAAGAAAATGGATATTATTCGTATCCGAAAATAGCGAATACGGATATAGGCACATCCGTATTCAAAATATCCGATATCCGAAAATTTATAAATAATTATATATATATATATATATATACTCTATTGTTGAGCTTTGATTATTTTTTTTGGCATATTTTATTATTTTCAGAATGTTTTTACTATTTTTATTATATATTGATAGAAAAAATATATATAGAAGATTTGCAGCGAACAAGATTCGTCCAACCACTGGGCTACATACCACACATGTGTTTAATGACGATTACTAAATTATATGTTTCCATTATTTCTTAAAAAAAAATAAGTAAGTGGAACTACTAGTTAGTTTATGAATTTTCTAATAAAATCTCCAACCAAACTAATTTTTTATTTTTTGAAAATTTGGAAGCATCATTAAATTAGATATATCTTGACATCCGTACGATTGAATTGTCAAGAAATAATTTTAAAAAAATAGAAACAATAATATTGTACAAAGCAGTAGTTTGTAGTACTAGTGAGAATAGTAGTGATCTACTAAGATCTCCAAACAAATTAACTTTTTATTTTTTTAAAATTTAGGAATATCATTAAATTAGATATATCTTGACATCCGTACGGTTGGATCGTCGAGAAGTATTTTTAAAAATATAGAAACAATAAGTAAAGATATTTACATTAATATGTAAATTAATAAGTAAAAGTAAAGATATTTACATATGGGCTTAATATTCCTATAGTTAACTATAGGTAATATCCTATAGTTGATTTATTTTTCAATACAAAAATAAGGGTGTTTTTGTAAATACAGGGGGGTGAATTCTATTATTACAAAAATGTCATCGAACTTTTGTATATAAAATACAATTGACTTTAGGTAATTTTCCTACAGTTAACTGTAGGAACATTTTTCTCTTTACATATTACTAGTTTTTATCCTAAAACTACCCTGACACCTTCCTAATCACCCATCCGTACAAACAACCTTTCCCCCACACGCACAACTCCCCCTCCCCCAATCATCTTCATCTCCCTCCCGTATTCTCTCTTTGTTCATATCCTCCTCCAAAATCAAATACAAAAATTTATATGTTGTGGTTATCCAAAATTCGAGTTATATGTTGTCGTTATCCAAAATTCGAGTGATAACCCATCGATTCATGTAAAAATCTTTGAGTTTTGTGTAGTTTTATAGTTCGCCGGAATTTTCTTTTTGATCGGAAAAAGTTTTCGTATGATCGTTATATGATCTTTCTTGTTTGAAAGTATAGATCGATTGATGTTTTATAACATATATTTTTGTGGAATTTTTCTGGGTTGTTTTTTATTTCGCCGGAAATTCTTTAGGTGGTCGGATTTTAGGTTAAAGTTATGGATTGTAAATTCTGTTTGATGTATCCATGTGGGTAGATTAATATATGTTTCGTACATATTTTGTGTAAATTTTCTGATTAAGTTTTATGTAGCCGGATTCTACTATTTTCGCCGGATTTTCTTGTTATTTTTTAATTTTTTTAAATGATTCGGATATTCGGATTCAGATATTATCTGTATCCGGATAATATCCGTCGGATTCGAATTCGGATATAATTTTTTAATATCCATCGGATTTAGATACGGATTCGGATACGAATTTCGGATTTCAGATTCGAATTCGGATATAGGCAGATCCGTATCCGAAATATCCGTTTGACAGCCGTATTGTAGTGTTGGTATTCATAGGGTGCCCATAGTCAAGGTCGCAATTCTCGATTTTGATTTATTCTCTACTCTGCTGATAGTGCTGTTTGAATTGAAGACTTGATGCGCTCTCTGGATGATCAATGATATTAGTTATATGATTCCCCAAATATCACCAAAATTCTTGTGCTATGGTTCCCCAAATATCACCAAAAATCTCTACAAGAACAAGATCCATCGACAAATTTGTGGAACCGAAGCCGGTCCCTAACGATGATCTCTCTCATATACAATTTACTAATAATCTTTGTCACTTCATGAAAATCCTCACAAGCCCTAGGATTCTTCACTACCCTAATCACTACAGGTGCTCTAGTCTTCAATAGTCCATAAGAAATTGCAAGTCTTTCACTGTGCTCACTAAGGTCATTCTCTTTCTCTTCATTACCCACCTTATGTAATACAGCTGAAATCCATGGTTCATGCCCAGTTTCATGGACTCTTTGACGTACATCCTCTAGAACTTTTCTTATCTCCTTGTGTTCTGGATGAGACCAATCACCCATTACAAATTCGTGGACAAGACCATCAACTTCAATGGACGTACAACCAGGTGTAACTTTGACACCTTTATCCTTCATCTGCTTTCTCACAAGGCTCATATTTCCCCATCGGGAACACGATGCATAAAGATTGGCTATAAGAGTATAATTTTCTGCGTTCAGTGGCTCTAACTTGAGCAACTTTTCGCCCACCAACTGACCTTTCTCCAAAATTTTATTCCTCTTGCATCCGACAAGTAAAGTTCGCCAAATTGCTGGATCTGGTTTGACAGGCATTGTTTTGACGAATGCATAAGCATCTTCTATAAGGTTAGCACGGCATAATACATCAACCATGCAGGCAGACGGAGGTAGGGGGTCCAGGGGGTCCCTGGCCCCCTCTAGATTTCCTAATATATTTATAGTAGTATATGTAATTTACTAGTTGTGTGTGTGGCTCAGTTGGTTGAAGTGCTTGCTTGTCAAGAATGACACCAGGGTTCGATTCCTTGGTGTTACTTTTTTTACTTACATTCTTCCTTTTCTTTCCCAATTCTTCATATTTTCTTTTGTAATTTTTTTTAATCTTCATCTTTAACAGTTTTAAAATCTTTTTAAATTTTTTTGACACATTTAACCATCACTTTAGTAAGTTTTATTATTGATAACTAAGTGGTATGAGTTAAAATTATTATTTTTTACTTATTAATTTATTTAATTACTAAAATTTTAAGTTATTTTTTATTATTAAAATGTAAAATCGGACCCCCTTAAAATATCTTTCTACCCCCGTCACTGCATGCAGCCATAATGCTCAATTGATAGTTCAATCCCATAACCAAGCATGGTAGACTAATATTTACGGCCATCAGAGACTAGCCCACCATGCGCACATGCTAATAAAACACCAACAAATGTCACATTGTTTGGCCGCACCTGCAAAAAAAAGAAGATAACAAACAGTTATTCACATATCAAAAAGAAGCAAATGTCCATCAGTAGCCTAATGGCTTAGTGCATTACGTTCAACAAATGATTGTGGTAAAAACAAGTTATTACCTTGGCCTCTTCCATCAAAGTAAATGTCTGTAATGCATCTTCAGCATGTCCATGAATCGCAAAACCAACAATCATCGAGCTCCAAACCTTAGTATCTCTAACCGACATTGCATCAAAAACTTTTTTCGCAGCATTAATACTACCACACTTAGCATACATATTAACCAACCCAGTCATCAATATAACTGTTATGACTGGATTTCTGTCGGACCTTGGCTCGGTCGGACCTGCAAATGAGAAGAATGCGAGGGTTTGGCCCCCCGATTCACCTCCGGTGTGAGAATAAGTTAGTCGGTTTTTGGATAAGATAATTAGAACGCAGAGTGTTTGTGTTGTGTGTCAAAATTGTGTATGAATGATCCTTCAAACCTGATTCCAACATATTCTCTTCTCCTTGGGCGGTTACCGAAGAGTGGGCAACGTGGAGTATTGTGTCCCATGTTCTAAGGAGTCCATAACCACATAACCGTTGTTGTTTACTAGACCGAATGTCAGTGGGCTTCATTCGGCTGGGCTGATAATCTGCATATGTATCTTCGATCCGGCCCACAAAGGGGATGGGCCTCTAACATGTCCCTGGGCTTCGTTCGGATTTATCCTCAAGACGGAGGCCAAAGCCTGGGCCCATCTTCGGAATTCACTCTTCGGACGTTTCATTCAGATAAGAAGGGCGATGGACAAGGTCGAGACGTTTTATGGGGAGTCATGTCCTTTTATGATTGATAGCTGTCTGTTCTCGAGATTTGCGTAAGGATCTCAACCGTTGAATTCGAAACGGCTCTATCCAAACGTCACACCTCCTTTACTTAAGCCCATAAACTCTTTCGTTTTTCACTTTTACGTTTACAAACATACACCATTCTCAGAGCCAAAATCTTCTTTCTCAAAACTCTTCGCAGACAACAATTGGAAACGTCATTACATCACCGGTTATCTTCAACGCTCCGATTCCAGTCGATGTTTACGTTCAAGTGACCTATCCCCAAGAACTCCATCTTATCCACCATCTTTAAACCAGTAAGTGACATTTTCCTTTCGTTTCTTTACTGTAATTGTCCTGTGTTTTATGTATTCATGTATGTATCTGTATGTATGTATGCGTAAAATCATCTGTGCCCTTTAGATGAAATACTCACATGTCTCAGATGTTTTAGGTTCTTCTAGATGTACCATTTTATTCTTGTATTAGCATTTCCCATGATTTTTGGAGTTTGTCCGAAAATAGTTTGGCTAAGAACTTCCTTCGGGATCTTCAAACCTTGAGGACGCTCTTCGGACCATCTTGATCTCTCAGAATTCCCTTTGGAATATCCTAGTTTCCCATAGTTTTTAGGCTTTCGGATTCCTTCGTCCTAGATTGTAGAATGCCCCGACCGATCCTGGCTCACTATACTCGGCCTTTTCCCCCTTTGTTTTCTTCTTTTTCTGTCCGAGTACAAGGCTAACGTCTCTTCATTCCGAATGCAGGGACATGGATCGGTCAATCGAGGATGCTGGTCCTTCGGAGGTTTCGCCCTTTAGCGATGCCAAAGTGTTCCCAGTACTTAGTGGAGAAAAACGTCTGGTACTTCTTCGCACCGTGGAAGAAGGACCGCATCTGGCACAGCCCTGAGATTCCCCCTCTTTGCGGAGGAAATGGCGTTCAAATGCGGCTTTCGGTTACCGATGTTGCCGATCTTGAAGAAGATACTGAAGCAGCTGGGGATAGCCATAGGGCAGTTGGATCCAAACAGTTTCTTCCACATCAACGCCTTCCAAGCTCGGTGCCTAGCTAAGGAGATGACTCCGAGGACGACCCTGTTCTGGCATCATTACGAGCTTCGAAGGAACACAAAAAGCAACGGCTATTATACCATAGCCCATCGAACTGGTAGGGCCGACTGGGCTCAAACGAATTCTAGCAACAAAGGGGCCCATGAGAAATAGACTTTTATCTCGGGGCCGAAGATGGAGAAATACGGCCGATGGCATGATCTCGATCCGTCCAGGTTAAAGTATCCCGACCTACTACAAGCGGACCAACATGATTACTGTCTGCTCTGCGAATTTGAAATGGATAGGGTTCCGCTATCGGACGGCAGGGACAACTACTGGTTTGTCGCCCTTTGGGGTAGTGGTAACATCCATCTTTGACTTGTCATAACATATTTGTGTTCAGCCTTTAAGTACTACATTTTATCTTCAGCTGTGCATGTTTTAACCTTCTATTATTTTGTGCAGTGTCCTCTCTTCAGGAAATTGTTGAACGTAAACGCAGAAGGGCGGCCCAACTTGCTTCGGCCGCTACAGCTGAAGCCGAAGCCGCGGCTAGGGCGCCCGATGGGGTAGGAAAGTCGGCTTCTGGTCAGAAGGATATTATAACCACTCCGCTTGCCTCTTCCCCTCCTCGGGACCTGGAGACAAATGAGACAGGCCTGATCACTCCGACCGACTCTCGGAAGAGGGGCCGGTCGGGAAATTCCGGTTTGAAAGTGTATGCCCCCCAGTGGGGAGTTATTGAATCTGACAAAATTATTGTCCCAGCTCCACAACTCTCCACAATCGTTGGCCCCGATCTCTGCAGGGGCCTCATTCTGCCAGCTGATAGGCCGACGCTTGCCAAGACGAACGACCTGGAGGCTTGTACCGAGATGCTGGTCCTACTCTCTATGGTAAGCCTTTTCCTCGGTGTTACCCCTTTTACTTGTTCTCAATATCTAATTCTTTTCCCTTGTTTGTTTTCAGGGTGTCTCCTGGTCGGCTAACGTTACCGAACGGATGGAAGGGATTCAGACTAGGCTGAAGGGGGTTGATCAACTGGAGGCCCGGGCGGTCAAGGCCGAAGAGGATCTCCGCAATGCAACCACAGATTTAGAGAAGGTCACCGGCCAAGCTAACTCCTTGAAGGCCGATAATGATGCCCTGAAGAAGAAGCTGGAAGAGATGGACGCTCTGAAGAAGTGTGTTGAATGGAGAAACCAACAACTCAAGGCCTCCAGGAAGAACATTCAGAAAATGCAGAAGACTCTGGATTTGACTGAAGAACGTTGCTACCAGATGGGGTACGACGCTGCTTTGGTGAAGGCACACTCTCTTGGTTTCGATCATACTCAGATGATCGATGCCACGATGGGTATGACGGATCCAATCGGCAGGGAAGTGCCCGATGAACCTCTGGTAGTCTCTTCGGGCGAAGACGAGCCTCTTTCTGACTGATTCCTTTATGTTTTAATTCTTCTATTTTGATGGCCTTCGGGCTTGTAATGATTAACTTTGCCTTCGGGCTTTTTATTGTGCCTTCGGGCTTGTAGTATTTCATTATGCCTTCGGGCTTTTTATTTATCGCCTTCGGGCCGTTCAGTATTTGCCTTAGCATAATTATTCTTATTTATGCGTTGTCGGCTTCGGCCTTAGTATAGCTTCTATTTCCATTCATGCATTTTGGGCTTGATTTGCCTTAGCATGATTCTGTTTAATTCTATGCATCTTTGGCTTCATTTTGTCTTAGCATATTTACTTTACTTTAACTTTTATGCGTCTTCGGCCTTATATTGCCTTGGCATAATTACTTGTATGTTTGTGCATCTTCGGCCTCAGCCTAGCATGTATGTGCATTTTTGGTCGTAACCTAGCTGTCCCCTAGTATTTAAGGGGTTTTGTAAATGATTATGGTCCCGTTCGGTCGGTTGAAAATTTTTTCCCCCTGGCCTTAATTAATGTCAAAGCAACTTAAATACTAAGACATTTTTGTAAGGGCCCAAATTTCATTCGGTCGGCCCCAAATTTGGGTTTGTCAAGTATTTGCGACTTAAATCATAATGTACTTGAACACTAAAAATAAGTTAGAGGGCACATGTTTTGTTCGGTCGACCCCAAACATGGGTCCGTTAAGCTTAATATTGTGTACTTAACCTTTTGGTTAGCAATGTACTTAGCTTAATAATAGCAGATAAAAAATGGAGCAAAACAATCTTTTCATTAATCATGCAACTATTACATAGATTTGATTACAGATTGATGCTAGCTTAGGGAATTCAGAATAAAGTTGCATAAAACAAAATACTGAAGTAAGAAGCAATAAAATTTGTCCAGTAAGCTTACTGGTAAAAACGGCGAAGGCGAGCGGCATGCCAGGTGTTTTTGATTGGGCTACCATCCAACTGAGCCAATTTGTAGGTGCCTGGCCGAACCATTTCAATTACCACATAAGGTCCCTCCCAGTTCGGCATAAGCTTTCCTTGCTTAGTCGGCATAGATGTTGCTAGCTCCCTTAGGACCAAATTGCCTACTTGGAAAGTCCTCTTTTTAACTCCCGAATCATAGTACTGTGCCGCTTGGAGCTGATACCTTAAGTTTCTTTGGTGGGCTGCCTCCCTTTCTTCTTCCAGTAAGTCCACGTTCGCCCGGAGTCCGAACTCATTCGTTACCACATTAAAGACTTGTGTTCGATAAGACTCTAAACCAACCTCAACAGGCATTAGAGCATCTGTTCCAAAGGCCAGCCTGAAGGGTGTCTCCCCGGTTGAAGATCTTGCGATGGTTCGGTAGGCCCAAAGGACCCAAGGTAACTCTTCGGCCCAAAGACCCTTGGCTTCTCCAAGCCTCTTCTTAATCCCATCGAAGATAATTTTGTTGGCCGCTTCGATCGCCCCGTTTCCTTGAGGATGTGCGACTGAACTGAATTTCTGTCGGATTCCGAACTGAGCTAGAAACTTTCTGAACTTACTTCCGATGAACTGAGTTCCGTTGTCTGATACACATACCATGGGGATGCCAAACCTTAAGATCACTTGCTCTAACATGAACTTCTTTGCTGCTTCTTCAATAATGGCTGAAAGTGGTCTGGATTCTATCCACTTAGTCATATAATCGATTGTCACAATGCAATACTTTGCTTGTTTAGTACTGGTAGGTAGGATCCCAACGATGTCAACCGCCCACATTGCAAATGGGATCGGGCTAAGGACTGAAGACATCTCTTCGGGTGGTTGCTTCGGTATTATGCTGAATAGCTGGCATTGTCTGCACTCTTTGCATATTCGGATGCGTCTTCCTTCATCTTTGGCTAGAAAAACCCTTGCCTGAGAATCTTGAAGGCCAGGATCTTCCCGCCAAATGTTCTCCGCAAATTCCTTCGTGAACCGTCTCGAGGGCTAGCTGCTGTTCATCTTTGTCCAAACACCTGAGTAATGGCTGACTTGCCGATCGTCTAAATAGTCGGCCCCCGACCAGAGTATAGTTCCCCGACCGATACTTCACCTTCTGTGCTTCCCTTCGATCAAGTGGTAGGCTACCATTCTCCAAGAATGCCCTGATGGGAGTCATCCAATTGACCCCTTGGTGAATTTCCATGCACTTCTTCTTGTCTATCGAAGGCGTCTTTACCTCGGTCAGATAGATGGACCCATTCAGGTTCTGGGTTTCTACCGAAGCTAGCCTTGAAAGGGCGTCTGCCCGACTGTTGTTTTCTCTAGCGACTTGAGTTAGTTCAAAAGATTCAAACATCAAAGATTACTCGCGTACCTTAAGGGCGTAGGCCTTCGTTCTAGGATCCTTTTGCCCATACTCCCCTGAGAATTGTTTTACTACCAACATCGAGTCACTGAACGCCATGAGGTGTTTAACTTCCAAATTTTTTGCTAAGTCTAATCCGGCCAAAAGCGCTTCATAATCGGCTTCATTGTTCATCAGCGGGAAAGTGAACCTGATAGCTTGGCAGATTTCAAATCCTTCTGGGCTTGTCAGAATTAAACCTGCCCCACACTTTTCCCTGGCGACTTACCCATCCACAAACAATTTCCATTTTCCTGGTGCCTGTATTAGCTGCTATTCGGGAGCCAAGTCATTCGGCCCCGAGAAAGAGCATTCCACTATAAAATCCGCTAGTACTTGGGCTTTGATCGAAGTCCTTGACGTATACTCCAAATCATGCTCCCCCAGTTCGATCACCCAATCAACTACTCTGCCCGATGCCTCTAGCCTTTGCAAAATTTTCTTCAACAGCTGATCTGTTACTACCTTAATTGTTCTTCCCTGGAAATAGTGCCTTAGCTTTCTTGCGGCCATCACCAATCCATAGGCGAATTTCTCTGCATTCAGATATCTAGTTTCTCCATCTTTGAGAATATGGGAAACGTAGAACACCGGATGCTGGTTCCCTTCATGTTCCTTGACCAGCACGGCTCCAAGAGTTCGGTTGTTCACAGCTAAGTACAGCTGTAAAGTTTCTTTCGGATCAGGTCTCATTAAGAGTGGGGCATTCAATAAGTATTCTTTGACTTCTTCAAAAGCTTTCTGGCAGTTAGGCCCCCACTCGAAATTCTTGGACCCCCGAAGTACTTCAAAGAATGGTAAGGCCTTTTCGACCGATCTGGAAATGAACCTCCTTAGGGCTGCTAACCGTCCGGTCAGCTTCTGAATGTCCCTGATCGTCTTCGGTGCTTCCATGTCGATGACTACCTTAATCTTTTCTGGGTTCGCCTTGATCCCTCGGGCACTAACCATGTATCCCAGAAATTTTCCGCTATTGACTCCGAACGTACACTTGTTCGGGTTGATCCTCATGTTGTTTTTCCTGAGTGTTTCGAAACACTCCCTCAAATCCTCAGCATGATCCCTAAAAAGGGATTTAACAATCATGTCATCCACATAACATTCCATATTCCGACCAATCTGGGCCTTGAACACTTTGTTGATCATCTTTTGAAATGTTGCCCCGGCATTCTTCAGGCCAAAAGGCATCTTAACATATGCATAAGTGCCGTTTGGTGTGATGAATGCTGTCTTTGGAATGTCCTCGGCATTCATGGCGATTTGGTGGTATCCTGAGAATGCATCTAAAAAACTGAGTATTTGATGCCCCGAAGTGGCATCTATCAGTTGATCAATGTTTGGTAAAGGATAGTGATCCTTCGGGCAATGTTTGTTCAAGTCTGTATAATCTACACACATCCTCCACTTGCCATTTGACTTCTTGATATTTGACTTCTTGACCACGACTACGTTTGCCAACCAGTCGGGGTAATCGATTTCTTCGATGAACTTCGCCTCCAGCAACTTTTCCACTTCAGCTTGAATTACTTTTTGCCTCTCCATGGCGAAATTTCTTTTTTTCTGTCTCACAGGCTTGGCTTCGGGAGTTACATTTAAACAGTGTTTGGCTACCGAAGGGTCCAAACCTGGCATATCTTCGGGATTCCATGCAAACACGTCATGGAACTCTCTAATGACTTTAATGACTTTATCTTTTAGCTCCGCTTCCATGTTCCTCCCAATCTGGATCATCTTTCCAGACTGACCCACATATAGTTCTACTTCTTCGGTCTCGGCAGCCGGCTCGGCAATGGGGCTTGACAGGTCGGCCCCAAATTTCTCCATCTCTATGTTCAATAGTTGATGGTTGCCCCTAGTTTCGTTCTCACTTCTCTTCCTTTTAACAGCTTCAGTCATTTCCATATCCCTGTCTTTCTCTAAATCTTCTAACGTAATTATTCTTGCGGCTTTCTGATCGCCTCTCATCTCTTCGACACCATGTTCGGTCGGGAATTTCAATTTCAGGTGGGGAATGGAAGAGACGGCTTGGAACAGAGATAGAGCTGGTCTCCCCAGAATGCCGTTGTAAGGGCTATCGACCCGAACAACATAAAACTTGGCTTCTTTAACGACTGTGTATGGAGCTTTTCCCAACAAAACATTCAGCGTGATCGTGCCCTCGATCTGTACCGGTTGATTACCGAAGCCTTATAGTGGTGCCTCATGGCACGGCTCCAGCTGTTCACCACCCAAATTCATCTTGCAATACGTTCGGTGATACAATATGTTGACCGAACTTCCCTCATCGACCAACACTCTCCAAATCTTGTTTTCCCCAATTACGGGGTTTATGACAAGAGGGTCTTCGTGTGGCCATATCACGTCTTCAAAATCATCTTCCGTGAATGATATCGGAAGTGTTTGCTTGGCGGCATTTGGCTGGTAGAGATTGTAGATTTGCCTAGCATACTTCTTTCGGGCTGTTTTACTGTCCCGATCAAGGATGGTTCCTCCGGATATTGTTCTGACTTCGCCTCGATACTTTTTTGAACCTTCGGCATCTCTATTGTCTCTCTTCTTTTCCTTATCGTCTAGCCTGTCCCTCAGATCTCCCACGAACTTGGTCAGTTCTCCGTCTTTTATCATTTTCTCAATCAATTTCTTCAAGTGGTAACATTCATCAGTATTGTGACCTTTATCCCGATGATAGTCACAATATTTGCTGTCGCTTCTTCTGTTTTCAGGGGTCTTTAACTTGGGTGGTCTAACGAACCCAGGTTTACCCTTTATCTCGTGGAGAATCTTCGAGATAGGTGTGTTAAGTGGTGTGAACACAGTACTATCCCTATCTCTTCTTCGTTCGGCCCCTTTGTCGGGCCTCGTATCATTCAGTCGACTCTTAATGTCGCCACAGCCCCTTCTATCATCCCTTCGGTCGTCCTTTCTATCATCCCTTCTATCATACCTATCATTTTTCTTGCTCTCCTTGTAACCCCCTATGGATTCTAGCTTTCTTCTAATAGCCTCCCCCCTCAAATATATATCATTTAAAGATCTAGGAGGCATATCATAAAGAGAAGATCGAAGCTTCTTACCTTTAACAGGGTCGAGGCCAGCTGCAAGGAATCTGGCTGCCTTTACTTTATCCAAGTTGGTGACCATTCCTGCCTCTTCTTTGAACCTTGCCAGGTAGTCACCCAATTCTTCGTTCGATCCCTACCTGCAGTGGATCAGGGCTTCAGTATCCTTCTCTCTTCGACACAAGTGGGAGTAGTGCCTCAAGAATTTCTTCTTTATCTGCTCGTACGAGCCTATCGATCTAGGCCTTAATGACCTGTACCACATGGATGTGTTCCCCTTGAGGTATGTCTTGAACATTTTGCAAAGCATCACATCACAATGCCCCATACCGGTCATGGGCGATTCATACTTCTCACAGTGGTCTTTGGGGTCTCCCTTTCCATTGAACTCGTTCATCTTTGGAAACTGCCTTCCTGGTGGAGGTCGAAACTGCTCAACATCCTCGGTCACCACTGGCTCGTGGCTGACTCTTCTTTCTCTGAACATAGCCTTTTCGATCCTACGGATACGGTCATCCGTATGTGGACCTTCTTCCTCCGAATCAGAGGAGTACACTACCTTCGACCGGGTTCTCCTAGAATTTGATTCAGAGTCCTCTGACTCGTCTTCATCATTTCTAGTCCTCGGCCTCTTATCCCTTCGGTCATCCAACTCCGGGTCTTCGGCTTCTAAAGCCTCGCGGAGCACTTTCTCTTGTAACTCAATCTCCTCCCTTTGGAGCTTTAGGGCTTCCAGCCTCAAGCGATCGGCCTCCCTTTTCTTGGCCAGTCGTTCGGCCTCCCTGCTGCTCTTTTCTTTTTCCATTTCGTTTCGCTTCCCCTTGGCCTTTTGTTCTTCTCGCCATTTCATGAGCATCTCCAGTTGTTCTTCAGGAGACGGCATATCTCCTTCTTCATCAAAAGTTAACAGCCTCGGGGTGATGGGAGTTGTCCTTGGGATCAGGGGAGGAGTGGTGCGGCTGTTTCTAGCCACTATGCTATTATCGGCTACTGGTATTTCGGTTTCATTTGCCATGATTGCTGGTAGAACTCAACACAAAACGTATCTCTACGTTCCCACAGACGGCGCCAAATGTTACGACTGGATTTCTGCCGGACCTTGGTTCGGTCGGACCTGCAAATGAGAAGAATGCGAGGGTTTGGCCCCCCGATTCACCTCCGGTGTGAGAATAAGTTAGTCGGTTTTTGGATAAGATAATTAGAACGCAGAGTGTTTGTGTTGTGTGTCAAAATTGTGTATGAATGATCCTTCAAACCTAATTCCAACATATTCTCTTCTCCTTGGGCGGTTACCGAAGAGTGGGCAACGTGGAGTGTTGTGTCCCACGTTCTAAGGAGTCCATAACCACATAACCGTTGTTGTTTACTGGACCGAATGTCAGTGGGCTTCATTCGGCTTGGCTGATAATCTGCATATGTATCTTCGATCCGGCCCACAAAGGGGATGAGCCTCTAACAATAACATCTTTCTTAATCATATTCTTATCAATATACGAATGCACCCATCTCCCAACATCTAACGCCCCAGCAACACCACAAGCCGAAACCACACTCAACATAATCACCTCATCAGGCACCACACCATCCATTTGCATCTCCCTAAACAACCCCAATGTCTCATCAAACATCCCCAATTTCGAGTACCCACTAATCAAACTACTCCAAGCAACCAAATTTCTCTCAGACATTTCATCAAACACCTTCCGCGCACACACCATGTCCTCACACTTAGCATAAAAATTAACCAATCCACTCTGCACAAACACATTCTCACCAAACCCATTTCGTATAGCACAAGAATGTACCTACCCACCTTCTCGAAAAGCCGATAAACCCGAGCAAGCCTTAAGCACCAACGAAAGCGTAAAACCATTCAATTTCGGATACTTTTCTTTGTTAACCAATGTTTTAAAGATCAGAAAGGGTTTTTGAGATGGGTTTTGAGAATTAAGATAAGCTTTGAGGAGAGAATTGTAAGCGAAGATGCTTGGATTGGGGAGTTGAGAGAAGAGTTTGTGGGCGCAAGTGATGTTTTTATGAGAAGAGCGAGAGCAGAAGGCAATGAGTTTAGAGAGAGAGTATGAAAGAGTGGCAATGGGTAGGCGTGGATGAGTGAGAAGATGAGCATGGATTTGACGAAGGACTCGAGGGTTTGGGCAGTTTGAGATTAATTTCTCGATTCTTTTTTCTTCTTCTAACTTTCCCATTTTATGCGCGGGAAGATAGGATAGGTTTGAGTATTTAAAGCTCAAACGTTTGGACTTTCGAGAATTCAATTTTCAAACCTCGGTACTTTATATAGGATATTACTCAACTACAAACCAATATTAAACCAAAGATAATATAGTAAGTTACTAGCATATATGTCTATATGTGTATGTCAATCTGTCGCGTATCTATTTCATTACATTCAGTACCATCTAGTTACCTCTTATTTACGGGAACACCACCATTAATCCATTTTCTCATCACCATCAATCATGATTCCTAACAAATTGAACCTCAATCAAAACTCAAATCTCAACTTGTATACTGCCACATATCAATCCAACATTTTTTATTAGATTCTCGCTTATTCCAAACATATAAGTACTCTTACATGTCATAGTAGCCATTGTTGCCTCACCACTTTATTCTCCGACCAAAAAAATCTGTCGCTGCCATCACTAAATTTTAACGTAAATCATCAATTTATACTAAGAAATTCACCAACTCACAATGCGAAATCACCAAATTACCATGCGAAAAGCACTAATTTGTGCTATGAAAATCACCAATTTTTAGTGATTCATATGTAAACTAGATGATAGCCCGTGCGAAGCACGGGTCGAAGTAATTTATTAAAATTGATCATTTTTTATTAAATTTTATAGGAAATATTTTATTTATCATTAAAAAATATTATAAAATTGATAAAATTACAAAAGAAAATTACGATATTTATGGAACTCAGTAGTTTATAAAAAAAGAATTGTAATTACATCAAAATTCTAATATTTCTAGGAGACGAAAATTTAGAAGTAAGTATCATTAAAACGTGATTTCACTTACAAATAAGATATTAGATGATAAGGGCCCGAGAAAATTTAATTAAATTGATCATTAATTTATTATAAAAAATTACATTATTTACAAAGAATTTGCTTATTAATAAAGGTCATTTTATATATTATTTATTTAATTTTATTTAAGAAAATCGAGAAAAAAACTAAATGATTCCGATATATACGTTAAAATGTACATGATTATGATAAATACGTTATTTGTGAACTCAATAGAGTTATAATAAAAATTACAATTATAATAGTATTAACAATTTATTATTTTAATAAAAAATAATATATAATCCTTGGAGAAATAGGAATCTTATGGGTGGAACCAATTTTTGGTACCAAAGTACCATTAAAAATGTATTTCGTTTGTTATAGATAAGCATGTCACCGTAGATTAACATTTGTATTCGTAGTCTTTTTTTTTATTAAGTTGTAATAAAAAAATTATAATTGTAATATAATTTATTTATTTATTTTATAAAATAACATAGAATTCTAGAGAAAATAGGAGTCTTGGGATGAAACCAAAATATATATGGTACGAACAAAATTTGGTATAAATTAGTACATTAAAAAGGGTTTGTTATTAATACATGTTATAGATATAGATTTATTTATTATTTCTTTAAGATTATATTTTAAACAATCAAGAAAACATAACATACATGGTTCTGGTTCTAATATATACGTTATTTGTACAATTCAGTATTATTATAGTAAAAGAATTATAATTATAACAAAATTCCAAACAATTGTTTTAGAAAATAATATGAATTTTAGGGGAGTAGGAATCTGTGATGAAATAAAGGTGAAACCAAATTTGTTACGAAAATATCATTAAACAGAAATTTATTAATAAAGGTTATAGATTCGTTAGTGTTTTATCAAATGTTATACGATCTGGCTATGTATTCGTTGGTGTTTTACCCTCTATTTGTTGGTGATTTTTTATCGTTGATTTTTTCAAGTTAAAAAAATTATAAACAAAAGAATTATAATCATCATAAGAACTCTATTTTTAACTCTTTTTAAAGGAACAAATTATTCTAGGGAAAATATGATTTTTTTTAAAAAAAATTAAAAATGATAGAATTATAATTATATTATGATAAAAATTACAAAAAGAATTATAATTATAATAGGATTTCTATTTTTATTCTATTTTTTTAAAAAAAACAACATAGTATTCTAGGGAAAATAGGATTTTAGGGGTGAAACCAAAATATAGTGCGAACCAAAAACGGGTGAAACCAAAATATAGTGCGAACCAAACTTTAGGTACCTTTAAAGAGGGTTTCGCTTATTAATAAAGGTTTATAATCATCATAAGAACTCTATTTTTAACTCTTTTTAAAGGAACATAGTATTCTAGGGGAAATATGATTTTTTTTAAAAAAAATACAAATAAAAGAATTATAATTAAAATAATATAAAAATTTAAAAAAGAATTATAATTATAATAGGATTTCTATTCTGATTCTATTTTTTTAAAAAAAAACAACATAGTATTCTAGGGAAAATAGGATTTTAGGCGTGAAACTAAAATATAGTGCGAACCAAAAACGGGTGAAACCAAAATATAGTGCGAACCAAACTTTAGATACCTTTAAAAGAGGGTTTCGCTTATTAATAAAGGTTTATAATCATCATAAGAACTTAACTCTTTTTAAAGGAACATAGTATTCTAGGGGAAATATGATTTTTTTAAAAAAAAATTACAAATAAAAGAATTATAATTATAATAAGATAAAAATTACAAAAAGAATTATAATTATAATAGGATTTCTATTTTTATTCTATTTTTTTTAAAAAAAACAACATAGTATTCTAGGGAAAATAGGATTTTAGGGGTGAAACCAAAATATAGTGCGAACCAAAAACGGGTGAAACCAAAATATATTGCGAACCAAACTTTAGATACCTTTAAAAGAGGGTTTCGCTTATTAATAAAGGTTTATAATCATCATAAGAACTTAACTCTTTTTAAAGGAACATAGTATTCTAGGGAAATATGATTTGTTTTTAAAAAAATTACAAATAAAAGAATTATAATTATAATAAGATAAAAATTACAAAAAGAATTATAATTATAATAGGATTTCTATTTTTATTCTATTTTTTTTAAAAAAACAACATAGTATTCTAGGGAAAATAGGATTTTAGGGGTGAAACCAAAATATAGTGCGAACCAAAAATGGGTGAAACCAAAATATAGTGCGAACCAAACTTTAGGTACCTTTAAAAGAGGGTTTCGCTTATTAATAAAGGTTATAGATATATAAATAGTGATTTCTAAGTATGGGGTATTCATTTATCATTAAATCGACAATAACTACTGTTCAGTAATTTGAGATAGTGATTATAATCAAAAGTAAGGGTTGCATTTATATGAATTGATGTTGATGTTGAAGGTAAACATGCGAGAGAAACAAAAAGTGATGATGGATCGAAGAAAAGATGGGAGAGAGAAATATAAGGAAGGCTACTTTCTCCGGCAAACGATGAAGTCACGATGTTTCTTAGTGACGAAGACGCCGGAATCGGATAAATGCGTTGAGTTACTGATACAGGAGGGTCAAACATATATATTTATGTATGTATATACGGGTTAAATGGATAAAATTAAAAAAAACACAGGAGAAGCACGTGATAGATACATAAAGATTATATAAAGTGGTCAAGATTTACTGAATAGAAAATAATGAACGGTTGTAATTGGTTTCTAGTTTTTATTTTAACTTTAGTTTCTATTTGATCAAAAGTCGGGTCTTACTCAACTACAAACCAATATTAAACTAAAAACTAGAAACCAAGGATAATATAGTAAATTACTAGCATATATGTCTATATGTATATGTCAATCTGTCGCGTATCTATTTCATTACATTCAGTACCATCTAGTTACCTCTTATTTACCGGAACACCACCAGCAATCCATTTTCTCATCACCATCAATCATGTTTCCTAACAAATTGAACCTCAATCAAAACTCAAATCTCAACTTGTATACTACCACAAATCAATCCAACATTTTTTATTAGATTCTCGCTTATTCAAAACATATAAGTACTCTTACGTGTCATAGTAGCCATTGTTGCCTCACCACTTTATTCTCCGACCAAAAAAATCCGTCGCTGCCATCACTAAATTTTAACGTAAATCATCAATTTATACTAAGAAATTCACCAACTCACAATGCGAAATCACCAAATTACCATGCGAAAATCACTAATTTGTGCTATGAAAATCACCAATTTTTAGTGATTTATAAATAAATATATAAATAGTGATTTCTATGTATGGGGTATTCATTTATCATTAGATCGACAATAACTACTGTTCAGTAATTTGAGATAGTGATTATAATCAAAAGTAAGGGTTGTATTTACATGAATTGATGTTGATGTTGAAGGTAAACATGCGAGAGAAACAAAAAGTAATGATGGATCGAAGAAAAGATGGGAGAGAGAAATATAAGGAAGACTACTTTCTCCGGCAAACAATGAAGTCACGATGTTTCTTCGTGACGAAGACGCCGGAATCGGATAAATGCGTTGAGTTACTAATACAGGAGGGTCAAACATATATATTTCTGTATGTATATACGATGAAGAAAGGTCTTATTCGCAATCTAGTTAACCCAAGAATACCTTTGCAGCTTACATGGATACGTACGGAACTGTCCGCCGTTTAGTCATGGATATATACAGGATTAACAACCGTTTCTTCATGATTATCAATCTTCAACAGGTGTGTTTCTTATTCTTTGGCTTTATATCTCCTTTTTCATTTTGGTACTTTTGTTGTAATTTTTTAAATTTCTTTTGCATAGATAAGTCTTCTTCGCTTCATGTATGTTGATGATACAGAACAGTTTAATACACTGTCGATTTGATCAAGTTTAGATTTGAATGGTAAACTTTTATTCTGAAAAAAAGAAGAAGCTTTAAATGGTTATTCAGGTACACATCAACTTAGCTGCATATATAGACAGACTGCACCACAAATTGTAATAGTTTTGGGGGTTTATTTACATTTTTACTGTTGATTTTCCGCCTTTAAGTTAGTTATAAGAGGGGTTTAATTGAGAGAGGACAAGTGGAGAACCAAGAAACGCGCGTTAGTCGATATGGTGTTCAATTAATCCTTGCAACAAAAAATGTATCCCAACGTTTTCTTTTTCCCCTGCAATTTATTCTTACAAATCAATTGAATCCTAATTTTAACCTTTCTACTTGAATTATTTTGTAATATTTATGTTAATTTTTCAGATGCTGTTCTTTCTTTAATTTTGATATCTTCTAATTTTCTTCTCCTTTTTCTAGGTGTCACCCAAGACGTTACGAATACTTTTCTTCTCAGCGTTTCATCTATCTACACCGTGTACCCTTTTTTTCTTCTTTAAGGGAACTTGTGATATCTTCTCAAAATCAAAAACAGATATTCGGGCTAGGGATCTGTACCTTACACTGTTTCTTGTTGCTCTCGTGATGTTTGTTACACAAGTGTTGCCTCCAAAGGGGGCAATGACAAGATTTTTATCCAAATATCATTCATATAGCTTTATGAACCATATTGCCTTTTACGTGGTCCTAACAATGGTGGCACAAGAGCTCCTGGGTCAGGATGGGTTTGGCCTGCCTTACGTGGTATTGGTTACTTCTATTGCTTCGTTCTTGGCATCGTATGCTGCTGAAGAAGTATCTTACGCTGTGACCCGTACGCTTTGGCCCGTGGTCGCTATATGCGCTTATCGAAGATTCTTCCATTTATCCATCTATATGGACAAGGTTGAACTTAAGGCTATCCTAGCAAACGGCTGTGCGTTGTGGGTTACTAGTATAGTTAATGTACGTTTGCACAAATATTTGAATTCACTTTCTTTATTTCATTACTAATTTATAAACTCCATATATGTCAGGGGACGTTATAGTTTGCTTTGTAGAACGTCAAGATATAGTTGTATATATCACCATAAGTGAATATGTAACATGTTTGTGACCTTCCTCTATAAGGATCAAATCGATATCCAGCATCAGCATATACATCTAATAAACAAGATATAAAATGTAATATGGTCTTTTCAATATATCTTTATCGGAGATACTCTCGCCACATAATTTCAATTGAGATGTAATTTTAAATATGGCGGAGCTATACACAGGGGCAAGGATAAGTTAATAAAAGTCTATTATGAAAAGATTTTATAGATTATACCTTTCAATCGGAGATATAGATACACCTTATTAGTTGCAAGTACTCCTTAATTCTTAAGTTCAAACCACACTTCAAAATTTAAACTCTTGCAAATACCCGGAGACAACTTGTAATGCAGGATAAAATAATTTTGTGTTGATAACGTGTTGTATAACAACTAATAAACAAGATAGAAAGTGTAATAGAATATGAGATGTAAGGAAGAACATTATTTATTCAAAACTTATATCTTTTCAACTCATACAATACAAGTATAGGACTTTGGAATGGAGGTTACTAATACAGTGAAAAGTCAAGAGACTAATCCATTAAAGGGAGAAAACTAAAAGCCAAAAGTCATCCATAATATATAACACTAAAAGTATATATAGCAACTTGTCTTTTATTAATATTCATTATTAGCTTATATACTGTGCAATGTACGGATGTTTTTTAATAATATTTTTATTTTACTATTCATAATTTTAATATATGTTTTTCAATTAGTAGGAAAATAAATAATAAGGATAATAATATATGTTTGATAATAATCTAGACGATAATACTTTGCTTGTATCTTGAAAATAGATAATAAAAAATTCAAATTTAATATGTTGTTGACGGTAATTGAACCATGAACTTCTCGGAATAGTTTATAAGATAATATAATTATTTAATAATAATATAGTGAAAATATATAATATCAATTTTTAGCTATAATATGTTGTTGACGGGAATCTGATAGAGTATATATATTTTGATATATATTTTAGATGATTTTTTCATATTTATTGTGTTTTGCATTGATTTGGATATTTATTTAATAGATTTGATTGTTTTATTATAAAAAATATGGAATTCATAACTTGGAAGGATCTAGAGCAAAAAGAATTATTTTGGAGTAGAAATAAAAAAAAATCGGATTTATTGGGCTACACGGGCTGCTACATTGTTTGGGTCTTATCTTGAGTTTCAGAAGTCCGATTTTAACGATCTTGCAGTCTACGCGAAGCTTAGAGAATTTTCTTTAATTCTGAAGTGGCCCAAAGATCATAGTCCAAGTGTAACAGCCTAAAAACTGGAGACAACAGTCAGCTATGAATTTTAACTAAAGAATTATATTCGTTTATGGAATCCAACTTGTAAATAGCTTAGAGCATTAAAATACTTTTTATGATATAGACATATGGAATAGATACGTAATATTTTTAGATTAGAATATAGATTAGTTAGGGTTTATATAGAGAGGAACTGGGAGAAAGACCAGAGATTTTAATCTTGTGACGGTATTGATGATTGCAGGTTTTCTAATCTGAATTTCTTTTTTATTCTTATAAGTGTAATTATGTTTCTTTGTGTTATTAGTTATTATACTTGTTTAATCATTAGCGCTTAGTCATTTTTTGGGTAGTGAGGGGGAAAGTCATGTATGCACTATAATCTTGGCATTACTTTCATAGTGGTTTGATTGGTTAAGGCTAATTCTAATTGATTATATTTTGATGTTTAATTTGTGTAATCGGCCGATATCACGAGTTAATCATATGCAAATAAAAGTAAATGGATTGAGATATTTTACTCACTAGAGGCACACATACGATTAGCAGAATTGAATTTGAGTGAGAGAGCATCGTTGGAATTCTGAGAACGTTGATGCTTGAGAGTGATTAACAATTGCTCTAATTACCTAACTGATCGAATTACTAATTAAAAGTGGTTAATTGTGTTGAATGTTTCGAAAGTGTTAATGCTAGAGAGTAGGGGTGGGAAACGGATAATACGAAGTCGGATATGGTCATATCCGTATCCGGATCCGGCAACCAGTATTGATATCCGAATCAGTATCCGGATCCGGAAATATCAGGCTGAACCGGATACGGATAATATCCGAACGAATCCGGATTCGAATCCGGATATATCCGGATCCGCCACTTGCAGTCCAAAATTATTGCATGAGGTGGGAATTGAACCCGAGTGTTGCTCCTTTTGCTTTCCTAAATTCCTAATGTCACACTAAAACCACTTATGCTACTTGATTGTTGTGTTAAAATGCTTAATAATTAATCATAACTTAGTATAAACATGTTTATATTTGTATTTTTAATAATTAATGATGACTATATTATTATATTATCTTGATAGAATGATAGGCATACTTATATTTTGTAATTATATATTAAAATATATATTATACATTAAAAATAAATTAAAAATATATATTATATATAATTCGTTTCGGATACGGATATTTTCGGATACGGATGCGCCTATATCCATATCCGCATCCTAAACTCCCGGATTCAGATACGGATAATATCCGGTTGACTCCGAATACGGATAATATCCATTTTTTTCGGATACGAACACAGATATTTCGGATGAATATCGAATTTTTCGGATTTTTTTCCAACCCTAATCGAGAGAGATTAGCGTACTCTACTTATGTGGTCACATTAATTGCTTTAGCTTAGAAGTTAGAAGCCGGTTATTGGGTAGCATGATGGAATTGATTGCTCTAGGTTTTAAATAATTTATTAAGCATCTTTTTACTTTGTGTTAATTTAGTTTAATTAGTTAGTTAATATTCTCCACATAATCGTTTTGCTCTTGAAACAATTGATAATAACTAAATCGAGATTTGATAAAACCTGTCTACTTGTGGATACGACACACTTGTCATTGTGTACTAACAATAGACATTGTGCGCTTGCGGTAATATTTTTAAACACATCAATCAAACCTTAAACTTTTGGGAGTAATTAATAAGATCATATAAATGTTTAGTAATAATATGTTGTTGGCAACATTCGAACCTTGAACCTATCGGAGTATTTTAAATATTAGTTTATAACTCGTGCAATGCACAACTCATTTTTAATATTTATGATTATATAAATTATATAAACAAACAAAATTTTCTTAATATTTATATTCATTTATATTAAATTTGATTTTTGTCTGATAAATTTTAATATTTTATTGAAATAAATACATAATCATTAAATTTGAAAGGCTTAGAAAAAATTTGAAAGACTTAAAAAAAATTAACCACATTTGAGGATAAATGAATAATTAATTATTAAATAAAATTATGAATTCTTAAATTGAGAATTCGATTCAATTTAGAAATTTACTTAAATTTGGTTCAAATTATTTAAAATTATTTTTTATTATTTGAATATAATTCTACTATCAATAAAATAAATTTTATAATATTAGATCTAACGGTTCTCATCTATCTATATTTAAGATACAACGGTCCGTACTATTTTGGTTGGTTAGGTACCATACTACCGCATTACTAAAAATTTGGATAAGATCCCCATTATACTTATGGTAAAAGGTTATAGAGATAAAATCATCACTTTTTTTATATCTATAATTATATTAAAAGGCAAAGTTTTCTTAATATTTAATTATTTATCAGTGTTGAACGAGACCTGAATAATGTTACTACCTATATTCATGGTTGATACATTCTCGATAAGTGATAGATAAAGAGTGATGCATTTATTGGATATAAAAATTACTTATTTATTTTTTTATAATCATATAGTAGTTATTAACTATATAGATAAAGACTAAAATTATAGAGTTTCTCGAAAATTGTGACACTCAGTGCATTAAAATACAATATTAAATAATTTATAATTTTTGTATTTTTTATTGAAAAAAGATTGAATTTTGAAAATATCTGGGAAAAAAAATATTTTTTACATATGTGTATATAAATGTGGTTAAAAGGGGGTCAAGGCATACCCTAAATTTCATTTCTTGTTGGTAACTCTGCGGCGCTGCAATCACGCAAAATAGTCTACATCGTCAATTCCGATTTGTGAATAGGTATGTTTCAAATATTCTAATTTCTTATGATTTATGTAACCAATATTTTTTCGAAATTTAGCATTCCCGGATGATTTTGTAGTGTTGTGTTAGATTTTTTAAATCGATTTTAACTGATTAATTTGGCAATAAATTTTGCATCATCTTATATTTTTAATTTTTGTGTTAACCATGGATTTGTTGCGGTTTTTACATCGAAAATTAACTTTATTTCATAAGAGATCTTTTAAGGTTAGTTTGGTTCAAGAAATGGTATGAATTTAAAATTATGAATCGGATTATAATGGTATTTGACTGAAACTTGATATCATGTCTTTGATTCAGTACCACATTGTAGTTTTTCGATTTAAAATATTATTTTAGAGAAGTAAATAAATCCTTTGAATGTAATGAAATTATTTAAATGATAATGATTTATCATTTATTGTTCCAAATTTTGGATAAACTCTCATTCATCAGGAAAATTATTAAAGAATGGATATTACTCTGAATTATCCTTACCCGTATCCTATATGTTTACAAACTTACTCATGAAGAAAAATGTTTAAAAAAAATTGTATTATTTGTGATTGTAGAAATACAATATTTTTTTTTATTTTCAATGTTGTTTTTGTAAAAATAAAACTTACATTGTATTTTGATACGGTGTTAGCTTAAAAACTAGAAACGTGCTTAAATTAATTTCAAAATTTTTGAAATATTTTGGGATTTATTTTTGAACCCCTTACATTATTCGAATTAAGGCCCTCTTTATCACAATTTAAAGGTAAAATGCCCTAAATATCACAAACTAAAAAAATGGCCCTTATTATCACACATAAACGCAACTTGAATTGGAGTTTATAGGAAACGCATAGTCGTGCAGCGTTATTTCATCATTTTCTTGTTTTTTTTTAAAAAAGAAAATAAGAAACGTAAGATGAATTTGCGTTGACTACAAACGCTTTATACAATTGCGTTGCTTTTTAATGTTTACCTGTTCATGGTCAGAGTGTGGGGTCACTAACCACGTGAAATCTTGAATTTTTTTGTTCTTTTTGTAAAAAAGTGTTAAATACAATTTTGGGGTTAAATAATTTTTATTTGGGGTTCAACGGTTCCATTTTGGGTTTAGAAATATTCAATTTTTTACTTCGATTTTTTAAATTTTATCAATATTTCCTTAGGGGTTCAATAATTAACCTTTGGGGTTCAACAGTTCCATTTTGGGTTTAGAAATATTCAGAACGACGAATAAACCGTATACGAATTTTAGGGTTTAGGGTTTGGGATTTAGGGTTGTTTACAACCCTAAATACTAGACCCTAAACCCTAACTTATCCTGATTTTTAAACGCGTTAGCGTTTAAAAATCAGGCCGCCGGATTCAATTTTTTAATTAAAATTTTTAAATTTTAAAAATACAATTTTAATTAAATTTAGTAGTTCAACAATTAACTTTTGGGGTTCAACGTTTCCATTTTGGGTTTTAGAAATATTCAGAACGACGAATAAACCGTAAACAACCCTAACTTATCCTGATTTTTAAACGTATTAGCGCTTAAAAATCAGGACGCCGGATTCAATTTTTTAATTAAAATTTTTGAATGTAAAAAATACAATTTTAATTAAATTTTGGGTTTAAAAATATTCAGAACGACGAATAAATCGTATAAGCACTCAGTAAAAAAGCACAATTTAATGACCATTTGGTTATAATTTTTTTTAAAACCAAAAACAAATTTAACAAAAAAAATAAAAAAAAAAACGCCACTTCAACTCTAAATAACGCATGTTCATAAAACGTTTTTATCATAACGAGTATGGAAGTTGCGTTTTCATCGTTTTTTCTTTAAAAAAAAAAACAAAAAAGAGACAAACTGTGATAAATATGCATAGACGCTTAACGCCAATGCGTTATTTGACAACGTTAGTTTAACACACGTTTCTATGTGATATTTAGGGCCATATTTTTAATTTGTGATATTTATGACCATTTAACTTTAAATTGTGATAAAGAGGGCCAACACCCACATTATTCTTTATAATATTTGTTCTCTAGTTAAATGAGATTTTACATCATCTAAGGATGTTAAATTTAATTATTGTTAAATTTTATCACTTTAATCTTTATCATTTGTTTTATATAAAAAAAAAAAAGAAAACAAATGACAATGATGTCATTTTCTTTATATAGTGAGTAGTGTTTAGTCCAGTGTTAGTCTATGTGTATGTAGAGCTACATACAAAATAGAATGAAATGTGTAGCAGTAGAGATAGTTATATGTGCTTTCAGTACCTTTGACTGCTCCCTGTTTATTGCAGAACAATGGCGCCTAGTCATCAGAGACAAAGCAAACCTATTGTAGCTGGAAGTACGAGGGTTTTAAGGCCCCGGACGCCTACCACTGGAGGTGTTGGCAAAAGTGATGTTGTTGTGAACAGAAAAGTTGTGGACAAAAGTGCTGTTGTTGTGAGCAGAAAAGTTGTGGACGATGAGGGTGCTGGAAGTGGAGCGAAAAATGTCATAGCAATTAACAAGAAGGAGGAAATGGGTGCTGCAAGTGTAAGCACCCGAATTCTTAGATCTCAGAGTGCCAAGGGTAGGGGCACTGATGCAGGGAAGAAATATGCTGAGGAGAATGCAAATGTGCAGGCCAAGATTTTATCTTGTTCACTTGCTACTCCTAAAGAGTACCCAACAAGAAGAAGAGGGACAAGATCGGTTACCAAGGGCCAGGCTGCAGTGGTCAGTACTGCCACCAGGAAAAACCCTGGGAGAAAGTGCGTGGCAGCTTCTAAAACCAAGTAAGTTTGTCTTGCATGATCATTCAGGATTTCAGATAATATAGAACAGATCTTTACTTTCCAAATATATTAAAGAAGCGGCTAGTGATTTGAATGTAAACTTCTTATTCTGAAAAAATAAGAAGCTTTAAATGTAATACAAGTACCAAGCAGTAGTATCAGTTTAACTGCATTCATCGCATATATAGGCAGACTGCACCACAAGTAGACCTGGCAAAATGGGTCTGGATCGGAAAAACCGAACCGAAATATGTGGAACCGAATCCGAAATTGGATTCGAAATAGATTGTCCGAAATTGTATCCGAAACCGAAACAATCCGAATCCGAACCGAAATCGGTTCAATTTAATCAAATCCGATAACGATCCGAAAACCGATTTGACCCGATCCGAAAATTAACCGAACCGAAAATTTAACCAAAAATTATCCGAAATACTGTATCCAATGATGACCATGTATCCGATTATAATCAGAACCGATCAAATCCGCATAAAAATTTACCCGAACTGAATATAACTTGAATCCGATGTAAATCCGAAACTAAAAATAACTGAATCAAAAATTTCCGATAAAAATAAATTTATATAGATTAATATTTTCTTGACCTTTATTTGTTTAGTTTTGTCAATTTTTATATTTTCTGATTTGCTATATATTTATTATTGTCATTGAATATTGCTTACGATATTTTGTATATAATAATATTTTAATTCAGTTTGCAAATATAAATTAATAAATTCTACACATAATTAGCAAAAAAATAAATAAATAAATTCTGCATATTCTGGGCAGAAATTAAAGTGCATTCACTTATATAGTGTTTATTGAAGCGCTGTTTAAGTGAGTGCATTCACTTCCATAGCGCTTATGGAAGCGTTATATAAGTGATGTATCTAATTTTGACATATTTGGTCTTATTTAATAAATTTTGACACATGTATTTTTTTAAAAATATTTTTTATTTTTTGAAAATTTGGAAATATCACTAAATTAGATATATCTTGACATCCGTACGGTTGGATCGTCGAGAAATAATTTAAAAAAATAAAATCAACAATCCGTGACAAAACAATAGTTACGAGTATTAGTCAATTCGGTAGTTGACTACTAAGATCTCCAACCAAATTAATATTTTATTTTTTAAAGAGTTGGGAATATCATTATATTAGATATATCTTGAGATCCGTACGGTTGGATCGTCGAGAAATAATTTTTAAAAATAGAATCAACAATCCTTGACAAAGCACTAGTTACGAGTACTAGTCAATTCGGTAGTTGATTACTATGTTCTTCAACCAAATTAATTTTTATTTTTTGAAAATTTGGCAATGTCACTAGATTAGATATATCTTGATATCCGTACGGTTGGATCGTCGAGAAATAATGTTTAAAAAATAGAATCAACAATCCGTGACAAAGCACAAGTTACGAGTACTAGTCAATTCGGTAGTTGACTACTAAGATCTCCAACCAAATTAATTTTTTATTTTTTGAAAATTTGGGAATATCATTAGATTTGATATATCTTGAGTTCCGTACGGTTGTGTAAGATACAAGATTGTTTTAGGATTTATTATTGTTATTATTATTTAATTATGTTAATTAGTATTTAAAGGATGGAATTGGATTTGAGAATATCGTTGTGGAATTCAACGATATTCAGTATTGAGTTTATATGAGTATATATTGAGTTATGTGTGCCAATGTATGCCCCAGTATTTTATTGGTATTTTAGTGATTTAAAAATATTTAAATCAAGTATTATTGATCTTCAAAAATCTTTATTTAATTATTGGAGGGCTTAAAAATCATGAAATCTTTTGTAAAATTATCTTTATTTATTTATTAAGTTTTTAAAATTGTTGGGTGGATTAATTTGGGTGTTGTGGTATTTTAAAATGATTTTAAGAGTTTTATTGTATTTAAAGGATCAAAACTTTGAAAATTCATATTTAATTCAGTTTTGATCCGAAAAATATTTTAAAAATATGTGTGTGCTTGTAATTTAATATTCTTTATTTTAAAAATGAAAAGTTTAATTTTCCGAATATTTTATTTAAGTATGATTTATAGATTTATCAGTAGTGTTTTAAATTGGGCCAAAATGAATTATAAGTAGTATTTATTAGTATTGGGCCAAGCCCATTAAGTAACCCGTAGCCCATCAGTTAGAAGAATCGAGAAACTCGGGGAGAAAGAGAGAAAAGAGGGGAGAAAACAAATTAGGGTTGTAGAGAATTGAATTGGGGGAAACAATTAGCAATATATACATACATATATGTGTGTATACATGGTGTAAAGTGGAAGAGCTGTGTTGAGAGTGAGCAGGGGGAAGGGGGAAAACGTGAACTGAGCAGGAAGAGGAGGCTGGCGGCGCGGGGGTTGCGCGGTGGCGCAGCGGCTGCGGCGGTGTCGCGGTGGACCTGTGGTGGTGGTGGCACGAGGCGCAGTAGTGAAGGCAGTGATGCAGCAACAGTTCAGTGGGAAAGAAAGGGGAAGGCTGAGAGAGGAGGGAGAGAGAGAGAGACCTGCCGAGAGAGAAAGATGTGGGTGGGAAAGATTTTCCGGGAGAGTGGCTGCGGTGGTGGCTTCCGGTAGCGGTGGTGTTGGTATGTATACACCCCGTGGGTATGTGTTGTATTTTGATATTTTAAATATTTGATTTTCGTGGTTTAATTAGATTTAAATTGCGAGTATATTGTTTTAATTTTCGTGATTTAATTCGGAGAGTTTATAAATGTCGATTATAATTGTTAGAGTGATATTCCCGGATTTTAAATTTAGAAACTTGTTAAGTAGTAAAGTTGTAATTTCGGAAGTATAATTTTGGGAACTCGAAAAATATCATGGTTTAATGATTGTTGGTCTTTAATTATAATTGTTGTGATTAATTCTGAGTCCAATAATATGTTCGGACTTAGTGGTCATTAATTGCAAATTGTTAGTCGCATAATGTGTGGGTTAGTAATTGTGAAATGTTAATTGTTAAAGTGTAATGGTTGGTATTAGGTGTGGTCATTAGTGGGTAATTATCAGTTGTCGTATAATTGTGGAGATTAATTGTGGGCCCGATTATATGTTCGGGTTAGTGAGTATTAATTGCTAATTGTGATTGTCGTTTAGTAGTAAGGTACTTGACAATTTCCGTATTTGATTCGGAGAGCCTATAATTGTCAATTAAAATTTGCCAAGTGTTAATTGTTATCGACTTATGATGTGTAGTTATACGAGTTGACTAAATGGTAAATGCTTATGTGCTAAATGGTATAATGCGAGTCGTAGTATTTGATGGCTTTACTAATTATGAATGTTATATGTTATTTATCAAAGATTAATTGTTAGATTCATTTTATTATGTGTTTATCTGCGAGGAGTTGAAATGAGATCTCGAGTCTTAAATGTCAATATTTAAGTACTTGTGTAATTCTCTTCAACTAGTTCCTCGGGCTTACGAATATCAATGATTAACTATCACGAGTATAATTAATATACTTGAGTGAAGTGATCATCGATATAGCGTAAGTAATAGTTAGTGCTAGGGGTTGTTCCCTAGGGCTTACGAACATCAATGATTGATTGTCGCGTGTATCATTAAAATGCGTGAGAAATACGATCATTGGTGTAGCGTAAGTAGTAGTGTAATGTAAATTATTATGTGCTAGGTGCCGCATGTCTGGGCGGGTACTTTTCCTACTTGTTTACTTTTATGTTACTGCAAGTTGAGGCAGCTTTATTTTTTTGCAAAACAGGGTTGAATTGTATTTGAGGGGATGTGCCCATAGTCCGATAAACGAATACTTCATGCCGAAATTTTCTAAAAATCCCCTGTATTTAAAGTTATTTAAATTATTTGATTTAAAGATTTAAAGGCATGTATGTGTATGAGTGTTTAAGTACATATGTGATGATTAATGAGGTGTGGGTAAATATATTTATGTATGTATTGCTTTGCGAGTTATAAGTAATTAGTTATCAATTGGGTTGTTTATGTACTAAATAGTACTTTACTATTATTTCGAGTATAATTATGGATTCGATATGGACCCAGCGAGCGTGTTGACGAGACGATTGAAGAAAAATGAATGCGTGATCGAGTAAAGACCGAAGTATAGTAAGTAGCGAATCGACGCATTGGAATCGAGGCAAGTGTACTAACCCTCGCTTATCGTTCAAGCGAGATAAATATGTTTCTATTCAGTACAAGTATTCCCTTCAAATTCTTATTGCTTTTGTCATTCTCCTTCAGATTATTGTTAAGGAAATGTTTTATCCAAGTATTATGTTTATATAGTATCTCAAAGTTTTATTGCCAGTATTATTCTTTCTTAAATGTTGTCAGTAATATTCTGTTAAAGTTTTTGCATGTATTGCATTCTTATTCCTTGTTTTAGTATAATGTTCTTAAAGTATATAGTTTCCCTGAGATTATTTGAAAGTAAAGTAGTTTAATGGAATTGGAAGAATTTTTATAAAATGTGGACCAGCTTCATGGTCAGAGTAGTAAAGGCCAATGTCAATAAGTGCCTAGTGAGGGGATCCCAGAGTATTGTTTTTGGCTGGACTTTACGTGGCTGATCACCCGTAATGTCCAGAGTATGATGAAAAACTCCAATTCTATTGAACGTTGTTTTATGCAAGTATATTCTCATGATAGAATGTTTAAGTTAAAGTACATTTTCATTTCCAAGTATGTTGGATGTAAAGTTATGATTTGAGTTAATAAGTACTTTTAGTATAAAAAAGGAAAGTTATTCATATTAGTGTTTTGAACGGTGAAAACTAATTCACGGTTATTACGGTCACTGTGGCATGTGTTGCGCAGTGATGGTGAGAACCGAGAATGAATTGAGATCTTCTTATTTATTCAAACTCATGATTGTCAGGCCGGTTAGGCAGCTAGGTATGCAAACGCTTAGCGACATGAATGAAATTTGAGTAACTGAGAATTTCTTGGAGATTTTGTTAAAGCGATAGTTAAAGTATTTTGCAAGTATTAAAAGTATTGAATCTAGTATTACAAACCTTCTCAGTTATTAAATTCTGATTTCGAGTTATAAATGTTTTAAATGATATTAATCTTCTGTTAAAGTTAAGAATCCAGATTTCAATTATAGTATTGATTATAAATTGGTGAGCATTCCTTCGCTCATATTATTGTTCCTATTTCTTGAATTGCAATTATTGCATTCTTATTTCATCCAGTTCAGTTCTATATATAACTTGTTGAGCATTATTTGGCTCACACTTGTTTTTTTAAAATCTAACTTTTCAGTAAACTAGTTGGCGAGGCTTAGCCTGCGCAGTTCAGAAAGTGGAAAGAAGAAGCAGGATGCTGTTATGAAGCTGACGTGGATCAGGGTATTTAGATTTAAAGTTTGATTTGTTGTATGTATATATAGTTTTAGTAGTTATAGTATGTATTTGATTAGTGGCCTGGTATACTTCTATTCGAAGTTATACCAGTGATTTAAGTCTGCATAAAGTTTTGTATATAGAGTTGTATTTAAGTTGGTTTTGGGTTTTCTTGTTTCTAGAACTGTAACCTAAGATCCTTAGTTGGGAGTTGGGGTCAAAGAGCTTTTGATTGAGTTTTTATTTTTATTTCAGTTTTATTTTGATTTCAGATTTATAGTTTAGTATTCAGCAGGTTTATGTTGTATTTACGAATACATCATGGCCAATTTTTGTTAGAATTATTGAGTTTGTTAGCGTGACGCCCAAATCTACTGACCCCAGATTTGGGGGCGTTACTGGTTGGTATCAGAGAGTAGGTTATAGTAAACTAGAAACGAGAGTGTGTAGTGTATAGTTAAGTAAGGAACGTCAGAGTTCATATAGGACTCGTGTTGGACTATTGGATATAGTACCAGTTAGTGAGTTAAGATGTGAGTGGTGGCAGATAGTTGAGCGGAGTTGGGTAGAAACCCTTGAAGCTGTAGGTAGTGGAACCTTCAGAGTCTAGTGCGAGTGACGACGACGTATAGAATAGATAACTTTAGGATGTGTAGCAGAAGAGTCTAGATCGAATGACGAGTCAGCGAAGGAGTCGACAAGAAGATGTACGTGGAGACCCTAGCAATACCTTCTTTTTTTTAATCAATATTCCTTTGATGAGTTTATTTTGACAATTGTCTTTCCCTGAAGTTGGATTTCCAGTTATGATGGAGGCTATAATGCCTATTTCTTTTATTTCTAAACCCTGTCAAGTTTGATATATGAGTTTCAAAATTTCTTCATCAGTGAATAATCCTATTGTTGATAGATCATCATTTCTTAGTATTGTGCCAGTCATTTCTTTCCTGATTATCCTTTTCTTTTGAAGTAGTACCCATGGAATCCGTTTAGTTGTAATCCAGGGGTATGTCTGAGAATTTCTCATCAATTGATTGTTCATTCGATGTTCGAATCTTTTTTATGTTTCTTTACTCCAGCTGAGGTGAACAACCCTATTTATAGGGGACACAAGGACTGTTTGTCTGTGTGATAGCAGTCTGGTGGGACGCCATCACTTGTGTGTTGTGAAGTACAAGAAGGTTAATTACCTTTAGTCATGTCTTGAATAAGGCACGCAACAAGGTTCATTTGATCATATTGATCACTCAATAATCTTTCATTTCAAAGAATATTTGTTTGAAAACTCATAAATTAATTCTACAATTGTGGAACCTTTGCTACGATGTGAAATCGTTCTCTTCAAATATCATGAATCATAATATCTCGAGTAGTCTTGAACGTATGCCAATCGAGTTTAGAATACTAGTAACGCGTGACGTATAGTACTACGATTAGAGTTGTTCGATATAGAGAGATCAGTAGAGATCCCAGTATAGTAAATAAGTATCCAGAGTACAGATTTGTAGAGTTGCGGATGCAACCCGAGTTGGTAGAGTAAACCTCAGTAATCCTTCTTTACCTGATTCCGAGGACGGAATCCTTTTAAGGTGGGTAGAATGTAAGATACCAGATTATTTTAGGATTTATTATTGTTATTATTATTTAATTATGTTAATTAGTATTTAAAGGATGGAATTGGATTTGAGAATATCGTTGTGGAATTCAACGATATTCAGTATTGAGTTTATATGAGTATATATTGAGTTATGTGTGCCAATGTATGCCCCAGTATTTTATTGGTATTTTAGTGATTTAAAAATATTTAAATCAAGTATTATTGATCTTCAAAAATCTTTATTTAATTATTGGAGGGCTTAAAAATCATGAAATCTTTTGTAAAATTATCTTTATTTATTTATTAAGTTTTTAAAATTGTTGGGTGGATTAATTTGGGTGTTGTGGTATTTTAAAATGATTTTAAGAGTTTTATTGTATTTAAAGGATCAAAACTTTGAAAATTCATATTTAATTCATTTTTGATCCGAAAAATATTTTAAAAATATGTGTGTGCTTGTAATTTAATATTCTTTATTTTAAAAATGAAAAGTTTAATTTTTCGAATATTTTATTTAAGTATGATTTATAGATTTATCAGTAGTGTTTTAAATTGGGCCAGAATGAATTATAAGTAGTATTTATTAGTATTGGGCCAAGCCCATTAAGTAATCCGTAGCCCATCAGTTAGAAGAATCGAGAAACTCGGGGAGAAAGAGAGAAAAGAGGGGAGAAAACAAATTAGGGTTGTAGAGAATTGAATTGGGGGAAACAATTAGCAATATATACATACATATATGTGTGTATACATGGTGTAAATTGGAAGAGCTGTGTTGAGAGTGAGCAGGGGGAAGGGGGAAAACGTGAACTGAGCAGGAAGAGGAGGCTGGCGGCGCGGGGGTTGCGCGGTGGCGCAGCGGCTGCGGCGGTGTCGCGGTGGACCTGTGGTGGTGGTGGCACGAGGCGCAGTAGTGAAGGCAGTGATGCAGCAACAGTTCAGTGGGAAAGAAAGGGGAAGGCTGAGAGAGGAGGGAGAGAGAGAGAGACCTGCCGAGAGAGAAAGATGTGGGTGGGAAAGATTTTCCGGGAGAGTGGCTGCGGTGGTGGCTTCCGGTAGCGGTGGTGTTGGTATGTATACACCCCGTGGGTATGTGTTGTATTTTGATATTTTAAATATTTGATTTTCGTGGTTTAATTATATTTAAATTGCGAGTATATTGTTTTAATTTTCGTGATTTAATTCGGAGAGTTTATAAATGTCGATTATAATTGTTAGAGTGATATTCCCGGATTTTAAATTTAGAAACTTGTTAAGTAGTAAAGTTGTAATTTCGGAACTATAATTTTGGGAACTCGAAAAATATCATGGTTTAATGATTGTTGGTCGTCAATTATAATTGTTGTGATTAATTCTGAGTCCAATAATATGTTCGGACTTAGTGGTCATTAATTGCAAATTGTTAGTCGCATAATGTGTGGGTTAGTAATTGTGAAATGTTAATTGTTAAAGTGTAATGGTTGGTATTAGGTGTGGTCATTAGTGGGTAATTATCAGTTGCCGTATAATTGTGGAGATTAATTGTGGGCCCGATTATATGTTCGGGTTAGTGAGTATTAATTGCTAATTGTGATTGTCGTTTAGTAGTAAAGTACTTGATAATTTCCGTATTTGATTCGGAGAGCCTATAATTGTCATTTAAAATTTGCCAAGTGTTAATTGTTATCGACTTATGATGTGTAGTTATACGAGTTGACTAAATGGTAAATGCTTATGTGCTAAATGGTATAATGCGAGTCGTAGTATTTGATGGCTTTACTAATTATGAATGTTATATGTTATTTATCAAAGATTAATTGTTAGATTCATTTTATTATGTGTTTATCTGCGAGGAGTTGAAATGAGATCTCGAGTCTTAAATGTCAATATTTAAGTACTTGTGTAATTCTCTTCAACTAGTTCCTCGGGCTTACGAATATCAATGATTAACTATCACGAGTATAATTAATATACTTGAGTGAAGTGATCATCGATATAGCGTAAGTAATAGTTAGTGCTAGGGGTTGTTCCCTAGGGCTTACGAACATCAATGATTGATTGTCGCGTGTATCATTAAAATGCGTGAGAAATACGATCATTGGTGTAGCGTAAGTAGTAGTGTAATGTAAATTATTATGTGCTAGGTGCCGCATGTCTGGGCGGGTACTTTTCCTACTTGTTTACTTTTATGTTGCTGCAAGTTGAGGCAGCTTTATTTTTTTTGCAAAACAGGGTTGAATTGTATTTGAGGGGCTGGCCCATAGTCCGATAAACGAATACTTCATGCCGAAATTTTCTAAAAATCCCCTGTATTTAAAGTTATTTAAATTATTTGATTTAAAGATTTAAAGGCATGTATGTGTATGAGTGTTTAAGTACATATGTGATGATTAATGAGGTGTGGGTAAATATATTTATGTATGTATTGCTTTGCGAGTTATAAGTAATTAGTTATCAATTGGGTTGTTTATGTACTAAATAGTACTTTACTATTATTTCGAGTATAATTATGGATTCGATATGGACCCAGCGAGCGTGTTGACGAGACGATTGAAGAAAAATGAATGCGTGATCGAGTAAAGACCGAAGTATAGTAAGTAGCGAATCGACGCATTGGAATCGAGGCAAGTGTACTAACCCTCGCTTATCGTTCAAGCGAGATAAATATGTTTCTATTCAGTACAAGTATTCCCTTCAAATTCTTATTGCTTTTGTCATTCTCCTTCAGATTATTGTTAAGGAAATGTTTTATCCAAGTATTATGTTTATAAAGTATCTCAAAGTTTTATTGCCAGTATTATTCTTTCTTAAATGTTGTCAGTAATATTCTGTTAAAGTTTTTGCATGTATTGTATTCTTATTCCTTGTTTTAGTATAATGTTCTTAAAGTATATAGTTTCCCTGAGATTATTTGAAAGTAAAGTAGTTTAATGGAATTGGAAGAATTTTTATAAAATGTGGACCAGCTTTATGGTCAGAGTAGTAAAGGCCAATGTCAATAAGTGCCTAGTGAGGGGATCCCAGAGTATTGTTTTTGGCTGGACTTTACGTGGCTGATCACCCGTAATGTCCAGAGTATGATGAAAAACTCCAATTCTATTGAACGTTGTTTTATGCAAGTATATTCTCATGATAGAATGTTTAAGTTAAAGTACATTTTCATTTCCAAGTATGTTGGATGTAAAGTTATGATTTGAGTTAATAAGTACTTTTAGTATAAAAATGGAAAGTTATTCATATTAGTGTTTTGAACGGTGAAAACTAATTCACGGTTATTACGGTCACTGTGGCATGTGTTGCGCAGTGATAGTGAGAACCGAGAATGAATTGAGATCTTCTTATTTATTCAAACTCATGATTGTCAGGCCGGTTAGGCAGCTAGGTATGCAAACGCTTAGCGACATGAATGAAATTTGAGTAACTGAGAATTTCTTGGAGATTTTGTTAAAGCGATAGTTAAAGTATTTTGCAAGTATTAAAAGTATTGAATCTAGTATTACAAACCTTCTCAGTTATTAAATTCTGATTTCGAGTTATAAATTTTTTAAATGATATTAATCTTCTGTTAAAGTTAAGAATCCAGATTTCAATTATAGTATTGATTATAAATTGGTGAGCATTCCTTCGCTCATATTATTGTTCCTATTTCTTGAATTGCAATTATTGCATTCTTATTTCATCCAGTTCAGTTCTATATATAACTTGTTGAGCATTATTTGGCTCACACTTGTTTTTTTAAAATCTAACTTTTCAGTAAACTAGTTGGCGAGGCTTAGCCTGCGCAGTTCAGAAAGTGGAAAGAAGAAGCAGGATGCTGCTATGAAGCTGACGTGGATCAGTGTATTTAGATTTAAAGTTTGATTTGTTGTATGTATATATAGTTTTAGTAGTTATAGTATGTATTTGATTAGTGGCCTGGTATACTTCTATTCGAAGTTATACCAGTGATTTAAGTCTGTATAAAGTTTTGTATATAGAGTTGTATTTAAGTTGGTTTTGGGTTTTCTTGTTTCTAGAACTGTAACCTAAGATCCTTAGTTGGGAGTTGGGGTCAAAGAGCTTTTGATTGAGTTTTTATTTTTATTTCAGTTTTATTTTGATTTCAGATTTATAGTTTAGTATTCAGCAGGTTTATGTTGAATTTACGAATACATCATGGCCAATTTTTGTTAGAATTATTGAGTTTGTTAGCGTGACGCCCAAATCTACTGACCCCAGGTTTGGGGGCGTTACAGGTTGGATCGTCAAGAAATAATTTTTAAAAAATAGAATCAACAATCCGTGACAATACACTAGTTACGAGTACTAGTCAATTCGATGGTTGACTACTAAGATTTTAAACCAAATTAATTTTTTTATTTTTTTACAAATTTGAGAATATCACTAAATTAGATATATCTTGAAATCCGTACGGTTGGATCGTTGAGATATATTTTTTTAAAAATAGAACCAACAATCCTTGATAAAACACTAGTTACGAATACTAGTCACTTCAGTAGTTGACTACTAAGATTTCCAACCAAATTAATTTTTTCTTTTTAGCAAATGAGGGAATATCACTATATTAGATATATACATCTTGAGATCCGTACGGTTGGATCGTCGAGAAATAATGTTTAAAAAATAGAATCAACAATCCGTAACAAAGCAACAGCTACGAGTACTAGTCAACTCGGTAGTTGACTACTAAGATCTCCAACCAAATTAATTTTTTATTTTTTGAAAATTTGGGAATGTCACTAGATTAGACATATCTTGAGATTCGTACGGTTGGATCGTCGAGAAATAATATTTAAAAAATAGAATCAACAATCCGTGAAAAAACAATAGTTACGTGTACTAGTCAATTCGGTAGTTGACTACTAAGATCTCCAACCAAATTAATTTTTTATTTTTTGAAAATTTGGGAATATCACTAGATTAGATATATCCTGAGATCCGTACGGTTGGATCGTCGAGGAATAATTTTTAAAAAATAGAATCAACAATCCGTGACAAAGCACTAGTTACGAGTACTAGTCAATTCGATAGTTGACTACTATGTTCTCCAACCAAATTAATTTTTTATTTTTTGAAAATATGGGAATGTCACTAGATTAGATATATCTTGTGTTGCCCAGTAAATAACAATTGTAGAAGGGGGGGTTGAATACAATTGTATAAGATTTTCGACTTAAACAAATAACACAAGTATGAATCAATAACAGCTTTATTAATTCTGATATAAAACTGTTACAAAACTCTCTTAAGAAATTCTTATGTTCTTAAGAGCTGCTAGGTTACAAGATAAATCGTATAAGCGATTACAATAATGTAAAACCTAAACTGTGTTTATATAGAGTACACAGTTACACTATCAATTACAAGATATTCGAAATCAATTACATATATCTCTGAATGCATATCTTGTATGATAGCTGCATTCCTATAATCTAGGAACCGACATATCAATCTTCCTTGATCTCTGGTCTGATGAGAATCTTCACGAAATACTGACCAGCTTCTAATCCTGATAATAATCCAATACTGACGTTGTATTACTGATGACGTCAGCATCAGTATCTGATCAGTAATGCCCAGATCCTGATCATCACTTGAATCAATATCTAACAATCTCCCCCAATTTGTTCTTTATAAAACAAAGCACAAATTCCTTGATTCAAAGATGTCAAAAACTCAAAACAAAATACCTTCTAAAAATCATCAGGAACAGTTTCAGAAATTCTTTGATAAAACAGATTCATCTTCAAGAAATCAGATATCAATTCTTCTTCCTTGCTTTCAAGAATTTGAATCAGTTTCTTCTTCAGATTTTTGAGTTCTTCATCTTCCTCATTAATCTGATAGATAGCTGCCCTGAGATTCTGAATTGAGCTTCTTGGAAGATCTAAATCACCTAGCAACACATAAGCAATTTCCTTCCCATCTGGATTTAGAGACAGTTGTTCCATGCCTAGATACACTTCCCTAACAGCAGTACCTTTCTTCATTTCAACCTCTATGTCTCTTAAATTTAAGTACATAGGAATATAATTGCCATCATACCTCGTTCCTCCATCCATAAATCTCTGTCTGATTGTCCTGTAAATCATAACAAACCAATTGTAGTAAACTTCTCTTTCTTTAACATTGATTCTTTTACTTCTGAGAAGATACAGAACATATTTCAGCTCTTTTGCAAATTTGCACAACAACTCATGAATAGGAATCTTCTTTACACTTCTATCTTTCATGAAGTACAACATCTTTTCTATTTTCTTTGCACCAGCATGACAATCAACAATGATAGCAACAGCTTCAAGTTTCCAGAGATGATCAACAGTTAACTCATCACCAATCTTGTCAACTAGAGCATGTTGATCAGTTTGTACAATGAAAATAATCTGTGCATGACTATACACAATTCCTCCTCTTGTGCCAGGTTCCAATCCTTTCAAACCAGATTGCATATTTACCCATTTTGGTGGATTTTCAGCAATAAATGTAGTAGACTTTGATTTAACAATCGATAAAGATTCATTAATCAAAGAAGACTCTGTTATCAGTCCTGCTGATTTGAAAACAATCGGTTTCCTATAATCACACTCACTCTTCTCCTTTTTCTTACTCTTCTTCTTCTCATCTGTTGGATAATACTGCTGATGTTCAGGAACAGATTTATCTTTATCATACCATAAATTCCTGTCTGATCTATAAACATTTCTCAAGTAATCTCTGGTTGTTATCCTTTCTGCTTCTCTGGCTTTAGCTCTGATTTCACTTTCTCTTTCAAATCTTCTGAAGTTCTCTTGTTCATACTTCAGTGTATCTTCAATAACTTCCATATTGTGAAATTCAACCACAACCTTAAGAATCATAATCTTAAGTTCTTTTAAAATTTCAGCTTCTTCAGAATCAGAGACAACATCAGGAATTGAACCAAAGACTGACTTCTCATTAGATGCAGTAGATTGAACAGCAACCTTACTCTTTCTTTTTAAAGGCAATATCTCCTCTTCAATTTCTTCAGGAGCATTGAATCTGTTGTCCGGAGTTAATGCAAGAGATAGTGGAGTTTTCTTCTTTTCATTTTCAGAAACATCTTTTAATTTGATTCCACTAGATCTTGTTTGCCTTGTACTTGTTTGAGCAGATAATCTTCCTCTACTTCTGTATCTTCCTCCTCTGCCTCTTCCTCTTCTTGCAGCAGGAGCTTCATTTTGTTTTGTAATCTCTTCAAAAATCCTGTTCTGTTCTTCTAAGAACTCATCAGTAGTCATGTTTGGATTCTCTCCAGTAGATAAGATAAGTGCCTTCTCAGCATGATACTATTGAACTCTTTTGTCTTTATGAAACAGTTTAAGAACACGACCATCCCCAGTGTCAAGTTCATGAAACAGATTAACAGCATCTTCATCCTGTTCCACATACACATCATCCTCAGGAATGGTTGACAGAGTTTGACCAGGTGTCACGAACTGTTCTTCTTTTGAATTCTGAGATTGCACCATTGTTGTCACTGTCTTCTTACCAGATCTAGAAACATGAGTTGACTGCCTAGTTTGAGTATTAGATCTCTTTGTTACTAAAGCAGCATCAGAGGTTTCAACTTTATGTGACTTAGCACCACCATCATTTCCAGAATTATCATCATCCTTTTGTACCACTGGATTAGGTGAGCATTTTGTTTTGACTATCTTCTCTTCCTTTTTGACATCGGCATCTTCTTCAATGAAGAAAGACAAGATAAGCTTGAGGGTTTCATCAATATTATCAACTTTTGATTCCAAGACAGTCATTCTGGAATCCATTTTCTTGTCAAGTGCTTTAATATCATCAGCAAGAAGACGTGCTTGAGAAGCAGTAGCAGATATAGAAACAGATGATTGAATCCCTTTGCTAGAAGAGCATTTGTTTTGAGAAGAGCCTTGAGTTCAGGAGTTGGCATCCTCGTGGCAATATGACCAGAATGAAAAAGAGCATTTTGAAAATTCATTTCAGCATTCGGCTGATTCCATTCAGTATCCCATTCATATCCCCTTGCAGCTCGAGTATCAGGAGGAAGTATGGAACTGTACTCCCCTCTGAATTCTTCTTGAGTAACAGACTGCATGTACCTACTCGAAGACCCATAAGTAGATAGGAGACTTGCTTTTATTGCTGCGTGCATTTGAATTGTCTCAGGATCATCATTAGCATGATCATCATCATCATCATCTGAGCTACCACCAGCCTCAGGAAGTTTATTATCAACATTATCATCAGGTTGCATAACACCTTTCATTTTCAAATCACCAGTAGATGCAGCTGGTGAGTCCTGATGTCCTGCAGACAGATTAGTAACATTTCCTAAATCTCTCATTTCTTTTAAAGTGATCTCATCACTTCTCACAATGTTACTTAAGTTACTTTCAATAGCAACTTCTACCTCACTAGAAGTTAACAACTTCTCACTCTGTTCTACCTCTCCTTTTGCCAGTTCAGGAGACTGCCTCTCATCACTCTTCTTTTTCTCTAAATGTTCACTCTCAATCTCACAAGAAAGGCTCTGACTCATTAAATGTGAAGAAATAAGAGGTGGCTGAGAAGAGTGGTCTGAAGTCATACAAATAGAGGTATCCCTTTTATCAGGTCTATCTGTAATCATACTATCAGTAGTAAAGGAAGTAGAGATAGAGATGTTACCTGACGAAGTAGTTAAAGAATCCATTGGCCTTGCAGAAATTGGCTCAATAAGCAATGGAATAAGTGGATCAGTAGTACTTACATCAGGATCGACCACTGCAACTATAGCATGACTTGCATCAGTATTAGCTACTGATGGTTCTTGTGTAGTCTGAGGTTGAGAAGCTTCTTCAACACTTTGAGTCAAAGGTTCTTGTGTGCTTCCCTCAAATGCAGTGTCAGCGATCACTTCATCACATTCAGCAATGTGCAAATCATGAGCAGCTTTATCTGCCAGACTTCTAGCTAGTTCAATTTCAATTTCAGAAGCCCCTTGAGCATTGTCAGGAAACTCCCCTGCTGATGTGATTTTGCCAGCATCTTCACTTTGAGAAGATGGTTCTTGTGGGGCAGGAATATTCTTGTCTTCACCTTCCCTTTGAGAAAGTGGTTCTTGTGTGACTATTCCTTCAGAAATGTCTGCACCTACACTTTGAGTAGGTGGTTCTTGTGTGACTGGATCTGCAACAGCTTCTGAACTCCTTTGAAGTTCAGGTTCTTGTGGGCTAGATCCTCTCAGAGATGACATAGTAGTCCTCTGTTTCTTCTGTCTATGAAAAACGTTTGCTTCAGCAGTTTTCTTTTCAAGTGGTGAAGGTTTGAAACCCAACTGAGCAGCAATAGCATTTACTTGATCAACAGACATCTCAATAATTCTTCTCTTTGGAGATGCAGATGCTGGAGAATCAGAGATCTCAACAGTCTTCATAGGTGAATTATCAGGAGTAGAGATGTTAGGATTAGCAGTAGCGTCAGGAACTGATGATCCATCCTGATTAATAGATACATCAGGATTGCTTTCCATAGCATCAGTAAGATTCAGAAATTCTGTGTGAACAACAAATTTGCCTTTGCTGATTAATCTTCTTCTTTTCTTCGGCTTTTCAGAGACAGCCACTTCTCTAGTATCAACAACATCAATCTCCTTTTTCTTCATCAAGACTGATATAGGCATTGTGTCATCATCAGAATCAGAAACAGCTCTTTGACCAACTTTCCTCTTCACTCCTGTTTTTTTATTCAGACCAGATGTTTCCAGAACCCTTTGTTCACCCCCTTGTGACTTCATTTGAGAGTGAGTTGGAGTGGAAAAATCCTTTGATCCTGATTGCCTCTCAGACACATCAGATCTAGCTAATTTCTTTGATTTTACAACTGATGCCTTTTGTTAGACACCAGAGGTGGTTGACTGTTTAGATGAGTATTTAGGTTGTGTGCTTGTGTCAGGAATAGGATGTGTAAGGTCCTGTCCCATAGCACCAGTTGCTGGGCCATATTGAATAGGCATCCTCTTTCTTAAAAGATACCATACTTCATCAGGAATGTATGGAGTTCCATCAAATTTATTTGCCTTATCAGAATTGATTAGACTCTTTATATTGTTTTCTTAGATTTAACATATAGGCAAAATTGTATCATTCTCAAAAACAGCATGAGGACATAAGTGAGAGAATATTAATTGGAAAAATCTAAGAAAGCAAACATAACCACATTTATCTGCTTTTCTTTCACTTAATGCCTTTAGTATAAAAGACCCATAATCAAATGAGAGATCATGAATTAGAGAATACCCAATTTTAGCTGAACCTGTGGGTAAAGCATCAAAATTTGACACTTTATTCAAGAAACATCTGCTGATAGTTTCGAAGAAGAAATTCCATTCCTTCTTAAGCTTTGTCCTGTAGAGCTCTCCAAACTTCTTTGGCGTTCCATTGTAACCCAAACTTACAACATACTCAAGGAGTCTTGAATCAGGAACTTTGAATACTGGCTTACCAATGATTGATGGTAAGTGTAGGGCTTCAGTGACAATCTCAGGAGTCACATAGTATGTAACATTATTATACTCAAAGCTCATTTGAGGCTTTTCTGATGGAAGTCCTTTCCCAAAAACACTTGTGTTCCAAACCTGCATTACAGACTTAAAAGATATCTTGGCATGTTGGGTTAGAGCATAATTGATTGGGCTTGAGACCAAAAAGTCCTGAATAATGTGAAAATCATTGGGCAAGTCCTGATGATCTAGAACTGCAGTGAAGTTATTTGTGTTAAAAGTAACTCCATTGATTACCACCTTGCTGTTCATGAAAGATGAATTCTCTATTGGAATTTCAAACACAAGAATTGTGCTAATTTTGAAATTAGGGTTTGAGAGTGCAAAGATAGAGAAACGATGTTTTACTGATGGTTTTGAGAATAATAAATCAATTAGAAACTAAATTGATATTAGGACAATACTTATGATTTCTCAAAAACAGGTGTCAGTAAACCATTCGTTTATACTAGAGTAATGGACCAAATTACGTGAGAGAGTGGTGATGATTGCACGCGTCACGACTTACATCTGTAACTATATGTAATGATCGAGTGAAACACACGCGCTTGTATTATTCGAGAAATAAGATTGTGATTAAAATAAAACATGGTAATTTTGTTTTAAATAAAGAAATTTAAAACATCACAATCAAATAATACCTGGTACTTACACCAGAAATATGAATCGTTTCATATTCTTGTTCCACCCTTCTCTATTTAATCTTAGAGACTTGTCCACTTACTTCCTTAACCCTTCATTCTCTCCTGAAAAAGTAAGAAAAACCCTTCACAGCAAAATTTTACAACAATGTCGAACCTTACCATCAAAGAGAAGAATCTCCATCTCTTAGAGAAAAGAGACATATTTAGCTATACTCGTGAAGAGTTTGATGCTTTCGACTGGGAAAGACAACTTGAGACTCTCTGGTTGAAGATGGATGCAGGTCTCGAAGAAATCGAGAAGGAAAAACCTGCAAAAGTGATCGACATCGATGCTGCCCTTCAAGCAACATTAGCATGGCTTTCATCTAAGGCATCCTCATCCAACTCCATCAACCATTGTTAATGAATATGTCACCAAAAATAACCTTATCCTTGTCAACTTCCACCCAAACAAAGTGGCAAAGATGGGATCTGGGATGGCTACTAACAATGGAGTGGATTGGTCTTTTATTTCCTGTTGAATAGATTAGTAGATAGAGAACAAAAAAGATGTAATCTTTGAATGTAATCTCTTTCTTATTATCAATGAAAAATTTAGTTTCTCTATTCTATTCAATGTTTTCCTGATTTATCATGTTATCTGAGAAATAAATATGAGGACTAATTAAAGTGATCACATTATCAGGAGTTCAATAACATTAATCATAGCTTGAATCAGGAAATTGAGATAAAACGAAGACAGTTAGATTCTGAATTATAATACTGATGATCGAATCATTGCATCAGGATACGACGTTGACCACTGTCAGGATTGACTTTCCATCAGTATTTGCAAGTTGTCAGTATCTGATGACTTCTTTCTCTCAAGTACTACCATAGTTTACCATTCCAAGTTCATTCACCAACTTTGTAAAAGTAGTCTCAGGTAGTGGCTTGGTGAATATATCAGCTAACTGTTGATCAGTAGGAACAAAATGAAGTTCAATTGTCCCTTCCAGTACTTGTTCTCTTATGAAGTGATAACTGATACTGATGTGCTTTGTAAGAGAATGTTGAACTGGATTTCCTGTCATAGCAATAGCACTTTGGTTATCACAATAAATAGGTATTTTTGAAAATGACAAACCATAGTCCATTAGCTGATTTCTCATCCACATTATCTGAGCACAACAGCTTCCAGCAGCAATGTACTCAGCTTCTGCAGTGGAGATAGACTTTGCTTTTTACTAAACCAAGAAACTAGTCTTCCTCCAAGAAACTGACAACTGCCTGAAGTACTTTTTCTGTCTATTTTGCATCCTGCAAAATCAGCATCTGAGTAACCACATAAACTAAAGTCTGATTCTCTAGCATACCAAAGGCCAAGAGAAGAAGTGCCCTTTAGATATCTGAAAATCCTTTTCACTGCAATGAGATGTGGTTCCTTGGGATTTGCTTGAAATCTTGCACATAGACAGGTTGCATACATGATATCTGGTCTGCTAGCAGTTAGATATAAGAGTGAGCCAATCATTACTCTGTAGTTGGTTACATCTACCTCAGTTCCTTGATCAGGATCAAGCTTTGTAGCTGTAGCTATAGGAGTTGAAGCTGTAGAGCTGTCTTGCATGTTAAACCTTTTTAGTAAATTCTTTGTGTACTTTGACTGATTGATAAAAATCCCATCATCAGTCTGTTTAACTTGCAGACCTAAGAAATAGCTCATTTCTCCCATCATGCTCATTTGATATCTAGACTGCATTAGCTTTGAAAACTTCTCACACAGCTTAGAGTTAGTTGACCCAAAAATGATATCATCAACATATATTTGAACTAACAGCAAATCCTTACCATGATTCAAATAAAACAGGGTTTTATCAATTATACCTCTATTGAATCCACTTTCCAGTAAGAATTGAGCTAGGGTTTCATACCAGGCTCTTGGAGCTTGCTTTAGTCCATAAAGTGCTTTATCCAATCTATAGACATGATCTGGATATTTGAGATCAATGAAGCCAGGAGGTTGCTCAACATATACCTCCTCTTCCAGTTCTCCATTGAGAAATGCACTTTTTACATCCATCTGGAATACTTTGAACTTCTTGGGGGCTGCATATGCCAGAAAAATTCTGATGGCCTATAGTCTTGCAACAGGAGCAAAAGTCTCATCATAATCTATTCCTTCCTGTTGAGAATACCCATTTGCTACTAGTCTTGCTTTGTTCCTCACAATTGTGCCATCTGAATCAGTCTTGTTTCTGAATACCCACTTTGTACCCACAATAGACCTACCCTTGGGCCTTGGTACAAGTTTCCAGACTTCATTTCTTTCAAACTCATTCAGTTCTTCTTGCATAGCTGTCACCCAATCAGCATCCTTAAGTGCATCTTCAACTTTCTTAGGCTCCTCCTTTGACAGAAAGTTATTATATAAGCATTCATTCTGAGTTGCACTTCTTGTCTTAACACCTGCTTCAGGATTCCCAATGATTAAATCAGGAGTATGACTTTTAGTCCATTTCCTTGCTGATGGTAAGTCATTTCTTGAACTGGATGCTCCCCCTGGATTGGTGTTATCTTCAAAAGAACTAGAATTGCTAGAAGCTCCCCCTGAGATAGTGCTATCTCTCCTTGATATACTGTCAGGATTGTCACTTGAATCTGTTTCTGATGAGTCTCTACTTGATGTTTGAGTTGTATCAGTACTGGTGATGTCTTGCTCTTGCTCCCCCTCAACATTTGCATTATTTGAGTCATCATCAGTAACAGGTGTTCGATCAGGAATTGATCGATCGTCAGGATCTGACAGAGTATCAGTATCTGACATGACTTCATCAGAATTCTTGGTAGCTTCATTTGCAAAAATCAAACTATCATGAGAGTCTTCTTTTATTCCTGTTATCTTTCTATCATCAAAAGATACATTAATAGACTCCATGACTGTCTTTGTTCTTAGATTGTAGACTTTAAAGGCTCTTGTTGTTGGATAGCCAATAAAGATGGCCTCATCAGCTTTTGTCTCAAATTTTCCTAGCTGTTCAGGATGAGGTCTTAGAACAAAACACTTGCAGCCAAACACATGTAAATGCTTCAAACTTGGCTTCTTTTCCTTGATCATCTGATAAGGAGTTACACCATATCTGTTGATTAGGGTGATGTTCTGAGTGTAGCATGCTATGTTGACTGCTTCTACCCAGAAATATGTAGGTAGTTTAGCTTCCTCCAACATAGTTCTGCCAGCTTCAATAAGAGTCCTGTTCTTTCTTTCAACTACTCCATTTTGCTGAGGTGTGCCAGGAGCAGAGAATTGTTGAACTATTCCTTTGTATTTGCAGAACTCTTCCATTGCTGAATTCTTGAATTCAGTCCCATTATCACTTCTCAGAATCTTGACTTTGTATTTTGTGCCAGTTTCAATAAGTCTTACATGGTCCAACAGTATTTCAGCAGTTTCATCTTTTCTGTGCAGAAAATAAACCCAGGTAAATCTAGTATATTCATCAACAATGACTAGAGTATACCTTTTCTTACTGATGGACATAATATTCACTGGTCCAAACAAGTCAAGGTGAAGCATGTGATATGGTTCATCAATTGAGGATTCAGATTTACTCTTGAATGATGTCCTTCTCTGTTTAGCCTTCTGACAAGCATCACAGAGTCCATCGGGAGTATATAGTGCCTTTGGTAATCCTCTTACCAAGTCTTTCTTAACCAACTCATTTATATTGTTGAAGTTGAGATGAGAAAGCTTCTTATGTCAATTCCAACTATCATCTACAGAAGCTTTACTGATGAGGCATGTAGTTGGATTATCAGTATTGGTGTGAATGTTGGCTTCATAAATGTTACCATGTCTTTGACCAGTTAATGCAACCTTTCCTGAAGATTTGCTGATAACTTCAAAATGAGTATCATTGAAATTGACACGATAACCTCTGTCTGTGATTTGACTAACAATTAACAGATTGTGCTTGAGTCCTTTCACCAGAGCTACTTTTTCAATGATGACATTTCCAATTACAATACTGCCATATCCCAAAGTTTGTCCAATGTTTCCATCTCCATAAGACACAGTTGGGCCAGCCTTCTCCTCAAATTCTGATAGCAAGGTTTTGTCTCCAGTCATGTGCACAGAGCATCCACTATCCATGACTAACACATTTTTCTTTTTACCCTGCAATCAGAATCACAAAGAACTCAGTTAGAATTTTTAAGAACCCACACTTGTTGGGTTCTCTTTTCATGCAACTTAACATTTTTAGCAGCAGAAGATTTTCTTGTAAAGACACCTTCATCAGGATTAAGTCCATCAGAATTAATCTTTTTCTTAACAGATGCATGATTAGTATTCAAGTTCTTTGTTTTTCCAAAATTTGCACTTTTATTGAACTTAGGCAAAGGCTCATAATAATTATAGTACAAATTATGGTATTCTTCACATGTATAAATAGAATGCCATTTACTGCCACAATGGAAACAAGGATTCTGTGGTTTATAAAATACTGATTTATTCCTAATGTCAGACTTAGGAACTACAGTTGGCTTCTTTTTACTCCTCCTGCAATCAATAGCAAGATGATTAGAGTTACCACAGTTAAAGCATACTTTTCTTGGTGCACTTGGAATATACTTATAATTATTCTCTTTGTTTATTCCAACTTTACCATTCCTGTTCCTTTTGACAGTTGGAACTCTCTTCCTATCTGTTACATCACAGATTCTATCCCTTAATTGTTTCTTGGACAAAAGACCTACATTTTTGTTTTTGACAGTTCTAGACTCAGAATGATGTGTAGAAGTAGATCCCTTTTCTGAAGTAGATTTGGGAATTTCTGGATACACATAATTAACAGGTTTTAATTTGGTTTTAGTACTGTCTATAACATATCTGTAGGTTTTTGGATTTGTTGAGTCATCAACTATAACTCTTCCTGGATTAGATGAAACAACCTTTTCTTTGTCCTTTTTCTCATTCTCTGGCTTATAACCTAGACACTCTTTCCAGTTTTTATCAGTAATAATTTCATGAGTTTTTGTACCAGAATGTGTCCAGGTTCTGAGTTTTTCATTTGCCTCTTTAAGTTGCATTTCAAGTTCATTACATTTAAACTCTGTTTTAAGTTTCATGTGTTTAACATTATCACATTCTGCTTGAACTTCCTGCAAGAAGATTAACTCAGCTTCTAGATGATCATTTCTCTTAACAACCTCTGCCATTTCAGATTTTATTCTAGTATTTTCAAGAGATTGACTCCTAAAACTAATATGCAGAGATTTTAAAAAAGATCTTAGCTCAGAGACATTATTAGTATCAAAATCAAACAAAATTTCAGATACCTTATTTTCACCAGCAGAAGTCTCATCAGTTTTAGCCATCAAAGCATAATTCACTTTCTCTTCTTCAGAGTCATATGATGAGTCCATCCAATCCTTGCTTGAAGAAATGAGAGCTTTGGTATTGGTCTTCTTGCACTCAGTTGCAAAATGACCCATTCCATCACAGTTATAGCATCTGATTTTTGACTTGTCAAATTTACTGCTTTTACCTTCTTTCTTCTTGTACCTGTATTTGTCAGCATTGAAGGTTTTCTTCTGAAATTTCCCTTGCTTTCTAGCCTTTCTGAACTTCATCTTCTTGAAGCCCTTGACTATCATAGCAACCATTTCCATCATATCAGAATCAGTAGAGTCATCATCAGTATCAGGATCAGACTCAGTATCAGTATCTGATGATGAGTCATCAGGAATTGACTCTTCCACTCTACTCTTTCTGTTAGAAACCTCCTCAGCTTTTCCCTTTGATTTTGATTCAACATTCAAAGCAACAGATTTTGCTTTGACATTTTTCTTGTTCTTCCTCTGTTGAACCTCAAGATCACGGGTTCTTAACATCCCATAGACTTCATCAAGAGACAGCATCTTCAAATCATATTGATGCCTTATGATTGAAGCTTGAGTATCCCACTCCTCTGTTAGAGCTCTGAGAAACTTGGTATTTGAGTCCTCTGGATCATACTCTTTGCCAACTAGTGATAGATTGTTCAGTAAAGTCAAGAATCTATCATACATATCAGTAAGGCTTTCATCAGATTTAGCATCGAACTGCTCATACTCCTGAATAAACAGAGCCCTTCTGTTTCTTTTGATAGATTCAGTACCTTGGCATTGAGTTTCCAAAGTATCCCAAATTTCCTTTGCAGTCTTGCATGCTATTACCCTGTTAGACATGACATTATCAAGACTGTTATGCAAAATATTTTTTACCTTTGCATCTTTGAGTACTTGAGCCTTTTCCTTTGTCGTCCACTCACTCTTTGCCTTAATGACATAGTGTTCAGCAACAGTCTCTGTTCTTGCAACTAGTCTTGTTGGAAGAAATGGTCCATCATTGATCCTATCAAGATAGTCAGGATCAGTTGCTTCCAGATACATCATCATTTTCACTTTAGGGCTGGCAATTTTGGACCCCCGACACGAACCCAACCCGCATGGGTCGGGTTCGGGTTTGCATTTTTCGGGTTCGGGTCGGTTTCGGGTTGACCCAAAACTGACCCGGAAAAATCGGGTTGGGTTCGGGTCGGGTTCGGGTAACCCGAAACTGACCCGAATATACATATATATATAATTATTTTTAATATATCTAAATATTTTTAATATATATATATATATATTTAATATATTTTTTTTATATATTTTTAATATAAATATATTTTTTAATGTATATAATTATTTTTAATATATATATTTATTTATTTAATATATATAAATATATATATATATATATATATTAATATATATATATAATTATTTTCGGGTCGGGTTACCCGAAACCCACCCGAAACCCATTCGTGTCGGGTTCGGGTTGAGTACCTGTACCCGAAACCCAATGTTGACCCGACCCGAACCCGACCCGAAACCCGAAATTGCCAGCCCTATTTCACTTTCCATGTTGGATACTCAGTTTTCTTGAGAATTGGAATTTTGATGCTTTCATACTTGCTTGTCGACATCTTAAGATCGTTTCTGATTAATATTAATCAGTTTCGCTCTGATACCAATTGTTGCCAAGTAAATAACGATTGTAGAAGGGGGGGTTGAATACAATTGTATAAGATTTTCGACTTAAACAAATAACAAAAGTATGAATCAATAACAGCTTTATTAATTCTGATATAAAACTGTTACAAAACTCTCTTAAGAAATTCTTATGTTCTTAAGAGCTGCTAGGTTACAAGATAAATCGTATAAGCGATTACAATAATGTAAAACCTAAACTGTGTTTATATAGAGTACACAGTTACACTATCAATTACAAGATATTCGAAATCAATTACATATATCTCTGAAAGCATATCTTGTATGATAGCTGCATTCCTATAATCTAGGAACCGACATATCAATCTTCCTTGATCTCTGGTCTGATGAGAATCTTCACGAAATACTGACCAGCTTCTAATCCTGATAATAATCCAATACTGACGTTGTATTACTGATGACGTCAGCATCAGTATCTGATCAGTAATGCCCAGATCCTTATCATCACTTGAATCAATATCTAACATCTTGAGATCCGTACAGTTGGATCATCTAGAAATAATGTTTAAAAAATAGAATCAACAATCCGTGACAAAGCACTAGTTACGAGTACTAGTCAATTCGGTAGTTGACTACTAAGATCTCCAACCAAATTAATTTTTTATTTTTTGAAAATTGGGAATATCACTAGATTTGATATATCTTGAGATCCGTACGGTTGGATCGTCGAGAAATAATTCTTAAAAATAGAATAACAATCCGTGACAAAACACTAGTTACGAGTACTACTCAATTCGGTAGTTAACTACTAACATCTCCAACCAAATTAATTTTTTATTTTATGAAAATTTGGGAATATTACAAGATTAGATATATCTTGAGATCCGTACGATTGGATCTTCGATAAATAATTTTTAAAAAATAGAATCAACAATTCGTGACAAAGCACTAGTTACGAGTACTAGTCAATTCGGTAGTTGACTACTAAGATCTCCAAGCAAATTATTTTTTTATTTTTATAAATTTGGTAATATCACTAGATTAGATATATCTTGAGATCCGTACGGTTGGATCGTCGAGAAATTATTTTTAAAAAATAGAAACAACAATCCGTGACAAAGCACTAGTTACGAGTACTAGTCAATTCATTAGTTGACTACTAAAATCTCCAAGCAAATTAATTTTTTATTTTTTAAAAATTTGGGAATATCACTAGATTAGATATATCTTGAGATTTGAACGGTTGGATTGTCGAGAAATAATTTTAAAAAAATAGAATCAACAATCCGTGACAAAGCACTAGTTACGAGTACTAGTCAATTCGGTAGTTGACTACTATGTTCTCCAACCAAATTAATTTTTTATTTTTTGAAAATATGGGAATGTCACTAGATTAGATATATCTTGAGATCCGTACGGTTGGATCGTCTAGAAATAATGTTTAAAAAATAGAATCAACAATCCGTGACAAAGCACTAGTTACGAGTACTAGTCAATTCGGTAGTTGACTACTATGTTCTCCAACCAAATTAATTTTTTATTTTTTGAAAATATGGGAATGTCACTAGATTAGATATATATTGAGATCCGTACGGTTGGATCGTCTAGAAATAATGTTTAAAAAATAGAATCAACAATCCGTGACAAAGCACGAGTTACGAGTACTAGTCAATTCGGTAGTTGACTACTAAGATCTCCAACCAAATTAATTTTTTATTTTTTGAAAAATGGGAATATCACTAGATTTGATATATCTTGAGATCCGTACGGTTGGATCGTCGAGAAATAATTCTTAAAAATAGAATAACAATCCGTGACAAAACACTAGTTACGAGTACTACTCAATTCGGTAGTTAACTACTAAGATCTCCAACCAAATTAATTTTTTATTTTATGAAAATTTGGGAATATTACAAGATTATATATATCTTGAGATCCGTACGATTGGATCTTCGATAAATAATTTTTAAAAAATAGAATCAACAATTCGTGACAAAGCACTAGTTACGAGTACTAGTCAATTCGGTAGTTGACTACTAAGATCTCCAACCAAATTATTTTTTTATTTTTATAAATTTGGTAATATCACTAGATTAGATATATCTTGAGATCCGTACGGTTGGATCGTCGAGAAATTGTTTTTAAAAAATAGAAACAACAATCCGTGACAAAGCACTAGTTACGAGTACTAGTCAATTCATTAGTTGACTACTAAAATCTCCAAGCAAATTAATTTTTTATTTTTTAAAAATTTGGGAATATCACTAGATTAGATATATCTTGAGATTCGTACGGTTGGATCGTCGAGAAATAATTTTAAAAAAATAGAATCAACAATCCGTGACAAAGCACTAGTTACGAGTACTAGTCAATTCGGTAGTTGACTACTATGTTCTCCAACCAAATTAATTTTTTATTTTTTGAAAATATGGGAATGTCACTAGATTAGATATATCTTGAGATCCGTACGGTTGGATCGTCTAGAAATAATGTTTAAAAAATAGAATCAACAATCCGTGACAAAGCACTAGTTACGAGTACTAGTCAATTCGGTAGTTGACTACTAAGATCTCCAACCAAATTAATTTTTTATTTTTTGAAAATTGGGAATATCACTAGATTTGATATATCTTGAGATCCGTACGGTTGGATCGTCGAGAAATAATTCTTAAAAATAGAATAACAATCCGTGACAAAACATTAGTTATGAGTACTACTCAATTCGGTATTTAACTACTAAGATCTCCAACCAAATTAATTTTTTATTTTATGAAAATTTGGGAATATTACTAGATTAGATATATCTTGAGATCCGTACGATTGGATCTTCGATAAATAATTTTTAAAAAATAGAATCAACAATTCGTGACAAAGCACTAGTTACGAGTACTAGTCAATTCGGTAGTTGACTACTAAGATCTCCAACCAAATTATTTTTTTATTTTTATAAAATTTGGTAATATCACTAGATTAGAAATATCTTGAGATCCGTACGGTTGGATCATCTAGAAATTATTTTTAAAAAATAGAAACAACAATCCGTGACAAAGCACTAGTTACGAGTACTAGTCAATTCAATAGTTGACTACTAAAATCTCCAAGCAAATTAATTTTTTATTTTTTAAAAATTTGGGAATATCACTAGATTAGATATATCTTGAGATCCGTACGGTTGGATCGTCGAGAAATAATTTTAAAAATATAGAATCAACAATCCGTGACAAAGCACTAGTTACGAGTACTAGTCAATTCGGTAGTTGACTACTATGTTCTCCAACCAAATTAATTTTTTATTTTTTGAAAATATGGGAATGTCACTAGATTAGATATATCTTGAGATCCGTACGGTTGGATCGTCTAGAAATAATGTTTAAAAAATAGAATCAACAATCCGTGACAAAGCACTAGTTACGAGTACTAGTCAATTCGGTCGTTGACTACTAAGATCTCCAACCAAATTAATTTTTTATTTTTTGAAAATTGGGAATATCACTAGATTTGATATATCTTGAGATCCATACGGTTGGATCGTCGAGAAATAATTCTTAAAAATAGAATAACAATCCGTGACAAAACACTAGTTACGAGTACTACTCAATTCGGTAGTTAACTACTAACATCTCCAACCAAATTAAATTTTTATTTTATGAAAATTTGGGAATATTACAAGATTAGATATATCTTGAGATCCGTACGATTGGATCTTCGATAAATAATTTTTAAAAAATAGAATCAACAATTCGTGACAAAGCACTAGTTACGAGTACTAGTCAATTCGGTAGTTGACTACTAAGATCTCCAAGCAAATTATTTTTTTATTTTTATAAATTTGGTAATATCACTAGATTAGATATATCTTGAGATCCGTAAGGTTGGATCGTCGAGAAATTATTTTTAAAAAATAGAAACAACAATCCGTGACAAAGCACTAGTTACGAGTACTAGTCAATTCATTAGTTGACTACTAAAATCTCCAAGCAAATTAATTTTTTATTTTTTAAAAATTTGGGAATATCACTAGATTAGATATATCTTGAGATTTGTACGGTTGGATTGTCGAGAAATAATTATAAAAAAAATAGAATCAACAATCCGTGACAAAGCACTAGTTACGAGTACTAGTCAATTCGGTAGTTGACTACTATGTTCTCCAACCAAATTAATTTTTTATTTTTTGAAAATATGGGAATGTCACTAGATTAGATATATCTTGAGAACCGTACGGTTGGATCGTCTAGAAATATTGTTTAAAAAATAGAATCAACAATCCGTGACAAAGCACTAGTTACGAGTACTAGTCAATTCGGTAGTTGACTACTATGTTCTCCAACCAAATTAATTTTTTATTTTTTGAAAATATGGGAATGTCACTAGATTAGATATATCTTGAGATCCGTACGGTTGGATCGTCTAGAAATAATGTTTAAAAAATAGAATCAACAATCCGTGACAAAGCACGAGTTACGAGTACTAGTCAATTCGGTAGTTGACTACTAAGATCTCCAACCAAATTAATTTTTTATTTTTTGAAAAATGGGAATATCACTAGATTTGATATATCTTGAGATCCGTACGGTTGGATCGTCGAGAAATAATTCTTAAAAATAGAATAACAATCCGTGACAAAACACTAGTTACGAGTACTACTCAATTCGGTAGTTAACTACTATGTTCTCCAACCAAATTAATTTTTTATTTTATGAAAATTTGGGAATATTACTAGATTAGATATATCTTGAGATCCGTACGATTGGATCTTCGATAAATAATTTTTAAAAAATAGAATCAACAATTCGTGACAAAGCACTAGTTACGAGTACTAGTCAATTCGGTAGTTGACTACTAAGATCTCCAACCAAATTATTTTTTTATTTTTATAAAATTTGGTAATATCACTAGATTAGAAATATCTTGAGATCCGTACGGTTGGATCATCTAGAAATTATTTTTAAAAAATAGAAACAACAATCCGTGACAAAGCACTAGTTACGAGTACTAGTCAATTCAATAGTTGACTACTAAAATCTCCAAGCAAATTAATTTTTTATTTTTTAAAAATTTGGGAATATCACTAGATTAGATATATCTTGAGATCCGTACGGTTGGATCGTCGAGAAATAATTTTAAAAATATAGAATCAACAATCCGTGACAAAGCACTAGTTACGAGTACTAGTCAATTCGGTAGTTGACTACTATGTTCTCCAACCAAATTAATTTTTTATTTTTTGAAAATATGGGAATGTCACTAGATTAGATATATCTTGAGATCCGTACGGTTGGATCGTCTAGAAATAATGTTTAAAAAATAGAATCAACAATCCGTGACAAAGCACTAGTTACGAGTACTAGTCAATTCGGTCGTTGACTACTAAGATCTCCAACCAAATTAATTTTTTATTTTTTGAAAATTGGGAATATCACTAGATTTGATATATCTTGAGATCCATACGGTTGGATCGTCGAGAAATAATTCTTAAAAATAGAATAACAATCCGTGACAAAACACTAGTTACGAGTACTACTCAATTCGGTAGTTAACTACTAACATCTCCAACCAAATTAAATTTTTATTTTATGAAAATTTGGGAATATTACAAGATTAGATATATCTTGAGATCCGTACGATTGGATCTTCGATAAATAATTTTTAAAAAATAGAATCAACAATTCGTGACAAAGCACTAGTTACGAGTACTAGTCAATTCGGTAGTTGACTACTAAGATCTCCAAGCAAATTATTTTTTTATTTTTATAAATTTGGTAATATCACTAGATTAGATATATCTTGAGATCCGTAAGGTTGGATCGTCGAGAAATTATTTTTAAAAAATAGAAACAACAATCCGTGACAAAGCACTAGTTACGAGTACTAGTCAATTCATTAGTTGACTACTAAAATCTCCAAGCAAATTAATTTTTTATTTTTTAAAAATTTGGGAATATCACTAGATTAGATATATCTTGAGATTTGTACGGTTGGATTGTCGAGAAATAATTATAAAAAAAATAGAATCAACAATCCGTGACAAAGCACTAGTTACGAGTACTAGTCAATTCGGTAGTTGACTACTATGTTCTCCAACCAAATTAATTTTTTATTTTTTGAAAATATGGGAATGTCACTAGATTAGATATATCTTGAGAACCGTACGGTTGGATCGTCTAGAAATATTGTTTAAAAAATAGAATCAACAATCCGTGACAAAGCACTAGTTACGAGTACTAGTCAATTCGGTAGTTGACTACTATGTTCTCCAACCAAATTAATTTTTTATTTTTTGAAAATATGGGAATGTCACTAGATTAGATATATCTTGAGATCCGTACGGTTGGATCGTCTAGAAATAATGTTTAAAAAATAGAATCAACAATCCGTGACAAAGCACGAGTTACGAGTACTAGTCAATTCGGTAGTTGACTACTAAGATCTCCAACCAAATTAATTTTTTATTTTTTGAAAAATGGGAATATCACTAGATTTGATATATCTTGAGATCCGTACGGTTGGATCGTCGAGAAATAATTCTTAAAAATAGAATAACAATCCGTGACAAAACACTAGTTACGAGTACTACTCAATTCGGTAGTTAACTACTAAGATCTCCAACCAAATTAATTTTTTATTTTATGAAAATTTGGGAATATTACAAGATTATATATATCTTGAGATCCGTACGATTGGATCTTCGATAAATAATTTTTAAAAAATAGAATCAACAATTCGTGACAAAGCACTAGTTACGAGTACTAGTCAATTCGGTAGTTGACTACTAAGATCTCCAACCAAATTATTTTTTTATTTTTATAAATTTGGTAATATCACTAGATTAGATATATCTTGAGATCCGTACGGTTGGATCGTCGAGAAATTGTTTTTAAAAAATAGAAACAACAATCCGTGACAAAGCACTAATTACGAGTACTAGTCAATTCATTAGTTGACTACTAAAATCTCCAAGCAAATTAATTTTTTATTTTTTAAAAATTTGCGAATATCACTAGATTAGATATATCTTGAGATTCGTACGGTTGGATCGTCGAGAAATAATTTTAAAAAAATAGAATCAACAATCCGTGACAAAGCACTAGTTACGAGTACTAGTCAATTCGGTAGTTGACTACTATGTTCTCCAACCAAATTAATTTTTTATTTTTTGAAAATATGGGAATGTCACTAGATTAGATATATCTTGAGATCCGTACGGTTGGATCGTCTAGAAATAAGGTTTAAAAAATAGAATCAACAATCCGTGACAAAGCACTAGTTACGAGTACTAGTCAATTCGGTAGTTGACTACTAAGATCTCCAACCAAATTAATTTTTTATTTTTTGAAAATTGGGAATATCACTAGATTTGATATATCTTGAGATCCGTACGGTTGGATCGTCGAGAAATAATTCTTAAAAATAGAATAACAATCCGTGACAAAACATTAGTTATGAGTACTACTCAATTCGGTAGTTAACTACTAAGATCTCCAACCAAATTAATTTTTTATTTTATGAAAATTTGGGAATATTACTAGATTAGATATATCTTGAGATCCGTACGATTGGATCTTCGATAAATAATTTTTAAAAAATAGAATCAACAATTCGTGACAAAGCACTAGTTACGAGTACTAGTCAATTCGGTAGTTGACTACTAAGATATCCAACCAAATTATTTTTTTATTTTTATAAAATTTGGTAATATCACTAGATTAGAAATATCTTGAGATCCGTACGGTTGGATCATCGAGAAATTCTTTTTAAAAAATAGAAACAACAATCCGTGACAAAGCACTAGTTACGAGTACTAGTCAATTCAATAGTTGACTACTAAAATCTCCAAGCAAATTAATTTTTTATTTTTTAAAAATTTGGGAATATCACTAGATTAGATATATCTTGAGATCCGTACGGTTGGATCGTCGAGAAATAATTTTAAAAATATAGAATCAACAATCCGTGACAAAGCACTAGTTACGAGTACTAGTCAATTCGGTAGTTGACTACTATGTTCTCCAACCAAATTAATTTTTTATTTTTTGAAAATATGGGAATGTCACTAGATTAGATATATCTTGAGATCCGTACGGTTGGATCGTCTAGAAATAATGTTTAAAAAATAGAATCAACAATCCGTGACAAAGCACTAGTTACGAGTACTAGTCAATTCGGTAGTTGACTACTAAGATCTCCAACCAAATTAATTTTTTATTTTTTGAAAATTGGGAATATCACTAGATTTGATATATCTTGAGATCCGTACGGTTGGATCGTCGAGAAATAATTCTTAAAAATAGAATAACAATCCGTGACAAAACACTAGTTACGAGTACTACTCAATTCGGTAGTTAACTACTAACATCTCCAACCAAATTAATTTTTTATTTTATGAAAATTTGGGAATATTACAAGATTAGATATATCTTGAGATCCGTACGATTGGATCTTCGATAAATAATTTTTAAAAAATAGAATCAACAATTCGTGACAAAGCACTAGTTACGAGTACTAGTCAATTCGGTAGTTGACTACTAAGATCTCCAAGCAAATTATTTTTTTATTTTTATAAATTTGGTAATATCACTAGATTAGATATATCTTGAGATCCGTACGGTTGGATCGTCGAGAAATTATTTTTAAAAAATAGAAACAACAATCCGTGACAAAGCAATAGTTACGAGTACTAGTCAATTCATTAGTTGACTACTAAAATCTCCAAGCAAATTAATTTTTTATTTTTTAAAAATTTGGGAATATCACTAGATTAGATATATCTTGAGATTTGTACGGTTGGATTGTCGAGAAATAATTTTAAAAAAAATAGAATCAACAATCCGTGACAAAGCACTAGTTACGAGTACTAGTCAATTCGGTAGTTGACTACTATGTTCTCCAACCAAATTAATTTTTTATTTTTTGAAAATATGGGAATGTCACTAGATTAGATATATCTTGAGATCCGTACGGTTGGATCGTCTAGAAATAATGTTTAAAAAATAGAATCAACAATCCGTGACAAAGCACTAGTTACGAGTACTAGTCAATTCGGTAGTTGACTACTATGTTCTCCAACCAAATTAATTTTTTATTTTTTGAAAATATTGGAATGTCACTAGATTAGATATATCTTGAGATCCATACGGTTGGATCGTCTAGAAATAATGTTTAAAAAATAGAATCAACAATCCGTGACAAAGCACTAGTTACGAGTACTAGTCAATTTGGTAGTTGACTACTAAGATCTCCAACCAAATTAATTTTTTATTTTTTGAAAAATGGGAATATCACTAGATTTGATATATCTTGAGATCCGTACGGTTGGATCGTCGAGAAATAATTCTTAAAAATAGAATAACAATCCGTGACAAAACACTAGTTACGAGTACTACTCAATTCGGTAGTTAACTACTAAGATCTCCAACCAAATTAAATTTTTATTTTATGAAAATTTGGGAATATTACAAGATTATATATATCTTGGGATCCGTACTATTGGATCTTCGATAAATAATTTTTAAAAAATAGAATCAACAATTCGTGACAAAGCACTAGTTACGAGTACTAGTCAATTCGGTAGTTGACTACTAAGATCTCCAACCAAATTATTTTTTTATTTTTATAAATTTGGTAATATCACTAGATTAGATATATCTTGAGATCCGTACGGTTGGATCGTCGAGAAATTGTTTTTAAAAAATAGAAACAACAATCCGTGACAAAGCACTAGTTAAGAGTACTAGTCAATTCATTAGTTGACTACTAAAATCTCCAAGCAAATTAATTTTTTATTTTTTAAAAATTTGGGAATATCACTAGATTAGATATATCTTGAGATTCGTACGGTTGGATCGTCGAGAAATAATTTTAAAAAAATAGAATCAACAATCCGTGACAAAGCACTAGTTACGAGTACTAGTCAATTCGGTAGTTGACTACTATGTTCTCCAACCAAATTAATTTTTTATTTTTTGAAAATATGGGAATGTCACTAGATTAGATATATCTTGAGATCCGTACGGTTGGATCGTCTAGAAATAATGTTTAAAAAATAGAATCAACAATCCGTGACAAAGCACTACTTACGAGTACTAGTCAATTCGGTAGTTGACTACTAAGATCTCCAACCAAATTAATTTTTTATTTTTTGAAAATTGGAAATATCACTAGATTTGATATATCTTGAGATCCGTACGGTTGGATCGTCGAGAAATAATTCTTAAAAATAGAATAACAATCCGTGACAAAACACTAGTTACGAGTACTACTCAATTCGGTAGTTAACTACTAAGATCTCCAACCAAATTAATTTTTTATTTTATGAAAATTTGGGAATATTACAAGATTATATATATCTTGAGATCCGTACGATTGGATCTTCGATAAATAATTTTTAAAAAATAGAATCAACAATTCGTGACAAAGCACTAGTTACGAGTACTAGTCAATTCGGTAGTTGACTACTAAGATCTCCAAGCAAATTATTTTTTTATTTTTATAAATTTGGTAATATCACTAGATTAGATATATCTTGAGATTCGTACGGTTGGATCGTCGAGAAATAATTTTAAAAAAAATAGAATCAACAATCCGTGACAAAGCACTAGTTACGAGTACTAGTCAATTCGGTAGTTGACTACTATGTTCTCCAACCAAATTAATTTTTTATTTTTTGAAAATATGGGAATGTCACTAGATTAGATATATCTTGAGATCCGTACGGTTGGATCGTCTAGAAATAATGTTTAAAAAATCGAATCAACAATCCGTGACAAAGCACTAGTTACGAGTACTAGTCAATTCGGTAGTTGACTACTATGTTCTCCAACCAAATTAATTTTTTATTTTTTGAAAATATGGGAATGTCACTAGATTAGATATATCTTGAGATCCGTACGGTTGGATCGTCTAGAAATAATGTTTAAAAAATAGAATCAACAATCCGTGACAAAGCACGAGTTACGAGTACTAGTCAATTTGGTAGTTGACTACTAAGATCTCCAACCAAATTAATTTTTTATTTTTTGAAAAATGGGAATATCACTAGATTTGATATATCTTGAGATCCGTACGGTTGGATCGTCGAGAAATAATTCTTAAAAATAGAATAACAATCCGTGACAAAACACTAGTTACGAGTACTACTCAATTCGGTAGTTAACTACTACGATCTCCAACCAAATTAAATTTTTATTTTATGAAAATTTGGGAATATTACAAGATTATATATATCTTGAGATCCGTACGATTGGATCTTCGATAAATAATTTTTAAAAAATAGAATCAACAATTCGTGACAAAGCACTAGTTACGAGTACTAGTCAATTCGGTAGTTGACTACTAAGATCTCCAACCAAATTATTTTTTTATTTTTTAAATTTGGTAATATCACTAGATTAGATATATCTTGAGATCCGTACGGTTGGATCGTCGAGAAATTGTTTTTAAAAAATAGAAACAACAATCCGTGACAAAGCACTAGTTACGAGTACTAGTCAATTCATTAGTTGACTACTAAAATCTCCAAGCAAATTAATTTTTTATTTTTTAAAAATTTGGGAATATCACTAGATTAGATATATCTTGAGATTCGTACGGTTGGATCGTCGAGAAATAATTTTAAAAAAATAGAATCAACAATCCGTGACAAAGCACTAGTTACGAGTACTAGTCAATTCGGTAGTTGACTACTATGTTCTCCAACCAAATTAATTTTTTATTTTTTGAAAATATGGGAATGTCACTAGATTAGATATATCTTGAGATCCGTACGGTTGGATCGTCTAGAAATAATGTTTAAAAAATAGAATCAACAATCCGTGACAAAGCACTAGTTACGAGTACTAGTCAATTCGGTAGTTGACTACTAAGATCTCCAACCAAATTAATTTTTTATTTTTTGAAAATTGGGAATATCACTAGATTTGATATATCTTGAGATCCGTACGGTTGGATCGTCGAGAAATAATTCTTAAAAATAGAATAACAATCCGTGACAAAACATTAGTTATGAGTACTACTCAATTCGGTAGTTAACTACTAAGATCTCCAACCAAATTAATTTTTTATTTTATGAAAATTTGGGAATATTACTAGATTAGATATATCTTGAGATCCGTACGATTGGATCTTCGATAAATAATTTTTAAAAAATAGAATCAACAATTCGTGACAAAGCACTAGTTACGAGTACTAGTCAATTCGGTAGTTGACTACTAAGATCTCCAACCAAATTATTTTTTTATTTTTATAAAATTTGGTAATATCACTAGATTAGATATATCTTGAGATCCGTACGGTTGGATCATCGAGAAATTATTTTTAAAAAATAGAAACAACAATCCGTGACAAAGCACTAGTTACGAGTACTAGTCAATTCAATAGTGGACTACTAAAATCTCCAAGCAAATTAATTTTTTATTTTTTAAAAATTTGGGAATATCACTAGATTTGATATATCTTGAGATCAGTACGGTTGGATCGTCGAGAAATAATTTTAAAAATATAGAATCAACAATCCGTGACAAAGCACTAGTTACGAGTACTAGTCAATTCGGTAGTTGACTACTATGTTCTCCAACCAAATTAATTTTTTATTTTTTGAAAATATGGGAATGTCACTAGATTAGATATATCTTGAGATCCGTACGGTTGGATCGTCTAGAAATAATGTTTAAAAAATAGAATCAACAATCCGTGACAAAGCACTAGTTACGAGTACTAGTCAATTCGGTAGTTGACTACTAAGATCTCCAACCAAATTAATTTTTTATTTTTTCAAAATTGGGAATATCACTAGATTTGATATATCTTGAGATCCGTACGGTTGGATCGTCGAGAAATAATTCTTAAAAATAGAATAACAATCCGTGACAAAACACTAGTTACGAGTACTACTCAATTCGGTAGTTAACTACTAAGATCTCCAACCAAATTAATTTTTTATTTTATGAAAATTTGGGAATATTACAAGATTAGATATATCTTGAGATCCGTATGATTGGATCTTCGATAAATAATTTTTAAAAAATAGAATCAACAATTCGTGACAAAGCACTAGTTACGAGTACTAGTCAATTCGGTAGTTGACTACTAAGATCTCCAACCAAATTATTTTTTTATTTTTATAAATTTGGTAATATCACTAGATTAGATATATCTTGAGATCCGTACGGTTGGATCGTCGAGAAATTATTTTTAAAAAATAGAAACAACAATCCGTGACAAAGCACTAGTTACGAGTACTAGTCAATTCAATAGTTGACTACTAAAATCTCCAAGCAAATTAATTTTTTATTTTTAAAAATTTGGGAATATCACTAGATTAAATATATCTTGAGATTCGTACGGTTGGATCGTCGAGAAATAATTTTAAAAATATAGAATCAACAATCCGTGACAAAACACTAGTTACGAGTACTAGTCAATTCGGTAGTTGACTACTATGTTCTCCAACCAAATTAATTTTTTATTTTTTGAAAATTTGGGAATGTCACTAGATTAGATATATCTTGAGATCTGTACGGTTGGATCGTATAGAAATAATGTTTAAAAAATAGAATCAATAATCCGTGACAAAGCACTAGTTACGAGTACTAGTCAATTCGGTAGTTGACTACTAAGATCTCCAACCAAATTAATTTTTTATTTTTTAAAAATTGGGAATATCACTAGGTTTGATATATCTTGAGATCCGTACGGTTGGATCGTCTAGAAATAATGTTTAAAAAATAGAATCAATAATCCGTGACAAAGCACTAGTTACGAGTACTAGTCAATTCTGTAGTTAACTACTAAGATCTCCAACCAAATTAATTTTTTATTTTATGAAAATTTGGGAATATTACTAGATTAGATATATCTTGAGATCCGTATGGTTGGATCGTCGAGAAATAATTTTTAAAAAATAGAATAACAATTCGTGACAAAACACTAGTTACGAGTACTAGTCAATTCGGTAGTTGATTATTAAGATCTCCAAACAAATTAATTTTTTCTTTTTAGAAAATTTGAGAATATCACTAGATTAGATATATCTTGAGATCCGTACGATTGGATCTTCGATAAATAATTTTTAAAAAATAGAATCAACAATTCGTGACAAAGCATTAGTTACTAGTACTAGTCAATTCGGTAGTTGACTACTAAGATCTCCAACCAAATTATTTTTTTTATTTTTTTAAAATTTGGTAATATCACTAGATTAGATAGATCTTGAGATCCTTACAGTTGGATCGTCGAGAAATTATTTTTAAAAAATAGAAACAACAATCCGTGACAAAACACTAGTTACGAGTACTAGTCAATTCAGTAGTTGACTACTAAAATCTCCAAGCAAATTAATTTTTTTATTTTTTTAAAATTTGGGAATATCACTAGATTAGATATATCTTGAGATCCGTACGGTTGGATCGTCGAGAAATAATTTTAAAAAAAATAGAATTAACAATCCGTGACAAAGCACTAGTTACGAGTACTAGTCAAGTCGATAGTTGACTACTATGTTCTCCAACCAAATTAATTTTTTATTTTTTGAAAATTTGGGATTGTCACTAGATTAGATATATCTTGAGATCCGTATGGTTTGATTGTCGATAAATAATGTTTAAAAAATAGAATCAACAATCCGTGACAAAGCACTAGTTACGAGTACTAGTCAATTCGGTAGTTGACTACTATGTTCTCCAACCAAATTAATTTTTTATTTTTTGAAAATTTGGGAATGTCACTAGATTAGATATATCTTGAGATCTGTACGGTTGGATCGTCTAGAAATAATGTTTAAAAAATAGAATCAATAATCCGTGACAAAGCACTAGTTACGAGTACTAGTCAATTCGGTAGTTGACTACTAAGATCTCCAACCAAATTAATTTTTTATTTTTTGAAAATTGGGAATATCACTAGGTTTGATATATCTTGAGATCCTTACGGTTGGATCGTCGAGAAATAATTTTTAAAAATAGAATAACAATCCGTGATAAAACAATAGTTACGAGTACTACTCAATTCGGTAGTTAACTACTAAGATCTCCAACCAAATTAATTTTTTATTTTATGAAAATTTGGGAATATTACTAGATTGGATATATCTTGAGATCCGTATGGTTGGATCGTCGAGAAATAATTTTTAAAAAATAGAATAACAATTCGTGACAAAACACTAGTTACGAGTACTAGTCATTTCGGTAGTTGATTATTAAGATCTCCAAACAAATTAATTTTTTCTTTTTAGAAAATTTGAGAATATCACTAGATTAGATATATCTTGAGATCCGTACGATTGGATCTTCGATAGATAATTTTTAAAAAATAGAATCAACAATTCGTGACAAAGCATTAGTTACTAGTACTAGTCAATTCGGTAGTTGACTACTAAGATCTCCAACCAAATTATTTTTTTTATTTTTTTAAAATTTGGTAATATCACTAGATTAGATAGATCTTGAGATCCTTACAGTTGGATCGTCGAGAAATTATTTTTAAAAAATAGAAACAACAATCCGTGACAAAGTACTAGTCAATTCAGTAGTTGACTACTAAAATCTCCAAGCAAATTAATTTTTTAGTTTTTTAAAATTTGGGAATATCACTAGATTAGATATATCTTGAGATCCGTACGGTTGGATCGTCGAGAAATAATTTTAAAAAAAAATAGAATCAACAATCCGTGACAAAGCACTAGTTACGAGTACTAGTCAAGTCGATAGTTGACTACTATGTTCTCCAACCAAATTAATTTTTTATTTTTTGAAAATTTGGGAATGTCACTAGATTAGATATATCTTGAGATCCGTATGGTTTGATCGTCGAGAAATAATGTTTAAAAAATAGAATCAACAATCCGTGACAAAGCACTAGTTACGAGTACTAGTCAATTCGGTAGTTGACTACTGAGATCTCCAACCAAATTAATTTTTTATTTTTTGAAAATTGGGAATATCACTAGATTTGATATATCTTGTGATCCGTACGGTTGGATCGTCGAGAAATAATTCTTAAAAATAGAATAACAATCTGTGACAAAACATTAGTTACGAGTACTACTCAATTCGGTAGTTAACTACTAAGATCTCCAACCAAATTAATTTTTTATTTTATGAAAATTTGGGAATATTACTAGATTAGATATATCTTGAGATCCGTACGGTTGGATCGTCGAGAAATAATTTTTAAAAAATAGAATAACAATCCGTGACAAAACACTAGTTATGAGTACTAGTCAATTCGGTAGTTGACTACTAAGATTTCAAACCAAATTAATTTATTATATTTGAAAATTTATGAATATCACTAAATTAGATATATTTTGACATCCGACAGTTGGATCGTCGAGAAATATTTTTTTTAAAACGAAACAAAAAGCCGTAACAAAGCACTAGTCACTAGTACTAGTCAATTTAGTTGTTCATTGCTAAGATCTCAAGCTAAAATAATTTTTTGGTTTTTGGAAAATTTGGGTACATCAAAAAATTAGATATATCTCGACAATCCGATCCGAACCGAATGTTTTTACATCCAAACAAAATCCGATCCGAACAGTAAAAATCCGAAAGAAAACCGAACCCAATTTGATCCGATCTTAATCCAAAATTTATCCGATTTTAATCCGAATTTTACCCGAACCGAATCAGATCGGATCCAAACCGAACATGCTCTAAATAGTACCTTAACCGAAAGTGAATCCGAACCGAATCAGATCCGAACCGAATCAGATCCGATCCGAACATGCTCTAAATAGTACCTTAACCGAAAGTGGATCCGATCCGAAGCAGATCCGATCCGAAACCGATCCGTTTACCCGATTTACCAGGTCTAACCACAAGTTATAAGACACAGATAATAGTCTTTGGAGGTTGTTTTGATTTATCGTTGTAAACTGTTGATATTCTGCTTTAAGTTATTAAAGGGCCTTAATCGAGACAGGGGAACCAAGAAACACAATACTATAGGTTAGGTGATGACTGATGTGGTGTTTGATTAATCTTGCAACAGAAAATTTATCCTTGTTCACATACACCGTTTTCTGTTTCCAATGTATGACCTTACATATTTCCCCTGCAATGGGAAAATTTTGAAAACCCATTGAATCCAATTTCGTAACAACACGAAATCGGAGGGATGCTGGAATAGTATATCGAAATTATGAGTATGTGGCTATTTTAGGGGATTTAGGGTGTATGAAAAAATAGGGCTGGACTCGGCAGCTGTCTTGATTTGTCTCGTGTATCAGATTGCATATGCCAAGATGCCTACGTACCTATGTTTATATAGGATCAAGCCCACGTAGTTCTGTGAAATTGATTGGTCTTATCCCGAGAGACTTAAGGGATAAGTTACGTTAATGTGGATAATGATTGATTTTATCTGATTTAATCTTATCGTTGTGATATCTTCCTGATTTGAAGAATATCGTTTGGAGAAATTTTCCGTTATTGATTGATTGAGATTGATTCTTTCCTCATTTCAGAGAGAGGATAAAACTTAGCGATTAAGCAACAATTATTAATCTGAATTAATAATTAGTAAATATTAGAAATTTGGAGATTATTAGACATGCCAAAATTATGGAATAACAACTAGCCCCCAGTTCTTCAGTGTAGCTTGCTGCAGTGGAGAACTAAGAATTCTTCAAGTTTCCAAATTTCATGAGTCGCTGAAAAAACTGAAAATAGATGATTAGAAAAACAATTCGAGCACCACTGTGCTCGTTAGGCGTATGCGGATGCAAGAGTGATAGCATGCAATGACCAGTATAAGATATATATATTTGCCAAGGTTTTCAAATGTGCGAGTATAAATAATATTTTTGAAATCCTTTGCGATCCTTGTTGTCTAGTTAGGACCTTGGCGCTTGTATATATCCCAAATTGGCATACACTCTTTTCAAGTGTCTGATGCAACCACATAAGGATGTGTCTGACGAGGTCTTCACTAAGAGGTGTAGATGTAATTCTGGTGAACTTTGCACGCGCGCTGGCTGTGCATGTCTTAAAGATATTTTGCATAGGGATGCCTTCCCACCCATGCGACCTTGAGCTCAAGATCTGGTCATAGGCCTTCAATAATAATCCAGAGGGTGCTGCACTTTACTATGCGTATAGCATTGCGGAATTTATAACTTGTCCATGCTACCCTACTTGGCAATTTAGTTCGCAAGTTTGGAAATATTTTTGACATATATGTACTATCGCAACGATATATGAAAAATCTTTTGCAAATCCAAACGCAATAATAAATATGCTTCTTTAATAGTGTCGCGATATTTATTTTTTTCGAAAATAATTCTACTTTTTCTTTGTAGAAAATCTTTTACAAACTTATGCATCTCGCATATATAATTTTTTTCTTTTTCTTGAGAATAATGCAACTCGTACGGGATTGTAAAATAATTCACAATCAATCAGCATAAATAAATATTCACAATTCCTCAACATAAATATCTCGTACGATATTTTCTAAATCGCAATAATTTTACAAGCATAAAAATATCTATTGCTCGCACGAATTTTCTGAATAATAAATATTTTTTCTATAAAAAATATTTAAAAACAAAACTATGCATGCATGACATGGCAGGATATATAATTGCAGAAAATAAAAAGATAAATCGAACACTTATCTTTATATTTTGATCCGGAATTATGCGCGAAGGATTGACTGGGCGCGGAATTGTGTTCAGCTTCTTCCTTTTTTTCTTTTGCCAGATGTGTTGCTTCTCCTTGTCAGTTGCTCCTTCTTGTGTCCAAATTCCTTTTTTTTCTTGCGACCTGCTTTTCTTTCCATTTTTTCTTGGTGGTACCCTGTTTTACTCATGCGTGTCTGTTGATGGTGCGCATGACCTTGTTCCAATTTTTCCTTTCTCCTTTTTCGTGCTAACTGTGTACCACTACTGTAACCATTTTTTGTCGCTGCTGTCCATCTATGTATCCAAAAAACCAAAAACCCCTATTTTTATGTTTGAAAATTATTTGTCCTCCACAAATAATTAATTAGCCCTCCTTCTAGCGCCAAATGTTGTTGGAGGAATTTCGTAACAACACGAAATCGGAGGGATGCTAGAATAGTATATCGAAATTATGAGTATGTGGCTGTTTTAGGGGATTTAGGGTGTATAAAAAAATAGGGCTGGACTCGGCAGCTGTCTTGATTTGTCTCGTGTATCAGATTGCATATGCCAAGATGCCTACGTACCTATGTTTATATAGGATCAAGCCCACGTAGTTCTATGAAATTGATTGGTCTTATCCCGAGAGACTTAAGGGATAAGTTACGTTAATGTGGATAATGATTGATTTTATCTGATTTAATCTTATCGTTGTGATATCTTCCTGATTTGAAGAATATCGTTTGGAGAAATTTTCCTTTATTGATTGATTGAGATTGATTCTTTCCTCATTTCAGAGAGAGGATAAAACTTAGCGGTTAAGCAACAATTATTAATCTGAATTAATAATTAGTAAATATTAGAAATTTGGAGATTATTAGACATGCCAAAATTATGGCATAACAACAATACTATAGGTTAGGTGATGACTGATGTGGTGTTTGATTAATCTTGCAACATAAAATTTATCCTTGTTCACATACACCGTTTTCTATTTCCAATGTATGACCTTACATATTTCCCCTGCAATGGGAAAATTTTGAAAATCCATTGAATCCAATTTCAACTTTTTAGTAATTTGTTATCATGTTTCCGAACCTTGTGTTAGTTTTTCAGATGCTGTTTTTTTTTGTTTTTTTTCTTAAATGTTTGCAATCTTCTAATTTTCTCCTCTTTTCTTAGATGTCACCCAAGGTAGCAGGAATAGTTTTCTTCTTAGCATTTCATATAATAGCACCTTGTTCCTTTTTTCTGCTCTTTAAGTGGACTTGTGAATTCTTTTCAAACTCAAAAACAGATATTTGGGCTATGGTCTGTACCTTATACTGCTTCTTGCAGCTCTTACCATGTTTGTTTCAGAAGCGTTGACTCCAAAGGGGTGTATGTACGCATTACTCGTCGATGGTATGTACCCTGCAGTCATGGATTTCCAGAAGCTAGGTTGGATGACTATCCTAGCAAACGGCATTGCATTGTGGGTTACTAATATAGTTCATATGAATTTGCACAAATATTTAAATTCCCTTTCTTTATTTCGTTATTTTATAAACTTTGTTAAAATACTTTGTATAAACAGCATACTAGTATGAACTATTGTTGGACTATTGTGGTCAGGGATTGTTGGGGGTTGTTGATAGTTGCACAATTCTAGTTAAGTTCACACGTTTTATTCAATATAGTATAAGACTTTCTGTACATTACATAGTCTATATATTTGGCTCTTGCTCATGTAAACAAACAAGCTGAATACTTCATAGCAATACAAGAGTTTGTTCTTTCTCTTACATTGTTGTTCAGCTTCACCATCATCACCAAGCTCACATTGCTTATACAATATTTATAACTCTTCTACGTTATTATATACACACAAGCAGAGCTACCCTCACAATTTCTACATGGTATCAAAGCTTTAAGATCCTTACCTCAAATCTCAAAATTAAACTCCAGTAGTTGTCTTCGAGATAATTGCTCAAACAGTTGGTGGCCACAAATCAGACTCTCCGCTGCACTTTAAGCTCCTGACCTTCATTATTCTGACCTCCATTGTTTCCGGTGACAACCATATATTCCGGGAAGCATCCCTTCTTTTTGATTCATTGCACCAAACACTTGGTGGGTTACTCATCTCGAACAAGGTTACAACCTAAAATCGGTTACAACCTCCTTTAAAACAATCACTGGGAAACCTCTCAGTCAGCCATCTCGTTTTAACCACACACAAATCAGCCGCCTTGATATAAAATTTGTTTTGTATTAGAGCTAGAATTTGTGTGTACTTCATATGCATACAATTCAGCACGGCTTCATTTAAGGTTGTGTGTTTTTAAGCCCGGTTACGTCTTTGTTTTCTACTAGTACCGCAGTACACCTCAAAAGCCCAGTTAATTTCATCAATTTCCTCTACTGGGCCAACTTATTAGCCCACCTGAGCTACATAATAAATCCACGATTTATTGGCACAAATTACAATCCTACATCCAATCTTCCGCTGATCTTGTAAGCTGAACCTCCAACTTTTGTTACTAACATTTCAGCCCCTAGACTTTAATTTTTGCATTACAGTCGCTGAAGTTTTCAAACTTTCACTGTAATCCCTGTACTTAACAAAATGAAAAAAAAAAAAAAAAAACCAGTTCACCTTCCACTGCATCCACAGTCACAACGGGATCCTCAGATAGAATAGCCTCTTGGGACAGAATGTATCCGCTAAAGGTTCTAATCGACATTCAATCTCTATATCACACACATCACACAAATATATACATATTATTGTCATATTCATATATATTCGCTCGTGATTTCAACATAGCACTAATATATATGCATATGTCAGTCGTATTTATATATATTGGCTCAAATATATACATATTATTGTCATATTCATATATATATTCGCTCGTGATTTCAACGTATCACAACATAGCACTCATATATATGCATATGTCAGTCGTATACATATATATTGGCTCATATTTTCATAGCACATATATATACATATAATTATCACATTTATATATATTTGCTTTGTGATTTCAACGTATCACAACATAAGCACACATATATATAAATATCACAGTTATATATACATATATTTGCTTGTGTTTTCAAACAACACATATAAATAGAGATTGATTGTCATTTCACCAGTCAACAAGTTGCCAAAGGCACGGTTCGATTACATGGTGTCTCGAGTGCTGATAACGCTGCAGATATTTTCACAAAAGTTCAACCTCCTGGAAATTTTCGCAATTATGTTTCCAAACTCAAGTTGTTTCTTCAACCATCTTAAGTTTGAGCGGGGGTGTTAAAATACTGTGTATAAACAGCATACTAGTATGAACTATTGTTGGACTATTGTGGTCAGGGATTGTTGGGGGTTGTTGATAGTTGCACAATTCTAGTTAAGTTCACACGTTTTATTCAATATAGTATAAGACTTTCTGTACATTACATAGTCTATATATTTGGCTCTTGCTCATGTAAACAAACAAGCTGAATAATTCATAGCAATACAAGAGTTCTTTGTTTGTCTCTTACATTGTTGTTTAGCTTCCCTTATGCTTCCTTTTCAATACAAGATGTAGCATAAGGTACCTGTTTTATCAAACTCGATATATGTATGTAGGGTGCCCCTCTGTCGAGAACTGAGCCTTAAGGTGTTAGAGGGAGGCCTTATATGGATCTTATATTATATGTTAACACTCCCCCCTCACTCGAAAGCCCATTTTTGGGTCGAGAGTGGATCACGGGCGCCCATCATTGTGACATAAATTTGCCTTCGTGTCCGAAATAAATTGTGAAAATATTGGGGGTCGCAGAGAGTCGAACCTGGGACCTCTGCGTGCCTGAGCTCTGATACCATGTTAAGTAACCAACTCATCTAAAACCTTAAGGTGTTAGAGGGAGGCCTTATATGGATCTTATATTATATGTTAACAACGAGTTCTAGCTAAACATATCATTAGTTGTTACAGTAGGCATGGAGTATTAATTGGAGCATTATATATTCTGCAATATGTGCAATATATTTTAAGTTTTACTAACATTCTTCTTAGCTTGAAGACTCATTTTTAAGCATGAATCTCCTCCAACCTAACTAGCAACTATATATGATATCATGTTAAATTATCAGTTATACTAAAAGCTCAAAGGGATAGAGAGCGTTGATCATATATTATCTTTCTAACGGTTAACCCTGTATCAGATATGCTTGTAGACTGAAACAATTAAAATTTGGAACCAGGCTGCAACTGAAATTTAGAAGAATAAAATAGCTTGGAACCTCCCTCTAAGTTTTTGCATGATCTTACCGTGGTTAGAGTATATAGTATCAAGAATCCTAACATCACATTTACATCCAACATTCAATCGTTTTAAAACAATCGTTCCAGTTATGGGTGCTTCAGAAATTTCACAACTTACATTGTTTGATTGATTTCGTCGATTAATGTTTGCTTGATTTCGTCCGTTAACCATGTATTAATGGTTAAACTTGTAAAGTTTAGATTCGAGTCCCGTTTACATATTGTAACACCTCAGTCCCACATCGAGGAGATTTGGGACTTCTGTGCAGTTTATAAGGCAAAGTACTACTACTAAGTGCACCAACAAATCATGATCTTTTGGGGGCCTGTGGTGGGCTTGTGGATTACCCAAGTTGGCAGCATTTGGGCCAGTTTGCTTTGGCTTATTTCAGGATCGGAATCGGGACTCTACCCGATTTTCGAAAAAGACCCGGGATTTGACCCGGGTTGTCACAAACCACAGGCCCCCAAAAGATCATGATTTGTTGGTGCACTTAGTAGTAGTACTTTGCCTTATAAACTGCACAGAAGTCCCAAATCTCCTCGATGTGGGACTGAGGTGTTACAAACTCCCCCACTTAAACTCCTGACGTCCTCGTCAGGCCGAACAGAAATCCCATAGGTCCAAGATCGTTCCTCCCTAGCCATTGTGGGATAATACCGGCTTGGCTTCGTGTCCCCACCTCCGGATCTCTGTCCATTGTGGGATAATACCACCAGCCTTCGTGTCCCCACCTCCGGCAACTTGACGAATCAAGCTTTCGAGAGTCGGCTCTGATACCATATGTGACATCCAAGCCCACAACCGAATGCATACCGGACCCAACAACCCACCACAGGTCAGTCCAAAAATGCTAGCAAATTGGTATACATTAGTTATTGACTTGTATCTATAAAGGCCCCAAACACTCTCATTCTTATCGATGTGGGATGTTACTAACACCCCCTCTTATAGGGTCGACGTCCTCGACGAGCCCACAATCACACATTCGGAACCCGGGCAGTGCCTCTGCACTTCCGGCCGGGTAGAGCTCTGATACCATATGTGTCAACCCGGGTCAAATCCCGGGTCTTTTTCGAAAATCGGGTCGAGTCCCGATTCCGATCCTGAAATAAGCCAAAGCAAACTGGCCCAAATGCTGCCAACTTGGGTAATCCACAAGCCCACCACAGGCCCCCAAAAGATAATGATTTGTTGGTGCACTTAGTAGTAGTACTTTGCCTTATAAACTGCACAGAAGTCCCAAATCTCCTCGATGTGGGACTGAGGTGTTACACTCAGTGAGGGTATCCAACTCAGAAATAGCTTCATCAAAAGTTTGTTTTGCAAGGTGGCAAGCCCTTTCAGGAGAGTTCATGATCTCATAATAGAACACGGAAAAGTTCAGAGCCAAACCCAATCGGATGGGATGAGTGGAAGATAAATCAGTTTCAGCACTAATGGAAGCCAACTGATAGGCCTTGAGGGACTGGTCAGCAGCCTCTTTCCCATCGTTACCAACTTTAAACTCCACAAGGTACCTATAGTAATCCCCCTTCATTTTATAGTAGGAAACAGTGGATTCTCCAGCAGAGCAGGAGAATAAGATGTCCATCTATGACAATCATGATATCACCACAAATGCTCGTAAGCTCTTGCTCTACTTTTTGCCTGTATGTATTGATCCGTTTCACATTGACATCATTCCCTTTCGACTCTTCATTCTGCTCAACTGACGACAAAATCCCCCATGATGCTCTACGCAATCCTACCAGAGTCTTATATCCAACACACAACAAATTCCTCTCCTCAATAGTCAATTCCACATCTAACTTGGCTACATTCTTCATTGCATCTACCATTTCATCATAACGTTCAGCTTGTTCAGCAAGCTTAGCGATGTAGACAAAAGTCTCACGGTTAGTGGAGGAAGCCATGGCTATTACTGCTACCTGCTGTCAGATTAGTCTTATAAGAAGATTTATACGGAGGGAGGGAGGGAGCGGGAGAGAGAGGTTTCTACAGCTCTACAGCAGTACAGCTACTTCTTTTTTTTTTGTCTCAGAAAAAAATTCTCTTTATCATGCAATCTGATCCGATTTCGATATTCCCGAGGAAGTATAAATGTGTCGTTCTATGATGTGTCCATGGCTGCCTTTCATAGGGAATGACATACTGAGAAGTATTATCACTGGTTTGTTGTGTTTTTTGTAGCTTGGTTGAATGCACATCTGCTTATTCTTCCTCTTCATACACAAGATCGGCACCGATCTCTTTCACCTCAAAATTGTGATTGTCATGATAGGCAAGTGTTGAAATAGTGATCTCGTCTCCTGGTGCAACCTCGTAAATACCGAATTTCCAATGGCTTAACCATGTCATATATTCATCTCCCTCAGGAATGCCATAACAAGTTGGACGATATATAATCATGTCATCCTTGGTCTTGTTATTTATTATCAGGAAGAATTCTGTGGCCGACTTCAACTTGTACACAATGCAGGTGTTTATGTATCTGAGTTTAGAATGAGATGTGATAAAGGATAGTGAAGATGCATTGCTTTTAATAGTGAACCAATCTGGAACACTGTTCCCAGGGTAAAATATGCTAAATGTTTTGCCTCCTAGCTGCTCATAAACTCCCTGTACAGTAATCTCATTTAGTAAAATAGCAATCCATATATATATGCAACTCCGACAAGCAGCCAAATAGCAGAGCCTCTTGTGAAGTGCTGAAGATAGTTCTTCTTTTTCATATTACAAGACAATAATTTGAGACTAAATTATATAGTGGTGGTTGTACTTAACGAAAAAAGGGCCCAACTTTCGGTTCACGCAATAATGGCCAAAAATTTTTAAGCCTTTCAAAAAATATTGGAATGAGATAGATGAGCATCTGCCAGGGGTAAAAATAGTAAGTGTTCTAAAACTGAGTATTCTTATTAATTTTGTAAGAAAACGGGTGAAATTGGCCTTCGCCAGATTATTGTTGTGCGTAAAAGAGAAAAACATATAGAGTGAGTGAGTGAGAGTGATAACCTGAATTAAGCAATTTGTTTTCAGTCAATGAGTCAATATTGTATAATCTTGTATGCATTTTTTTCTTGACATTCACATCATAAATACCACAATTGTTGATAAATTCTGAGTCTATTTGTCCGATTGGTACAAGCTTGAAAATGGATCCCATCTCAATTAGTTTCGTGCATCCGTGGGGAGGGCAAAAACCTAAAAAATTTGCACCAGGCTTCCATGTAATTTTCTCCAATAATGGGCAATCGATAACAGCTAAGTCATCTACATTCGGCAAATCTTCAAGCACTTCGAGCTGGTTGCAATCCAATAACAAAAGAAGTTCAACCTTTTTCATATTTTTAAAGCAATCTGGTAGGAAGTGAATTGGGTTCATACTCAAGTTTTGTTGGAATTCGGGCATAATAACGCAGCGGATAATACGTAAATAACAATTAAAAACGAATTCCAAAGCCCGGATCCATGTATAAAATGATGATCATTGTATAAAATTCTCAAGAACAAGATAGTACCTTGTTAAAGCTTTCCAATGGATGACAAATGGAGATCCTAGCTTGTTGATCTTGAGAGCAAAACTTGTTGATCTTGAGAGCTAGAAGTGTAACTCCTCCACCGGTATCCACACTTGAATGCTTGCTTGAATCGTCGAACGATTTTGCCACGGAAATTGGTACTAGCCAAAATAAATAAACCGGATGTGTTCTTGACTTGATTTGATTTCTCTTGAGAGTGTATGAACTGGACTTGATTTGATTTCTCTTGAGAGTGTATGAACTGAATATTTCAGTTTGGTGTGTGCAAATGACTTGCCAACTCTTGGCTTATAAAGAGAGATAAAGTAAAATGAAGCCTTAAACAATTAGGCCATTTATTTAAACAAATCTTATTTATTTAAATAAATTAATTAAGTCATACTTAATTAATCAAATAAGTCAAGAAAATACATCTTCAAATTTTATCTTTAACTAATCAAGTCTCACTTAATTAATTTTATAAAATTCGAATTATTATTTATTATTAATTTAAAATCATAATTATAAATTAATTTCCCTTTTAAACATTCTTTGTGTGTGACCCTGTAGGTTATTATTTCATTGGCAATAATTTTATTCTCTAATAAAATTATAAACAATAAGCGGCGTCTAGTAACACATTATTGCTACCCAATAAAACAATAATTAAATCAACGATTCAATTAACCTTTTATGACTAATGTTCCATGTAATATAATCCCTTTAAATCATGATATTATAGATTAAACTCGAGGCATGTAATGTGTCATCCTCTTCATAATTTAATCTTCATTTTCTTGATCGATGAGTAGACTATTTAATCAAATCAACATTTGAGCATGGCCATGCATTTCATAGTCTCACTCAAACAAGAGGCCGATAATATCACTCCTTTATCATGAGATTTAAATCCCATCTAGATCGTTCATATTTCTCACATGATTCATAATATATCCGATATTCACCTTTATCATTATCCGGCTAAAGATAACTTTTGACGAATTCAAAATATATTAATTCTCATGTAGAATTATAACGACTTCAGGTCTAAGGATCATTACACCATTATCACTGTGAGATTACATATGACACATTTATTATTTACCATGATGTATCTCACTGTGGGTCTGTCCAGTACCCTGTACTCGTACAGTTACCTATGCATTGCTTTTAGTATCTTCATACTTATGACCAATGAGATGTGGTCATCAGTCAATTATCATACTAGCCTCAGTGTATTATTATTGTCCTAATTAATAATAATACTCGGCTAGGGACATTTAAGAATATGATACGATCATTATATAATCTCATGTTCAAGTCACATACTTGCAACTATATAATTTGTATCAAGATTCTAAGGACATTTATTATACTTTATTTATTTCGCAGTAAATAAAGCCAATAATAAACATATATATATATCGAATATATAAAATCACTCAAACATAAATATAATGTATTACATTGCCTCTAGGGCACCAATACTAACAATCTCCCACTTGCACTAGAGCCAATCACCCATGTATCGAATACCCATGCTACTAGTGTGACATTCATGCTTCTGCTGCGACAGAGCCTTAGTCAGCGGGTCTGCAATATTATCATCAGTATGCACTTTACATATGTGAATATCCCCTCTATCATTTATTTCTCGAATAAGGTGATATCTCCGAAGTATATGCTTTGTTCTGCTATGAGCTCTCGGCTCCTTGTCCTGTGCTATAGCTCCATTATTATCGCAGTAAAGATCTATGGGATCTGCGATCGATGGAACGACACCAAGCTCTGTAATGAACTTCCGTAACCATACAGCTTCCTTGGCTGCCTCACATGCAGCAATATACTCGGATTCCATTGTAGAATCAGCTACTGTCTCTTGCTTCGAACTTTTCCAGCTTACAGCACCTCCATTTAGGCAAAACACAAATCCAGACTGAGAAACAGAGTCATCTCTGTCAGTCTGAAAACTAGCATCCGTGTAACCCTTTACTGTTAGCTTTTCTTCACCTCCATACACCAAGAATGAATCTTTAGTCCTTTTCAAGTACTTAAGAATATTCTTGACTGCCGTCCAGTGACCTTCACCTGGATTAGACTTGTATCTGCTCGTCATGCTCAAAGCATACGAGACATCCGGACGAGTACATATCATTGCATACATGATAGATCCAATTGCTGAAGCATATGGTATCTTACTCATGCGGTCTTTATCATCCAATGATTTAGGACCATTCTCTTTTTTTAGATCGTTATCCCATGAGATACAGGGACATATCCCCTTTTTGCATCTTGCATTCCAAAACGATGCAAAATTTTGTCACTATATGTACTCTGGCTTAAGCCGATTAATCTTCTTGATCTATCTCTATAGATCCTGATCCCTAATATATAGGTAGCCTCGCCCAAGTCTTTCATAGAGAAACTTTGTCCTAACCAAGTCTTTACAGCCTGTAGAAAAGGAATGTCATTCCCTATTATTAATATATCATCGACATATAATACTAGGAATGCCACATGGCTCCCACTAAACCTTTTGTAAACACATGGTTCATCCATGTTCTGAATAAAGCCAAAACCTTTGACTATTTCATCAAACCGGATGTTCCATCTCCGAGAGGACTGCTTCAATCCATAAATGGATCTACGCAGCTTACATACTTTTCCAGCATCCTTTGGATTTCTAAAACCTTCAGGTTGTGTCATGTACACATCCTCTTCAAGGCTTCCGTTAAGGAAGGCTGTTTTGACATCCATCTGCCAAATTTCGTAATCATAGTAAGCCGCTATTGCAAGCATAATTCTGATGGATTTTATCATTGCTACTGGTGAGAAGGTTTCATCATAGTCAATACCATGAATTTGTTTGAAACCTTTTGCAACCAGTCGAGCTTTATAGGTTTGTATATTACCTTCCATGTCGATTTTCTTCTTGAAAATCCATTTGCACTCGATAGGTTTTACCCCTTCAGGTGGATCAACCAAAGTCCATACTTGGTTTTCATACATGGAATCCATTTCAGAATTCATGGCTTCTTGCCATCTCTTAGAGTCTGGTGAGTTCATAGCATCTTGATAGGTGAGAGGCTCATCTTGATCTATGAGCATCACATCGCCATTTTCAATTAGGAGAAATCCATAATTTCTTTTTGAATCATAGCGAGTCCTACTAGATCTACGAACAACCTGTGTTTCTTGAGCAGTGTTATCTTGTATATCTTGCTCATGCTCCATCTCAGGTTCAATGTTATCAAGTGGTTCTCGATCTTCATCGAGATCTATTTTCCTCCCACTGTCTCTTTTAGAGACTAGCTCTCTTTCTAAGAATACAGCAGTTCGAGCAACAATTACTTTGTTCTCTGAAGGATTATAGAAAGAATAACCCTTTGTTTCACTTGGGTATCCCACAAAGATACATTTTTCAGATTTCGGTCCAAGCTTGTCTGACATTAGGCGTTTCACAAACGCTTCACATCCCCATACTTTCATAAAGGACATGCTTTGACGTTTTTCTGTCCATATCTCATATGGAGTTTGTTGAACCGTTTTAGTAGGAACACGGTTTAGTGTATATGCAGCCGTTTCCAGGGCATAACCCCAGAAACTAATTGGAAGATCTGCTTGACTCATCATTGATCGCACCATGTCCAACAAGGTACGATTCCTCCTTTCAGAAACCCCATTCCATTGTGGTGTTCCAGGAGGAGTGAGTTGTGATACAATACCACACTCCCTCAAATAGTTCTTAAACTCATGGCTTAAGTATTCACCTCCTCGATCAGATCTTAGAGTTTTTATGCTTTCGCCAGTTTGCTTTTCTGCTTCTGCCTTATACTCTTTGAACTTTTCAAATGCTTCGGATTTGTTCTTCAAAAGATACACATATCCGTATCTACTGAAATCATCAGTAAACGTAATGAAGTAGAAATAGCCACCCCTTGCCATCGATCTCATAGGACCACATACATCGCTATGTATTAGTTCTAGTCGTACGGTGGCCCTCTTACCCTGTCCGGTAAAAGGAGCTTTAGTCATCTTGCCTAGTAAACAAGCCTCGCATTCATCATATGATTCAAAATCAAACTGATCCAAGAAACCATCTTGATGTAACTTGGAAATGCGTTTCTCGTTTATATGGCCTAGACGACAGTGCCAAAGGTATGTTTGATTTGAGTCATTAGTTTTAAGTCGTTTGTTATTTATATTCAAGATAGGAGTATCTAAATTAAGAACATATAAACCGTTAAATAACTGTGCAACACCATAGGTAATGTCATTCAAACCAAAAGAGCAACCATTGTCTTTAAAGGTAAATGAAAAACCTTTCTTGTCCAAACAAGAAACAGAAATAATGTTTCTACAAATAGAAGGCACATACAAACAGTTTTCAAGTTCTAATATAAGCCCAGTGGGCAATGATAAATGGTAAGTCCCTACAGCCAAAGCAGCAACCTTTGCTCCATTTCCAACTCGTAGGTCTACCTCTCCCTTAGCCAGTGCCCTACTCCTTTGCAGTTCCTGCACATTTATACAAATGTGAGAACCACATCCGGTATCCAATACCCAAGATGTAGAAGTAGACAAATTGACTTCTATAACATAAATACCTGAAGTAGAAGTCTGGCCAGCAGCCTTCTTCTTCTTCAGTTCTTCCAAATAGGCATGACAGTTTCTCCTCCAGTGTCCCGGTTTACCACAGTGGTGACAATCACCCTTTTCGACACCTCCTTTAGGCTTAATAGCCTTCTTGGGAGCAGAATTAGGATTGGCAACAGATTTGGATGCAATCCTCTTCTTATTGCCTTTCCACTTTCTTTTCCCTTTGGCTCCCCCTTTGTTCACCATCAGCATGGGAGCAGGGGATTCCTTCTGAATATTGGTTTCAGCAGTTCTTAACATGCCCAACAATTCAGTGGGTGTCTTATCTATCTCATTCATGTTGTAGTTCATAACGAATTGAGAAAAGTTCTTGTTAAGTGATTGTAAGATCAAATCTATTTGAGCCTCCGGACCAATCGGGAAGCCCAAGGTACTTAGTTGTTCAATGTACCCAATCATCTTAAGAACGTGTGGTCCAACCGGGTCTCGCTCTCCCTGTTTACAAGCATACAAAGCCTTGCTCGTATCATATCTCTCTTGGCGAGCTTGTCCCTCAAACATGCTTTTGAGGTGCTCGATTATTTCATAAGCATTCATCAATTCATGTTGCTTTTGAATCTCCGGAGCCATGCATGCAAGCATTAGGCATGACACATCAGTTGAGTCATCCAAATGCTTCTGATAAGCATTATGCTCGGCACGTGTGGATCCAGTAGGAAGAGGATTTGGGTGAGGAACTTCAATGGCATACAGCTTTCGCTCCTGCCTGAGGACAATCCTCAAGTTCCTAAACCAATCTAGGAAGTTTGTCCCTGTCAGCTTTTCCTTTTCTAGGACTGATCGTATCGAAAAGTGATTTGTGTTGTTTGCCATTTATTATCTACAATTTTGTAAAAGCGCATAAAATGAGTTAGTTTGCATGTTTCGTAAAACCAATTATGTTCAAGTTGATTTATAGCATATTCGTAATATACCTCCCACTATTTTTATCAAATTAATAGCCCTTACTATCAATTCGGAAAATGGTTCCCATAAAACATTTCCTAGTGAGCCAAGATCCATATTTCATCATATTTTAAGTCAGCTTTGGCTTTCCTCTTAAATATGATTATTTAGGTAGACCGTTATGTCAATTATATGGTATATAACTCTTGGATAGCTTAGTGAACAACATATTGCTCCGATCTATCTAATAGATTTCACTAAACTCTATGCTTATAAGTTCATAATCCTATTATGACGACTTATTTAAGTTGGACCCAATAATAACAATTTAAGTAAGCTTGTTTACTTAATCACATCTCACCACGATAAAAGAGAAGCCCTTGCTTTGGCAAATCCACTCCTCAATGATCTAGGATTTAATGAGTGTTATTTATTAGAAAGCATCTGTTTAACTTAATATTTCTTAAGGGATTTTTAGAAAAATTTAACGATCTTGATCGTTTGTTTAAATCTTAAATCGTTACAGATTTTATCTTGTTTAAACATGGCATATGTGTCGTATCTAATACATACATTCTAAAATATCCATACATCCATGCATCCATTCATATATCTAATATATCCATGCATCATATGTAAAGTGCAGATACGGTAAAATTAAACGTTCGATGGTTATGGCCCGATCCTATGCGATCTTTTCGAGCTTATGAAAAGATCAAGGTCAATCTATGGTTGTAATAACTAATTATTACAAAATTCTTCATTGCTTCCCAAGCCTCCATTGATTGCCTCCAAGCTCCTTTTGAAATACATTACAAAAGAACTCGAGTTCCATTCGAGATAAATAATTACAAGAATAACGACATGCAAGTCGTATTTAATTATTACAGACCATAAATAAAATTACAACATTTATTCTACGGGTCTTTAGGCCATAACCAATGCACCATGCACATATAACAATTACATACATCACATTAATCATGAACACATCGATTAATATTTAACTCCTCAATTTAAATACCTAATTATTTAAAAGGGAATTAAAAAAATCAATTTTAATTATTAAAATCGAATTTAAAATTAAAATTAATCAAAATCACATTTAATAATAATATTAAATTCGAAATTTAAATATTCAATTATTAAAAGCATTAATTAAAATAAAATTCGAATTAATAATAATATTCAAATTCATAATTTAAATATATTCCAAAATTCGAAATTAAATTAATTAATAAAATTTTGAATTAATAATAATATATAAATTCATAATTTAAATATTCAATTATTAAAACTTTAATCATTAAAAGCATAAGGAATATAATGATTAAAACCAATAAGTTTTCTTTTCTAAAGCAAAAGGAAAAGTAAAGAGAAATTTTAAAATTTAGAAAAAGTTAAAATTTCATTATAGCGCACAGACTGTATCTGCCCACTACTGAGTCTGCCTGATTCTGATACGCAACTTTATCATGCGCAGTACCTGTATATCACTGATGCGCATGACAGGAATGCGCAATACCTGTAGTTTTCTAACGAAACGCATTATCAGTATGCGTAACACATGTACAAATCTGGTAACACGCAGGACAGTAATGTATAGATCACCTTTTGTATGTTAAAATGAAGCATGGCAAAATTTCATAAATTCATGTATGTTTCATTTTCAAGAACACAAGACCAAATCATCCTTTTATACATGAAGCTCTGATACCATTGTTGGAATTCGGGCATAATAACGCAGCGGATAATACGTAAATAACAATTAAAAACGAATTCCAAAGCCCGGATCCATGTATAAAATGATGATCATGGTATAAAATTCTCAAGAACAAGATAGTACCTTGTTAAAGCTTTCCAATGGATGACAAATGGAAATCCTAGCTTGTTGATCTTGAGAGCAAAACTTGTTGATCTTGAGAGCTAGAAGTGTAACTCCTCCACCGGTATCCACACTTGAATGCTTGCTTGAATCGTCGAACGATTTTGCCACGGAAATTGGTACTAGCCAAAATAAATAAACCGGATGTGTTCTTGACTTGATTTGATTTCTCTTGAGAGTGTATGAACTGAATATTTCAGTTTGGTGTGTGCAAATGACTTGCCAACTCTTGGCTTATAAAGAGAGATAAAGTAAAATGAAGCCTTAAACAATTAGGCCATTTATTTAAACAAATCTTATTTATTTAAATAAATTAATTAAGTCATACTTAATTAATCAAATAAGTCAAGAAAATACATCTTCAAATTTTATCTTTAACTAATCAAGTCTCACTTAATTAATTTTATAAAATTCGAATTATTATTTATTATTAATTTAAAATCATAATTATAAATTAATTTCCCTTTTAAACATTCTTTGTGTGTGACCCTGTAGGTTATTATTTCATTGGCAATAATTTTATTCTCTAATAAAATTATAAACAATAAGCGGCGTCTAGTAACACATTATTGCTACCCAATAAAACAATAATTAAATCAACGATTCAATTAACCTTTTATGACTAATGTTCCATGTAATATAATCCCTTTAAATCATGATATTATAGATTAAACTCGAGGCATGTAATGTGTCATCCTCTTCATAATTTAATCTTCATTTTCTTGATCGATGAGTAGACTATTTAATCAAATCAACATTTGAGCATGGCCATGCATTTCATAGTCTCACTCAAACAAGAGGCCGATAATATCACTCCTTTATCATGAGATTTAAATCCCATCTAGATCGTTCATATTTCTCACATGATTCATAATATATCCGATATTCACCTTTATCATTATCCGGCTAAAGATAACTTTTGACGAATTCAAAATATATTAATTCTCATGTAGAATTATAACGACTTCAGGTCTAAGGATCATTACACCATTATCACTGTGAGATTACATATGACACATTTATTATTTACCATGATGTATCTCACTGTGGGTCTGTCCAGTACCCTGTACTCGTACAGTTACCTATGCATTGCTTTTAGTATCTTCATACTTATGACCAATGAGATGTGGTCATCAGTCAATTATCATACTAGCCTCAGTGTATTATTATTGTCCTAATTAATAATAATACTCGGCTAGGGACATTTAAGAATATGATACGATCATTATATAATCTCATGTTCAAGTCACATACTTGCAACTATATAATTTGTATCAAGATTCTAAGGACATTTATTATACTTTATTTATTTCGCAGTAAATAAAGCCAATAATAAACATATATATATCGAATATATAAAATCACTCAAACATAAATATAATGTATTACATTGCCTCTAGGGCACCAATACTAACAAGTTTAAGAATCTAAGTGTCGAAGTGACACAGAAATCCTTGGGAAAGGCATTATCATGCAGATTGCAGTTCACCAGACTTAACTCAGAAATGGAGCTCAGCAGTAAAGAAGTCACGGAGAGTTGGGGCCCTATTTTCGGTTTTGAACCCCAACCCCGGATGAATTGTAGCAATGATTCATTTTCCTGATTTTTTTCGCCAGGATTACCAAAAGAAAGTCCATCAGCATAAAAAACTTTCAAAGATTCCATCTTTCTCATCTCTATAGGTAGCATACCAAGATTTGAACAACCCGAGAGGATTAGTGTCTGTAGAAACTTTAGCATGCATAAATTGTTTGGAAGTTTTTTCAATAGTTTACAGTCCTTCAAATTTAACAACACAAGTCCTTCCGCCATTCCAATAGATTCATCAATCTCGACTAAACTTACACAATCTTCAAGGAGCAATTGCTCAAGTGCAGGAAGCTGTGCAAAGTCTGGGGTTTTTACAATGTCATGACAATTGCTCAGATTAAGAAACTTTAGTGCTCCAAGAAACTGTGACACAAAGATGAAGAAAAAACACGGCTGCTTAACTAAAAAACGTCTTATATAATTATTTTCTTTAATTTTGATGACAAATCAGAAATTGTAAGGAATACCATGTTTACCTTCCCCAGTGTTTGCAATTTACTACTTTGCATGTCAAGTGCAACTAAGCTGCTGAAAGGGAAGTCATTTGGTAAAGATCTTAAAGGATATCCATGCCAAGATAACCATTTCAACTTTATAGGGAAGTCCTTGTAACCTCCACGGAGCCGTACCTTATTGAGCTTAAGTAGTCTTAGCTTGTGCATCATAGAAAAAGCTTCGGTTCTGAACTCCGCTTGATATGCATTAGTCATCATATCCATGTCTAATGCCAAGCCTTCAATTGTTCTAGTGCTCTGGTAGAAAAGAAAATAAGCAGTGGCAAGATAATTACACTCTGAACCTGAAAAGAATGTCATATATTAATATTAGACTGGATCCCTCTTACTGTTTCATATTTTAATACTTCAAGGGAGTCTTTATAATGCCACACTCTACTCCGTTGCCCTGGATCTTTAGGTGATGGCTGACGTATAATTTCTCTACCCATGCTCTGAATCGAGTGATGCATTCTGAGCGTTCCATTAGCAATTTTTAACAGACATCTATCAATAAGATTCTCAATTCCGATTATTGTGTAATAATTACATTCATCCAGTATCCCGACCACAAAAGAAGTGGCCTCTCCATTAAAGAAACATGCAATCTCAAGAAATAAATCTCTATCATGATCATCTTGCAAAGATTCATAGCTTATTTGCAATATCTTCTGGATTTTGCAGTGAGGAATCATTTCAAGTTTTTCTATTGCACTCCTCCAAACATCTACTTTCTTGCCATGTAGACAAGCACCAAGAACCTCAAGGGCTAAAGGAAGACCTTGGCATTGTTTTATTATCCTCTCTACGTGATTTATATAACCTTCTGGTGGGCGATTTTCTCGAAAAGCATGCCAACTGAATAGCTCCAATGAATCAGTAAAATCCAATTTTTCCACAGCACATCTCTTACAATGTTTGTGAGCATTCAGCAAATGCACATTACGAGTAGTTATGATGATTTTGCTTCCCTGGTAAAACCACTCTCGCATCCCAAATATTGCCTCTAATTGCTCAACTTGATCTACATCATCCAAGACTATCAGAAGTTTTCTTTGGCGAAGGACAGTTTGAATATTCCATTAGTTTTGCACAAAAAACCCTTACGGCCTTGCCTGTTGAGATTGGAAGTAACATGCTCTCTGAAATAAATACATTTCCGATTGAAGAGTGGAATACTAGAAACCCATTGTTGGAGCATTATCAACCTTGGTGGACAAATTAAGTTTAAAATTGGGGTTGTATGTTTTGAAATTGAGACAGTTGGGTTAATAAATAAATCTTTCATAAAATGTTTAGTTTACAATGGAAGAGTTGTAACTTTGTGATCAAAATAGTTTTGTCGGGCATAGGTCAACCCCAAAAGCTAATATAATATAGGGTTGGGATGACACTTGAAATATAAATCGCTCCTCCAACAATCGATGTAAGACACATTTTCTAACATACATTATGAATTGAAGTAAAAGGAGTAGAGAGCTTCAAACTTCTTGAAACAAATATTGAAGAGCATAAAGAAGGTAAATAGTTGCAACAGAACAGAAGATCAAATAATATAAAAAAAAAATACCCATTTGCTACGTCTTGCAAAGGCATTCCCCCCAAATTGGCAACCTGAGTAAGAGCAGTCCTCCATCCCTTTATTTTGTCCTTTCTTTTCGCGTCATCCACTTGACTCTTGAATTTCTCTTCATGCATACATAACGCCTCCTTAACACAACCACACTGTTTGCTATTTTAGCACAAAGTTTAGCACACCATTGAATTTGAATATTTTGTTTTTTGTGCTATAATATAGCTATAGCACAAGATTTAGCACACCATTGACTTTGCCCTAACAGTCATGATATGATAATAGTACTTTAAAAAAAATAATACCCTATTTGTTTACAAAATTGAGTCATGGACTATAAATTATAATCCAGGGATAAGAAAAGGATAAGGAAACAAGTGGTTACTTCGGATAAAATAATACCGACTCATAGGTATTAAGGAGGATTACTTTTAATTTGTCAAAATTGCCCAAGCCCACTCACCCTAATATTTTGCAAACATTCTGTATATATCTATCCCATATCTCACATCTTTCACTTATTTTATTTTCTTTACCGCCATTTGAAGCCATTCCCGCCATTGACAAACTTACTACAATCAGGTATGTTTTGCCCTAATTTTCTTGGTATGAATGGTTATGATTTTTCTCAATTTTATTCGTTTTTGTATGTTGCCAGAAGCAATTCAATATTGATTAATAAAACATTATTGATTGATTACTCATCTGATCCTTTATATTTTACTAATTAAGGATGTACCGGTTGATTTATAAATGACAATTTATTGGTAAATTTCATGATTTTGTAGAATAACATGACTATCTCGGATGATTTGATGATACTATATCTCTTCATGCTCCATTTGAGTACAATTTTATCATTGTATATCCATCCGATGCATTTAAATATTATGTTACATCAAACGTTACAAAGTACTCCTCAAGTTAACAGGGACTCGAGATTAATTCGGAGAAAATGGGGGGGGCTGATTATTTAGATGATACAATAAATGATGGGGATTTAACTCTTAAGGTGCAACTCCGAATGAACAGAAACACATATGATGTTTTGTGCCAATTACTTCGTGAACATGGTCGTAAAGACTCGAGAAATGTGAGTGTTGAAGAACAAGTATGTTTCTTCCTTCACATTTTAGCTGGTCATCAGAAGAACAGATCAATTAAACATACTTATAGATGGTCAGGTGAAACTGTTAGCAAGTACTTTAATAATGTACTGAATTGTGTTCTGTGGTTGCAAGGAGTTCTTCTAAAAAAGCCAACACCTATCACTGAATCATGTAATGATTATAGGTGGAAATATTTTCAGGTAAGTTTTCGTATTATAGGTAATAAGAGTCTTTATATATTATACGATAACACGCTTTACTTACTTAAAAAACTTTTTGTAGAATTGTTTGGGTGCTCTTGATGGAACTTATATTGCAGTCAGAGTTCCTCCAAGTGAGCACGTTAAATATAGAAGTAGAAAAGGTGCGATTGCAACTAATGTTTTAGGAGTATGTACGCTAGACATGATGTTCACATATGTCTTAGCCGGTTGGGAAGGCTCTGCTGCAGATGGCAGAGTACTTCGGGATGCCATAAGTCGAAAAAATGGATTACGTGTTCATTCGGGTAAAAATAATCTGTTTATTTAGTGTAATCAGAATAAACTTAATTTTTTATATATATAACACAAGTTAACTTTAGTTCATATATTTAACCAGGATATTATTATCTTTGTGACGCGGGATATACAAATGTTGATGGTTTCTTGACTCCGCATAGGAGACAACGATATCATTTGGCAACTTGGCGAAATGGGAGACAACCTAATTGTCCAGAAGAATTTTTTTAATATGAAACATTCCACGGCACGCAATGTCATTAAGAGAGCTTTTGGAGTTCTTAAGTTGCATTGGTCCATCCTAAATAATCTGTTTATTTAGTGTAATCAGAATAAACTTAAATGTGATGTGATGAACACTTTTATTAGTCTGCTACTGATTTTCTTTAGGTTGTAAGCTCTTCTTTTCTTGTCAACAATTTTTTATGCAGTACTTTTTGTCCAAAATGGATCCATGTTACTTTTCTTAGCAACAATTTTTTTATGCTCTTCTTTTCTATAAATATTTTTTATGCAGAGAGATCCAGAATTGCACAAGTTACGTAACAAACCAGTAGATTGGTATGATGATTGGCAACGTATTTTTGGGAAGGATAGAGCTATCGGAGAACATGCTGAAGGACCTACTGATATTATTGAAAATTTAGATAAGGAGGAATGTGAAGGTGCTGAATTTTCATGCTCTACTGATAATTCACAAGCAAATGAAAAGAAAAAAAAAAGAGCAAAATTGCAAGAAGAACCGTTGACATCCATGGAAAAAATGCAAGAAAATGTTGGAAATTTTCTAAACAGCACTGCTCAGCAACTTGGAATAATGACTCAAAGGATAGTCTATGACCAGGATTTGGCTAAAGCGCGAAAAGAGGTTTATGGTATTGTGAATAACACTTTTTGTCCAAAATGGATCCATGTTACTTTTCTTAGCAACAATTTTTTTATGCTCTTCTTTTCTATAAATATTTTTTATGCAGAGAGATCCAGAATTGCACAAGTTACGTAACAAACCAGTAGATTGGTATGATGATTGGAAACGTATTTTTGGGAAGGATAGAGCTATCGGAGAACATGCTGAAGGACCTACTGATATTATTGAAAATTTAGATAAGGAGGAATGTGAAGGTGCTGAATTTTCATGCTCTACTGATAATTCACAAGCAAATGAAAAGAAAAAAAAAGGAGCCAAATTGCAAGAAGAACCGTTGACATCCATGGAAAAAATGCAAGAAAATGTTGGAAATTTTCTAAACAGCACTGCTCAGCAACTTGGAATAATGACTCAAAGGATAGTCTATGACCAGGATTTGGCTAAAGCGCGAAAAGAGGTTTATGGTGTTGTGAATAACATTACTAGCTTGACTCCAGAAGAGAAATTGATTGTAGCATCAAGAATAGTAAATAGCCAGCTGTTATCGATTTATTTTTGAGTCTACCAGAAAACATGCGTGAGGAATGTGCAAGATTGAAGTTAAAAGGGAATATATGATTGATTATTGTTAATCTGGAATAAGTTGGAGATCGATTAAGAAATTATTTTGCAGTCCTTTTCTAAACATTAGTTGTTAGTACGATGCCTTTTTATTTTCTAGTTTATTTTGTTTTTAGTAGGATGTCTTTAGTGTTTTGTGTTTAAAAAAAAGTGTATGCATGTTTTATGAGCTAAATTTTAATCATTTAGTAATTCATTTCAAAGAAGAGGTAGATTAATTGTAGAGTCAAGATTATATAATATTTGATAACTTTTTTTAAAAAAATGCAATGCTATTTATATGATTTAAAATAGTGATTAAAAAATGATTTTATTGCTAAATTAATAATACAAGTAAAATTTACGAGCATGTGTTTTTCTTTTCTAGAAAATAAATTCAAATTGAAAATTTTTGAAAAAAAATAAGTAAGCAAGCCTGAAAAAGGAAAAAAAAAATTGTATACAGAATGTTGTTCATTAAATTTTGTTGTGCTCCCGCACAAGAAAATAAGTATATATAATAAACAATCTAGTTTACAAGTATTCAAGTTATTTCATCAAGTAAGAACATGAAATTATTTTTTTTTTCAAATACTGTTTGCATTAACACATTATTTTATATGATATGAAATTATAATTAGTAATAAAAAAGTAAATTAAAAAATTAGTACCAATGAACTTGTAAAATAATAATAACTATTAAATTTTTAGAAAAACAAACATATAAATGATCATAAAAATAAGTAATAATGAATTAATATTAATTGAAGTTTTTGCAAATAAGTGTAAGGGCATAGGTGTCTTTTTCATTAATAATCCCCCATACAATTCTTCTCAAAACAAACACAGGATTATACTTTGATAAATAAATTATCCGTGAGATTAATAATGAATGGACTATTATCCAGGTAATATAATCCTAGGATTATAATCCTGGCAAACAAATGTGGCCCAGCCAGAAAGACGACATATGCTGGAGGAGAGGGTGTTCCGTGTTACTGAAAATCTATGTAGAATATCTTTTACATTTTATCTAACTAAAATTTTTCCAACATAACAACTACTCCCTCCGGTCCATTATATAAGGCATTTGACTTTTCTGCACGTAACTTTAAGTGCTTTGACTATATAGCTAAAATTATTATTTTTTAATTTTTCCTTTTTTGAATAAAAATATGATACTTTAATTTTTATTTAGAAAAAGAAATTTTAAAAAATAAAAATTTTAGCTATGTAGTCAAAACACCTAAAGTTACGTGCATAAAAGTCAAATGTCTTATATAATGGACCGGAGGGAGTATGTAACATGTATTTTAGAAAAATAAAAAAGGTTATCAATTTAAACATATAATCTTTTTTATTTTTCAAAAACTAAATAATTTTTTTTTCATTTAAAATAGAATATCTTTTACATTTTATCCAACTAAAATTTCTCCTTTTTAAAAACACTACAAGCAATTTTGTTTAAAAAATAACATAATTATATATAATTACTATTTACTAATCAATTACCTTTTTCAGTCAAAACACGTTACCTTTTCTCTTTTCTTTAACTAAAATCTCTCTTTTTCCAATTATATCATGGACGGTTACTCTTTTCAGCAAAACACGTTACCTTTTTTCTTTGTTCTTACTAAAACCTCCATTTTTCTAATTATATTATAGGCGTTTCTATTTAATAAAAAAAATAATAATGTTATAATACTAATAATTAACCAATTAACTTTTCAGCTAAAAAATAACACAATTATATATAATTATTAACTAATCAATTACATTTTTCAGTCAAAACACATTACCTTTTCTATTTTCTCTAACTAAAATCTCTCTTTTTCCAATTATATCATGGACGGTTACCTTTTTTCAGCAAAACACGTTACCTTTTTTCTTTTTTCTTACTAAAATCTCCATTTTTCTAATTATATTACAGGCATATCTATTTAATACAAATAAAATAATAACATTATAATACTAATAATTAACCGATTACCTTTTCAGCTAAAATATATCATCTTTTCTATTTTTTCTAATTATATTCCTTTTTGTTCTAGAAATATAATTGGTAGCGTTAATTTCTCATTTTCTAAAAACTATAAACAATTTTATTTCGTAAAATAACATAATTAAATTATAATTACTATAAACTAATCAATTACTTTTTTCACGTAAATCATGCACGTTACCTTTATATTTTCTCTAATTAAAATCTATCTTTTTTCAATTATATCACGGACGGTTCTATTTAATACAATAAAATAATAAAATAATAATATTATTAATTAACCGATTACCTTTTTCAGTTAAAACATATCATCTTTTCTATATTTTCTAACAAAAATCCATTTTATAATAGAAATACCACGGACAATATTATTTTGTCATTTTCTAAAAATATTACGAACAATTATATTTAGTAAAATAATGTAATTAAATTATAATTACTATAAACTAATCAATTACCCTTTTCACCTAGAACATATAACCTTTTTAATTTTCACTAACTAAATTCTCTATTTTTCTAATCAGGACACGGGCATTCTATTTAATAAAATGAAGTAATAATTTTATAATTACTAATAATTAATTGATTATTCTTTTTAACTAAAACATATAATCTTTTCTATATTTTCTAACTAAATCCCTACTTTTCTAGAAATATCACGTATAACATTTATATAATTATTATCAAATCATCTCATATAGAAAAGTAAGCCTCCAGAATTCATGTTTTAAAAAAAATAATTTTAATTAATGAATTTTTTTATATAATATAAAAAAATCCGTGCATCGTACGGGTTTTAGGCTAGTCTATCTATTCTATTATATTAAAGCCGAAACATTAAAAGTTTGGTTGGTTGGTACCTATTGATTTTACTTATTTACCCTTACTTAATTATAGATAATTTTTTTTTTATATTTTATCTAACTAAATTTTTGCTTTACTAATCAATTTCCTTTTTCAGGTTAAACATGTTACCTTTAAAATTTTTGCTTTGCTAATCAATTTCCTTTTTCAGATTAAACATGTTACCTTTTCTTTTCTTTTTAATAACTAAGCAGTTTACTTTTTCAGGTAAAATATAATATCTTCTATATGTTATCTAACTAAAAAGCATATTATAATTACTATTAACTAATTAATTAATTTTTTCATTCAAATTATCTTTTCGCTTTTCTCTAACTAAAATATCTCTTTTTCCAATTATATCACGGGTTACCATTTAAAAATCTTCTTTTATATTTTATTTAACTAACTAAATTTTTTTCTTTACTAATCAATTTCCTTTTTCAGGTTAAACATGTTACCTTTAAAATTTTTGCTTTGCTAATCAATTTCCTTTTTCAGGTTAAACAGGTTACCTTTTCTTTTCTTATTAATAACTAAGCAGTTTCCTTTTTCAGGTAAAATATAATATCTTCTATATGTTATCTAACTAAAAAGCATATTATAATTACTATTAACTAATTAATTAATTTTTTCATTCAAATTATCTTTTCGCTTTTCTCTAACTAAAATATCTCTTTTTCTAATTATATCACGGGTTACCATTTAAAAATCTTCTTTTATATTTTATTTAACTAAAATTTAATCAATTTACTTATTCAGGTTAAACATGTTACCTTTTTCTTTTCTTTTTAATAACTAAGCAGTTTCCTTTTTCAGGTAAAATATAATATATTATATATGTTATCTAACTAAAAAGCATATTATAATTACTATTAACTAATTAATTAATTTTTTCATTCAAATTATCTTTTCTCTAACTAAAATATCTCTTTTTCCAATTATATCACGGTTTACCATTTAAAAATAATCTTTTATATTTTATTTAATTAAAAAATTTAGTTTACTAATCAATCCACTTTTTCAAGTTAAACATGTTACCATTTTTTTTAATAACTAAGCAGTTTCCTTTTTCAGGTAAAATGTAATATCTTTTATATTTTATCTAATTAAAAAACAAATTATAATTACTGTTAACTAATAAATTAATTTTTTATCTTTTCTATTTTCTCTAACTAAATTATTTTTTTTCCAATTATATCACGGGTTACCTTATCCAGCCAAAACAAGTTACCTTTTTTATTTTCTCTAACTAAAACCTCTCTTTTTCAAATTATGATTCTATTTAATAAAAATAAAATCATAATATTATAATGTCATTAATTAACCGATTACCTTTTCAGCTAAAAATGTATCAACTTTCTATTTTTTCTAATTAAATTCCTTTTTTAAAAAATATCAGGGGTAACATTAATTTCTCATTTTCTAAAAATATTATCAGCAATTTTATTTTGTAAAATAGCAATTAAATTATAATTACTATAAAGTATAAACCAATCAATTACCATTTTCACCTAAAGTATGTCACCTTTTAATTTTCACGTTACCTTTTTCTATTTTTTCAAACTAAAATTTCTCTTTTTCCAATTATATCATGGACGACTCTATTTAATAAAATTAAATAATAATATTATAATACTAATATTAACGATTATCCTTTTTAGCTAAAACGTATCATCTTTTTCTTATATTATCTAACTAAAATTCCTTTTTAGAAATATCATGAGCAACATTAATTTCTCATTTTCTAAAAACATTACGAGCAATTTTATTTTGTAAAATAGCATAATTAAATTATAATTACTGTAAATTAATGAATTACCCTTTTCACCTAAAATATATTACCTTTTTAATTTTCTCTAACTAAATCCTCTCTTTTTTCAATTATATCACGGGCATTCTATTTAATAAAACAAAATAATAATTTTATAATTACTAATAAATAACTTATTACCTTTTCAACTAAAACTTATCGCATTTTCTATATATTTTTTAACTAAAATCATTCATTTTAAAGAAATATCATGGATAACATTTATATAATTATGATCATCATCTCATTTAAATATTTAAGCCTCCAAAATTCATATTTAAAAAAAGTTAATAATTTTTTTTTACAATATTAAAAAAATCCGTGCATCGCACGGGTTTTAAGCTAGTACTATTATATAAAAGCCGAAACATTAAAAGTTTGGTTGGTCGGTTGGTTGGTACCTGTTGATTTTACTTATTTACCCTTAACTAATAAAATATGTTATTTTACTTAATTATCATTACTTAATTATTATTTATAATAATATAATAAATAGTTATTAGCCGATTGCCTTTTTAACATTTACTTTTAATTGAATAAATTACCTTTTATAAACTACCTAAAATTGTACCATATCTTACAAATGCTAATATTTGTTTTCTAACTAAAACATGTTACCTTTAAATTTAAAACTAATCTTGCAATAACTAATATAAACCCAAAAATATCACACCGCATCTTACAATCATTACTAAAATATAATAAAAATCTATATACACTGCTAATAATAAGAAAACATGAGGATAATCCTTGAACATGAGTATATTAAATTATATTAAAAGTAAAAAAATTATTGAAAATAATGATTATATAAAACCTAATTATATTATTAAATAAAATTTATAACATATCAAAAGGAAGGTGCCTGTTGATTTTACTTATTTATCCTTAACTAATAAAACATGTTATTTTACTTCATTATCCTTACTTAATTATTATTTATAATAATATAATAATAGTTATTAGCCTATTGCCTTTTTAACATTTACTTTTAATTGAAGAAATTATCTTTTATAAACCACCTAAAATTGTACCACATCTTACAAACGCTAATATTTGTGTTCTAACTAAAACATGTTACCTTTAAATTTAAAACTAATCTTGCAATCACTAATATAAACCCAAAAATATTACACCGCATCTTACAAACATTAATAAAATATAATAAAAATCTATATACATTGTTAATAATAAGAAAACATGAAGATACTCCTTGAACATGAGTATATTAAATTATATTAAAAGTAAAAAAAATTATTGAAAATAATGATTATATAAAACCTAATTATATTATTAAATAAAATTTATACTTATTTACCCTTAACTAAAAAAACATGTTATTTTACTTAATTATCCTTACATAATTATTATTTATAATAATATAATAAATAGTTATTAGCCGATTGCCTTTTTAACATTTACTTTTAATAGAAATTACCATTTATAAACATCTAAAATTGTACCATATGTTACAAACGTTAATATTTGTTTTCTAACTAAAACATGTTACCTTTAAATTTAAAAATAATCTTGCAATCACTAATATAAACCCAAAAATATCACACCGCATCTTACAATTATATCCTTATATATAATAAGCATAAGAGGGATCTTATCCAAATTTTTGGTCGTTGTACTACCAAAATCATATGATACGTTGGATTGAAAATAGACGATCAAAATTAGATCACCTTAAAAAGAAAATTATAATCTAAAAAGGATATAATAAGAAAAAACTTGCATTAGAAGTAGATTTTATAAAGAAAATTATAATCTAAAAGGATATAATTAAAAAAATATTGTATTAGAACTGAATTTTAAAAATAAAATTATAATCTGTAAAAGATATTATTAAAAAAGGTTGTGGTAGAATTGAATTTTACATATTTTTATTAGTATTAAAAAAATTCATATTTATTATTTGAGCTTTATCTTGAGATCTAAAAATCAGTTTTGGATGATTTTACAATCCACACGAACCTCATAAAATTATCTTTAATTTAGTGATGATTTAATATATATTCAAATGGAAAAGCTCAGAATCTAAAGAGAAAATATAATTAGAAATTTTTACATTAATCATATTCAATGTAGAAGTGCTGCATTGATAATACTATTCAATGTAGAATACCTAATTATATGTGATTTAAATTATTGACATATTCATTTTCATATTTCAATATAAATACACTTTTTAGTTTATAACATATTAAAATATAAATTATTTTTTTATGTTAGACGATCGATTATCTATGTTTTGGAAAAAAATCCCTCTTACACTTTTAATTAAAATTGTATTTGGCTGTTCGTATAACTATCTTCAAATAATTATAAGGGTATTTTGATAATCAAAATGAATTATAAGTAGAATTCATAAATCAAATAGAATTTTCAACGTAAAAAATCGCCAAATTCTTCTCTTCTTTGTTTCTGCATATATTTTTTTTTGCTAAACGAGGGAAAAATGTATTAAAAATCAAACATTACAATGTCTGTAATCAAGACCATACCAGCCTAGCAAACCTAACCACAAGAGCATAGCTACTAAAATGAAAACAAGGAGAAACCACGGGAAAGCCATTACAGAAAAATTAGACAAATTCTACTAGCATCACCAAAGAACCTTGCTAGCAATTCTTTCAAAAGAATTCTCTATCATCTCTTTTTATTCATCCAGTACTTCACCTTCCCCATTGATAGGACCCAGTTGAAGTTCCGGAAAAGGAAGTGCTACGCCCATATCCAAATCAAGAAAGTGTTGAAGGTTACCAAACACCCCTGGAGCCAGCGCAAAAGAGATCAAATTCTCCATACCATATATTGCCATGCATTCCGCTGCTCTGTTAGAATCAAGAGGAGCAATAGCAAACATCCTCTGGGTAACACCCTCTGAGAAGTGATTAGAATGAAAAGCATTAATTTGTGACATCACTAAGCTGAGATTTTGAGGGATGAAAATAGCATCCTGGAACCTGATAGTATCAAAAGCCTCTCTTGAACTAACTTCAACATGTGACCTGTTAAAACCCATATAATGAGCTCGAATAAGTCCAGCATGAGCACCCCATAAAACTGCTTGAACTTCATTCATACCATGCATTGGTCCCATTGCACCCCATAATTTGATTCCATTTGTGTCTCTAATAATGACACCCACACCATTTGAATTACCGTTTGGCAACGGTTCATCAACAGATACAAAATAGACATTTATTTTGACAAAACCTTCCTCAGGAACAACCCAGAAATTTTCCATGGAGAAAAGAGGAAGAAAGAAAGAGTGAAGACTAGAATAGTAGCACTGCTAGAGATCAAGGCTGGGATATATAGAAGCAGCATAGTATCAAAACCAAGGAAAAAAACTATTAAGTTACCAAGAGAGAAAACAGCTGGGAGCCAAAACTAAATGAGACTTAAATGAGAGAGAGCCTCCTCTGAGAGAACTTAGGGATTAGAGAAGAGCATAGAGTGAAGAGAGCATTAAACATAGAAGAATTAATATTGGATTAATATTGGAATAAAACAGCACACTGACTTAAGAATTTTGACCAGAAACTAAGATGAGAAAAATTAGTAGAGCAGCTGAATCATTTTAAACTCAAAACCCCTGAGATTAAAAATATTGATTAGCCTCCCAATGCTCAAAAAGAATATTTCTAGACAAACCTGACTTTGCAAGTGAATCCGCATGTTCATTGAACTCTCTGGGAACAAATTGAAGAGTAAAAAGGGACCCAACTAACGATTTGATATTGAATATACTATTTCCTACTGGGATATAAGACTTTAAACCTGACCTCACTTGATCCATAGCCACTGTTGAATCAGAAAATAGAGCCACTTTGGAAACAGACTTTTTGAACCTCAACAATATTCTCACAACATGTAGAATGGCTTCAACCTCCGCTTCAATATTATTTGCAATTGTCACAGGACCAGAAAAAAGATATACCAACTCATCCTTTTTATTTTTAATGAAGCCTCCTATACTACCCATGATCAAGCCATTTGTTAGTACTGTCCAAGCACCATCAACACAATTATAATAATCAAACGAAGAGGTCCTGTACTTCCATAAATCCTTAGAGACCTTAAGATGATAGATATTCAAAGCACCCTGAGGATTCACAAACCATAAAGGATCCTTACCACATTTAATAATATTAGCTGCACGACCCCATTTGTTAACTCTTTCGATGATCAAGAATTCCACATCCTCTTTGCGAACCCTAATGTTTGAGAATAGGAATTCATTTCTTGCTAACCAAATCGTCCAGATAGAGGTTGCCAAGACAATTTTCCAAGCTCTGTTTGCAATTCCCCCCTTTGACATTTGATGAGTTCCCCTAAAGAAAACACTAGGATTCTAGACAGTTTCGAATGAATACTCCACCATTTGCCAATAAAATCCCACACCCAACAAGCAATTTCACATTTCCAGAACAGATGGTTGATGGTTTCCTCCTCCTTTTCACACCATTAATATATAGAAGAAAAATTCTGCAATCTTCTACTCAAGAGATATTTAGTTGGGAGAATCAACCATTGAACTTTCCATAGAAAGAGAACTATCTTTGGCGGGACTTTCATAGTCCAAATTTGATGCCAAATAGCAGAAACAATACTATCGGATTCTGATCTTTGCCAAATCAGGGAAGTGCAAGACTTGGAAGAGAAAACGCCCTTCCCGGGAGTCCAAATTAACTTATCATTCAGCAACGAGAGAGTTATACCAGAGATAATATTCGACAAAACTTCAAATTCTGAACTATCTCTAGCATTCAGTTGCCTTGTCCATAAAACAACATTAGAACTATCTGAGAACCACCTATCTAAAAAATCTTTCACTGTTAGATGTTTTGATTTTGTTATTCCATATAGCCTTGGTACACGAGCCATAATTGGACCATCATCTGCCCAAACATCCTCCCAAAAATAAACTAATTCACCATTACCCAGTTTCCACACAAAACAACCATGACTTAGGTAATTCGAAACAATAGGATTAGTCATCAATGAAGCAAAACTTTTAACCATTTGGGAGGCATTTGAGATGCTCGACACTTCATGCAAATTGAAACACAACTGTAGCCCATACCTTTGAGTTAGGATTTTATTCCAGAATTTATCCCTCTCTGAGTAGCATCTCCACCACCATTTAGCCATAAGTGATAAATTCCTCAATCTAAGTGGAATAATTCCTAGACCCCCAAATTTCTTCTCACTGCAGACTCTATCCCAATTTAGTAGATGAAGTTTTTTCACTCCATTATCTGCTCCACTCCACAGAAAATGTCTTCTTAACTTTTCCAGTCTTGCTATAACTGTTTGAGGCAGATAGTAGAGACTAAACCAAAAGATAGGAATACTATCAATACAAGATTTTAACAGGACTAACCTGGCTGCTATTGAAATGCTGCCCGTGTCCCATGTCTTCAACTTATTGCTAACTTTATCCATCAGAGATTCCCAGAAATTCAAACATTTTGGAGAAGCTCCAATTTGAACACCCAAATACTTGAAGGAACAAATATCTACTTTGCAGCCTAGAAATTTCGCCCAATGATGCAACTTTGTATGATCCTCACCAAAGCAATACAAACTGCTCTTATGAAAATTAATTCTGAGCCCTGACAGAATATAGAAACATTGCAAAACTCTTTTAACTCCTTTAATCGAAGCAAAATCCTTACTAAGAAAAAGAATAACATCATCTGCAAACTGCAAATGCGTAATTGATTGAGAACAATTAGGCAGATCAATTCCTTTGAGAATGTTCCTTTGATTCGCTTTTATGATGCATTGTGCCAATACTTCACCCACTAGGTTGAAAAGTAGAGGTGAAAGCGGATCCCCCTGCCGAAGACCCCTTTTAGGTGCGAATTCTTGAGTAGCCGAACTATTTACAAGGACCGAAATTCTAGCAGACTCAAAAATAGCCTTCATCCAGAATATCCATTTGTTATCAAAATTCATACAATTCAGAACTTGATACACAAAATTCCATTTAACCGAATCGAATGCCTTTTCAAAATCAACTTTCAATATCACTCCATTGCAAGACCTAGCCTTCAAAGCACTAAAAACCTCCTCCGTGATTAAAATGCAATCAGACATTTGCCTTCCTTCTATAAAAGCTGATTGGGTACTTGAGACCAATACATTCATAACCTTTTTCAGTCTTTTAGTGAGGACTTTTGTCAACAATTTCATTAATGCATTCATTAAGCTTATTGGTCTAAAATCCGCAGCTGTTTTAGCATCCTTTGATTTTGGAATTAAAGCAATGAACGATGAGTTGCAACCCTTAGGAATAATACCCGAGTGATAGAATGATTTGAAGAAGTCCAGAACCTCCCATTTAATCGAACTCCATAAAGACTTTAACACACCAGCATTAAGCCCATCCGGACCTGGTGCCTTAGAAGCATCAGTGTTGTTTAAAGCTTCTTCAATTTCTTCGAGACTAAACTCCTTAACCAGATCTCTCTTTTCCTCTGATGATATGGCTTTCAAAAAACCTTCTGGCAAAGCAAAAATATCCTCACTCTGATCTTTCCCCAGAAAATTACTGAAATGATTAAATAACGATTCCTTAATGCCTAGTGGAGAAGTAATCCATCCATCCTTTGATTGAAGACCTAGAATGGTATTAGACTTCTGCCTAGAGACAATTACCCTATGAAAGAATTTAGTGTTACGTTCTCCCCTTAACTGCCAGTTTGATCTAGAAACTTGACACAACATGCTTGACTTAATCCTGCATAACTCTTCCAGCTTATTCTTTATTTCACTCTTGGTTTTATTGTCCAGATTCATTCTATCTGCATCATCTTGCTCCTTTTCAGTTAAAGCAATCTTAAGGTTAACATTTCCAAACTGCTTTTTATTCCATTCTTTTGCAGCCTCCCTTAACAATCTGAATCTTGAAGTAAGATTCTTGCCTCCAGAATTCTTCCAAACATTTTCTAATATGACCACTAATGATTTATCTTCTAACCAGATATTAAAAAACTTGAATGGCTTGGGACCCCAATTATGCTTTGAACACCTCAGCAATAATGGTTTATGATCTGAATTCCTTCTGCCTAGGGCAACTACAACCCAATCACCTGAAGCTGCCCAAGAGTGGTTTATCAATGCCCTGTCTAACCTGCTTTTTTTGTTATCCGGTCCAAACCACGTAAATGATGAATTAATCATTGGGACATCAATAAGTTCATTATCCGCCAAGAAGGAAGAAAACAAGGTTGAATCCCTCGGATAGTACTCACAATTTTCTCTTTCTGACTGAAGCATAACCGAATTGAAATCACCTATAATTAGAACCTTCATATTGATAGACTCCTGGATTATCATTTGAATTTCCTGCCACAGCTTCCTTTTTTTCTCTGCTTTATGAGGCGCATATACATTCAAACACGAGAAGGACTCATTCGAAACCTTACAGAAACCTTGAATCCATAACCATTGCTTAGAAACCTTAAAGTTAACCACATTGAACACATCTTTGTTCCACATTGTTAGTAACCCTCCCGATAATCCTGAAGAGGGAACTGCAACCCATCCAGTATTGGCTCCTAAACCCAATGCTTTGACCTCCCTACTACTCCAACTCTGAGTTTTAGTTTCTTGAATACATACCAACGAGGCCTGAGAGTCACGAACCACTGAATTAATGTGAAACTTACTGATATCATTTGATGCCCCTCTGACATTCCAACTCACTATATTTTGTAAATCCATAAAACAATAGCAATGAGTAAAAATGACAATTTATCTTAAATGCTAAGTTGATCCCTTATGAGCATAAGAGATTTCTCCTCATCCTTGAGTACCACCAATCCCATGTTGACTCCTGTTTCGAATATTGCTTTAGCTTCATCCCACCCTTCTCCACAATCCTCGGCCGTAATTCTATTCAGCCCTTCACCTTTATAATGCTTCCTCTTTTTTGGGACTTTGAAAAACATGTTCTCTTTTTGATTGTATGCCTTTTTTGGTATGCCTCGATTGCTTTTAATTTTCAGAGTCTTGATTGCAGAGACTATTGAAGGTTGAGAAGTACACATACTTATCAGATCCGTACCATTACTGTCTTCTAGCAAAGAATACACTTGTGAGCAGACTGATTTGCCCTCCATTTGCTCTAAATCTGAAGAATCTTGGCTACGCCACTCCCAAATCCTACCAGGATCCGAAACCACACCCCTATCTTGAAAGCAAGATAAAGGCGTCAGAGGATTTACACATGAATCATTCGATAAAGAATCCTCAACATCACTATTTCCTCCTACTGACCTCTCATCAGAGCTAGCCTTTGCTTTTAGCTCGCTCCTGATACTATTATTTTCATCATGATCTTGTTTACTCTCAACTTCCTCTAAGACTTCAACTTCAATTTCTTGTTTGTTTATCTTACCTTCTAAGTCTTCGACTTTTGATGAATCTGAGCTCTGCTTCGCCTCTTCCTCTGACTTCTCCTTATCAATTCCTTCGTGTATTTGCTGATTGTCTGGCAAACTTACATTACTATTTACCCAATTTTTTACTTTAATTGAAGTATCCTCCTGAAAATCGCTAGACTCGCACTTAATTTCCACCAACCTAATTTTCCAAATCTTATCCCCAATATGAACTTCTTCGTAAAAGTCAAAATTCTCTACTACTCGAGTCTCAATGAGCAGTTTTGGCGATCTATAATCCATAGTAATGCTAGAGAAGTGCAGAATATTCCCCCATTTTTGCAGTAGTTCCTGACAATTCTTCTCCGACCAGGCTATTAACGAGAGACCTCTACATTCAATCCAAATCTTCCTCATTGGAATGAGATCCTCCCATTTCACCTTTCTAACCTCTTTGAAACCAACTTTCAGAAAATTGAGATCCACGTCTTCTAAACTTTCTTCGAATTTGAAGAATGCCAAAAAGACCTTGCCTGACAAACCTCTCATATCAACATCCTCAAAACCAAGACCTTCCACGATAGAGCTGACTGAACTTACTGATTCCATATTGACAGTTTCTAGAATCACACAACATTCCAGTTCCCTAGCAAACTCCTCATTCAACTGAAGCTTCTTAAAATTCCCTTTATTGCTTTGCAACTCTGGAACTTTATTAATCACCATCTTTCTTCCAATCTGTTCCAATTGCTCCTTCATAGACTTAGACTCAGATATCTTTAAAGGTGAATGCTTACCCATCCCTGCTATTGGCGGATTACTGGAGATTATAGGTACACTTTTAGTTCTGTCCTTAGCAAAAGCCAAATACAGTTTAGCCCCTTCGAAAACTGAACCATTCAAACTTTGGATAATCTTATTAGCTTCGATATGATTTGCAGTGATCAGAAAGCCATACCTATTATTATATTTATCCCTCTTTTTTGGAAGGATAATATCCTTGATTACCCCCGCTTTCTTGAAGAATCTCCAAATATCTTTAGCTAACAAATTTTCGGAAAAGCCAGAGAAGAATACAGTCTTATTCTTACCAACCTGGTTTTTCATTCCAATGACCTTAGCCTTACTATACGGCTGATTAGATGTATTCTCTGATAGAAGCACCTCCTTGAAAGATTTTCCCGAGGGATGGACCTCCTCTAATGTCCTATGATGAATTTGACCCAGAGCAAGTGATAAAGCTTTATCATTACCCTTCAAAGCATCATCCAAAACCGCCGGTTCCACCAAATACTTGAAATCCTTAATGAAACTCTTTGCTGATTCTAAATTGTTTACGTCAAGATGCTGATTTGGATTTCTTACCGAATCATCCAGCCTATTCAGTAATTTTTGCCTTAGATATGCTTCTTCTTCTAAACCATTCCACGAAGAATCATTGACATTTTTTACTTCAGACTCCACCTTATTCCCCCTCTTTATTACTACCTGCTTTTGGGATTCCATGTCACCCCTAATTTCCTTAAGCTCCTTAACTTCCCTTAGCGCCTTCAAAGAACCATAGTGAATCTGATTAAGAGCCATCCTAATATTCTCATTATCCCTTCTGTGAATATTGCGAAGTATATTTGGATGAACATACTTCCGATTTCCCTGAATAAAATTAACTACCTCATCTTCCTCCCTTTTGAACTCTAGCGAAGATTTGCCTAAGTTAACACCCCTCTCCTGCACATTTAGTTTGCAAGCTTTTTCCCACCAACCTTTATTATGAAGAAAGGTATGAATCTCACATAATGCTTCTTCATCTCCCTTTATCCCCTCCTCTAATAGATTTGAATTAATTTTCGATTTGAGATAGTTAATTCTTACCTTAGCAATTTCTAAACCCGTAAGATTCCCCTTTTCTATTGCCTTTAGTAGCTCCTTCTCCAAGAGAAACCAGTACTTCATCACATCTTCTTGCGACCTTCTTTCTTCATTGTTTAAAAGCACCACTGAACTATTCACCCCTTTGGCTTCCGAGTGCTTATTAGATTTCCCACTGCTATGAACTTGCTGGTCCAATCTTGAACAATTTGAATTACTTTTGCCTAGAACCCTAGATCCCCAATTTTCCCCCCTAGAGCCATCATCATCAAATTTTAAGAATTCAAGATGGAGTACAAATAATAAATTGAATGTTTACAATTTTATAGATATCAATTTTTAAGAATAATTTGATATCTATATTAATAACATATAAAATTTAAAAAAAGTAATATAATTTTAGATATTAAAAAAGGAATCGTGCGTTGCACGGGTTATAAGCTATATATAATAAGCGTAAGAGGGATCTTATCCATAATTTTGGTTTATTCACTATGATTTGGTAACTGTACCACCAAAATAATCTCAACCGCCGAATCTAATATTTTTAAAAATAGGCGATCAGGATTGTATCATATTAAAAAGAAAATTATAATCTAAAAAGATATAATTAAAAAAGGTTGTATTGGAATTGAATTTTAAAAAGGAAATTATAATATGAAAAGGATATAATAATGATTGAACGTGTAAAACCTAATATATATTAATTTTTTAACAACAATTTGATATGTAATAAAATATAATATTAACAAATTAATATTTTTAATATATATTTAAAAAAAGCCCATTGATTGTAAGTAAAAAATAGATAGCTGCCATGTGTCCATCAGCATTGATGCATACAGATACAAATTCAACAAAACATAACAATGTAGATTAGATCCAAATTAAATTCATACGGAATTATTAATATCTTAATATTGATATTCAACTCTAACCACGTATAGCTACTATGGTGAAATATGTATAAATAACTAAAATCAATTATAAATTAACAAATAAAAAAGATTTCTAGAATTAATTAGAAAAAAATCCTAACACAATCATAGATATAATTATAATTACATTATTCTATCAAACAGAAATCTATACATACAAGATCATTAGTTACAAATGAAAAAAAAAATGAACGTAACAAAAGACGTCGTGAACCATATGTAGAGCCAAATGAGAAAAAAAAGATGTGAAGAAAATAATGAAAAGAAAATTTTAAAGAAAATTGATTACTTATATTGGTTTAACATTACAGTGATTTTTACAAAATTTGAAATCCTTACCTTAACATTGCTAAAAAAATGTAATTATTCAAGGATTTATCTTTATAAAATATTCTTTATAAAATTTAAACGAGTTGTAAACTATTTAAAAATGTATTCTCAAATGTAATGAAATAATTTCGATGACGTTACACATAAAATTATCAATTTTCAAAATAAAATACATCAAAATTAATTTATTAAATAATTTTTTTTAAAAAAACCGTGCATTGCACGGGTTATAAGCTAGTATTATATAAAAGCCGAAACATTAAAAGTTTGGTTGGTTGGTACGGTACCTGTTGATTTTACTTATTTATCCTTACTTAATTACAGATAAAATACATCCTATTAACTAATTAATTTCTTTTTTTAGATTAAACATATTACCTTTTCTATTTTTCACTAATTAATTAATTTCTCTTTTCAGGTGAAACACAATATCTTTTATATTGTATCTAACTAAAATTTCTCCTTTCTTATAAATACTACGAGCAATTTTGTTTAATAAAATAACATAATTATATTATAATTACTATTAACTAATCAATTACCTTTTTTCAACCAAAACATGTTATCTTTTCTCTATTCTGTAACTAAAATATCTCTTTTTCCAATTATATCACGGGTGGTTCTATTTAATAAAATAAATAATAATATTATAATACTAATAAATACTGATTAACTTTTTCAAATAAAAAGTATCATCTTTTCCAAATTTCATAATTAAAATTCCTTTTTTCTAGAAATATCACGGGCAACATTAATTTCTCACTATCTAAAGACAATACGAGTAATTTAATTTATTAAAATAAAATAAATTAAATTATAATTACTATAAACTAATAAATTACCTTTTTCACCTAAAACATGTTATCTTTCTAATTTTCACATTACCTTTTCTATTTTTTCTAACTAAAATCTGTCTTTTTTCAATTATATCGCAGGCGGTTCTATTTAATAAAATAAAATAACAATATTATAATATTAATAATTAACCGATTAAGTTTTTCAGCTAAAATATATCATCTTTTCTAATATTTTCTAACCATAATCCTCTTTCTCTAAAAATATTAAAGGCAACATTAATTTTTTCTTTTTCAAAAAATATTACGAGCAATTTTATTTAGTAAAATAACATAATTAAATTATAATTACTATAAACTAATCAATTATCTTTTTCATCTTAAACATGTTTCCTTTTCGAATCCCGTCAACAACACATTTACATTTAGATTTTATATTATTAGTTCTAATCAATACATATCATTTATTAAATAACAATTACTAATAATTTTATTAATTAGTATTACAAAGTTAAATTATATCCATAATAAAATATTATACTCTATTTTATTTAATCATATAATTTTAAAAGTATTTAAAAGTAACCCATACTTTACACGGGTTATAAGCTAGTATTTTTAAATTTTAAAATTTATTTTATCCTTTAAAAAAATGAAAATTAAAATCTCTTTGCCATTCAACAAATATTTGAAGATCTCTTTTGCATGACAGTTATTGCCGTTGGAGACCAATTTTTTGAAGTTGTTACTTATAGTGTTATGCCACCTCGGTTTTTGGCTAGCAAATGAAAGCGTTGGAGTTACTCTAAACCGTCCCTTCTACTTTTTTCTTTTATCATAGCTATTCGGGCTTTCGTCGATTTTTCCGGTGAAAAATCTCAAGTCCTCAAATCCTTTACACCGTGCTCCAGAGATTTTTTGACAAAGAAGAGAAAAGAAGAGAAATAAAAATAATAATCTCTCATGTGTTCCTGAGTTTGTGGAAAGAAGAGAAAATTTTGAAAAAAAAGATGTGGAGGGAATTTTTTAAAAGATTAAATTAGAGCTTCTCTCCAAATCATCCCACTTTTGGAAAGAAGATTATGGAGAGAAAATTGTTAAAAATTTCTTTCCGGATCTCTTCTTCTTTCTCCTAAAAAAACTTGGGAGCACGATTTGGAAAGAAAATTTTGAAAATTTCTCTCCTCTTCTTTTCTCTTCTCTCATTAATCTAACTCGGGAGCACAGTGTTAATTTACTTTGTTTATGTTATTTCTTTCAATAATCTTCCTTTTGATTAAAGTTTTCTATCCATTTAATTTTGTTTGATTAGTTTTTTAGATCTAGATCATCGGAGTTTTGAGTTTTCTTTGGTCTCTAATTCAAGTGAAGAATATTGGATTCGAGAATGGACTGATTATCTCTTATTGTGATTTCGTTTTTTATATTTAAGATTTTTATTTGAAATTTCAGTTTGCAATTTCAATTTGTTTAAGACTTGCTTGTTTAGTTGTTTCAAGGTTGTAATTTCAGTTTTAATTTGTTATTTCAGTCTTGATAATATCATCTTGATGAGAGTTTTGGTGTTTCTATACTTTATTTGTAAGAATATGATTTTTGATTTAATAGTAAAAGTTTGTAGGGAATTGCAATTATAATCGATAGTTCAAACTGGATTAGATACAATTATATGTAGTGCGGGTACGTGTAAATATATCATATTCAACGAATCGCGTGATTATGTTACTAGATTAATTCTCGCCCGATTATAATATAGTTATTATTTTTTTTGTTGGAACATGTAGCCTTATATGCTTTACAATAAATCTGTTCTCAATAATTTTGAAATGAGAGAATCGAATCCAAAACCTGGAATGATAAGAAATAAACTCTAATTACTTGAGTTATTTTATTGCGCTCTTAAAATTTTATTTAATATAATTATTTTTAAATATGTATTGATTATAGGGTATATTATAAATAAAATAATATTAAGTACTATACAAATTATTTTTTAAAATATGACAATGTATAATAAATTGATAATTATTTACGTAAATCAAATGATGTTGAAAAAACTAAATAAAAAATAAATGAAAATAAGAGTGAATAAGAAATGAAGAGAAGAAAGAATTAGTGAAATTTATAAGTGAAAAAAAAAAAGCCTTACACATCAGTATTGATGATGTCAATAAATAAAGAATAATAAATAATTGGGAAAATGAATTTTTTTACCACTAAACTATTGTCTTTTTTAGAAATCTACCACCGAACTAAAATTTGATTTATTTTAAGCACTAATGTTAGGTTTGGTTTTGTTTTTAGCCACTAAACTTATTTTCAAATTTTTTTTATCACTAAACTTAGGTTCAGATTTGATTATTAGCATTATGTTAATTTTATTTACTCACTCCTTATATTTAGACTGAACATGTCAATTTAAATTTTAATACTTAAAAATGATGCATTATAAAAGATATTTTGTTAAATTTTAATACTAGAAACTGATACATTAACCTTTATCTTAAAAATTAATCGACTCAATTTAATAAGAAAAAATATACATTAAACTTATTTTAAAAATAAATCGATAAAGTTTAATAAGATAAATTTAATTTTAACTTCTAATATCTTATTAAACTTTATCTTATTATGATTTTCAAGATATAGTAAAATCTCAATAAATGTTAAACGGATAACCTTGTTAAATGAATATCTCCTTTCGATCCCAATATAATAGAGATAGTGTAATTTTGACCTTAATAAATGAATAATCTTGGTTAATGAATAAAATTTTTAGATTCCGATGGTATTCATTTATCGAGGTTTAACTGTAAAGATAAATCCTTAGAGATGATAACTTTATCTTATTAAACACTATTGATTTATTTTATCTTACTAAATTTAATACATCATTTTTAAGTATTAAAGTTTTCATTGACTTGCTCACTCTAAATCTAAGGTCAGTGAATAAAATAAAATTAACATAATGCTAATAATCAAATTTGAATCTAAGTTTAGTGATAAAAAAATATGAAAATAAGTTTAGTGACTAAAAACAAAACCGAACCTAACGTTAGTGGTTAAAATTAATCAAATTTTAGTTCGGTGGTAGATTTCTAAAAACGACAATAGTTTAGTGGCAAAAAAATTCATTTTCCCTAAATAATTTTTATATGTATAAAAAGATAAAATATATTGATGAGCATTTTTTTTAAAATACAATTTGTGAAAAATAAGAAATTGAGAAATCGGAAGGAAAGAATTAGTGGGAACTGGGAAGAAAGAGAATATTTAATTAATTTGGTAGAATATGACATGATAATTTGATATAAAAAATTGAAAAATAAATAATTATATATGAGAGTGACACATCTCTAACTAAACGGGAGAACTGGCATCTATACTATCTATCTATACTATATTATATATTATAATAAATAACTAGGGGATAATTGGTAGTTTGGTAGTTTGGTTCAACCCTATTTTTTAGCCATAATTTTAGTTCAATTAAAAATAAATTTAATTAATATTTTATCTACCTAAAAACATTCCCGGGTAAGCAAAGATTTAGCCGAGAGTTTTGATCGAGAGGAGTGGTGTGTGTGTGTGTTTTTTTTTAAAATTTTATTAACAGGAGAGTGTTTAACAGGAGAGTGTTTTGTGTGTTTTTTTTTACATTTTTTTAATTATTAATAAACATTTTTTTATTATTATTAATAATAGAGATTTAAGCAAATCAAAGAGTGACCAATAAAAGAATACCAAACCGACAACCAAATATATCCTATTTCGCTTATAATAGTATTAAATTAGGGGATAATTGGTAGTTTGGTAGTTTGGTTCAACCCTATTTTTTAATATTAAAAAACATAATAAACAAATAACAAATTACACTATAACAAATTAAAATTAATATTTATAATATTATATTACACTATAAACAAATTACAAAAAATTAAAAGCAACCCGTGCTTTGCACGGGTTATAAGCTAGTATGTGTAATTCGGAGGGAGAAAATTTCATGTCACCCTTTGTTTTAGTACAAAACTAGTCGATAAAGCCGCGCTTCGCGGCGGCGTTATAATATTTTTTAAAAAAATTAATACATTTACGTTATATTATAATATTAATATTAAATTTTAATAATTAAATATCATTTTCTAATGAATCGATTTCTTGTTAAACACGATTCTTTCGATTGAGCCGCTCTCTCGTTAAAATCGAAATCTTAACTTCAACATATATATTATAAAGACTTATATAATATTTTTTATCCATAAAATCGAACAATAAAAAAAATTATGACATCAATATCAAATTTTAATAGCTAATACAATATTTTCTAGTGAGCCGTCTTCCCGTTAAATACGTTTCGAGTCGCTCTTATTTGGAACCGAAATTCTAACTAATTATATAAAGAAAGTAAATTCCAATTTTTATATTCTTTAAACTTTCTAATATTTATAGAGTTTTAAAAATGAAAATACATCTTGTATTTTCTGTATATTATAGATATTCATGTACTTATTTACAACTTCCGCATGGGAATGTCTTTCTGTTATGTTAACATATTAAATTTATGGATATATTTTTCTAATGCAAGTATAATTAACTTGTATAAAAAAGATAAAATAAAGGATTTCTAGGAAAAAAGATATATAGTTTTAAAAATCGTGTAAGACCTCTCCACCGTCCTCGTATTTTACTTCTAATAAAACATTTTATTTTATGTATTCCTTATATATTCAAACATCTTTATACGGTCTTCTCTAATGAATCGCTTTCTCGCTAAACACGGTTATTACTATTTATTCGCTCCCTCGTTAAGACCAAAAACCTAACTTTTACATATATCACTTGTATGATAATGTGTATACATAAAAATCAAATTCTAAAAATAAAATAAAATTTATAACATCAAAATGATATTTTAATAGCTAATACAATCTTTTATAGTGAGTCGTTTTCCCGTTAAATACGTTTCGAGCCGCTCTCGTTTTGGTCGAAATTCCAAATTCATTACATATTATTGATGATACTTATCTTATACAACAACTTTTTTCCTTAAAATTAAAACCTAAAAAATATAGTGAATTCCAATTTATACTTTATCTAGACTTTCTAAAATTTTTGGAGTTTTAGAAAATGAAAACACGTCTTATTTTCTCTTTATATTATAGATACTCCTATTTTTATTTAGGATTTCTGCATGAGAATGTTATTTTATAATGTTATCACATCAATTCTTTTCTTTTTAAATACGATGACTTTTTTATGATAATAGTATTGGATTTATGAATAAATTTTCCTAATAAAAGTATAATTAACTTATATAAAAAATATATAATTTAAGAAGATCGTACTTTCTATAAAATATTTAGTTATATGGATGCTCTATATATTCAAACACGTATTCTACTTCTAATAGAACTTTTATTTATATGTTTTTCTATAAATTCGAACTCTTATTCTCTATAAATTCGAACTCCTATTCTACTTCCAATAGAACTTTTTAATCATATGCTTTGTAAATACTTATTCTACCTTCAATAGAAACTTTTGTTTATATGTTTTTTCTATAAATTTGAACTCTTATTCTCTATAAATTCGAACTCCTATTCTACTTTCAAAGGGACTTTTAATCACATGCTTTATAAATCTATACTATTATATAAAAGCCGAAACATTAAAAGTTTGGTTGGTCGGTTGGTCGGTCGGTACGGTACCTGTTGATTTTACTTTTTTACCCTTACTCAATTACATATCTACTAACTAATCAATTACCTTTTTCAGGTTAAACATATTATCTTTTCTATTTTTCCAAGAACTAAATAATTTCCTTTTTCAGGTAAGATACAATATCTTTTATATTTTATCTAACTAAAATTTCTCCTTTATGAATCAATTTCCTTTTTCATGTTAAACATATTACCTTTTCTATTTTTCAATTACATATGTACTAACTAATCAATTTTCTTTTTCAGGTTAAACGTATTATCTTTTCTATTTTTTTAAGAACTAAATAATTTCTTTTTTCATGTAAAATACAATATCTTTTATATTTTATCTAACTAAAATTTCTCCTTTATAAATCAATTTCCTTTTTCAGGTTAAACATATTACCTTTTCTATTTTTTAATAATTAAATAATTTTCTTTTTCGAGGAAATTAGAATATCTTTTACATTTTATCTAACTAAAATTTCTCCTTTTTAAAAACACTACGAACAATTTTATTTAATAAAATAACATAATTATATTATAATTACTATTAACTAATCAATTATCTTTTTCAATCAAAACACGTTACCTTTTTTCTTTTCTCTAACTAAAATCTTTCTTTTTCCAATTATATCATAGACGGTTACCTTTTTCAGCCAAAACATGTTACCTAAACCTCCTTTTTCCAATTATATCACAAGCGTTTCTATTCAATAAAAATAAATAATAATATTATAATACTAATAATTAACCGATTACATTTTCAACTAAAATTTATCATATTTTTTATTTTTTCTAATTAAATTCCCTTTTTTGTAAAAATATAACGGGCCACATTAATTTCTCATTTTCTAAAAACTATGAGCAATTTTATTTAGTAAAATAACAGAATTAAATTATAATTATTATAAACTAATTAATTACCTTTTTTAGCTAGAACATATTACCTTTTTATTTTCTCTAACTAAATCCTCTCTTTTTCTAATCATATCACGGGCATTCTATTTAATAAAATGAAGTAATAATTTTATAATTACCAATAATTAATCGATTACCCTTTTCAACTAAAACCTATCATTTTTTCTATATTTTCAAACTGAAATCCCTCCTTTTCTAGAAATATCACGGATAACAATTATATAATTATTATCAAATTAATTTCAACTGATGATTTTTTTTTATAATATAAAAAAAAACCGTGCATCCTTTTTCAGGTAAAATACAATATCTTTTATATTTTATCTAACTAAAATTTCTCCTTTATGAATCAATTTCCTTTTTCATGTTAAACATATTACCTTTTCTATTTTTCAATTACATATCTACTAACTAATCAATTTCCTTTTTCAGGTTAAACGTATTATCTTTTCTATTTTTTCAAGAACTAAATAATTTCTTTTTTCATGTAAAATACAATATCTTTTATATTTTATCTAACTAAAATTTCTCCTTTATGAATCAATTTCCTTTTTCAGGTTAAACTTATTACCTTTTCTATTTTTTAATAATTAAATAATTTTCTTTTTCAAGTAAATTAGAATATCTTTTACATTTTATCTAACTAAAATTTCTCCTTTTTAAAAACACTACTAACAATTTTATTTAATAAAATAACATAATTATATTATAATTACTATTAACTAATCAATTACCTTTTTCAGTCAAAACACGTTACCTTTTCTATTTTCCCTGACTAAAATTTTTCTTTTTCCAATTATATCATGGACGGTTACCTTTTTCAGCCAAAACATGTTACCTAAACCTCCTTTTTCCAATTATATCACAAGCGTTTCTATTCAATAAAAATAAATAATAATATTATAATACTAATAATTAACCGATTACATTTTCAACTAAAATTTATCATCTTTTTTATTTTTTCTAATTAAATTCCCTTTTTTGTAGAAATATAACGGGCAACATTAATTTCTCATTTTCTAAAAACTATGAGCAATTTTATTTAGTAAAATAACATAATTAAATTATAATTATTATAAACTAATTAATTACCCTTTTCACCTAGAACATATTACCTTTTTATTTTCTCTAACTAAATCCTCTCTTTTTCTAATCATATCACGAGCATTCTATTTAATAAAATGAAGTAATAATTTTATAATTACTAATAATTAATCGATTACCCTTTTCAACTAAAACCTATCATCTTTTCTATATTTTCAAACTGAAATCCCTCCTTTTCTAGAAATATCACGGATAACATTTATATAATTATTATCAAATTAATTTAAACTGATGATTTTTTTTATAATATTAAAAAAAATCCGTGCATCGCACGGGTTTTAGGCTAGTACTTATTATTCTACTTCCAATAGAACTTCTAATCATATGTCTTCCTATAAATTCGAACTCTTCTCCTCTATAAATTCGAACACCTATTCTACTACTAATATTTTAAATGATAAAATTCTAAAATTCTAGAAAATTAGAAAAATAGATTGAAACGATCTTAAAGCGACACCTAAACTCCCGGGTATCCTCCTTTATATATATATATTGAAGGTATGTCCATGTTACTTACATTTCACAAACGACTGAAATATTCCAAACAACTGCTTGTTTTTGTTACTCACTCTCCACTCCGTTAATGGTCTCACAAAATATTAAATATTTTATTAATTTCTCATGTCTTCTCATAATTTTTGTATTTATTTTATGAAAAAAAAGGTTAATATTAGAAATGATAAATAACTAAAAATATGTTGATAAATTTATGTTGAATAACTAGATAAAAAGTTCTTCAAAAAATTCATTTGATGTGAAGAAAGATTAACAGGAGGATTTTGTTGGCTAAGAAAATGTAGTACTGGAGTATATGAGAAGCAAGAACGTTGTGATTCAATCGTAGTTGGGCCGTAGTTGTTATGTAAAAGAGTGTTGGGTTGGAGTGTGGGTTGGAGTGGGGGTAAGTCTGAAAATTAAACTCCAATTTACTGGGTCTTATGCCCGAATTTGGCAAAAGTCCTAAACAGGTTTAATGAGCTAGAATATCAGTACATCACATATAATGGGTCACTAAAAGTACGCCATTATGGATCAGTGCGTCGTTGTACTACAGGTTGGGTTCGCCAGCGAGGCCTTAAGAGATGGGATCGCAGTCAGCGAGGTCTAGCAAGACCTAGAGGTCCAGCGTGGCCTAGGGTATTTATTATGAAGGCTTACGGTCAGGCCCAGCGAGGTCTCGTGGGTGTGGATATCTCCATACAGTGTGGATCGCCTCGCATGATTAACCCAGCGAGGTCACATGCGAGGCCATCTAGTCAACTTCGCTAGTAAGGATATTTAATTACCGCATCATGTTAGCCATGGGTACCCTCTAATGGACCATGGGTTATGAGCAGGACAAATGGGTAAAATATATCCACCCAAGAAGACGACTAGTGGATTTGGGCCAAGCCGAGCCCATAGAAACCCTAGCCCGTCTAGATAACTTCTTCTCTAAGAGAACTACGTATGGCTTGATCCCTATAAATAGGGTACGTAGGCATCTTGTAAAGGATGAGAAAACAGTTCACCACTGAATATCAATAGACAAGATCAGCCACAAACAGTTACAAATCTCCTCCGTGTTCTTCGTGTTCATAGCAGAATATCTGTATTTTGCTCCATAAATCCATCAATCTCCAAAATATTGTTATACAATATTCTCCCTATAACATTTGGCACTAGAAGGAGGGGAAGTCGTTGAGTTGGGAGAACAATGACTAAATCAAACAAGAAGAAAAACGGGGTGGGGGAGAGCCCGGGGTCGCATAAGAAAAACAGAGACGACCCCCAGAGGAAGGATCAATCAGAGAGCGAGGCGGTGGAAGATGGGACCAAGGAAGGGTTCGATAAGGAGAAAACACCCCTTGTCCAACAAGTGGCCTTGACTGGAGAAGTCATGTCATTTCTAAAAGGCCTCGGTGATCAAATGATCGAGGTACAGGGTAGGGTGGCTAAGATGGAGAAACGACACAGCTCTAGAGGTTTCAAGAGGAATGCGAGGACTTTGATGATGTAGTAACAGACCAAACAAACCCTGATTGGAGCGAGGAGGAGGCTACTATGGAGAGGGGGGTCGAAGGAGAAGCCCTCCTCATCTGAAGGAAGGTCCGTTAGCGTCTTTGACCGAGTTGGAAAGAAACTCAGCGAGCATGATCTCCGCCTCAAACTAGAGAAACTTAAAGCTAGTAAGGATGGAGGGTCTAAAAACAAAAGCAAGGGCTCTCATCAGCCCTTATCCCCTCGAAGAGATCGTGAGCGATCACATCGTCGCAATGACAGACCCCCTCTCCTCGTAGAGAGCGTGAGCGGTCCCATCATTGCGATGACAGACCCCCTTTCCATCGAGAGCGTGAACGATCCCACCACCGCGAGGAAGAGCACAAAAAGAAGGATTATAGAAATGATCAAGAGGAGTCTAGTGCCCCAAAAAAGACTCAATCTCATCATGGGAGTACTGGAGAGAAGAAAAAGGATGACAAGAAAGCTAAGATCGGTGATTATAAGCTGGAAGAGCTAAAAAAGGCCTTGGATGCGATGAATAATGAGAAAGGGATTTTTAGTACTATGGGCTCGTCTTCGCCCTTCACTCACGAAATTCGAACTACTCCACTTCCTGTAGTATTTCGAGGCCATCATTCAGATATGACCTACAATGGAGATACTGACCCCGCTGAGTTTGTTGTTCGGTTCAGCAATGAGATGGATGTTTATCAGGTCTCGCAGCTAGCGAGGTGTAGGTTGTTTGCGTCCTCGCTGAGAGGGAGTGCTCAGCAATGGTTTTCGAAGCTAGGAGCACTTGTCACCATTGATTCCTAGGAGCAGTTTGTAGACATCTTCATTAAGCAATTCCAATCCTCGATGCTATATGCACCCCCTGTTTCTACTTTGGTTAATATTAAGCAGAAAGACGGAGAGAGCTTACAGAGCTATTTCAAGAGGTTTAATGCTGAAGTCCCTCGAGTGCGAGGTGCAAATGATGAGGCAGTAAAAAACTTCCTTATTGCTGGGTTGAAGGAAGGAACAAAGTTCTGGAGAAAATTGCAAGCATCCACACTAAGCACCCTGGCTGAACTCTATAAATTAGCCGAGCCCGTTCAACGGGTCGAAATTTCAATGGAGGAATTAAAGAAGGGTAGTAAAGGTGGAGATAATGGAAGCAAAAATAAGGGAGTGAAAAGGAAGGACTCACGAAGCCCCAGACGAAGACAGGATCGTAGCCCGAGCCCGAAGAGAAGGGATCGCGATCCCCCAAGACGGTCCCCACCTCAGGCCCGTCCGGCTAGAGATTAAGACAAGTTCGCTCCCTTAGTGGCTTCAGTCGATCATATTTATGTTGTCAATGCTGACAAGGGGATGTTCACAAAACCTCATGTCATGGGTGCACAGGGAACCTGGAATACTACGAAGTATTGTAATTTTCATGAACAAAAGGGGCATGATACTGCAGATTGCTGTCACCTCAAAGAGCAAATTGATCGATTAATTCGAGAAGGGAAGTTAACTGAGTGGGCGGTTCGAGAAGTGAAAAAAATCAAGGGAATTCTGGCAAGTCAGGGCTGGGATATAATGTCGTACCTCATACGGGACAGAATACAGAACCTCGCAAGGAAAGGGAAGAGCGAGGCAATAGCATCCATGTGATCATTGGAGGGCCACATATTGGAGGAGACAACAACAAGGCAAGAGAAAGGTATGCTCGCGAGGCCAGGGAGCGGCCCCTCACCAATGTGCATCATTTGCAGGAGAGACCCCCAAAGCTTTTTAAGGGGGAGGACACAAATATAATGTTCACTGAGGAGGATTCAAAGTGGGTACACCATCCTCACTCCGATGCTCTAGTGGTTCGAGTTCGCATTGGGTCACAAAATATCTACAGAGTGCTAGTTGATAATGGAAGTGTTGTGAATGTTTTGATGTACGATGTCTATAAGAAAATGGGATATGTAGACAAAGACCTCATTCCTACAGTAGGTCACCTCTATGGGTTCACTGGGGCTTTTGTTAGTGTGAAAGGCCTTATCAGACTCCCCATTACTTTGGGGGACGAGCCCATAGAGGGTGGTGACTTCTATCTACCACCTCTCGATGAAGTTCCCTACCCCGCAAGGTGTAGGGTGTGTTAGAAGAATTCAGCATGAGTCTCGAGAATGCTATAATCAGGCCCTTAAGTCAGCAGAAAGGGGAAGAAGTTATATGGAATGCGAAGAGGAAGAAAGAGCTCGCAAATTGGCCTCGCAACCCTCGGTTGGTTGCAATATAATATCTATCGAGGAGTTGTCGGATGATTATTTTGACAGCTTGGGTATACAGGTAGAGCCAGTGCCAGGGGCTATCATGATGGAGGCCTCGTAGCCCCTGTTGGTTCTACAAGAAGGAATTGTCGAGGAGGCTAGTGATGACGAGGAGAGCCCAGAACAGGCAGCTGTACGACCCCGTAAGGGGAAATGGGTTCGCAAGGAGACATCAACATTGGTAGACTTGCCTAATTGAGTAACACGAGAAACAACAGTCGTGACTGAGTATGGCCATGTTGGTGCGACCCCGACCTGTGTAGCAGGAAGCCAGGAATCACGAGGCAGGATGAAGCAGAATCTATTAAGGCTCGTGATGTTGAAATTGACCTAGATCCTCGCATTCCTGAACATGTGGAGCGAGCTGGAGCTGCAGAAGACACGATATCTGTTCTTGTTGATGCAAAGGATCCAACTAAGGTGTTGAAGGTCGGTCGCAGCTGAGCCCTGATCTTAGGGGGAGGCTGGTGGAATTTCTTAAAGCTAATTTGGATGTGTTTGCATGGTCTCATGAAGACATGATTGGGAATGATCCTAATGTGATGTGTCACAGACTTAATCTTGATCTTAGCAAAAAAGGAGTGAGACAGAAAAGAAGGCCTATAAGTGGAGAGCGAGCTGAGGCCCTCAAAGAGGAGGTGGATAGGTTGCTCGAGGTCGGGCTCGTCAGGGAATCATTCTACTCTGATTGGCTCGCGAACCCTGTCCTAGTGAAGAAACCAAATGGCAAATGGAGGACATGTGTAGATTTTACCGATCTCAACAAGCATTGCCCCAAAGATAGTTTCCCACTCCCAAGAATTGATCAGTTGGTAGATGCAACAGCAGGGCATGATCTCCTAAGTTTTATGGATGCTTATTCCGGGTACAATCAGATACCTATGTATAGCCCCAATCAAGAACACACTTCGTTTATCACAGACAGAGGCCTCTATTGTTATATTGGGATGCCCTTTGGTCTCCTCAATGCAGGTGCCACTTATCAGAGGATCGTCAATATGATGTTTGAGAAGCAGATTGGGAAAACAATGGAAGTCTATGTGGATGACATGCTTGTAAAGTCTAAGGAAGCTGGGGATCATGTAGCTCACATCGCAGAAATGTTTAATATACTGAGGAAGTAAAGAATGAAGCTCAACCCCCAAAAGTGTGTTTTTGGGGTCGAGTCTGGAAAATTCTTGGGGTTCATTGTTAACCATAAAGGAATTGAGGCTAATCCAGCCAAGATAAAAGATTTGATGGAGATTAGGTCGCCTAGAAGTGTCAAGGAGGAACAAAGTTTAACTGGAAGGATCGTAGCACTTAATCGATTTGTTTCCAAGTCATCAGACAAGTGTCATGAGTTCTTTAAAGCGATCAAGAAGGTGGGCAAAAATTTTGAATGGACCCCTGAGTGCGAGGAGGCTTTTCAAAGAATAAAGGAGCATTTGGGCTCACCCCCACTACTCTCTAAGCCTAAGGAAGGAGAAATTCTTATTGTTTACCTGGCAGTGTCAGAATATGCCATCAGTGCTGTCCTCGTTCGCGAGGAGGAAAAGGCTCAGTTCCCCGTTTATTATGTTTGTAAGAGGTTGCTAGATGTAGAGACTCTCTATACCAGCATGGAGAAGCTCACCTATGCTTTGGTTTTGGCTTCGCGAAAATTGAGGCCTTACTTTCAAGCTTATAGCATTCAAGTTCGCACTGCCTATCCCCTGAGGCAGGTAATGCACAAACCTGAGGCCTCGGGAAGACTTTTAAAATGGACCATAGAGTTGAGCCAGTTTGACATTGAGTACAAACCTCGAGGCACAATAAAAGGACAAGCTTTAGCAGATTTCATATTGGAATTTCCTTCCCAATCTGAGGAAGATGTCTGGGCTCTGGTGGCGATCCCAGAGGTAATAGGGCCCGAGGTAAAAATGAGAATTCAGCCTCGTGGTGGGAGTTATATGTTGATAGGGCATCAAACAAGGAAGGAGCTGGAGCTGGGATCGAGCTCGTTACACCTGAAGGTCGCAAGTTGAGCAGCTCTGTGCACTTCGCTTTCGAGGCCTCTAACAATGCAGCTGAGTACGAGGCTCTCATCATTGGCCTCAAGCTCGTAATAGAGATGAAGGTGGAGAATCTCAATGCATACAATGATTCCATGTTAGTTACAGGTCATGTCGGATGTGGATGGCAGGCCAGGGGGCCTCAGATCGAGTTATATTTAAAATGTGTTCAAAGGCTTATGAGGTCGTTCAAGCAAGTGAAGGTAGAGTTTATCAGGAGGGCAAAAAATCAAGGAGCGAATGCCCTCGCAAAAATGGGCTCGCGACGCGAGGCCACTTTACTTGGGATAATTCCGTTGGAAATTCAAAGTAAGCCCAGTGGTCCAGAGGAAATTGTTATGGAAATAGTGAGCCAGGGGTCGACATGGATGACCCCCATATGGGAGTATGTCAAGAATGGGGCTCTGCCTCAAGAGAAGAAAGAAGCGAGGAAGATCAAGTATCAAGCGGCTCGTTATGTGATCTATGATGAGGTGCTATATCGAAGAGGATTTAACACCCCACTCTTGAGGTGTGTAGATGGTGAAGAGTGCAACTACATTTTGAGGGAGGTCCATGAAGGAATATGTGGCAATCACTCGGGGGGTAGTTCCCTAGCTCAAAAAATTCTACGACAAGGGTATTTCTGGCCCACATTAAAAAGGGATGCTTTTGAGTTCGCTAGGAGATGTGACAAATGTCAGAGAAATGCAAATTTCAGTAATGCTCCAGTTGCCCACCTCACCTCGTTGATGAGCCCCTAGCCCTTTGCCATGTGGGGAATAGATCTTATTGGCGAACTCCCCAAAGCTAAGGGAGGAGTAAAGTATGCAGTCGTGGCCGTGGACTATTTTACTAAGTGGGCCGAGGCCGAGCCCCTTGCTACCATCACAGCCAGAAAATTAAAGGTAGCATCGCATCATAGCCTTTGGTAAGATGATCTTGCCCTCCGGTCTATATGTGTCGACTGCCTTTGTCAAAGATTCAATGTCAAGGGAGGTGGATAAATCTCTGCATGCCAGGATGCGAGGTTGTCCTGGCTTCACTTTTGAGCCCTCTTCAATGTCTTCGGGGCGAGGTCCCCCAACGTAAATAACACCCTTCAGCTCAGGTTGAGGGGTTGGTATGTAGGGGCGAGGTGAAGCCTCGGGAACATAGTCATAATCCTTAAAATTAATGACCCTAGACACTTCGTCCAAGCCGCCATCATCAGAGGAGGGTTCCTCATAGTCAGAATCATTGGAGTTCGCCTCGTTGTCAGCTCCACCCTCAGGCTCGTAGTATGCATGGCCTAGGGAGTTTATTGAAGAACTGCTGGAAAGCAATATAGGGCTTACAGGAAGGAGATGTTTGTCCAGGGGAGAAAGAAGTTTGGGGACGCAAGCAAAGAATTCCTCCCCTTTCTTCAGTAGTTTATCAACTTCACCCTGAACAGAGGAAGGTATGTTGGTGGGTGGATGGTTCTGTGAGCCTGAGGGAATGACGACAGACTGACTCTGCGAGCCTGAAGGTCGTTTTGTTCTCCATGAAGTTAGAGGAGTCTCTCTAGTAAATTCCTCTTGCGACCACTAGGGGTCCATGTATAGTTTGAACGAGCCGTCACTTGCACTCGCAGCTCTGGCTATATTTGCAGCGGCTTGTTCGCTGATAGATACGTGTGGAAGAGGCGAAGGAGTCCTCGAGCTATCGCTGTTAGACATCTGAAAAGATTGTGAAGTATTAGTGTGTGCACTTACATAATATCAAAGAGGGTAAAAGAAGAAAGAAGGCTCTAAGTGTTCTCACTCCGCACAAGAGGAATAGGGGGTCGCGCAACTACTCTAAATTTGGGGTCGTATATTTACTCACTAAAGGGATTGCTATTACAATTATGGCGAGGTGCAGGTCGCAATATGAAATTGAGTGTGTGGGGTCACAGTCAGTCAGGCTCGCATTGCATACAATTACAAGCAAATATTTATGGAATTATAAGCTATACATGCATTAAAATGAAGAACAAAGGAATAAAACTTACTTTTTAATGAAGAAATCTGAAAGTTCTTGGAAAAGTTGGAATTCGTCCTTAAGTAAATATGAGCTGGAGCTTTGTTTGATCCGGGAGCAAATTGGCAGCAATTCGTTGTGATGTTAATATGGAAAGTGACAAATGATTGAAAATTTGGAGATTATATAGTGGTTAGGAGAGAGAAGGATATGTGACTCGTGTCATCATCTCAGCAGCCGTGAACAGATCTCGAGACGCGACAGCTGTTAGAAACTATTCGAGTTTATTGGGCCTACGAAGAGAGCCCAAAGAAATAAGTGATAATGGGCCTTGGCCTCGCATCAAAGTTTTTGGGAAGATATTCTTTGAGTCCACATCGCATTTTTAATTGCAATATGGACTCGGGGGGTAGTTGTTATGCCCGAATTTGGCATAAGTCCTAAACAGGCCTAATGGGCTAGAATATCAGTACATCACATATAATGGGCCTAGAAATGAAGAATGTGTCACTAAAAGTCCGCCATTATGGATTAGTGCATCGTTGTACTACAGGTTGGGTTCGCCAGCGAGGCCTTAAGAGATGGGATCGCAGTCAGCGAGGTCTAGCAAGACCTAGAGGTCCAGCGTGGCCTAGGGTATTTATTATGAAGGCTTACGGTCAGGCCCAGCGAGGTCGCGTGGGTGTGGATATCTCCATACAGTGTGGATCGCCTCGCATGATTAACCCAGCGAGGTAGCATGCGAGGCCATCTAGTCAGCTTCGCCAGTAAGGATATTTAATTATAGCATCATGTTAGCCATGGGTACCCTCTAATGGGTCATGGGTTATGAGTAGGACAAATGGGTAAAATATATCCACCCAAGAAGACGACTAGTGGATTTGGGCCAAGCCGAGCCCATAGAAACCCTAGCCCGTCTAGATAACTTCTTCTCTAAGAGAACTACGTATGGCTTGATCCCTATAAATAGGGTACGTAGGCATCTTGTAAAGGATGAGAAAACAGTTCACCACTGAATATCAATAGACAAGATCCGCCACAAACAGTTACAAATCTCCTCCGTGTTCTTCGTGTTCATAGCAGAATATCCGTATTTTACTCCATAAATCCAGCAACCTCCTGTTAAAATAAGTCAAATTATGTTAGCTAAGGCTGCTAATCTAAGGCTGCTAGTCTAAGTTAGCTGCTAGTTGGATTGCTAGTCTAAGTTATATTGTCAAGCATTCATACAAATCAAACATAGACTTTTTGTACTTTGTAATCTCTATATATTTGTTCTTCAGTCATGTAATATTAACAAGCTGAATACTTCATAGCAATACAAGAGTTCTTTGTTTGTCTCTTACATTGTTGTTTAGCTTCCCTTATGAATACAAGATGTAGCATAAGGTCTTGATTCCAACATCACCAAGCTCACGTTGCTTATACAATATATCTAACTTATTTCAGTTATATATATACATACACAAGCAGAGCTACCATCACAATTTCTACATGGTATCAGAGCTTTAAGCTCCTGATCTTCTCTATTTCCGCTATCACCAAAACCAAGTTTCCAGAGCTTACCTCAAGATTAGCTCCGGCAAACAAGCCCCTGTCAAGTCTCTAGCAAGCTCCTCTGTGTTCTGTCCAACTTGCCCTTTCAACTCTCACTTCTTCACTGCACTTTAAGCTCCCGGCCTCCATAATCTCCGGCCACAACCATCTTTTCCAGTGTACCAGTTCTTTGTGACATTTTCACAAACACCTTGCGCGTCCACTCAATATCTTAAACAAACACTTCCTGAATCAACTTCATACCACCACAATATATACCAAACACACACCAAGCCTCTACACATCATTAACCTTGTTTCCATTTTAACTCCGTGACTCATTGTTACGAGTTAACACAACTAAACTCGCCCATCTCGGCTCGGTCCGAGTCAACTCGACCATTCACACAACTCAAACCAAACATGCTTCCGTAGAAAATCGATTCCATTGTGATATCGATTCGATTGCTCCTGTGACTTTGTGATTCTGTTCGACGAACCTCATCCCTGTCGTATTTATCCTGCTGGCTTGTGTTTGGTTTGGGCTAGCATATCAGCCCACTTGTTTTCATTATTTGGGCCACACTAAATCAGCCCACTGAAAAATACAACAGGTATAAGTGATTTTAGTAGTGTGAAAAAAAAATGGAAAGAGAAAGTAGTTCACCCATTCAGACAATTTTGAGCGGCTCGAACTATTTATCTTGGTCTCAAGCTATGCGTAGCTTTCTCAAGGAAAAACGTCTGTGGAGGTACGTTAACGGGGATTTCACTATTCCTATCAAGGAGAAGGATGAAACTGATTCACAATTGAAAGATCGCATTGAAGAATGGGATGTCAAAAATCATCAAGTTATTACATATTTTAGAAACTCTTCTATTTCTAAAATTAATTTACAATTTGGAAATTTTGACACCGCAAAAGAAATCTGGGATCTTTTGCAATCTCGGTACACTACATCCGATCTTTCTCATCAATATCAGATTGTGCATTCTCTCAGTAAGCAGAAACAAGAGTCTGGTCAACCAATAGCTGATTTTCTCTCACAGATACAATCACTTTAGGATCAATTGACATTGTCTGAACCAAAGTGGCAACACACAGAGGATGCAACACTTTATCAGACATATCGTGACCAACAACGACTCATCCAGTTTTTAATGGCTCTTACACCAGATTATGAACCAGTTAGAGCTGCTTTGCTTCATCGTGTTCCGCTACCCTCTTTGGAGACTGCTGTTACGGAACTCATTTTTGAAGAAACTCGACTCGACATCGGCAAAGGCATCCATGTGGAAGATATGGTCCTAGCAATACCTTCATCATCCACCTTTGATGTTAGTTACAGAGGCATGCCTGTACACATCTAATAACAAGCCTAATTGTTTGTAATGCTTTGCATTACTTACATGACCTCTTAACTGAGGGAACCTCTAGTTGTAGAGTTTCTGTTTGTATTGTACTTGAAGTAGGCATCAAATCCTAGTTGTGTAATTGTACAAATAGAGTCTAGAATAATGCTTGAAAGAAGTTCCAAGGTTCATGCCTCAAGCAAGGAGTTAAAGGCTGTAAAATAACCACAGTTGGGATTTGAAGAAATGAAGAATTTGCCTAAGTACCAATTCGAGAAGTATATTTGTCTATTCGAGAAGTCCAGCATTCGAGAAGTCAGAGATTCGATATCTCAAGACACTATTCGATATCTCTGAATACACTGTTCGATATCTCATTCGATATCTCGGGGATTCGATATGTCTACTACTCTATTCGAGAACTCAAGAAGTCAACAAGTCAAGATGGTATTCGAGTTCTCAAAGAGTCAACAAGTCAAAGTTCCATTCGATATCTCAAGGACTCAGAAAGCTATTCGATATCTCGAGGATTCGATAAGTCAAATGTTCTATTCGACAACTCAAGGAATCCTGATGGAAAAGAGCTATTCGAGAAGTGGTTCGATATGTCAATATAACAGTATTCGAGAACTCAGAGTTATCGATCAAGTTAATTCTAGTTCTCGAATCACTTACTTAGTCACTTCTCGAATACATTCTTGGAGACAAAATACTGAAGAAATTGTACAAGTCAGAAACCTGCAACAAGCCAATGCACTTTATGGACCACAATCTGTAACGTGCTCTGGAAAGCCTACAAGGAAGCTTGGAGAGATATAGAAGAGACAAGGAGCTAAAGAAGTGGATCTAAACAGGCTTTGCAAAGTCAAATCTGTAACTGTTTGGACTCTTACTCAAAAAGGATAGACAGACTAGAAAGTAATTTGTTTAGCTACCTTATTTACAGTAAGTAGGCTGTATCCATGTTCTATAAGGACACAGCCTCACTTCATAACTTAGTAACTTTTGTGAGTCAAGTTTTTCATACACTAAGCTGTATCTCTCTGAGAAAAACGAAGCTGAGAATACTACCATTTGTATTCACAGATTGTAGCAACCTTTATCTAATAATACATTAGATTAAAGAGATATTGTGTCTTGTGTTATTTCTTTATCCGCACCTTCACTTCTACACACACAGGCACTTATCTGCTACATAGACTCAATCCAAGAAAAGTTCAAGAATCCATTCACCCCCCCCCCCCTTCTGTATTCTTTTACCGTATTCAATACTCAACAAGTGGTATCAGAGAGGGCTGTTTATTCAAAAACAGGAAAACGATCATGAGTTCGAATACACCAAAGACTACAGGAACGGTGAAGGTCCCTAAGTTTGATAAAGAAAACTTCAACCTCTGGAAGATAAAGATGATGTTGTTCATTAAAGCCTCTCATCCCTTGTATCCTGAGATTCTCAAGAATGGTCCTTTTGTTCCACAACAAGAGATACCAGAGAAGACTGTTGGAACCACAACTATCCCAAGATCTTATGAGGCCAAGGATCCATCAAAGTGGACAGAGTCAGAAAGGGAGAAGGTTGCTCTTGACAGCCACCTCATGTTGCTTATCATTGATTCCATGGACATGTCAATGTTTGCAAACATTGCATCATGTACGTCTGCTAAAGAGATGTGGGATCACATTGAGGTGTTGTGTGAAGGGACTGATGAGGTTAAGGAAAACAGGAAATAGATACTGGTCACACAGTATGAAGCTTTCATGGCACAGCCCAAGGAAATCATCACTGAAATGTTTGAAAGGTTTCACAAGCTAGTTACTGAGTTGCAGATGAATGGAAAGGTTTACAGCACCAAGGAGTTAAATATGAAATTTCTGTTGTCTTCACCAAATCATCTGGAGCAAAGAGTCATTTCTCTAAGAGAGAGAGATTTGAACAAAGTCACCTATGATGTGCTCTATGGAGTCCTAAAGACTCATGAACTTGAGTTGCTTCAGAAAAGGGCTATCCAAGCCAACCAAGGTAGGATGATAAACACATCATGTGCCTTGATTGTCAACAAATCCATTCTGGACCTAGAAGCATCTACAAGCCAACTAAGGATAGAGGAGGTGGCAGATGATGAAGAAACTGATGCTGGGGTGAGAGAACCTGTTGAGGAAAAGGAGGAAGAAGAAGAAGAGTTTTACACTCTGGAAGAACTTGATGGGATGGAAAATACTTCATATGCCTTCATGGCCAGAAAATTTCCAAACATCAGATTTAAAAGAAATCAACCCTTCAAACCCAAAACTCAAAACCATTCAGCCAACAAGAACAAGGCACCTGTGAAACCAAACAGAAATAAGTTCAAAACCAGTTATGTGGATAGGTCATCTGTAAGGTGCTATAGATGCAATGACCTAGGGCATTTTGCCAGTGAATGCAAGAAGCCTAAAAAGAAGGATAGAGATTATCTTGAGCTCGAAGCTAAGTATGAGGCCCTTATGAAAAAGCAGACACATGGTAAGGCCTACATAGATGAAGGGAAGTGTTGGGATGATTCTGAGAGTGATGAAGAGGAACAAGAATTCTGCAACTATGCCTTGATGGCCAACTCCAAGGATGACTCATCTTCATCTGATTCTCAGGTACCATCTCTCACTACTATAGACATGTCTGTTTCTGAATACAAATGCATGATTGAACAATTATCTGTTGAAATGTTTAATATTCATACTAGTATGACTGCTGCTAATGAGGAGATTGCTAAACTGTCTACTAGAAATGAAATATTAACCAAAAAGAATGAGGAACTTGAGCTAACTACTATGCAAGTATAAAACCTTAAGAAAGAAGTTGAATATTTGAAGAACAAGGTTTTATGTGCTAGTCAAGTAGAGAAGGCTCTTAGGGATGAATTAGCTGAGAATGAATTCAAACTAAAAACTTTCAAGAAATCATCTGGTTTAGTGCAATCCTACTGTGAGAAAATTGAAGCTAAACCCAAAGCAGCTATTGGACTTGACTATGACTCTCTCAAACAGAGGAAAGGCTATGCTGTCATTGAAGAGGACACAACTGTTCATGAGAAAGTGCCTCATATTTTGAGAAAAACTGAAAATCCAATTTTTAAGGAATCAACATTTGAAATTGATGAGGATGCCTTACTCATCAAGCAAATGTTGAATGATGAGGATGAGGCACAATCTAGTGAATAGCAAGCATCCTCTAAGGGTGAGAGTGTCAAGTCAAAGACCAAGAAACCAGTAGTTGATAGGCCAAGACCTAAGAAGTTTGTTAAGTTTGTCTCAGCTGGGTTGTGTGAATCAGAAAAGAAAGTGACTAAGAAGAAACAGAACAGAAATGGCAAGTTAGGGATCAACAAGGATAACAACTATGCTTATATGCCTAATGCCCCTAGGAAAACTTGTCAGAACTGTTTCAGTACCAATCATTTAACTCATGCATGCAAGAAACCTGTTGGTAGTGTGTCTAAACCTTTCTATGATTGTTCTGTGCCTCTAAGTCATAGAGATGCACCTTTCTGTGATAAATTTGACTGTATGCCATGCAATATGAATGTTATGACTAGTTGTTTTAATTTAAGAAGGCAATTCATTGATGGTTGTATCAGTCACAATTCTCACACACACTACACAAGGTCAAAGTCTTCAAGTCCTCCTAAAGCTAGGAAGGTACCTCTGTCACCTAAGTCTGAAACTTCAGGTTCTAAGACTTCCAACAGTGACAAGAATACTAGCACTAAGAAAGTTGACAAGCATGTTGTTTATGATAAAACTGTCTCTAAGTCACATGGACCCAAACTTGTTTGGGTACCAAAGGAAAAGTAATACCTTTGTGTTTGCAGGGCAAAGAAAGTGAAAAGAAGGTCATGTGGATTTTGGACAGTGGATGCTCAAATCATATGACTGGTGATATGGCCCTGCTATCACAGTATGAGGAAAAGGCTGGCCCAATGGTTGCTTTTGGAGATGACAGCATGGGTAACACATTGGGATATGGCAAGCTGAAAGTTGGAAATGTCATCATTGAAGATGTAGCACTAGTCAAGGGGCTCAAGCATAATCTGTTAAGTGTTGGTCAGTTTACTGATAGAGGATTCAAAGTGAATTTTGACAAAGATGAATGTTTGATCACCCACAAGAAGACTGGTGATTTTGCTCTATCTGGAGTAAGGAAGGGAAGCCTGTTTGTAGCCAATATGGACTCTGCAAACAAGGACAAAATTTGTTGCTTTTACTCAAAAGCATCAAATGAAGATTGTTGGTTGTGGCACAAGAAACTATCACACCTGAACTTCAAGGCCATTAATTCTCTAGTCAAAAGAGAGTTAGTGAGAGGCATGCCCACACTCGAATTCTGTCAAGAAGGAGTGTGTGAGGCCTGTCAAAAAGGAAAAATGAAGAGATCAAGCCACAAGTCAAAGACAGTGACATCAGTAACCAAGCCACTACAACTCATCCATATGGATTTGTTTGGGCCTGTCAACATAATGTCACTTGGAAGAAAGAAGTATGCCCTGGTAATGGTTGATGATTTTTCAAGGTATACATGGGTGGAATTTCTAGCATCAAAAGATGAGGCTCCACAAGTAATTATTGAGCACATAAAGAAAGTTGACAAGGAAGCAAAGGCAAACGATGCAAGTGTGATTGCACTGAGGAGTGATAATGGAACAGAGTTCAGAAATGCCACACTTGAAGCATTCTGCAAAGAGAATGGCATTTCTCAGCAATTCTCAGCTCCAAGGACTCCACAACAAAATGGAGTTGTTGAGAGAAAGAATAGAACTCTAATTGAGGCTGCTAGAACAATGTTACTTGATGCAAAAATGCCTACATGTTTTTGGGCTGAGGCTGTGAGCACTGCATGCTATATTCAGAATAGGACCCTCATCAACAAAAACACTGGAAAGACACCTTACAACTTGATGACTGGAAAGAAGCCTACTCTAAAGTATGTTCATACTTTTGGAAGTAAATGCTTTGTACTAAAGGATAATTCTGAATATGTTGGAAAGTTTGATGCAAAAGCATTTGAAGGAATTTTTCTTGGCTATTCTATGGAAAGAATTGCATACAAGGTTTATGTCATCAGTCAAAAGAAAGTTATGGAAAGCACAGATGTAACATTTGATGACAGCAAACTACCTGGACTAGAAGAAGCCAATGATGAGGAAAAAGATCCATTGAAGTTTGATAATCTAGATGATTCTGATGAAGAGATTGAAACTGGAGTTGAAACTCAAGTTCAACAAACTCAAGTGATTGATGATACAAGAGAAGAATTTGTGCCAATCGATAGTGGAGAAACAAGCATCCAAGACACACCTGTGAGTAATGGCAACTTCACAGGGGGAGGAAATGAGGATGACCATGATGTGGATGATGAAGCAACATCAAGAATGAGAAGTCAGGCTGAACACTCGAGGAAATGGGATAGATCACACACTGCAGAGCAAATTATTGGAGATCCTAATGCAGGAGTAAGGACTAGGAGAGCAACTCAAAATGAGTGCCTCTATGGATGTTTTCTATCACAAGTTGAGCCTAAGAAACTTGATGATGCACTGTTGGATCCAGATTGGATTATTGCCATGCAAGAAGAGCTGAATCAATTTGAAAGGAACAAAGTATGGGAACTTGTGCCTGCACCAAAGAATAGAACCATTGTTGGAACAAAATGGGTTCTGAAGAATAAGATGGATGAAGATGGTGTAATAATAAGAAACAAAGCAAGGCTGGTTGCAAAAGGATACTCTCAACAGGAAGGCATTGATTATGATGAGACATTTGCCCTTGTTGCTAGATTGGAAGCCATTAGAATATTCTTGGCATTTGCTGCTCATTCAAACTTTAAGGTTTATCAAATGGATGTCAAGAGTGCATTTCTAAATGGAGAGTTGGAAGAAGAGGTTTATGTGCAACAACCACCTGGCTTTGAGGATCCACATTTCCCAGAATTTGTCTACAGATTGCTTAAGGCATTGTATGGACTTAAGCAAGCTCCAAGAGCATGGTATGATACTTTATCACAATTTCTTCTTGAGAATCAATTCACTAGAGGCACATTGGACAAGACACTGTTTTACAAGAAGCATGGTGATGATATTATCCTAGTTCAAATTTATGTGGATGATATCATTTTTGGTTCTACAAATGAGAAGCTGTGTGAGAAATTCTCTAAACTCATGCAGAGCAGATATGAGATGAGTATGATGGGAGAGTTGACATTCTTTCTAGGGTTGCAAGTCGGTCAAAGGAAGGATGGTATCTTTATCAGTCAAACCAAGTACATCAAGGATTTATTGAAGAAGTTTGACTTAGAAGATTGTTCACCTGCCAAGACACCCATGGCCACTGCCACTAAACTGGATGAAGATGCTAAAGGCAAGAAAGTAGATATCTCAGTCTACAGAGGCATGGTTGGTTCTCTACTCTACCTCACTGCAAGTAGGCCAGACATCATGTTTGTTACATGCTTGTGTGCAAGGTTTCAATCAAATCCAAAGGAATCACATTTGATTGCAATAAAAAGGATCTTTAGATATCTGAAGGGCACTCCTAACTTGGGATTATGGTATCCTAAGGACACAGGGTTCAATCTGGTTGGTTATTCTGATGCTGATTATGCTGGATGCAGAGTGGATAGGAAAAGCACCTCAGGAAGCTGCCAGTTTCTTGGACAAAGGTTAGTTTCTTGGTATAGCAAGAAGCAACAATCTGTGTCAACTTCTATAGCTGAGGCTGAATACATAGCTGCTGGAAGTTGCTGTGCTCAAGTGCTTTGGATTAGAAATCAACTTAGAGATTATGGACTTGTGTTGGAAAGAATTCCAATCATGTGTGACAACACAAGTGCAATCTCTATAGTTGCCAATCCTGTTAATCATTCTAGAACAAAGCACATTGACATCAGATATCATTTCATAAGAGAACATGCAACTAATGGAACCATTGAGTTGCATTATGTCTCTACAGATAAACAACTAGCTGATATATTCACTAAGCCATTAGATGAAGCCACCTTCACAAGGTTGGTAAGTGAGATTGGAATGCTGAATTCTTCAGATTCTGGCTAAGTGAATACACCATCTAGATTGTTGCAGCAGTAAACACTTACTTTATCTAAATTCTCAATATTTTTGGAGTAAGTGTTGGCTGAAATATGATTTATAAATATTTCAAATCTGTTGCATATGTTGAAAATCATATTTCTATTAACTTAAGATTTCTATGAAATTTTGAGAAAATCACTATTTAATTTGCTAGGATATTTTTCAATAAATATGTCTGGTAAATTTTAAAAGATAGTGAAAATCAAATTTTTATGAGTGATGGGTATAGTTCGATAAGTCAGACTTCTCGAATGATTCACTATTCTACATCTCTAATAAGTCTCATTAGAGTACTCTTGAGTTCTCGAATAGAGTCTTTCTGAGATATCGAATAGAGGTATTCTTGACTTCTCGAATATAGTAACTGAGTTCTCGAATGATTGAGTTCTCGAACACTATATTTGAGTTCTCGAATCATTTGAAAAGGCTGAATTCTCGCTGAATTTTAACCGATTTTGGACTTTTGTCTAAAAGTTTAATTCACTCATAAAAACACATATTATTTAATTTAAAATTATTTCTAAGTTAGATAACTGCCAGCTGTGAGTTTCTATCTGCTTGAGTTATCGATTAAGCCATTCTTGACTTCTCGAATAGTTGTTTTCTACTTCTCGAATGCCTGACTTGTCGATACAAAACTTTCTGCTAATCGACAATTCAAGCACTTCATACTTATACAATTTCACATCTATTCGATTCATTTCATTCGATTTCTCAAGCATCTACACTCTCTAAACCCCTGAAACCCTAGCTACGAAAAGACAAATTTCTTCTTCAACCTTCAATTTCTTTTCTCTCTTCTACACAAATGGCAACAGTAAAGTTCAACACCAACTTCATCGCTCTCACTAGTGATGTTGAAGCACCCAATGCCAATTTCAAGTGCTTTGTGAAATGGATGGTGGAGTCATATATCAAGGATGCACTCTCTGCCAACCCAACTCTGTATCTAGATATCCTGGAACAGTTCTGGGGTTCTGCTATTGTGGAGGTTGTAGCCCTGGAAAACGCAATCACTTCATATATCATCTACTGCAAGATTCAAGATAAGGAAATCACTATCACTACTGCAGACATGAACCAAGCACTGGGCCTACAACAAGAGTCATTTGACAGAATGGCCACTAATGCAGAGTTAGAGGAATTCTTTGAGTTCATCAACTACTCAGATGGGATCAATCTTGGAAAGCTAAACAGAAAGAATCTGAGAAAGGAGTGGAGCTATGTGTTTGCAACTCTTCTCCAAGTCTTCACTGCCAGGAAATCAAGCTTTGATCAAATTAGTGCACCTGTGCAGCAAATTGGATATGCTTTGGCCTATGGAAAGAAGATTGATGTTGGCCAAATCATCCTCCAAGAACTATATGGGAGACTTGGTAAGAACACAACCAAGAGAGGTACTGATATTTTCTTCCCTCGCTTTATTCAATCTGTACTTAATTATAAAAATGCTTTATTGATTGAATTGCCTGGGATTGATAAAAAATAAAATAGGCTATCCTAAGTCCATGACCAAACTCATTTTTGGTAATTTGGAGACTAGGAATGATGTGGATGTAAGACTAAACATAACTTCCCATATGGAGAGTTTGTTTAGGACTTATCCCCACAACATGCCAACATTTGATGCAAAATCTAAGTTAGCACAGCCCAAGCAAGTAGAACAAAATGCTAACCCAGGGCCTGCTAACCAACCCTCTCAACCAAACACTCTACCACATACTGAGCCAACTGCATCATCCTCTCAAAAGGGTGATGTTAGTAAAAAGAAGAGAAAGGAAGTAATGTCTGCACCATTAAATATCTTATCTGAAGCAGCATTAGCTGTTGAATTAGGTCTAGAAGGTGAGGAACCTGAGTCACCCTTACACAGGACAAAGAAGAAGAAAACTAAGACCACCTCTTCAGTCACACAAATGGCTGAAGTTGTAAAATCAGGGGCACACAGCTCACTAGGTGTATCCTCTCAACAGGGTGCACCTATAGAATCAAGCATCCTCCCCAATGCACCTTCTTGTATAGAGTCAGCACATGGGAGTGATAAGGCTGGCACAATACTGAGTGGAGAGCACATCACATTTGAAACTCCCTCTATCTCTCAGGGGGAGTTGCCAAAATCTACTCTTAAATACACTTCTCTTCTAGAATCTAACTCTGAAATTTCTTTGGAACCTGCAACTCAGGCAACTGAGATGCAAGGTATTGATCATCAAGAATTATTTTCTCTTGATGAGCCAATAATTTCAAGTGACTTAGTGCATGACACTTTGTTCACCACTCAGAACCCACATTTAGATGGTGAGGGAATGCATGCTGAGGCATCTCCTGATGACACCATCACAAACACAGAGGTTCCACTAGTTTTTACTAGAGACTTTGTGCATGTGTCAACTGCTGGTGTAATTCATCCCACTTCTGTGGTGACACCAGTAGTAGAGTCAATCCATCCGGTTACAGAAGTTGCATCTGTAACTGAGGAGTCTAGCTTGCCTAGCTCTAGCTCTGACTTCATGTCACAATGGCTGAAGCCTGTGCAACATGACAGTGCTTCAGGATCAGGGTCTGCTCCACAACAATTGACGGTTGAAGCACTTCAAAGCTTAATTGTGGATTAGATTCCTGAGTTCACAAAGATTGCTCAGAACCTTCTCACTGCAGACATGCCTAATCCAGACTATGAGGCTATTCTGTTATGCTATAGGGATGATGTGGAGGTGCAGAAGACAAAGATCATTGATGATGCTGAGAGAGATGGCAACATAGATGCCTGGTTGCAAGGAAAATATGATATTACTCTCGATGAAGCACTTCAGTATCTCAGGGAGGAATACCTCACTTCACTGGGCTCCAATGCCAAATCTCTGACCCCTGGTGAAGTGTATGAGGCTATGAATGACACACACAAGGGATTCCTCAAGGCTGCTCACTATCTTGGAAAAGGTGTTAAGACTGAGGTCAATAGAGTGTGTGATAAGACCACCACCACAGTAGAAGCAATCAAGAGGACATTTGATGCCAAATTCCCTCAGCTAGACAGTGTGTTCAAAGACATCAAACACTACAACACCACCTGCACCAAAATGGACAATGGGCTAGCTCTGCTAAAGGATACTGTCACAGGTCTGGGGCATCAATTTCAAATTCTATCTGATCAGACCACAGATGCTAATGCCATGCTGAGGACCATGTTCAAAAATTTATATGGAGACAGACTGCTCACTGAGGTCCCAGTACATGACATGACTAGATTTGAAGTACAGAGACTCAAAGAACAATCCCTGTCTGGCTTCAAGTCTACTAAGTTATTCAACAAAGTGGATGCACTTGAGAAGGAGGTGGCTACTCTCACCAAGTCCAATGCTCATCTTACAGAAAAGGTTGCACTTCTAAATGATCAGTTGGACACTCAAGCATCCACCACAGCTGATGTCCTTCTGCATCAATAATCCATGTTAGCTGCTATGATGAAGCATATGGGTCTCCCTCTCCCTGATGAATCTTCAATCCCAAAGGACATTTCTACAGCCTCAGTGCCTGACAACAAGCCTAAGGGGGAGAAGAAGACAAGGAACTCAAATTCAAAGGGGGAGAAAGGGAACTCAAATACAAAGGGGGAGAAAGGCATAATAATAAAAGAGGGTGGTCAACAAAGAGCTTCTTCAAAATCTCTACCAAATGTGCCTGGCAAAGGAAAATCCAAAGTGGATGAGCCTCCATCTACCTTGCCAGTTGTCACTCTACCAACTGTGCACATCACTACTCCTGGAGGACAAAAGCAATCCATAACTACTACAGTGGTTGCAGGGAGTATGCCATCTGACAAATCTCCAACCTCCCTACCTGAGAGTGCCAAGCCTGTAGAAGTTAAAGTTGTTACTGAGGCCAAGCTACAAGAAGTTGCTAACTCCAATGTTTATCATGATAAAGCCTTCTTGGAGTTTCTGAAAGCCACAAGGGAACAGGTTGGTGACACTCAGTTCTATCTGAGGGAGCTGAAGAAGCAGATTGATTGCATCACTGTCATTCCTAAGAAAGTCAATAATCTATGGATTAAGGAGATAGTGATGATATCCAAATTGAAGATATGGCATCTAACATACAAGACTCTACAAGAACTGAAACACTCAGAGATAGATGCCATACTTGAGCTTATTGAGAAGAAGAATGAGAACAATAAGAGTCTGTTTGATGACTTGAGGAATGACCAACCTTCAAGGCTACCAGAAGTGATCAAGAAGCCATGGACAATCATTTATCAGTCTGGTACCAGAATTGAAGATATCAAGCAATTGGTCATTCCCCATGATCTCACCACTAGAAATCACAGACTGATCATTGCTATCATTGATCAATTACAGAAGAAGGTTGGAGCCAGAAATGCTGAAGAAACTGAGGCACTGCACATCCTCAGAACCTATATTGCAACTGGTGAAATCCCAGAGATGGCTCAACCTAGGAGAAATAAGGATGATGATTCTGAAGATAAAAGTGATGGGAGGAGAAGACATCACAGGAGAGATAAGGGTGATGAAGACAAGAAGAAGAAGGGGGACAAAGATAAGAAGAATGATGATGACCAAGGAAGAGTCTATGAGAGGAAGATTGGAAAACAGCAAGCCTTAGGCATTGCTAGCAGTAACCTCACCACATCACAAGACTCTAAGTCTAGGGTGAATACTGTTAGTGGTGACCTAACAAAATCTACATCTATGGCTTCTGCAACTGTTTTGCCACCTCAAGAAGAGAAGAAGATTCAAGTCAAGAAACCATGTGTATGTTTCAGAAAGCAAACTGCTAATGGAATACTACTATGGTCTACCAACAAAGGTCAAAGATTTCTGCCAAGCAATCATGTCAAAAGGATGAAATTTAAACATGTTGCAAGAAAGGTGAAGCTATCCAAATCTAAGGCACTGACAATTATCCCAGGATTAAACCTACCACCTCTGGATGAAAGCTATGATGAAGACCAACTGCAGTTTCTATGGGCTCAAAGAATCTATCATGTTGCCATTGTTGATGATTTTCTTGAAGTTAAGTATTCTGATGGAAGACAGAAGAAATTCAGACAAGGAACATGCCAGCACTGGGGCAGGCTGTATGACATAGAAAGGATAATTGCAATGTTGGATTCTGAAGACAGAGTGGAAAGGGTGTGGAAGCTGGAGTTAATTGACTTTGTCAAGATGAAAAGAGATCACCAGGCAGAAATGAGAAAGAACAGTGAAAAGCTACTAAAGAAAAGGGAGGAGGAGTTTGCAGCAATGGAAGCTAAGGCTGATGAGTTGAGAGCTATGGGTCCGTGCAGAGTCAAGTTTAATCCTTACATCATTGAGTACAAGAAATATGGTAGAAATGTGAAGATTAGAATGGACTACATCAGTTCCTACTCTGAGAAACAGCTAAATGAAGTGCTCAAGGATTTATCAGGCTCTCCTCTAATTGAAGAACTCACTGCAATGGAAGATATCATTCTTGCCATGGAAGAAATTGCAAAGAAGAAAGCCAAAGAAGCTGAAGATAGGATGAAAAATGAGAATCTGCAAGCCAAAGCTCAAAAGATGAATCCAAAAGGAGATGGCTAAGTAGTTCCTCATAACTTGTAAGACTACTTCTATGTAATTTCTTCAATCAAATTCATACCTGTACTTTTAAAAGCTTTATCTTTATGTATGATAGGCTTGTTATCAGACATGAAATTGTGACTAAGGGTCTCACTCATAATTTGGGGGAGATTGTTAGTTACAGAGGCATGCCTGTACACATCTAATAACAAGCCTAATTGTTTGTAATGCTTTGCATTACTTACATGACCTCTTAACTGAGGGAACCTCTAGTTGTAGAGTTTCTGTTTGTATTGTACTTGAAGTAGGCATCAAATCCTAGTTGTGTAATTGTACAAATAGAGTCTAGAATAATGCTTGAAAGAAGTTCCAAGGTTCATGCCTCAACCAAGGAGTTAAAGACTGTCAAATAACCACAGTTGGGATTTGAAGAAATGAAGAATTTGCCTAAGTACCAATTCGAGAAGTATATTTGTCTATTCGAGAAGTCCAGCATTCGAGAAGTCAGAGATTCGATATCTCAAGACACTATTCGATATCTCTGAATACACTGTTCGATATCTCATTCGATATCTCAGGGATTCGATATGTCTACTACTATATTCGAGAACTCAAGAAGTCAACAAGTCAAGATGGTATTCGAGTTCTCAAAGAGTCAACAAGTCAAAGTTCCATTCGATATCTCAAGGACTCAGAAAGCTATTCGATATCTCGAGGATTCGATAAGTCAAATGTTCTATTCGACAACTCAAGGAATCCTGATGGAAAAGAGCTATTCGAGAAGTGGTTCGATATGTCAATATAACAGTATTCGAGAACTCAGAGTTATCGATCAAGTCAATTCTAGTTCTCGAATCACTTACTTAGTCACTTCTCGAATACATTCTTGGAGACAAAATACTGAAGAAATTGTACAAGTCAGAAACCTGCAACAAGCCAATGCACTTTATGGACCACAATCTGTAACGTGCTCTGGAAAGCCTACAAGGAAGCTTGGAGAGATATAGAAGAGACAAGGAGCTAAAGAAGTGGATCTAAACAGGCTTTGCAAAGTCAAATCTGTAACTATTTGGACTCTTACTCAAAAAGGATAGACAGACTAGAAAGTAATTTGTTTAGCTACCTTATTTGCAGTAAGTAGGCTGTATCCATGTTCTATAAGGACACAGCCTCACTTCATAACTTAGTAACTTTTGTGAGTCAAGTTTTTCATACACTAAGCTGTATCTCTCTGAGAAAAACGAAGCTGAGAATACTACCATTTGTATTCACAGATTGTAGCAACCTTTATCTAATAATACATTAGATTAAAGTGATATTGTGTCTTGTGTTGTTTCTTTATCCGCACCTTCACTTCTACACACACAGGCACTTATCTGCTACATAGACTCAATCCAAGAAAAGTTCAAGAATCCATTCACCCCCCCTGTATTCTTTTACCGTATTCAATACTCAACTTGATAAACCATTTTGCAAGTTTTGTAGGCAAAATGGACACTTGATCAAGGATTGTGCAACACTTCGCAATCATATCTGCCAACATTGCCACCAGAAGAGGGATTTTTCACCACAGTATTGTAAGAAACCTTTGTTCCGATCAAACAAGCTCTCTCATGATGCAATCTCGGATTCTACACCCGAAACTACATCAGTCAGTGAGCTTGAATCCTTACTCAGACAGGTTTTATCTAAAACCAGTTCACCTTCCACTTCATTCACAGTCACTACGGGATCCTCAGACAGGACAACCTCTTGGGACAGAGCGTAGCTGCGAAAGGTTCTAATCGACATTCAATCTCTATATCACACACAACACACACACACACACACACATATATATATATATATACATATTATTATCATATTCATATATATTCGCTCGTGATTTCAACGTATCACAACATAGCACTCGTATATATGTATATGTCAGTTGTATACATATATATTGGCTCATATTTTCATAGCATATATATATACATATAATTATCACATTTATATATATTTGCTTTGTGATTTCAACGTATCACAACATAAGCGCGCACGCCCACACACACACACACACACAGATATATATATATATATATATATATATAAAAATATCACAGTTATATACACATATATTTGCTTGTGTTTTCAAACAACACACATAAATAGAGATTGATTGTCATATTCATCGGTCAACAAGTTCAAGATGGCATGATTCTGCTACATTATGTCTCCTCAACGAAGCTCATCCTCCTACTTTCTGGTGATTTTATTTACAAACTCAAGCCGGTTTTTCAACCATCTTTAGTTTGGGGGGGGGTGTTAAAATAAGTCAAATTAAGTTAGCTAAGGCTGCTAGTCTAAGTTAACTGCTAGTTGGATTGCTAGTCTAAGTTATATTGTCAAGCATTCATACAAATCAAACATAGAATTTTTGTACTTTGTAATCTCTATATATTTGTTCTTCAGTCATGTAATATTAACAAACTGAATACTTCATAGCAATACAAAAGTTCTTTGTTGTCTCTTACATTATTGTTTAGCTTCCCTTATGAATACAAGATGTAGCATAAGGTCTTGATTCCAACATCACCAAGCTCACGTTGTTTATACAATATATCTAACTTATTTCAGTTATATATATAAATACACAGAGTTATCCTTACAATTTCTACATAAAATATTGTCATACAATATTCTCCCTATAACACTGGGCTTGCTTGCGATTTCACAACTCCAGCTTCCATGAACTCAAATCCACTGCATTCTCCATTTATGTGTTCGTGTATCAAGATTTTGTTGTCTCAAATATCAAGACATAAACATCCGTCAAATACGTACTACTACGTAACATTTTGATCTAAAACAAACTTAGTAGTTTACACATTGTTTAATACTATAGTCTACTGGGAGAGGGTTAATATACTGTAATATTAAGCGTCAAAGTAGATTGAATGAGTAATAATCCTTCTATCCTTCTCAATTCTTTACATTTGTATAGAATTTGATACAAGATTTTTATAAATTATTTTAAATTTTTTCTTTTCTAAATAAAATTTTAATGTTTTAATTTTATTTTTGAAGATTAAAAAATAATTTATATAATTATAATTTATATATATATATATCTTAGAATAAGTATCAAATTAATAAAAAAAAGCCATAAAGAAAGAAGAGGGAGAGTGGAATACATTAACAGGTAACAACAGCCTTATGAAATTGCCGATTCTGAGAACACTAAGAGAGAGAGAATTTGGCACGCCCACGTGTTGGAGACTTACATTACATGTATGGACGTTTCTTGTAATTATCGGAGTGTGGTGGATGGTCCAACTAAACTACCTACTCCTATGTCCTCCCATGGAAATAGGGTCCACTTAATTGCCCTCAAAATATATAAAAAAAAATACATCTATTGGCCTGTATTAGTTACTCCGTTCGTCCCATTTTAGACGTTTTTTTCTAAAAAATACACTTATTAAAATAAAGGTTAGTTGGATAATATTTTTCAACTAATATTCTTAACTAATACATTAAAAAATGAGAATAGTATTAAGTTTAAAAAAAGTCGAATTTTAGATATAATAAATATAGGAATAGTTTTGGAAAACTACCTTAAATTTGTATTAAAAAAAGAACATGTAAAATGAAACAAATTTATTTTTCAAAAGGAACATGTATTTTGGGACGGAGGGAGTCCCAAATAAAAAAAAACCTAACAATTACAGTAGAACCTCGATAAATTAATGTTCGAAAAATGAATAACCTCGTCTAATGAATAAATTTCTTCGGTCCCAACTTGGTCCAATGGGCTTAACGAATAATCTCGCTTAATGCATTAACGAATAAATATAAATGAAGTCTTTATAGGCCCTATGTAAATATAAATGAATAAGCACTATATTTCCAATAATATATTTTTATTTATATATTATATCATGAATACATTTCATCCAATTACTAATTTTCAAACACATTAATAAATCATATTTTTTCGAAAAATGCCTCCAAAATTGATTGTTTCTTTCCTCCCCAATGCATCTAATCCTTGATTTTGTGTAAAGCATGCACCACTTCTGGAATATTTTGATCATGTTGCATCAAGTAATTTTGTATAGTGACAATAGCTTGAAAAGCTTCTCTTGAGGTCACTTGTGGTATACTTAGGGGTGTGCACGGGTCGGTTCGGCTCGGTTTCTACCGAAAACCGTTACCAAACCGTACATGTCGGTTCGGTTTTTACCTATTAACCGTAACCGAACCGTTCGGAACGTTTTTTTTCGGTTCGGTTAACCGTTTGTCGGTTTCGGTTTTTTTCGGTTTTTTATTTTTAATACTTAATACTTTAATATCATGGTAATAAAAATTTATAAATATCATCTAAACATTTGGGATAATATTTTTAATAACAAAAAAGTTTAAAATTCAATTACTAGCCGCCCGTTTTATACATTCATACCTTGTCAAATAGATTAGACCATTTTCAAACACAGAGAACCAACCATTTTCTGCCTTTGAGCTCAAAAGCTCATAACAGTACTCAGTCTAATTCACAAACTGAAAACATTAATACAACATGAACCTCAAGACTGATAGGTGGTTGCATAGGAAAAAAAAGAAATAATTTATCAAAACTTGTGTCTACATGCCTTACTAATTTATCAAAAAAGTATATAATATAAAATTATAAAATATTAAAATAATATATTTTCGGTTCGGTTTTTCGGTTCGGTTATTGGGATAAAACCGTAATCGTTACCAAACCGTACCGTCGGTTCGGTTACGGTTTTTTTCGGTTTTTGTCGGTTACGGTTTTTTTCGGTGCGGTTTTTCGGTTTTTCGGCTCGGTTTCGGTTTTTCGGTTTTATTTTGCTCACCCCTAGGTATACTTATACTTCGGAATCATTTGCCTCATCATTTAATACAGTTTCAAAGTTTGCATAAAAATTATAACTAACGTGAGTTCCAGGTACATTTGAATTTAATATATTCAAAATGATATAATTACAAAAAAAGTCTAAAAATATCATCTAAATGAATTATTATTCATTTATCGATAAATAAATGTTATATTCATTAATCGATAAATAAATATTCTCGCCAAATGAATATTTTTTTTTTGATCCCAAAGAAATTCATTTATCGAGATTCTACTGTACAATCGTACGCAATATGACCAGAATTCGAGGTATAACAAGTCAAACTTGAAGAAGCTACGGATTATAAACAATTAACGAAGCGGGAGTTACTATTAAATTTTCATTTGTAATAATTTAATAAAACATGTTTCTTTTTATTTCTACAGTCCAATCCTCTCATTTACTATTTAGTAATTAAATGTTCTTTCTCAAGAAGCATCTTGAGCTTTATCGACACTTTAGTAGCCTTGTCATTAAAAATATGTAATTTATATTTGGAAATATCTTATGTGTTACTCCCTCCGTCCCATTCATTTCTATACACTTACTATTTTGAGGTGTTACATCATTTCTATACATTCCAAAAATAGTAAAGTTTTAATAATAAAAAATACTATTACACCCACTAACTTTCCTCCACTATCTCAAATCTATAGGCCCTGTTTGGCAATTAGCTGATAGCTGTTAGCTGATAGCGGATTGAATTAGCTGTTTTGACTAGCGGATTGAAATTAGCTGTTTTGAATAAAAGTGTTTGGAAATAACTTTTTGTGACACATAGCAAACCTCTAATTGAAAAAGCTCCTAAAAGGAGCTTTTTCAAAATTAGCTTTTTGATCCCAAACCTCTAACTCAAACCTCTAACAACCAAACACTCACATTAGAGGTTTCATTTGATCAAACCTCTAATCTACCCCCAAACCTCTAATTTTATCCCAAACCTCTAATTTCCAAACACCCCCATAATATAAAACATTATTACACCCACAACTTTCCTCCACTATCTCAAATCTATTATTAAAAATTGATAGGTCCCACCACTTTACCCACTTTTTATCTAACTTTACTCATTTTTTACACATTTTCTTGGTCTCCGTGTCCAAACACAATGTATACTAATCACTGGGACGGAGGGAGTATGAATGAATTGACATCCCATCTTCACTATATCCGATTGGCCCCCTATCCCTCTCTTTTAAACTTCCTTTCGTCTCATTAAAATATGAAGGACTGACAAACTTGACTCTATATTAGTATGCCACTAATCATACCAAAACCACTACTTAAACTTAAGCATAATCTATCTTAATTCAGTCCTCTACTCAATCTTCAAAAACCTTTCATTTTAACATCTTCTTTCCAAACCAAGAAATATTACCATGTCTTTGGGTAATCATATCTTAGCCACAACAATTACTACTACCTCAACTAACCAAGAAAATCTTGATCATGAAAATAATCAAGAACATAGTACTAGGTTTAGAGACATCCATGCTTTAGCCCCACCTCACCCTCCTCGTCTTCGACAACCTTGGGAAACAAGTAGCCGTACACCATCTCTATTCACAGCCAGCTTTGATGGTGCCTCGAACGAGACAAATATGTATTCTGCAATGAGTAGGGAGTTCAATGCATTAGTTCTTGGAGGGTCTACAACAGGAAATAATGGTAGTGAAGCTGATCATAATAGTATTTTCATGGGAATGATTGGAGAGGAAGAGGAGATGAACCCTTTGGCTATGGTACCGGATACTGGTAATCATGTGGATCCTCAGTCGTCTCCTTGGAGGCCTGCGGCCAGAGGAAGTACAGTTAGTCTAATGAATGGTGTGGTCGGTGAAGATCATGTGTCAGTGCATGGAGTAAAGAAAGGGGAGGTGGAGATGAAGATACTTGCATGGCAAAATGCCAAGATTGCCAAGATTACTAATAGGTTTAAGCGCGAGGAGTCGATTATCAAGGGTTGGGAAGGTGAGCAGATTCAGAAGTCAAGTTCAAAGATGAAGAAAGTTGAGGTGTGTTACAGAGTCAATTTTCATGAAATTAAACTAAAAGTCATGCACTTTTTTCCATTTTATGTGTTCTGCAAAACAGAGTGATCTTTTTTATTCACCTTAAAATGCGTTTTTAAACGGGGAAGAGTATCTCCGTAATAATCTTATTTTAAATATGATTAATGTGTTGTATGTGTTTAATGATGTAGAGAAAGCTGGAGGAGAAGAGGGCAAGAGCACAGGAGAAGATGGAGAATGAGATGGCAAAGGCACACAGAAAAGCAGAGGAAAGGAAAGCTTCAGCAGAGGCCAGGAGAGGGACAAAAGTGGCTAAGGTCTTTGAAATTGCAAATTTGATGAAAGCTATTGGAAAAGCACCACCTAAGCGTTCCTTTTAATTAGGACTAATTACCTTGCAGTATAATTATTTTAAGCACAAAGGACTAATCATCTTAAGCATACAAAGTTAGTAAGGCTACTAGTCAGTGTGCGTTTAAAATTTGTGGTCTTCCTTCACCTTTTTTGTCAAGGGTACGCCACGCCCCATGTATATGTGTATTGTAACTTGTAATTTGTGAGAGTGTGTTCGATTCTAGATGTTTGTTACCTAAATTTGTTACTGAAATATTCTATCCGTCTCATCCATCCAAATGTTAACATTTGTTTTGTCACTTTTTGACACGTATTTTAAATTTAATTTTAAGGATATTTTCATAATTTATTTTTAAAATTTTCTTTTTTTATATAAAAGTAGGATTGTTCTATTTTTATATAAAAAAAATCAAAAATAAATTATGCAACCATCCTCAAAATCCACCTTAAAATGCATACCAAACATCTTATTTTGAAATGTTAACAAATGAATGAAATTTTGAAATGTTAACAAATGGATGGGACCGTGAGAGTAGTACTACTACTTTATTAAATGTGGGTTATGTTAAATCATCTTATCGATTTTATGATGTACCTTTCCATTAAATACTCAAATCCCAAATTGCTTACTAAGTCTGACATTAAATGTATGGAATCTGAGTTGAATTTCTAATAAAATTAATGGAATCATTGTGAAACTTTTTACTTTTTACCATATTTTCTAAATAATTATTTATTATCTCTAAAACTAAAATACAGTAAAACCTCTATAAATTAATACTCGATAAATTAATAAACTCGATAAAATTAATAATTTGTCCAGTCCCAACTTGGGACCAGTACAAAATTGGATCCCAATCGATAAAATAATAAGATAATAACTTTTTTGAAATCCTAGTATATATATATTGGTCCTAACGGAAATATAAATTAATAATTACTAAAAAATTCCAAATTCTAAGATTGTCGAGTAAAAAATGAATATATAGTCACCTGTTTTTTGTTGAACTTCAAATCTATATTGAGTTCATCTTTAAATCTCCTTATTGCACTTAAGAGTTGGGGCATTGTCTTCTTGTATTGTGTTGACGGAGGAATTTGGTAACAACAAAATTCGAGGTACTTCGCCGGAAACAAGATCTACAGCGGTGGTTCTTTGCCGAAAAGAGTGGTGGCGTGTGGTGGATGTTTTTGATTGGTGGCTGAGATTGATAGGGTTAGTGGCGGCTATTCAGAGCTCTCGACTTCCAACCCCCCAATCGGCCTACGTACCCCGGTATTTATAGGGGATCAAGCCATACGTAGTTCTTGGAGAGCAAGAAACCCAAATGGGCTTGGATAACGGACCAGCTTCCGGAATGTTCTACTATGAGGCCTAACCACAAAGGCCCAAGGCTCATCCAGGATCTCAAGACTTCACGGATAAGGAAACTTCCCCCGTCGAGGACTAGTCCTATCCGCTACCAGCTATTTCTTGATTTCAAGGATGCAGGTATAGCCGTGGTTTACCCCAAGTGCAGAACGCATCTCTGTCCCCCGAATGAGAAGCACCCACCAGATAGCAGGACAGGTGATCCAGAGCTTTTGCGTGCAAAGTGCAGGATTACTCCAAAGTTCCCCAATGAGGGCGCGCCCATTGGCTACAGGAATAGAGCTCCCAAAGCACACACCAAAAAGTTCTAATCTTTCCACCTTAGGGCGCACGGATGCCTCCCTTAGCGTCTAAGAAGGGTCCTTATATCCAGGCAAACCCCTGGAGGCCTTCTGCGACGGACATCCCCCTCCTGAGATACGACAGGAGGGAATTCTTCAATAAACAAATACGAAATCGACATTATTGATATTCTGAAATTCCACCATACCCCAGGGCGCGGCCTAAACCCCCCAGGGCGCGCCCTAACTTCTAGAAATCCCTAATTTGTTCTATAAATTTCCAAATTGAACCCAATACTGACCCGAATCCATCTTGAAAATACCCAAACTGAATTTTGGCTATAACAACTACCCCCCAATTCCATATGAAATCAGAGATGATGTATGGAATTTTCGTAAACCAACTTTTCCATACTGGTATATCGGGTCTCTGCATCATGCAAACGTTTGCTCACATAGTAAACCAGACACTGATGATTAATCTCTTCTCTCACCAATACTGCACTAATGGAATATTCCGAAACTGCCAAGTATAATATCAAAGTTTCTCCTTCCACGGGCTTGGCTAAGAGCGGAGGATTCCCCAACTGCTCCTTGATTTTCTGAAAAGCTTCTTCACATTCAGGAGTCCACACAAAATCTTTGGACGCTCCCTTGATTGCCTTGAAGAATTCTCTGCATCTATCCGAAGATTTTGATACAAAGCGATTTAGTGCAGCAATCCTCCCAGCCAAACTCTGAACTTGCTTCACACTAGATGGAGATTTCATGTTTAGTAAAGCTTTAATCTTGGCTGGATTCGCCTCAATCCCGCGATGGTTTACAATGAATCCCAAGAACTTTCCAGATTCCACTCCAAACACGCATTTTTGAGGATTCAACTTCATTCTAAACTTCCTCAATACTCCGAACATCTGCTCCAAATGCTTTACATGGTCCTCCGCCTTCAAGGATTTGACAAGCATGTCATCCACATACACTTCCATGGTTTTCCCTATCAAATCTTTAAACATCATGTTCACCAACCTCTGATAAGTAGCTCCAGCATTGATCAAACCAAATGGCATTCCAATATAACAATACAAACCTCTATCTGTGATGAAAGAAGTATGCTCCTGATCTGGCTCATACATAGGAATTTGATTGTAGCCCGAGTAAGCATCCATGAAACTCAAAAGAGCATGGCCAGCTGTAGCATCCACCAATTGATCAATTCGAGGGAGAGGAAAACTATCTTTAGGACAAGCCTTATTCAGATCCGTGAAATCCACACAAGTTCTCCACTTCCCATTAGGCTTCTTGACAAGAACTGGATTAGCCAACCAATCTGGATAGTATGATTCCTTGATCAAACCAACATCTAGAAGTCTATCAACTTCTTCTTTTAATGCTATAGCTCTTTCTCCACTCACAGGTCGACGTTTCTGGCGAATTCCCTTCTTGGTGGGATCTATGTTCAGATGATGACACATAACCTCTGGATCAATTCCCACCATATCAGCATGACTCCAAGCAAATACATCCAGATTATTCAAGAGAAAATTAATGAGCATTCCTCTCAACTTGGAATTCAATTGAGATCCGACTTTCAAAACCTTACTCGAATCCTTTTCATCCACCAAAATTGAAATAGTATCCTCTGCAGGACCAGTCTTTTCCACAGGTTGTGGTGTTCTTGGATCAAGATCAAAATCAAAGTTTCGTGGATCCTCGATTGGTGTTGCATCCTTGGAGGGCGCGTCCTCTTTAAGAGGGAAGTCTTCCTCAACAAGGGTATGCACCAAGCCTTCAAGTAACATTCGCCTCCCTTCAACCTGTTCACCTCTGATATTAACTGAAATCACCTCCTCTGAGTCTTCTTCAATTTCCTCCAGAATCCCATCCTGAAAATCATCCAACACTGGAATATCCTCCTCAGGGCGCGCCCTAAAGGAGGGCGTATCTTCTATTGGTTCTTGGACAAGATAGTGTACTTTTACTTCTCCCGGGACAATACTCATAACCCCTGAACCACTTTCATTGAGGGCGCGCCCTCCATTCTGCAGTTTCCTGAATCCCTTGATTGCCTTGTGATAACAATCTCTCGAATCATGCTGGGATCCTCGGATTGTTCCCACACCGTTTGGTGTAGGAAACTTCATTGCAAGATGATATATGGAGGTCACAACCTTCATTTCTTTTAACAAAGGACGTCCTACTAAAGCGTTGTGTGACGATTCCACATTCAAAATCATGAAATCCATCATTTGAGTCACAGAAAAAGTTCCCTCCCCGAGAGTTACTGGTAACTTGATAGCTCCCATGACCTTCACAGATTCACCCGAAAAACCATAGATCCATCCGTTATCTTGAATCATATCCTTATCTAGAAGTCCCAGCTTTTGGTAAGTGCTGTAATACAGAATATTCACCGAACTTCCATTATCAACAAAAACTCGATGTACATTTTTGGACCCAATCTGAATTGCCACCACCAAAGCATCATTATGAGGATGGTGTACCCATCTTGCTTCTTCTTCAGTGAAAGTGATATCAGCAAATTCTCCTTTGAACAATTTAGGCGGCCTCAACTCCAAACTATTCACATTTGTAAGAGGTAGGTATCTTGCTTCCCTAGTATACCTCTCCATAGCATGATTGATGTCACCTCCCAGGTGGTGTCCACCAAAGATAGTGTGAATACTTCCTTCCCTCACAAACTTCTTCTCTTCAGGCTTACCATCAACATGGAGGGCGCGCCCTCCATCTCTCTTATCAGGATTCTCCCTATGTTTTTTCACCTCTCTGACAATCCATTCTGTTAGATATCCTTCCTTGATTAGATCCTCAATCTCATCTTTCAATTGACGGCACTCATGAGTATTGTGCCCAGAAGACTCATGGAATTCACAGTACTTTCTCTTGTCTTTACTTTGCCAAGAAGAGAGAGGCTCTGGCTTTCTGAAGAATCCTTTATTTTTGTTCACTTCAAAAATATGTTCAATGGAGGCTGCAAGAGGTGTATAACTACCCGGCCTTTGATCATAAGTGTAAGTATCTGGGGGACCCCAATTTCTGCCAGATTCAGTTAAGTTCACCCGATTGACACCTGTTGCTATCCGGTGAGTTGGACTAGGAGACCTATCCTTCCTCTTTCCGATCTTTACCTTAGAACTATTTTGATTATCGGTCTTTCGATTATCTGCCAAAGACTGTTCCACAATCTTGAAAGATTCAGCTTGTGCAAACACATCAGCCAATGTCGGTGGATCTCGTCCCTGAAGATGTTTCCAGAAATCGGTTCCCACTGATAATCCAGCTATTAGAAAACTCTTGAGCATTTCATCAGTTGCTCCTCTCACCAGAGTTGATTCCGAGTTAAACCTCTTGAAGTAAGATTGCAGACTTTCTCCTTCCCTCTGCTTGATATTGGCCAAAGTTGTGACGGGAGGGGCATATTTCACTGCCGCCTGAAATTTAGTCAAAAACAAATTCCTCATCACCTGCCAAGATGTAATAACTCCCGGGCCAAGTTTCTGAAACCATTGTTGAGCACTCTCCCTGAAAGTTGCTGCCAACAATCGACACCTAGCCAGTTCTGTCACTTGATAGACATCCATCTCGATATCAAAGCGTCCGAGGAATTCAACAGGGTCTGCATTTCCATGAAAGCGCAAATCATTTGTCATAGATCTATACCCAGTAGGAAGCTGCGCCTCTCTTACTTCGGTTGAGAATGGAGAGGAAGTTTGTGCAGTAGCAGATATTCTTCCTCCATCCAAGTGAGCAAGGAGCTTCTTCAAATCATCCACATTAAAAGTTCCAACCCCGGGAACATTCTGAATATTTGGTTGTACCACAGTTTGAGTACCCCCTGGAGGTGGAGGTGGAGCCACTGTCTCCACACCTCCTTGATTCCCTGCTTGTGGCTGAATCACAACATCCTCCTGAGTTTGAGTTTGTGTTTGCTGACCTTCTGGATTTCCATGAGGTTGCGAATTCCCCTGAGAATTTCTCTGATATTGTTCTCCTGGGTGAGGGTGCGTCCTCGATCTAGACTCATCAGAAGTACTTGGAATTTGATGAATATGGGAAGATCTTCTTCCTGAGGGCGCGCCCTGATGATGGGGACGCTTATCTCCTTGATACCAATCCCTTCTTTTATCACCATTATCACGGTTTCCTCTTGCTCCAGTATTGTCGTGATGAAGAGTTTGTTTAGATCCAAGGGGCCGCGACCTGTTGTGAACAGGGGGCGCGCGTTGTGGATTATTATTGCGAGCAAGAGATCGCTCATGTCCAAGGGGCCTCGACCTGTTTTCAGGGGGCGCGCGCTGTGGCTCATGACTCCGTGTAAGGGCTCGCTCATGTCCAAGGGGCCTCGACCTGTTTTCAGGGGGCGCGCACTGTGAATCATGGGGCCGTGATTCCAAATATTCGCTCTTCTTCTGTTGCTCAAGAAGTACCATCCTTAAATCGTCGTCATTAAGCCTTATTCCAAGGCGCTCCTTCAAGCTGGCATAATCTTTCCTTTCTCTAGCTATTTGCTCCTCATCCCTTTGAATTTCGCCAGGAGTGCGTCCCGAACGATGAGGATGTGGGCGCGCCCTATCTTGGGGATTTGACAACCTGCGCTCAGAATTATCTTCACTAGGATACTCAACAATAGGATCAGAATAATCTAACCTTCTAGGAGTGACCAGCTGAAATCTCCTTTCCTGACTTTCCTCCCTCCGGGAATCTTCCTCAATCTGAGGGGATTTGCCTGATCGGTGGTGATTTCGCGGGATACTCCGAGATTTTCTCCTAGATTCTTGCACTTCCTCCACAGAACTCAACCTGGCTCCGAAACTATTTATGGCATCTCCCATACGATACAACTGTTCCATTAATGCCGCGTTACTGATAAGAACGGGCGGCTGGCCACCGCCGGTGGCTGGAGTTCCATGGTGGTGTGGGGGAACAGGGATTTCCTCCAGAACATAAGCTTCGTGACGAGCTTGGTTACCCCCCAAGCTATCTTCAGAATCGTAATAATCCTCTTCGTGAGAACCTCCGCGTTGATTGTGAGATATCTTTTCCTCCTAAGATGAAGATCTTGATTGGCTCCCCTCCTTCTAGCGCCAATTTGTTGACGGAGGAATTTGGTAACAACAAAATTCGAGGTACTTCGCCGGAAACAAGATCTACAGCGGTGGTTCTTTGCCGAAAAGAGTGGTGGCGTGTGGTGGCTGTTTTTGATTGGTGGCTGAGATTGATAGGGTTAGTGGCGGCTATTCAGAGCTCTCGACTTCCAACCCCCCAATCGGCCTACGTACCCCGGTATTTATAGGGGATCAAGCCATACGTAGTTCTTGGAGAGCAAGAAACCCAAATGGGCTTGGATAACGGACCAGCTTCCGGAATGTTCTACTATGAGGCCTAACCACAAAGGCCCAAGGCTCATCCAGGATCTCAAGACTTCACGGATAAGGAAACTTCCCCCGTCGAGGACTAGTCCTATCCGCTACCAGCTATTTCTTGATTTCAAGGATGCAGGTATAGCCGTGGTTTACCCCAAGTGCAGAACGCATCCCTGTCCCCCGAATGAGAAGCACCCACCAGATAGCAGGACAGGTGATCCAGAGCTTTTGCGTGCAAAGTGCAGGATTACTCCAAAGTTCCCCAATGAGGGCGCGCCCATTGGCTACAGGAACAGAGCTCCCAAAGCACACACCAAAAAGTCCCCATCTTTCCACCTTAGGGCGCACGGATGCCTCCCTTAGCGTCTAAGAAGGGTCCTTATATCCAGGCAAACCCCTGGAGGCCTTCTGCGACGGACATCCCCCTCCTGAGATACGACAGGAGGGAATTCTTCAATAAACAAATACGAAATCGACATTATTGATATTCTGAAATTCCACCATACCCCAGGGTGCGGCCTAAACCCCCCAGGGCGCGCCCTAACTTCTAGAAATCCCTAATTTGTTCTATAAATTTCCAAATTGAACCCAATACTGACCCGAATCCATCTTGAAAATACCCAAACTGAATTTTGGCTATAACATATTGCAACAAAAAATTTTTTTTTTGTTGAAATTCAAATCTATATTGAGTTCATCTTTCTTCTCATTGCACTTAAGAGTTGGGGTAATGGGCATTGTCTTTTCGTATTACAACAAAAAGTTGCAAATAGTTGTTATCGCTTGCAATGCTTCTTTACAAGTGACCGATTTCAAAGCTATTGAATCATCCTCAAATTCAATTAATTTGTGAGAATTTACTTTTGTAATTTATTTTTCATCTCTAACTAATATACATTGTAAGTACGTTGGATTTGAAAATTTAAAGGTCATACGTAAAACCTCTTTAAATTAATAAATTATTAATTTATCGATATAATAATATCTCTCTAAATTAATAAAATATCCCGGTCCAACATTATTAATTTATAGAGGTTTTACTGTAGCTCTTTCGTACTTAATAATCGTAAATGTTAGATATTTTTTAAAAAAAATTCCAAAATATCAAGCATATCAATTTAATTAATTATAATGATATGAACCTCTACATAAAATTTATGGTTACGTGTAAGATATTTGTAACTTTGTTAGTTTGTTGACCCGTAGTAAAAGGAGGAACCGCTCCCCTGTCTAGAGACAAAAACAGAAAAGATGACCATTTTTGAGAAAAAAGGGTTGTCGTAAACAAATTAAAAGACAAGTAAAGTAAGATTTTAGAAGATCCATGTCGACGAAGAACACAATATCTGCAGGGAAATATAAATATAAAATTTAAAAATTGTGAGCTAATGGTCAATACGCGTTAATTACTTTTCTTAATTTAATCATTTAAAATCTTAGCTTAGGTCATGACAAGTAAAAATTTATCGGGTGATGGCCCAGAATACCCACAAATTAAATATACATAACCAAAATATTCATAATTAGTCGGCGCAATCCTAAATATCCACGGAACATGCTGCTGGTGATGGAGCGTCATGGAGACACGCTAATAGTAACAACACAACATTTAGACATGCCATTGTCAGGCGTTCACTGTAGCGTGAGATACGCTACTTGGAGATGCGTAGTGTAAGATACGCATTTCGAATATGCGTATCTTACGTCATCATCGTCTTCTTCAGGAGACTCGTCAGGCAATTTTTTGCCATTTTTTCGATTGCTTCGTTCTCCCAGCTTATTCATTTTCCCGTTGAGTTCTATATACCAAACGAATCAACTCATCGTCCTCTACAACCCTATGCCATTAATTAATCGATTCTAATGTCGTATTGTAAACACCTAAATCGAAGCTATTTCCGTTTTCATTTTCCGATCTGGTCAGACACGCAACTATGAGGCCAGATTTCAACAACACGATTGCTTAAAATGATGAGTAAGGTGTGGACATCATTTTTACATGATCATATGGATCGAAGATTCACGAAACGAAGGTAGGGGAGGGGGTGTACGATTCGCTGGCGGAGGGGAGGGGGAGAGCAGCCCACGACTTACAAAATTTTTTGGGAAAAAATGAACTTGGGGCACGCCGTTGCCAGTGGCGTGTCCCGTGAGTACTCAGGACCACGAGTTTGAAAACGAGTATTTCGGGTAGTTGACTCCCAAAATGAGACATTTTGGTCATTTTCTCAAATTTATCTCTTGTCAATTGAAAAATACTCCCACACATATAAATTTAATTATTTTTAAAAAAACATAACAAGTAAACACATACAGTATTAATTTTGAATTAAGTACACGGCAAGATCTTGTGCAAAAGTAACAATTCGAATTTCTATAGGCCATATAAGTTCTACATGTAACTGCGATTTTTGAAGTGATTTTTATGCTTTGTTTAGTTGTCGAAAAATATATTCATTTTCAAAATAATTTTTGATAATTATTTATTATAATTTAGAAATAAAAAAATTGATAAAAATATTCTCAAATTGGAAAACTTTTCTCACAAAGGAAAAGAGGAATTCATTTCTCTTAAAAAAAATATTAATTTTATTAGAAAAAATTGTCCCCGCTAAAAGCTATTTACTTTTTTAAAGTAAATAAATACATAAAAACAACTTCTTTTTTTCAAATATAATCAAACACCGATTTTTGAAGAAAAAAACGACTAAATAAATATAAACAGTCAGAAAAATAGTAGTAAAACTAACGAATTCTTGATTTGTTTCGACAAAGAAAAATAGTAAATATATTTTCTTTCGATCAACAAACAATTACTAACATTAAATCATTTTAAAGAATCCAAGAGGCAAGCCTTTTTTAGGCCCGATAACAGTCCAGATTCTTATAAATAAGCCCAATGAACTGTGACAGCCCAAAAAATAATTTACCTATCAACCGATTTTATCAGCCAATCAGGCTTCAGCAGACAGCAATGCTGCCCCTTGTAAGATGACACTGTGCTAAAATATTTGTCTGACAAACATTTTTTTCATCAAATAAAAGATTCAAAGGGAAGATACGAGGTCTAGAAACAAACACATATCTATCTTTGATTTTCTTAGATTTTAAACAACAAATTTTTCGTAATAATTTTCTTAGATTTTCTTGTTTCAAAAAAAAAAACAACAACAACAACAACAAATTTTTCGTAAAAGAAGCGACTGCGAGAGTAATAACGCTAAAGGAAAAGTCCTTATATCAATTATTTTGTTCTTTTGAATTTGTTAATAAGTCCATTCTTCTTTCACTTCTGAGGGTGAAGCTAGAGATTAATTTTATCACAACGTTTGAATTTGCCCGTAAACAAAGGTGGGTAGCTAGAAATGCGTTTAACAGTTGCATGAGAAATTGTTGAACTTTTCTTCTTTTTTGTCACATCACATATGCAAACGGTACAAGATAATTTTTTTTTTTTATGACCTTCAATTTAAAAATCTAATAATTTATCGGTGGAGATAATTGAAAAAGGATATGACATTTGTTAACTCAAGTGATAATGCCAAACAAATATATTAGGATGAAAATGCTGACAAATGTGTGTACTAATGAAAAAAATAATGCAATCTTTACCAATTAGGCTTTGTTTGGTAAAATTTACAAATCATATACTATTCAAATATATAAATTATGTCATATATAAATTGAAAGGTCCAAAAAGAAATTTTTATGGTTCGTAAGATAACGAATTATATACACGTGAAGATAATATATTTGAATCCATTCAGTGGTTAAAGTGAAGAGTAATATTTTCGATATATGAAGATAATATAAACAGAAACAATACCCAATAAAAATTTTACTCCAACAACGAAGAAAATGTATAATAAATCACGCGTTCAATTTCGCTCCTCTTCATAATTGTACTATGTTTACGAATTACGACTCGTTAAACAAAATAGAGATATTCTTAATGATATTATTGTAGTTTTGATTTTTTTTTTATATATTGGTATCATTTTCACATAATATTGATTTTTATAAATGATATTAGTGATACCACAAAAAGGATAACGGTAACCCCACCATTAACTACTTCATTTATGAATTTCATACTAATAGAAATACATGTCCTACCGAGACATAATTTGTAACTTGCTTGCTATCCTCCTGCCTAGCAGGCAAAGATTTACCTCCGTGGAAAGAATGATTGAAAATTCTTTAATTGTAGATTAACATTATAAAAGAAATAATGAAAAAAAAAGGTGAGAGAAAATATAGAAGGTGTAGGCTCTGTTATAGAAATCGGCCGATTTCTGAAAAATCGTCGATAAATCGGTCAAAATTTTGGAACCGATTCGGTCGATTTTGCAAAAATCGCCGATAAATCGCCGATTTTTCAACCGAATCACCCGATAAATCGTAAATCGGTACCTCAACCGAATAGTTCCGATTTCCAAAATCTGCAACATTGGGTGTAGGAAAATAATATATTAATATATTATAATGTAGGAAAAGCAGCTTTATTCATCAACCACAAAAATAAAACTCGCAGCAAGTACTAGTCTTATTTATGTGTAGAATAGTAAGAGCACAGTGCTTGTGATTGAAGCTACATTAACACAACCATACTCTTGCCAAGTGTAGAGTCATGGTTTAAGGGTCCCATCCCCCAATGCAAAATGAAGGTCCTTTTCTACCATATTTTATGGTCCACAATATAATATGAGGTCAAGTAGGCAGCCGGCCATTTCCATTCCTTGTCGCACTTGCTCCTTTTTCCTCACCCCCTCGCTTTTTTAGGTTTGTAACTTTGTATTGCCGGTCTTCGTTATTATAAAAAGCGGTTTTCGGCCAATTTATCGATAATTTTTCAAAAATTGTTTGATTTCTATAACAATGATTAATAATAATTGTTATTTGGTGCTTTTTTGAGCAAATTTATTAAAATAGGGGTAAAGTTATTTTTTGTAAAAAATGATCAATAAATGAATAATTTGGTTAATAAAATTCGATCAGAAAATGGACAAGTTCGATCAAATTTTTAAAATATATATATTAAATTTAACTATATGAAATATTTATGAATTATCTAATTAAAATTTATAGTATGTGTATTAAAAATTATTTTACATAAAAAAATTATTAAATTGATTCCGATAATAATCCGAATAATCATTTCCTCTGTTATAGAAATCGTCCGATTTTTGAAAAATCGCAGATAAATCGGTCAAAAATCGGTTAAAATTTTGAAATCGATTCGGTCGATGTTGCAAAAATCGCCGATAAATCATCGATTTTCAACCGAATCACCCGATAAATCGTAAATCGGTGGCTCAACCAAATAGTTCTGATTTCCGAAATGTGCAACACTTATCATTTCGATTAATTCCCGATTATCCGATAATCCATGTTCCATATTTTTATCATTTTTTTCGAATTACGTTTTTTATTTGTGCTGGTCTCCAAATAACGTACTCTGCTTTTTTTTTTTCTTTTTTAGGCGTAACGTAAGTTAATACTATATTTATTAAAAATTTAACACAAAATATAAGAAACTATGAGAATCTATATAGGACTTTTTTCATAAATAAATAGGAAAAAGTAAATTTTTGCACATTTACTTTTATTAAGAATAGCTATTTGCAATTTTACTAAACTAAGTTTCAAAATTACAAAAATACTAGAAATTAGGGCACCCCTTCCCTCCTGACCAAACTGCCCAGGGCTGCCCAGCAACTTCAACACTTTTTTTTTTTAAGGTGGGGTGATATTTTTGTGGATTTGGGTTCAGTTGAATATGGTTCCTGGCGGGGCCTTGGAACTCAAATCCACCAAAATCATCCATCTTAAAAAAAAATTCATGTGGTTATTTTCAGTTGAATGTAGTTGCATTCAGTTGAATATTGCCTTTGGCGGGGCCATGAAATTCATACGCTCCGCGGACGGAGCAAAAAGTGGAGTCTTGGTGAGAGAACCCAAATCTACAAAAATCATCACACCTTAAAAAAAAAAAGTTGCATGTAGTTGCATTCAGTTGCAACCCAAATCCACCAAAATAGCACCCCATCTTTAAAAAAAGGTGTTGAAGTCGTGGTTAAAAGTGGAGTCTTGGTGAGAGAACCCAAATCTACAAAAATCATCACACCTTAAAAAAAAAAAAGTTGCATGTAGTTGCATTCAGTTGCAACCCAAATCCACCAAAATAGCACCCCATCTTTAAAAAAAGGTGTTGAAGTCGTGGTTAAAAGTGGAGTCTTGGTGAGAGAACCCAAATCTACAAAAATCATCACACCTTAAAAAAAAAAAAGTTGCATGTAGTTGCATTCAGTTGCAACCCAAATCCACCAAAATAGCACCCCATCTTAAAAAAAAGGTGTTGAAGTCGTGGTTGAATGTAGTTAATTGCATTCAGTTGCAACCCAAAATCCACCAAAATAGCACCCTACCTTAAAAAAAAAGTGTTGAAGTTGGCTTGGAAAGGAAAGAAGGGGGGAGGGTTAATATTTTTGCAATTTTGAAACTTAGTTTAGTAAAATTGCAATTAAGAAAGTATAAGATAGTAAATATGCAATTAATTAAAGAATTGCAAATAGAAACTTCAAATCTAATATTTTTGGTAAATTCCATATAATATATTTGTTGTTGGGAACTAAATAAACAGTGTCTAAAAGTTCTATTGACCAACTTCAAAAACTAAACAACTGATTACCAGTATTATTGTAAAAGATTTATAACTTAACCCAAATATAGAGCACGACCATATATTTGAAGTGATAAAAATTTATTTTTTATCATTCCATGTTCGATTCTTTCACTTGTTCCGAAAAAAACTCAAAGGGATATAACTAGGGCTTAGGTGACTAATTAATTGTGACTAACCAAGTAAAAAGAAAGAATTTAGTAAAGATATTATGTTAATGGTTATGAAGGCCCCTCGTGCCTTATCTTGATAATGGATGTAATAAAAAATTTTGATAAGGCATATTTCAAATGAACGTATTTTTCAGTGGAATTTATGCTCCTTTCATTTCTGTCTACATCTTGGTGCTAGGTTTGAAACCGGTAATTTTTAGGTCTCCCGGATTTTTTAAAGGAATAAAATAAATGATTGTAAGAAAAAATAATTGAAAAAGAAAGTAAAATGTTTCATTAACTTGTCCATGAATTTAAAAATTATAGAACGATTTCATTAACATGCTCTTGAATAGATGCTCTTAAATAGGAAGCAAATTATGTAAATGATTGTTAAATTACAATACAATCTTTAAATGCAAAATGTTATAATTCAAGTAATAAAAATATATTTATAATGTCGAGTGTTTTTTAATTATACACACCACTTACTTTCCCTTTCATCTAATTTTTGGAATAAAAATTTTGGAAAAAAATCTTTAAGATTTTCACTAACATTCATTTGCTTTTTTCTTAAAAAAATTCGAAAACATAAATAGAAGTATAAACTTTATCTTCCACTCACTTTCTTCTCTTTTAAAAATTGGGGAGCGTGGTGTTAGAGTCAAAAGTGTGCAAGAGAGGGCTAGATAAAACACTAATAATATTTTATATTTATAATAATAGACAATCAATTGCAGTACTGGGTAATTCTTTTCCCTTCCATTACTAATTTTGATTGTATTTAATGATATGATATATCAAAGACAAAACTGTAAACATTAACAATAATAATACTCTCTGCTTTAGAATAAGTTACAAATCTTTAAAATATCAAATTCAATCAAGATGAAGATACAAACCTTGAAAATTCAAGAGATGAAGATACAAACCTTGAATTATTTTAACTTTTTAGTACTTTTGAGTGAATATATGTATATATTAAATATATAAACACCGATGCATTAGAAGTGGTGAAAATTATAATTAAACAAGAAAATGATAGAATTATTTCCACGATTTATAATTAAAAAAAAAATCACACAGGATGTCGAGATATCTTCTTTATTATAAGCACAAACTGAATATTTATAATGTCGATTAGTTACCATCAAACCTAATAAAACCTAACAGAGGACCCACAATGTAAAATAATACATTACCCGCAAAATAACAAATAATGGGAAATGAATTTTTATTATGGGAGTAGTTAAAAAGGTGGTATCTTTATTAAGTGGAGGAGGGTTTACGGATTTATCTAGGTCCGTCAATTAGATACGTGACACATGATACTTAAATATAATACAAAATAATATGAAAAATATAATTTTGGATATTGATTTTTGATAAACGAAACACGAAAGTACATGAAAATAAAAGTATACGAAATATTTAGTGACGAATATGGATTTTCATCTCCAATACACGAAAGTACATGAAAATATACGAAATGTTATTTATATGTTTTTTATTTTTTTATGTATCACAATAAATATTATAAACGCATTTTAATTTACATATTCATTAGCATTTCATATATTTTTAATCACTCATTTGACATATTTGATGGTATTTCGTTTAAATTTTGTGTATTCGAATATAATCATTTCGTATTATTTAAGGTCGTTTCGTGTAAATAAAATTATACAAAAAATTCATATACTTTTCATGTACTTTCATGTTGACACAAAATAAAATGTTTCGAATTCGATTTTACTATGAATACACAAAAATATACGAAACGACATGATTGCCATGCATAGACTTACCTTGTACTAACCTGACTGGACAATTTGTTTTTTGGTGGCTGCTTTTTCTAAAAGATCTTTTTTCTTAGTCTTTTCAGTGAGGCGAGGAGGAGTGATGCAGGTGTGGAGCAAGAGGTCCCCTGCTCGCCGGTGCTTTCTATCGATGCTTGTGAGCGTATCAGCAAGGAGGAAGTCAAGGATGCCCTTCTAAAGATGGCTAGAGGTAAGGTGGTAGGTCCGGATCAAATCCCAGTAGAGGTGTGGCTTTGTCTTGGTGAGATTGGAGTCCATTGGCTTACTGATCTGTTCAATGATCTCCTTTTGGGTGCTAAGATGCCAGTTGAATGGAGACGTAGTTTTGTGGTTCCTTTCTTCAAGAACAAAGGAGATGCCCAGAGTTGCAGTAACTATCGGGGTATTAAATTACTCAGTCATACTATGAAACTGTGGGAGAGAGTGGTAGAATGTCGGATTAGAAGGGAAACCGAAATCTCAGAGAATCAATTTGGTTTTATGCCTGGGAGATCGACGACTGAGGCTATTCATCTCGTTAGACGCCTTATGGAGAAGTTCAGGGATCGTCGTAAAGACCTTCATATGGTGTTCATTGATCTTGAGAAGGCGTATGATAGCATCCCCCGTGAGGCTATTTGGAAGAGCCTTGCAGAAAGGAGAGTGTCTTCGTCGTACGTAAGGGCGATTCAAGACATGTACTCCCAAGCTAGCTCATGCGTCAGAACCCCTGTGGATGACTCGCGCTTTTTCCCCGTTGAGATTGGGCTTCATCAGGGGTCGGCCCTTAGTCCCCTCCTTTTCGCCCTTATCATTGATGTCATGTCCCGAGGGATTCAGGATGATGTCCCTTGGTGCATGCTCTTCGCTGATGATATCGTGTTGGTGGCGGAGTCGAGGGGGGAGGTGAACGAGAAGTTGGAGTTATGGAGATCGACTTTGGAGTCTCAAGGCTTACGTTTGAGCCGATCTAAAACTGAATACCTCTGGTGTAACTTCAGTGGTGAGGACAGAGAGGGAGGGGTGGAGGTTAAGATTGGAGATGAGATCGTCCCTCGCACGGAGAAGTTCAAGTATTTGGGTTCGATCATCCAAAAGGAAGGTGAGATTGAGGACGATGTCATACATCGTATTAAGGCTGGGTGGTTAAGGTGGAAGGCAGCGTCAGGGGTGATGTGCGACAAGAAAGTACCTTTAAAGTTGAAAGGGAAATTCTATAGAGCGGCAATTCGTCCTGCGATGTTGTATGGTTCTGAGTGTTGGGCGGCGAAGAAGGCACTCGCGAGTAAGTTAGAAGCAGCTGAGATGAGGATGTTGCGGTGGTCTTGTGGGCGCACGATGTTGGACAGAATTCCGAATGCTGTTTTTAGGAGCGAACTGGAGGTGGCGCCTTTGTCTGCGAAAATTAGGGAAGGGAGGTTGAGATGGTTCGTAGGAGGCTGGCGGAAGCACCAGTGAGGAGGGTTGAGAGTCTTTCGGTTACAGGGATGAGGAGGAGAGGTAGACCGAGGAGGTCATGGGAAGAGCAGCTTGGGATGGATCTGAAGGCCTTAAACTTAAATGAAACCATGACCGCGGATAGAGGTGCTTGGAGGCGCCAGATCAAAGTGGTGGATTCTCTTTTAGGGAGCGGCTCTGTTGTGGAGAGCCTAAGAGCTGGGTTATCTCGGTTAGCGTTATCTTAGTTTTTGGATCTTTCGTGCTCATTTTTCATTTTTCATTGCCTTCTGTTTGCTGGTTGTTTAATTGCAGGGAGAAAGCCACGGTGTCATCGTGGATCTAATGGTCCTACAGAGTGGAGTAGTCAATCCCTGGGGATCTGTGCGAGGAGTCATCCTAGATCAGAGTGTAGTCGAGATTGGAGTGGCTAACCCCCACGTAGGTAAGTCCCATGTGATCAAAATCATGGGCTCGGGTATGCCTGCGACCTTTACCAATTTTTTATTAAGTCGTTGTAAATATCACACACCTTTTTTATGTTGTTCACTGAGCTGGGGGTCTCCACGGAAACAGCCTCTTTACTGTAAAAGGTAGGGGAATGGTCTGCGTACATCTCACCCTCCCCAGACCCTGCTCTGTGCGGGATATACTGGGTATGTTTGGTTTGGTTTGGTTTTTATAGTTTGGAAAAAATTATTCTAAGTGGCCGGTCCACAAAAATTGGTACATTATTGCTTTTATGTACTCCCTCTGTCCCATCCATTTCTTTACAATTTCTTTTTTGGGCCGTCCCACCATTTCTTTACATTACCCAAAATAGTAAGTTTTAACACTATTACACCCACTACTTCACTTATTTTAACAATACTTTACACTATTTCACCCACTACTTAACTTATTTTAACAATAAAATCACTATTACACCCACTACTTCACTTATTTTAACAATAAAATCACTATTACATCCATTAACTCATTTATTTTAACAATATTACACTCACTTTACACCCACTATCCTTGACCTCCGTGCCCAGCCACCATGTAAAGAACTGGCTCGGACGGAGGGAGTAACGTTTTTCCGAATCTGGGCCGAATGTTTTATTTTTATTTAAAAATAGTATAAATAACACATGTTATAGGTTCTAACCTTGTATATTTTTAATGTGTAACTGATATAACGTACTTAAAAATTGTAACATAGGAGTATTTGTGAAAATCGTACATGAATACAATCATTATCAAGTAATTATCGTAGACGTCTTTTTATTTTAACTCTATGCTTGGTAATTTATTCTCCCTTCTTTTTTTCACTAAATGAATTTACTTGTACTATAAAAATAAAGAAATGCAGTTCAGTTAATCAACTAGGTACATTCCATCTTTGGAGCATAACTTGCCTTCATGTCCATATTAAATATTGAAAATTTATGTCCATATTAAATATTGAGAATATTAGGGAATCGCAAAAAGAGCTCTGATATTATATTGGAACCAACTCATCTAAAATATAAAAGTGTTTGAGGAAGGCCTTATATGAATCTTATATATTAGTATATTATAACTGTGTATAGTCTCCCTATTGACTTGCTAGTAGGATATACTACTACTAGTAGATATTGATGATATATTGGAGTATATATCAGCAGAAGCACTCTGCTATTGTGATTGTTCTTGAAAGAGAAAAGAAGAAGACCATAAAAAAATGGGAAAGGAAGAACAAGTAGCTCCATCACTAACACACTCTCTCTCCTCCAATTTTCATCTTCTCTCTTTCTCTCTCTACATCCTCTACTAAAGTATCTGAGTTGCTTTCTTGATTTCTTCATTTTTGTTGCTGCAAACTCATCTGTAAGTATCCTCACTACTTCTTGATTTCAATTCAAACATATGTATGTATGCATACATGTTTGTGTAAGCATAACAAGAACTATAATCATTGTTTTCACTATTCATGTTGAAGCACTATTTGGTTTTCCAAGAAAAATGTAAACATGGGGTGTGCAAGATCTTCTTTTACAAGAAATAAGGCTACTCTGTTTTTGATATTCCACAGTTGAAGCAACTGCATATGGTTCTGTTTCCTCTAGTTTCTTGCAGCTTCATGTGTCTTGCTTTCTACTTTGAACTTGTTCTTTATTGATTGACCATACCATATCATCAAGTTCTTTAAACTAGACAGTGTTCTTTGGTTTTGTTTTGTGTGTGTGTGTGTGTGTACTATGTTTATGGTATTGATAAGAGTATCGGAATGATATGCCTTATCTTCTAATTATTCTGATTCCCTAATATACATATTTTTCTGGGGGAGGGAATTTTTATTATCCGATCTAAAACTTTCGGTTTGTATTAACTATTTTAAAGATGCTGTCTTTTTTCAGGTTATGGTCTAAACTAGGTCCTTGAATTATTTGTGAAAATCTATTTAAAGAAGAAAACTGAAAACTGCAATGGTGAAACTTTATTTCCCCTCTCGTGCTCCAGGAGGCCAGTAATAATATAAACACAAAGATTCCTGCTATCACACACACACCAACTATATACAGTAGTCATAGACTGGTTATATGTATAGGATCATAATTGACTATTAGAGCTTTGAGATGGATTTTTCACCACTTGTTCTACTATACGAGTTTCTTTGTATAATGGTCAGTCATTCATGGAGATTATTATCTAGTTTTGGTTAGTATTATATGCGTGTATATGTGTGTATATTAATATATGCTCTGAATATACATTTAGGCTGATCCAATATTTTACTTTGAATTTTCAGCTGGATTTTTGTTTAATGGAAGCATGTGCTGTGCATCAGAGCAGATAAAGGACATACCGCCTCCTGTTTCGTTGTCTCCTTTCCATACAGACAGTTGTCAACTTTCTGAAATAGACATGAATTGCTCGACTGTTGAAACGGAAGATATCTTTACCAGTTTGCTTGAACTGGCTGCTAATGATGATATTGAGGGGTTTAAGGGATGGATCAAGCGAGACCCTTCTGCTATTGACATGGTTGGACTGTGGTATGGACGCCAGAAGGGTTCTAAACAAATGGTTCTTGAGGATAGAACCCCTTTAATGGTTGCAGCCACATATGGGAGTGTTGATGTTTTGAGTCTGATCCTTTCTTTATCTGAGGCCGATGTCAATCAATCCTGCGGACTTGATAAAACCACTGCACTTCATTGTGCAGCTTCAAGTGGATCTTTAAAATCTATTGATATTGTCAAAATGCTTCTGTTAGCAGGAGCTGATCCAAATTTGATTGATGCTAATGGTCAGCGCCCTGCTGATGTGATTCTTGTCTCCCCCAAGTTCCAAGACATGAAACTCGCGCTGGGACAACTCCTTGCAAACAATGGTCTTGATGGTACAAATGACTTGAGGGTGTCATGTGCCACCTCTAATTCCAATCCCTCTATACTTTCTCCATCTCCAGATAATATATCTCCATCATCTGCTTCAGACTCAACATCTTCTCCAAAGATCACAAATTTTGATGATCTTAACTCTACTTTTACTGCAGAGAAGAAAGAATACCCTGTTGATCCCTCTTTGCCAGATATCAAGAATGGTATATATTCAACAGATGAATTCCGAATGTTTTCATTCAAGGTCCGACCTTGTTCTCGCGCCTACTCACATGATTGGACAGAATGCCCATTTGTTCATCCTGGTGAAAATGCTCGGAGAAGGGACCCAAGGAAATATCATTACAGCTGTGTTCCTTGTCCTGATTTTCGCAAGGGGGCTTGTCGAAGAGGGGATATGTGCGAATATGCTCATGGTGTTTTTGAATGCTGGTTGCACCCAGCTCAATACAGGACCCGGCTTTGCAAGGATGGTATAAGTTGCAACCGCAGGGTTTGCTTCTTTGCTCACAAACATGAAGAACTTCGACCATTGTATGTCTCTACAGGTTCTGCTGTACCATCTCCTCGCTCAAGCACAACTGCTGCTAATGGAATGGACTTTGCTGCAGCAATGAGTCTCCTTCCGAGCTCGCCTTCATCAGTTTGTGCTATGTCCTCTTCACCATTTACTCCACCAATGTCTCCATCTGCGAACGGCCTTCCGAATCTGGGATGGCAGCAAGCAAATGTCCCTACTTTGCAGCTTCCTGGTAGCAATCTTCAGTCCAGTCGCTTGCGTTCATCACTTAATGCAAGAGATATTCACGCTGAGGATATGAATTTGTTGCAAGATTTTAATGCGCAACAACAGCAGCTCCTCCATGAATTCTCGCGCCTCTCTCAACCTAATGTCGGTGCTAATTCTTTGAACCGTTCTGTTCGTTCAAGAACCCTAACCCCTTCGAATCTTGAGGATCTTTTCTCCTCAGAGAGCTTGTCTCCTCAATATTCTGATCAACCATTGGCTTCATCTGTTTTTTCCCCTAGGCAGAATTCATCCATTCTCAATCAATTCCATCAACAGCAGAGCATGTTATCGCCCATTAACACAAACTTCTCACCAAATAAGGTAGACAGTCCTCTGCAAAACTCTTATGCAGCCCCATTGGGGAGAATGTCTCCACGGAATATGGAACCTATCTCGCCACTGAGTTCACGGGTTTCTACGTTTACGCAGCGTGAGCAACAACATCAGTTCCGGAGCCTTAGCTCCAGAGAACTTGGGTCTAGTTCGTCTTTCAACGTTGGTTCCCCTGGTGATTCTTGGCCTAAATGGGGTTCTTCCAATGGGAATGCAGAGTGGAATGTTAATAACAAAGACTTTGGTCAGCTCAAAAGATCAGCGTCATTTGAGGCTGACACTAATGCGGAAGAGCCCGATTTATCATGGGTTCAATCACTTGTCAAAGAATCTCACCATGAGGTTAACCAAGATTCAGGAAATCAAGTTTCTGGTGCTGCAAGTACTGATGAAGCATTGCTCAGCAACAGCTCAAATTTGAATTCTGGAATCGAACCAACTGATCAATCTGTTATAGGTGCATGGATCGAACAAATGCAGCTTGATCAAATGCTGGCCCAGTGAGTATGGTTATGAATGAAACACATGATATCCTGGTAAATAACATAAATGTTTTGAGTTTCGGCATTGCCCGAGGTCAATGCGTAAAGAACCAAAACGCATTTAGAGTAGGGGGGATCACAACAGGAAGGAAAGTAAGGTCACAAGTTATCCAGGGAAATTATTTTTGTTATTTATTATTCATAATATAATTTTAGAATTGATGAAAAGGTTTTTCTGGGTTGTATTCAAAATTGGATAAACCCAGTTTAGGCGATTTTACTCTCAGGTACCAATATTATATAAAATTCTGGTGTCTGTAACATTATCTGTTCTGAATTCCGATTAAGCAAGGCTATTCATTGATGAAAATAATATATTTGTAGTATGTAACTTCTCAGTCTTTTCAATTGTATGCTGAATATTAAGATTTTGCATTCAAGGTTTGTAAACATGTCAATTATATGCAACATTTTAATAATCGAATTATTATGCGAAAGACTCGATTTAATTGAGTTGTGGTGTCATTTTTGGGTTATCTATGTCATCGTGTTGGTTATGTTTGTGAATTTGCGGGTCGTGCTAGACATTGACACCCATAAAGATGACATAGACACAATGGTATTGTAGACAAAGTTGCCTATCATGGATCTCAGTTGGAATTGCACAAGTGCAATATCATCTTTGTGCAAAGAAAAGTGTTATATTCACTTCCAAGTTGTAGCGACTTAAACTTGATATTCACTATTCTTTTTAATGATTCTTTATTTTTTGCCTCATGTTCTTAGGCAGATCTGGCATTTGGGATGCTGCATTGCATAACCTACTAGTCCTAGATTAGAGAAGAGATAGTGTTAATAAATCCCCAAGAGATCTATCATGTTATCTTTAACAATCTTTATTAAGGCATATCATCTTGATATTTGTGGTGATTAGTAGTAGTGGATTCTTATTAAAGCATTGGTTCATTGGAATATGTGCTGTGGTGGATTCCATATCCCCAAAGTAATGTAGGATATATGGAATGTGTATAGATCATGAAAAAGGAGGGAAAAGATAGTATGCTAAATACTAATTTAGAATTGAGAAAAAAGATCCTGAGATATATCTCAGGGAACTTTTCCTGAGATGCATAAAAAATTACTTTAGATTTTATTGGACCCGCAGGGCTAATTAAAAAAATTCTGAATTTACTGAAATGCCCATCCCACTTTTACATGTAAAATAAATGAATCTCAGGGAACTTATTTGAGATATATCTCAGGCTCCCTAATCTCTTTAGAATTATGTACATTGATGTAGGAGTGTTTTTGAGTGGGACGATCTTTTTTTTCTCTAAGATTTTGCTCTTGCGGGGTTTTTAACGAGACCTTCCCATGTTTGGAGTCTTCTCCTCTGATATAGAGGTTTAATCGTGTATTTTCCCGGATGAATCTCTTTCTCATGTCAGTCGTAATTCAGATTATGATCCATGAATTAGTTAAACATAGCTTTTGGTAGATGATAAGCTTTTGTGGAAGAAAGAATGTTTCATGTCCGTTCCGGATTGTGTATTTTTATCTTTTAAATGAAAGTGAAAAAAAAAAAAAAAACTGACAGATCTTTTATATATTACTACTGAAACAACGAATTTATGTAACTTGCTTTCAAAGTGATAATAATGAAAAAAGTCTGCATCTTCTATTCTGATTTTGTCACGTTTCATTATGCAACTACAAGTGGGATTATACCTCCTTCAATCATTTTTATATACATACCTCCCAATTTCTCTTCCTTTATCAATAAAAAGGTTAATGGTGTTACAGAAGTGATCTCAATGGAGCCAGAAATGACCATGCCAGGAGAAGTATTGGTTCATGGTGTTACATCCACGTGGCTGATTACGTATCCTACATTATCAATAAAGAAAAAAAAACTCCTTGCCACCCGTAGAATTTCAATCCCCCTGTTTTAGTTTTGGTTCAACTCCACAATTGCAACGTTCAAGTTCATTGTGTTTGGTACTTTGGTTTGATAATCGATAAATGAAGAAAACATGCTACTAGCCATTAGTTTGGAGATACTCGAAACCTTAATTTATTTCTTTCTACAGTAATTCAAAATGTGTATGGATTCAAGTAATATGGTCGGATTATATATATACACACCATTGCATATACACATCACCAAGATAGTTCATGTTGGTTATTTTCTAAATGCCTGATCACAAAATATAACGGAATGATAAAAATCAGAAACGTATCGAACCCAGGTCACCAGCAAAAAAGACATAGCCACTTACCAGCTACATTACATGCATTATCCGTGGATAATACATACTACCTAGGTTTTAACCCAAACGGGGAAGGGGGTGGCATGAACCCTTCTGGACCCCCCTAAATCCACCTCTGAGTATAGATATGAAATAAAACATCTATAGGAGATAGGATTAAGAGATCCGGTAGAGATAAACATCTATTTAAGTCCTAGTGAAAACATAAAAATACATGGATGTGACTGTATATTCAACTAGTGTTAGTTTTAAAAAAAAAATTATAACTGGAAGTGATTCATAGACCAGAGGATATCAACTTCTGTTGATTAACACTCAACTGAGTCTCGGTTAAGACACAAAAAATTAATAATTCATTGATATTTAAGATCGAGTATCAACGAGACATGTATGTTACGAGACATGTATGTGAAGTATGATATTTTAAATTATGTAGCTGTAACTTTTAATCATAATTAGTCGTTTTGTTTATTGAAGAAACAAGTGGATTGAATGACTGGTGACACAATGCACAATGGTCTATTATGGCTTTTTGTCCCACTATATTACCGAATGCCAAAGTGGTTAAGATATTTTTCGAAAAAACTAAATTTTTATTTAATCAATGATGCATGTTTCTACCAAAATTTAAATTTATATTTGTTCAAAGAATAAAAGAAGAATAAGTACTAGAATATTGTTTAATAAATAATAATATACAATTACTTGCAATAATATTTTTGAGGAAATATTTTCTATAGCACTTATATTATTTGAATGGAAGTACTTTTTTAGAAATATTAAAGCTTAGCCAAATATAACCTAATCTAGATGTTTTAGCATCTCTCACCTTTCGGTGGTAGTGTCAGGGAGAGAGATAAGAAACATCAATTAGTTTGACCATGTTATAACCTGAACCTCTCTTTTAATCTCTAGTTCTCTACTCTCTAATCTTGAACTCCTGATGTAAAAAATTTACATTGTCATTGCTAAGATAATGGGGGCACACAAGTGCTTATGAAAATAATAGTCAAAAAGTTTCAAGTTTCTTAATCATATTATTGACCATTTAACCCTTTAAAGGTCCGACTAACTTGTTATCTCCATCAGTTTAATACTAGATTAAACTACTTTCCTTCCAAAGTCTAACAAACTATGCTAAACTAAGTAATATTATCATAAAACTTCTATTCATTCTCACCATCTGCACTTATTCATCATCTGTTCTGTCATTTTAACAGTACCAAACAAGGCAGGGGTCTGAGAGAAATTCAAATTGTGAGATTCTCCTTTATGCATGCATAATCTTAGTCATTACATAATGACAGAAGCAAAAAAAAAAAAAAAAAAAGGTGGAGGGAAAAACTTAAGGGTAAAAACATTTTTTTTTCCTTAGGAATTATTTGTTAAATTTTAAATCATATTTTCTTAGCACTAAAATTCCATGATGCTTAATGCTATAAATAAGCTGAATTCTTTGTTAAAGCTGTTTGGAGAATGTCTTTTTGATAAAAAATTATGTTTTTATAGAAATTTATGCACTAGTTTACTTGTATGATGTTATTTGCATGAAATTAATAATATATTTTTTTTTCAAATATTTTGGATTTAGAACTTGTTTTTTTATAATATAATATCTCTTACATAAGGTTTTGATAGATAATAAATCCTCGATTTTTTCAGGTCGAAAATATATAACAATTAAAAAATAACGAGACAATTCATATTGTGTTAGTTTATTAGCCTAATGAGTCTATAACGTTAAGGCAATTAGTACATTGATGTGCTGTTAAAGTAATAATTAAGTTAATGTACTCTAATGGTAATTTATGTTAAGCTTTTTAACCACGTTCAATTTTCAGATCATATAGTTGCTGATTAAGTTTCATAGACTTTGTAATTGAGCACCAATAAACATGACTGGTTTATCTTAGATACGTATGCTTTCTAGTTTATCTTTCTCTAGTTTTTCTTGCTATAACTACTAAATAAGTTCACTACAACTATAATAAGAACATTTTCTGGTATGAAATCATCTTTGCACTTAATTTGAGCCACAATAATATTAAAGTTTGCTTAAACAAATTAAAACTATCACCACTCCATCTCTAAACCAAAACTTTTGAATGAACGAATATTGTATATCTGAATAGAGCATACCTGGTTGCAGGAGTGAAACAGAGCTGCACCGTTGCATGCCACAAAATGCTCTTGAGCCAATCTCACTACAAACACCTGGAGCCTTCACCAAACTCATCAGACTAGAGGCAGGTAACTTTTGCCATCATAGATAATTTATCATTTGTGTGATAACTCATAACAGGGAATTGTCAGTACCAACTTCATCAAGTAAGAACTTGGCAGAAATATAACGAGAACATGACTACAGTAAGTTGCAGCATTAAACAGGATCATAAACATCTTAAATTCAACCAAACTCATCAAATCTTTCTGATTATATTTTGACCGTTCATTGTAGTAAAAGTATTAAACTCTTGTTTGTTGCTATTCTATTCCTTCAAGTGAAAATTGGTCAATCTTAAGTAAGGTTTTAATATCAATGTCATTACATGTAACTTCCATCATTTTGCCATATCTAATTAGGCTCGTTGTATATGTATTTTCACCAATAGTCGCCACATGAACATTTCCCATCTTCAAAACGATGAAACCTGTTATTATCCCTCACAATAATAACTCTTCCAGAGCATTTGGACATAAACTTTATTGCAGTGTGACAATCACCGCACACACGCAAGTTTTTCATAATTCTGATTACCCTTCCAGGTGGAAATGTTATCAGTGCAAATGCAATGGCAAGTCTTTCACTATGATACCTAATTGCAAGTTTTTTCTCGGAGCCATCTACTTCTTGAAGCACAAAACTAGTGTCAGCAATATAACCAGCTCGTTCCATTTCATCCCCTAAGTCATCTAGTTTTTGATAGATCTCACATGATTTTGAGTGAGATTTGTCGCCTGCTGTGAATGTATGTACCCTATTTCCCTCCTCAACCCAACTCAGTCCTGTCTCCTTTTTCATCCCTCTGTCCCTCAACATTTTGCGGGCTTTAGCTGCCTCCTCAAATCTTCCAGCAGCTGCATATGCATTAGATAACAGGACATGCAACCCAGGGCTTACAGCACCTAATTCAAACACCTTATCGGCTGCGTAGGCTGCCAAATCCGTGTTTCCATGAATTCGACATCCTGTCAAAAAAGCTCCCCATACAGATTCTGTTGGCTGCATGGGCATTTCCCTGATCATTGCAAGGGCATCCTGCAGTTTTCCAGCACGCCCAAGTAAATCAACCATAGAACTATAATGCTGATCCCCTGGCTCAATCCCATATCGCTTCATAAGATTAAAGTAATAATTCCCTTCTTTAACAAGCCCCTTATGGCTGCACGCATACACCATACACAAGAAAGTGATAAAATTCGGTTTCATTCCACCTCCTTCCATCTCTTCGAACAACTGAAACGCTTTTTCAGTGTGTGCATGCTGCGCGCAAGCAATCAGCATAGCATTCCACATGCCTAAATTCTTATCCCGTACCTCATCAAACACCTGATATGCTTCCGCAATCAACCCACACTTAGAATACATCGAAATCAACGAACTCCCCACAAAACTCGACGAATCATAACTCATCTTCAAACACAACGCATGAATCTCTTTCCCCAACTCAAGAAACGTCGAATTCCCACAAACCCTAACAACGCTCGAAAAAGTAAAATCATTAACATCCAAATCCTGAACTAACGCCATCTTAAACAACCCCAAAGCCTCCTCAGCTTCACCCATCTGAACATACCCATAAATCATCCCACTCCACGAAACCACATTTCTCTGCGGCATTTCATCAAACATCTTCCGTGCATCCCTTAACACCCCACATTTCGCATACATATCCACCACAGAACTCCCCACAAACACATCCCAAACAAACCCAGTTCTCAAAGCAAGACAATGCACAGAACCACCAACATCAAATCTCCCAATCATCCCACAAGCCTTAGTTGCACTAGGGAAAATATGATCATCAGGACGACACCCGAACACAACCATTTTTCGAAAAAAATCGAGAGCTAGAACAGGAAGATCATTCTGGGCACAGGCAGAAATGACTGAGCTCCAAGTAGTTGATGATTTAATGGGTGATTCTTGAAAAATCTTGGCTGAGTTAAGAGGGAGTTGAGTTTTGGAGTAGAAATTGATTAAGTGGTGTGAAATAAGAGGGATTGTTTGAAGGCCTGATTTGAGAATGTAGGCGTGGAGTTTAAGGCCTTTAGAGAGAGAGCGAGATTGTGTTAGAGAGAGAAGTTTTGTACATGCGTTTCTGTAGTTTTGTTCGAAACTCAACTGTTGGAGTTCAAGTGTGTCTAACATTTGTGTTTTTTTTGGGCGCTTAAGTTTTGAATGGGGTGGTTTATATACGATTTTGAGGCAAAGTTACAAATAATTCTAAGGCCCAGTTTTCTTTTTTTGATCAGGCCCAGTTGAGTTTGAGTATGCTATTTGTTTGTCTTAATGTTTTTTCAATGGAATCCATTCTTTTTTTTAAAAAGAGAATGGAGTTAATTCTTTTTTTAAAAAAGAGAATGGAATTAATTTTTTTTTTCTTGAAACAAGTGTTCATATTTTAATTCATTTATTTAAAACTTTTCAAACTTCTATCGAACTTGATTTTCAAAAAATTGGTTTCGGTTGTCAGATCTAAGTTTTTGGATTTTTCTTTGTATTTTCATTTTGTTTTTTTGGTTTTGGTTTGTATTTTTTGGATTTGATCTCTCCTTTGCGAGAGTTTGGATTTCTCTCCTTCGTGAGAGTTTTGTTTTTCGCTCCTTGTTTGTGAGCGGGGGTCTCGATTTAGTGATGAAATTTTGTATGGGATTACAGTTCTGGTCGATAGCTCAAACGATAGCTCCAACGGGGCATGCTGAAGTGGGTATCGGTAATCCAACGAAGATGCACGAAGTGGGTACCTGTATTTGTATATACATTATCTTCAAAATATCGTTTAACTGTCTCTTCATGAGAACAGGCGATTGCAATTTACTGTTTGTTCGACTCGATCATTGGTGTAGATGCCGTATGGCTTTTTATTATTGAATTAACACCTTTGTTCTTCAAAAAAAAAAATTGATGTAATGAATATGTTCGCAAGCCTTGTAAACATGAATATGCTTTATGATTAGGCATTCGATCTATAACTAAATTAATGAATATGAAGTTTTTCAAAAAAATATATTAATTTATTAATCATTCAATCCGATAACGAGCTCATATGGATTTAGATCCGATAGCGCTTGGATCCAAATATATTATTTTTATTATATATTTTATATATTTGTGTAAAATAAGGTAAAGAGAATCTACCTGATACGGTAGAAAAATTCTCTGCCTATGGGGCTTAAAATCATGTATGTATCAATTTTTTGTAAATTTAACCGTACCAATGAAAATTTTATGCAAAAAATAAGTAGGTGTGCAAAATTTTATAAATTTTATCCTTTAAGAATACTTTTAATTTAACATGATATTTTATATATACTTTACAATTTGAATGTAACAACTCAAATTTTATATCATTTTTTTATTAAAAATTGCATCATATACAAAATCAATTTTTATATAATTTTGTGTATCAACTAATTTTTGCATCTTTTAATCTATACAGTTGGATTTTCGTAAAAATTATTAAAAATATGAATTTAAAGCCACATAGGCAGAGAATTTTTCTACCATGTCAGATAAATTCTCTTTTACCCATATATATAATTTTTTATATAAATGTTATTATTTTGTAATTTAAATTTGTCAATATATATGTCAAATTTTTAATTTTAATTTCGTAAATGAATTAAATATCAAAAAGAAAAATATTAAACGGGTCAAACTTCTAATTCGATAAACCGAAATGCGTAAGAATTAGATATAGATCGACCAAAAAATTATCTAACTCTTGATCTGGCTCGAACACTAAAAATTTAAACAAATTTAAATATAAATTTAATTTAATTCAATCTGTTAGATACATCAAGGGTACAATAGTCAATGAGTGATAGTTAGTAGTTAGTTATCAGCTCTATATATAAACTCATTTCCCATCCTCTTGTAACCGACTTTACACAATGTAACTATTCATTTCCTTATCTGTAAAAGACTTATTCAACAATGGCGTTTATTAATTTTCTTCTTCATTATAGTTGATTAAACATGATTTGTAACATGGTATCAGAGCCTTGTGCTCTTCGATTCACATTTCTTACTGTGATTGTTACGATTCCATTAAAGCTTCATCAAGCTTCTTATCTTATCTGCGTTTCCGTACTCACATCTTCTTCTTCGTCTACGTTTTGTTGTAGTCTTCTTCGTCTACATCAAAACATAAATTCTTCGTTGTTTCTCTGCACTCTTGATTCAGCTTGTTGATTGTTGAAAGATTCACGTTGTTTTATCTTAACTGTTGAATTCCTGGTGATTTACTCATTTGATAACGATATAAATACTTGTTTCTGATACTTGAACGCCAATTGTTTGATAAAATTACTCTGCGTATATCATCATCACTATATCACTCTAAATCAACCAATTGTTCGATTCTTCATCATCACTATCATTACTTCATGTTCTAATTGTTCGTCGCTTTCATTCTCTATAATACGCTTGTGTTCCAAATATCTCTGTTTGCGTCTCTCGTGTGATTTGCGGTGCGTCATAATTCCTATGTGCTGTCTCTACTTGTTACTACTGTTGGAAGTTTGTTCCAATTACTTGTTACTACTGTTGGAAGTTTGTTCCAATTACTTGTGTTTCCTGATAAACACAAAGTGTTTGTTGAATTGCCTATGGAACTGTGTTATTCCAATTTTGCACTAAAAGTGCGTGTTTGTATTTGTTCGTTAATCCGCTCCCTCTACTACTTGTGTTTTCATGTCGTCTATGCACTTACCCCTTGCTATCAAGGTTTCTGCTGTCAATATAGTGTTGATATGAGTTACTGTCCATACTCCATTGTGAGTTGCTACTGATTACCTCATGCTACCCACACTTCTTCAAGTCAAGAAGTTGTTACCTGCTGCGACTGTTTTTCTGCTTCGATTGTTCAGCAAATTGAATGTTTGATTAGTTACGCCATTCAAGTGCGTATTTAGATGTGCTTGTTCATCCGCTGCAACGAGATTGATACCTCCTCTGCCATTTGGTGTTATCCTCGTCAGAACCTATAGATTTTGTTTATGTTTGTGTGTTCTATTTGCTGCATTGGAGTATTTCTCCTACCTGCTATGGTTGATGCTTCTCAATGTTCAGTGTTACTACGATCATTGGTAAGTGGATTTTATATCCACTTAGAATGCTTCGTATCGGCTTAAATTGATAACTTGACCTCAAGTATGTTATGTTTTTGACGTGTTTTCCTTGAGTTGTGTAGGACTAACAGCTGGAGGCAGGGAATTACTTTTCCATGTTTATGAGGTGGTTTTGAGCTCAGGAGTTGGAGAACGGGACTTGCAAGAGAATCAGAGCGGAAATGAAGAAAAATAAGCAAAATCAGCAAAGTTGTCCAGGAAATAGGGGGTGGGCGCACCTCAGGGAGCGTGGGCGCGCTTGATACAATTTTAAAGGGCGCGGACGCGCTGAGCTTTTTTGTCAGAATCCTGATTTAACTCTGTTTTGGAAATTCTTGAAGACCAAGGCACGGGGAGGCTATATAAACACATATTATCAATAGAAGAGACGTTTTTAAGAAGAGAGCCAGGAGAACAAGAATTGGAGAAAAATTTACCGAAGAACGTGACATCTTATGGAGATCTTAATCTACATCTTTTGTATTCTTCTAATTTGGCGATACTTTTGGATGCTCCTTTTGGATTTGTTTTCTAAACTTTATTACTCTAGTACTCTCGTTATTATTCAGATCTTGTTTAATATCATGTTTTCACTAGATCCCATGATGACGAGCCGTTCGATTATGAACTAATAGTTGTCATGGGATTCTAACGGATTTATTTACGGAATTTAGTAGTTTGATTGCTTTAAATATTTGTGTGTGACGACTTATTGATTTCCTCGTATGGTTGTGCTAATTATTCTTGGATGCGCAGCTAACATCTAAGTTGTATTGTTAATCTCTATTGAATGCGAAAGTGGATATAGAGATTTAGAACTTGTCATGCTAGCATAGGTTATGGATGTTTTGACATGCATGATTCGTAGTGTAATTTTAACCATCTTACGCTGCCCTATGTTCCATGGATAACTTGTACTTAAACCATTATGTTTTCAAATCTTATAGACATATAGGGTCTAAACATAATTGGTGTCTGCCCAGCTTCTATCTATTTTGTGGATGCTGAGTGGTTTGGTATACGTATGCCGAAAGGTAGCGTGTACTAATTTCGTGTTGTCCGATTAGTTGTCATAACCATCACATACATTGATTAAAGACATCAACTCTAAACGAAGTATTTAATGAAGTTAGGATCCCATGTTTTATCTCTCATAAGTAATTCGACTTTAAACTCATTAGTTAATTAATTCTTAGTATTGTTAAATTGCTTGTTAGTTAAATTAGATAATTAAAACACAACTTTGGTACTTGTTGTTAGATATAATTGATGTGATTTAATGTCAGTGTTTAAGTGTTACAGATAAAAAGAGTTTAACTTACTGGTTGAAAGCAGTTAACAGAGTTTGAGTATACGCTGATAGCTGGAAGCGCAAACGCTGACAGAAGAAAGCGTAAACACTGCTAGCTCAATACATGGAAGCGCAAACACTGTTAGCTGGGAGAGCAACAGAGTTTGCTAAAGTCTGTCTACTGGAAGCGTCTACAAGTCAACAGAGTTTGAAGATTGATACAAGATAAATATGGAAGCAATATCTTTGAGGATTGGATAGCTGTCAAAGAGATTGAGTTGACTTAGAAGACGTGTAGTAATCGTAATTGATATCAATTGTATAGCTTAATTTTAGGAGAATCAATTAACGATTGTACGTAGCTGTATATCTTATAAATACAGTTAGGTTAACCCTAGAAGGGTATCCATCGTGAACGAATATCATTTTTGTAACCTAAGCAGCTCTCTGTGATATTTTACATCACTGAGAGAGGAATTGTTAATTCCAAACAGTTTTAAGAGTTAAAACGTGTGTTCTTGTTATTTATTCATACGGTATTTGATTATATATTGTGTATTCGACCTAACAAGTGGTATCAGAGCCAATCTGTTACTTTATTACAGTTAAAGATCCAAAACACAATAGTAATCAATGGCAGAGATTCCTCCTCCATCAGGTTCTGAGAAAGCACCTACTACTGTTAGTATGTATGAAACAATTAGGGTTCCAATACTGAAGCCATCAGAATATGCAATCTGGAAGGTAAAGATGACCATGTTTCTGGAAGCCACAGATCCAGAATATCTTGATAGAATTTATGAAGGTCCTCATAAACCTACTAAGTTAACTGCTGCTGCTGCTAGTGAGGAATCAAAGGTGGTTCCTAAGGAAAAGAAAGATCTAACTACTGAGGATCTTTCATCTATTGCTAAGGATGCCAAAGTAAAGCACTTGCTTCACAGTGCTCTTGACAATGTTATGTCTAACAAAGTGATCAACTGCACAACTGCAAAGGATATATGGGATGCACTTGAGGTTAGATGTCAAGGAACTGCTGCAATTAAGAAGAACAGAAGGAACATACTCACACAGGAGTATGAGCACTTTGAGGCAAAGTCTGAAGAAACCATGACAGAAACATTTGATAGATTTTGTAAACTGCTCAATGATCTATCATTGGTTAACAAAGAATATGATCTGGAAGATTCAAATCTCAAGTTTCTTCTTTCTCTTCCTGAAAAGTGGGATGTGAAAACAACCACCATAAGAGACAACTATGATCTTGCTGATACTGAGATTGATGAAATCTATGGACTGCTCAAGACTCATGAATTGGAATTGGAGCAGAGAAACAGAAGATCAAGCAGGAAGTCAAAGACTGTTGCACTGAAAGTTGAAGAAAAATCTTCAAAGAAGGAAGCATCAAGGAAGAAGGCAAAAGGAAAGGCCTTGGTCATTCATTCAGAAAGTGAGTCATCAAACACTGATGTTGACTCAAACACAGATGGAACATCTGATTCTGAAGATGATGAGGAGATGATGCAAATGGCTGCATTGATGATAAAGACCTTCAAGAAGATGGGATTCAAGAATTTCAAGAAGGGAAAGAGATTCTCCAAGGATTACTCAAGGTCTGACAAGAAGAATTTCAAGAAATCTGAGGGAAAGGACTTCAAATCTGGTAAGAAAGATAAGTCTGAGATTCAATGCTACAAGTGTAAGGAGATGGGTCACTATGCTCCTGAGTGCAAAAAGAATAAAACTGAAAAGGCACTCTACACCAAAGGCAGAGATTGGGCAGACACCTCATATTCAGATGAGGAGGTGAACTATGCACTCATGGCCTCTACTCAGAGTGAAGATTCTGATCTAAAGGTACCTCCAACTACTTATGCTTATAATACAGATAATATAACTGAATTGAGAATTTATCTTAAGGCATTACACATCAGTTATAGGGATCAGACTTTAGAAAATGAGAGAATCAAAAGTGAGTGTTCTCAACTCAAAGAAAGAAATAAACTTGTTAAGGATCAACTTGAAAACATGAATAAAATTCAGAAAGAAAGAGATGATGCTGTGTTTATAGAACAGGAGTTGCTAGGCAAGTATAAGCAACTAGAATCTGAATTGGAGGATGCAAAGCACATTATTAAAACTTGGACACATTCTGGAAAAGACACTCAAAAGGTCTTTCAATCAGACACAGTAGGTCTAGGTTATTCTGAGGATGATGTGCTTAGGTTTCAGAATACAGTCAAAATTAGACCACCTCTTTCTACTAAGAAATTTGGAACATTTGTTCATGGTACTGTTAAAACTGAACATGGAACTGTTGACCATGAGCCAGTAAAAACCTGTGTCAAACAGGTTAATATTGGTTCAATGACAGATAAACAACTTAAGCATAAGATTAAAGAAATAAAATCTGTCAACAAACAGAGAATGCCTAGGAAAAACAGAAATGGTAAGGTAGGCATAACATCAGGAATTAAACCAATGCTTGCTACATTTGCACCTAGAAAAACTTGTTATAATTGTGGTAGCACTAATCATCTTGCTAGCTTTTGCAGGAAGAACAAAGACATTAATTCTTTACCCTCCAAATCTGGAGTGAAAAAGGATAATGTCAAACCAAGACCACAAACTCTGTGCAAACATTGTGGAAGTAGTTGGCACTCAATTTATACTTGCAAGAATTATCATGCTATTTATCATAATTATTATGAACTGAAACCTAATTTGAAATGGGTTAAAGTTGATTTTGCAAGTACTAAGAATGAAAATGTTAGTTTAAACTCTGATAATGCTAAATCCGCTGCAAAAACTAACAGATTCAATAAAGCAAAAGGATCCAAGCAAGTCTGGATCCTTAAAACTAACAATCAGTGATTGTTTGTGATTGCAGGGCACCAGGGTAAGTACCCTAGTCGTGGACAGTGGATGTTCAGGACACATGACTGGAAATAAAGCCCTGTTATCAGAGTATGAGGAGAAGGCTGGCCCAAAAGTTTCCTATGGAGATGGCAACATAGGACATACTCTGGGATATGGAAATATTAATCTTGGAAGTGTCATCATCACAAATGTAGCTCTGGTTCCAGGACTCAAGCATGATCTGCTATTTGTGAGTCAAATCTGTGACAGAGGATATCATGTAGATTTTCAGCCTGAATATTGTCAAGTCATCAGTAAATCTACAGGGAAAGTTGCTCTAGTTGGAAACAGACACAATAACATCTATGAAGTAAAATTGTCAACAAACACTGATGGCAAAGCAGTGTGTCTGTCAACAAGAATGTCCAGTGAAGAGAGTTGGAAGTGGCACAAGAAACTCTCTCATTTAAATCTGAACAACATCAATGAGCTAATAAAGAATGATCTTGTAAGAGGTTTACCAAAGTCATTGTTGAATGTAGAAGGCCTGTGTGATTCTTGTCAAAAGGCCAAACAGAGAAAAGCCTCTTTCAAGAGCAAATCTGAGTCTTCAATTGTTGATCCTTATCATCTTCTACATGTTGATCTTTTTGGACCAGTGAATGTCATGTCACTTGGAAAGAAGAAATATGCTCTTGTCATTGTTGATGAATACACCAGATACACATGGGTGTATTTTCTAGCAAAGAAAGATGAAACTGCATTAACACTGGCAGAACATATAATACAACTGGACAAAGGGTCAGAGAATCAAGTGAAGATTATCAGAAGTGACAATGGAACTGAATTCAGGAATTCAACAATGGAAAATTTTGCAAGAGTAAATGAATCAAACAAGAGTTTTTTGCACCTGGTACTCCACAACAAAATGGTGTAGTGGAGAGGAAAAACAGAACCTTGATAGAAGCTGCCAGAACCATGCTAGATGAAGCAAAAGTGCCAACATATTTCTGGGCAGAAGCAGTTCAAACTGCTTGTTTTACTCAAAATGCAACACTGATCAACAAGCATGGTAAAACACCATATGAAATGGTGAAAAAGAAAAAGCCAAATCTAAAATATTTTCATATTTTTGGATGCAAGTGCTTTGTGTTGAAGACTCATCCTGAACAGTTGACCAAATTTGACCTAAAGGCAGATGAAGGAATTTTTGTTGGCTATCCACTGTCAACTAAAGCATTCAGAGTTTATAATCTGAGAACTAGAGTGATCATGGAATCTATACATGTGTCATTTGATGACAAGAAAATAACTGGACTTGAAGATGTTAATGAACATGATCAACTGCACTTTGAAAATGAAGATTTATTAAACTCGGATGAAACAGATCTGACAAACACTGTTGAGGTCAATTCTGAACCTCTACTGGTAAACACTGAAGAGACTATTCAATCAGAAACAAGGGAAGAACCAGTTGAGGGGGAGCATGAAGAATCACATCAAAGTGATAATTCAAATACTGATAATGACTCAGTTGATAACTCTGAATCAAACTCTGTTGATTCAAACTCTGATCGTTCAAATTCTGAACAGTCACATTCAGGGGGAGCATCAGAAAATGAAGAAAGGCACCAAGAAAATCAGGAGAGCATGGATCAAGGGGGAGGATCACATGATGACAGAAGCAATCTGCCTTCTGCAAGAAAATGGACTAAGTCACACACACCTGATTTGATTATTGGTGATCCAGATGCAAGAGTAAGGACAAGAAGTGCAACAACAAATGAATGTCTGTTTCATGCATTCTTGTCACAAACTGAGCCAAAGAAAGTAGAAGAAGCTCTTAAAGATGCTGACTGGATAACAGCAATGCAAGAAGAGCTAAATGAATTTGAAAGAAATGAAGTGTGGACCCTTGTACCAAGGCCAAAGAACAGATCCATTGTTGGTACTAAATGGGTTTTCAGAAATAAAACTGACAGTGATGGTGTTATCACAAGGAACAAAGCAAGACTGGTAGCTAAAGGCTATTCACAGCAGGAAGGAATAGATTATGATGAGACTTTTGCACCAGTTGCCAGATTAGAGGCAATAAGGATGTTTCTTGCCTATGCTTCTCACAAGAAATTCAAGGTTTTTCAAATGGATGTGAAAAGTGCTTTTCTGAATGGAAAACTTGAAGAAGAAGTATTTGTTGAACAACCACCTGGGTTTGTAGATCCAAAATATCCAGACCATGTCTACAGGTTAGACAAGGCACTCTATGGACTTAAGCAGGCACCAAGGGCATGGTATGAAACTCTTGCTAAATTTCTACTAGAAAGTGGGTTTCACAGAGGTACTATTGACAAAACTCTGTTTTACTTTCAATCTGGTAGTGACCTGCTCTTAGTTCAAATATATGTTGATGACATCATTTTTGGATCTACTAATGATAAACTCTGTAAGAGGTTTGCCAAGCTCATGCAGTCAAGATATCAAATGAGTATGATGGGAGAGCTAAGCTATTTTCTAGGCTTACAGGTGAAGCAAACAGATTGTGGAATTTTTATTAATCAAGCAAAATATACCAGAAATCTTCTCAAGAAATTTGGCATGCTTGACTATTCATCTGCAACAACTCTCATGGCAACTGCAACAAAACTGGACAAAGATACAGGGTCATCAGTGGATATGACAAGTTACAGAGGAATGATTGGTTCTCTACTCTATTTAACAGCTAGCAGACCTGATATCATGTATGCCACCTGTCTGTGTGCAAGGTTTCAGGCAGATCCAAGGGAACCACATTTAACAGCTGTGAAGAGGATTTTCAAGTATCTCAAGGGCACTGTAACTTTAGGGCTGTGGTACCCAAGAGAATCAGATTTTAAGCTACTTGGTTACTCTGATGCAGATTTTGCAGGCTGTAAGATTGACAGAAAAAGCACAAGTGGAAGTTGTCAATTTCTTGGTGACAGACTTGTGTCTTGGTACAACAAGAAACAAAAATCAATATCAACATCTACAGCTGAAGCAGAGTATATTGCTGCTAGTAGTTGCTGTGCACATATTCTATGGATGAAGAATCAATTGCTGGATTATGGGCTGAGGTATAGCAAAATACCTATTTTTTGTGATAATCAAAGTGCTATTGCAATGACAGGTAATCCAGTACAACACTCAATGACCAAGCACATCAGCATAAGGTATCACTTTATCAGAGAGCATGTAGAGGAAGGCAATATTGAGCTTCACTTTGTGCCTACAGATCAACAACTTGCAGATGTCTTCACAAAGCCTCTAAGTGAAGCAGCATTTACAAGACTGGTCAATGAACTAGGGATGGTATCTGGTTTTGACTAAAAATGTTGGTTAGACTCATACTTTTTTAATAAAATGTGCTGCTCATATTTCTGTAAATTGCTAAAGTGCTATGTGAACCTTGTTAATTAAACTCTGTTATGCATACTCTGTTCACATGTTTCTCTTCTTACACTGGTAAATTCTGTCAGCATGATTGTTGGTCATACACTGTTAATATGTTTGATAAACTCTGTGAATTCTAAGTTGATTTTTGTCTGAATGAAAATACCAATGAAGAAAAATGTATGAAGCATGATTCTCAGTGAATAAATCAAGATTCTTTCTGAGTCACTGTGATCTAATCAGAAACTGTGCAGTAAGTTAACACAGCATGGTACTGTTTCATATTTAGAGCATCTCTTAGTTTATTTGATCCTAAACTCTGAATCTATGAATACTGTGTGTATTGCCTCTCATGAATAACATCTGATATTGATGAATTCTAAACTCTGATTAGTAACACTTTGTTTCCAAGACACATAGTTTTTGGTGATTCCTTGTTTGCACTTGTGAAAATTTTAAAACTTGAGATGTGTCATTGTTTAGTTTGGTGAGAAACAGTTCATGTCTGCACCCTGTGAGATTTTGAGCCGAATAAGTGATTGATACATTTTATATCAATCAGATTTTATTGCTGTGTGATGTTCATCAGTAAGTATGTTGCTCTAGAATTTGCATTAAACCATTTTGAGACTACATGATATATGTGTGCATGAAAATGATAAAGGCACTAGGATTTACCATCTTTCTTCAAACACTGTTCAAAACTTCTTTGAATACTGTTCATAAACACTGTTCATAAACACTACCCTTAGTAAACCCCTTTGAGCCTAATTAACTGCTAATTTTTCTTGAATACAGAAGTATTAAGAGCAGTTATATTCTTTTGATAAATAAAAGACAAGCAGGTGAGTGTTTCTCAAGAAAAGAAAAGTTTACTCAGTATATATATAATAAAAAAAAAGTATATATACTGATCATCTTGTACAAATATGTACTAACAGTTTGATTGAACACTTTAGTCTGTTAAAATTGTTCAGTTCGAAATTCACTCATGCTAAAAATATCTCTTCTCACCTGTTTGATCTTACTACATTACAACCCTGAACAAAGTCCTTTTGATTTGTGCGTATATGTAATCGAAGTAGTGTAGATTTGGTGGAAATTCAAGCTTATGGTAGTATCTGCTTTTACTGATTGAATTTGAGCGAAAACACTTCACCTAAACACTTGTGTGCTGTGAGAGTTTGTGAGGAAATCCTTGACATGTAACTCACTGAATGATGCTTTGATGTTTATCTCCTGATCTTTTTGTCTATAATGACTGTGTGCTTACTTGGATAATCATGAACATAAATGGGAACAGGGGTATTCAGAATTCTGTATTTAAGGAACTACAGAGTTTAGTATTCATCATATACTCCGTGTTTAATATGAGAGTTTGTGCATTCAGTGTTTATTGATTTGATTTATGGATTTTATGAAAGATTAGATGCTATAAAAATTGATTTGGTAAACTCTGCTATTCACACACAAAAATCACAACTGTGCATTTTTGAAAGGATTTTTGTGATAAAGTTTGAAAATTTGACAAACACTGATTGATTGTGTTACGTACTCTAAGGTAAATTTTCATTAAGATAATTTGAAAATTTTGGAGTAAATGGAGTGGTTGACAACTGTTAATTAGTGTATTTAGTGGTAAAGTGTCTTGATAAATGGAACGACAGCAGTAATAATGGCTTTTACTGCGCGTGAATTAAGTGAATCGCTGCATGTTTGACACGTGTCCCACTTTCACCCACTTACTCATCATTATGTATCACTTTCGCACTTCTCAAGGGAACAGTTGCGTATTTTCAAGTAAAAACGTTTGAGTTTAATTTTAATTACTACTCAAATATCTTTTTGCTACAATCATTACTCACCCACTCATATTCACTTTACCAAAACACAGTTCTCTCTTGTTTTTCACTTTGGCATTTTCACAAACACTTTTCTTGCATATCATTTTTACTGTCGATTTTTGCGTATTTCTTGATCAAATGGCAACAAAACCTTTCACTTCGTTTGGTCTACTGATAAGTGGATTTATATCCACTTGGATCGCTTCGTTTCGGCTTAAATTGGTGTTTTGTATCTCAAGTATTGGTGTGTTTTAATGTATTTTGTGAGAATTGTGCAGGATAGGTTTTGAGGTGCAAGTATGGGTTTGTCAGTGATTATATGGTGTTGTTTAAGCTCAAAAGATCAAGTGTTGAAGTTGCAAAAGGAAATGGAGAAGGAATCAGTAAAAGAAGAAAAGGCAGTCTGCATATTCAGTACTGAGCGCGGGCGCGCCCAGTTTCTACTATGGGAGCGCGCGGGCGCGGTTGGATAAATTTCAGGAAAGCTTTGAGCGCGGGCGCGCTGGGAATGAACTATGGTGCGCGCGGCCGCGCCTGTCTGCGGGAAAAAATGGCAGAATGTTCCTGAAATCTGATTTCTAATGGGAAACTTCCTCAATTCTTCTCCTATTCAATATGGCAATTGTTTTGTATGACCAGAACGTTCCAGAATCATAATTAAACATGGGAATTGCAATTCTATTCCATTCAAGAAAGGAAAATTACCGGAATTCTATCCTATTTCAATTACGGTAATTGCTTGGTCAAGGAGGCACTTGGGGGCTATAAATACACACCTTGGGGCACAGAAAAATAATCATCTACACATCCTACACACTAATTTCGTTCAGAGCACAAGGAAGAGAAACCAAGGCGAGGATTGTGACGACAAGGAGATCTAGACATAGTTTTCTTGTATTCCTTTGTTAGGCGTATCTTGTGGATGCTTGTTACTTTTTCAGATTTGTTCGCTAAACCTTATCTCATTATTGATTTATTCATCTTTATTATCTTGTTTACTACCATGCTTTCATCAAATCCCATGGTGACGAAAGGTTCAATTATGAACTAATCGTTGTCGTGGGATCCTAGTGGATTTATCTATGTAGCTTAGTAGTTTGCATGCCTTAGAGATTTATGCGTGGTGAATTCTTGATATCCTTGTATGGTTGTACTTATTGAATTTAGGTGTGTCGCGAACATCTAATATGTTAATCTCTTGCTAAACGAGAGTGGATCTTGAGATTTAGAACTTGCCATGCTAGCATAGGATAGGTTGATGTTAAGCATCATGATTTGTGGCATGAATAGAGATATTATGCTACCCTATGTGATCTAAGTGAATAACTTGTGCTTCAACCTTTATGTTTTCAAATTCTATAGAGATATAGGGTCTAAACATAATAGGTGCCTATTCATCTTCTATCTCTTTTGTGGATGTATGCGTAGATTGGTACTAGTATACCGAGAGGTAACTTTTACTCTTTTCGTGTTATTCGATCAGGTATCAAACCCATCACATGTTTTAATCGAAGGCTGCAACTCTAAGTGAAGTAGATAATGAAACTAGGATTCCATGTTTATTCTCATATAAGTAATTCGATTTTAATTCTTGTCAATTAGTTAAATCTTGATTTTATAATTTGCATCTTAGTTTAATTTAGGTAATCAAAAACATATTTGTTATTTTTCTTAGCAGTGAATTAAAACCATACATTATTGCATAGACATATTTTCTGAGTAAAACTTAACCAAGATCTCTGTGGAACGAACTTTAATTGTATTACTTGTGACTACGTGCGCTTGCGTGAGTTTAGCATAACATCTACGTTTTGTGCCTAACAATTATGCAGCTCTACTTGAGAACGACCGTGCTCCAGAAGCGTTTCATCTGATGCAAAACTTTCTTCGCGACTCTGAGATTGGGCAAGCGTTGGTTGAACCGGCTACTTTATCTGCTTCTCAGATTGTCACCTTCTGGCAAAACTCAAGGTATATAGAAGGAGGGGAAAATGGAACTCCATCTATCATCTTCTCTCATGAAGAACAAGAGTTTGTGATTACTCCACAAACTGTTCGCGAAACCATGGATTTCGACACACATACTTCGTATGCTGTTGTCTCTGAGCAAAATCTGAGAGAGATGCTAACAGAGATTGGGTATATGGAATCTCTTGCAAAGCTGGGCAGTGTGAGGAGGCCGAATCTGAGAAAAGAGTGGAACTTTTTCTTTGACTGTATCATCGGGACATTCCAGAAGAAGGTCACCAACTGGGATGCAATTCCAATGGACAGTCTGCAAATTGGGTATTCCCTACTCTATGGTAGTAATTTTGATTTTGGTCGTTATGTGTTAATGAATTTGGGTGATAAGTTGTCAGAGTCTACTACAGTTTATTTTGCTAGATTTTGTCAACTTTTATTCAATGCATGTGTACCTGGGTTAACAGTTGATGAAGCTGATGAGATTCAACCCTTTAGAGTCACTAAGAGAATATTCTCTGATATGACTAACAAAGATGTTGGTAAAGACATACCTCCTTTTGTATTGCCACTTGCCTTACAGAACTTTGTAAATCAACCACAAGATTCTTAATCACCACAAAATGACCCACATCAACCACAACAACCAGAAACACAACATATGCCTGAACCTTTAGACACTGATCGTAGTGAAACCATACCATCTCAACCTATACAAACACCTGAGCCAACACCATCAACTACTGTTAATCCTACATCACCTCAAACACAAACTGAAACAATGAATCCAACACCAACAAACCCTGTCACTACTACTCACCCACAACCACCATCTAAGTCAAAAAGGAAGAAGCATGCTGCAATTAACACAAAACATTCTAAGGCTAAACAGACATCTCCAAAGGCTGTTTATTCCAGAAGATTCAAAGAAAGAGCAAATAGACCTTCAACACCACCAGTTGAGGACAGTTCTAGTGAAGATGAAGAACTGATTCCAGTACCTCAAGTTAAGAGGAGAAGGCTCATTCTTACTGATTCTGATGCTGAGCATGTTGATGAGGCTCAAGAGAAAATCACTATTGATATTCCTACTGGTGAGACAGAGGTTATCATAGAACCTATTATAACAGAATCAGGAGCAAAGATTGCTGAATCAGAATCTGCTAAGGCTCAAGAAAATGAAGATGTTAGAGATGCTTTGCCTACAATGGAAGAGTTTGTTGAAGCTCCAGAGGTGATTTCCCAGCAAACAACTAATGTTGAGAATGCTATACCTGCAGAGGTTGAAATGCCTGCAGAGGATGCTGTTCCTGTAAACACTGATTTGCCTGCAGAGGATGACATGCCTGCAGAAGAGGGTCACAGAGATGGTTTTTCACCAGTGGATGATATTCTTGATTCATTCTTACCATTCTCTGATCCTATCTCACCTGTTGTTCATTCTGAAGCAACTGGTGTAGCTGATCAGCCTACAGTTGTCATCACTGAAACTGTAGCATCCCATACTGAGCTGATTTCTGATGCTCATCACATTCCTGAAAGAGGTGATGAGGTTGATCAACCATCCAAGGCCAATTCTGAGCCTATGCAAGTTGAAGCTTCACATGGAAACTCTGTTGCAGAATATGAGCAAATTGAAGAAAATATTGATGTTTCTATCAGTGATTCTTTTGAAGACAAAAGTACAGGAGCTGAAACTGCACAATTTCAAACTGATGGTCAGAAAACAGGAGAAAAACCAGATTTTGCTGGACCTTCTGTTAATGAAATTGATGATGATTATTTGACAAAGCAAACTGCTGATTGGTACAAGTCAGATTGTATCTTTCCTCCTGGAAGAGCAGCTAATTTTCTACAGGCGCATTCCTCCAAGATTTCAAATCCTGATATCTTTACTTGTCTCCAAGGCACAGTGATTCAGATCAAGTCTTTGAATCACAGATTTGATGATACTCAGAAATCTATTGTGGATCTTCGAACAGAGGTTGCTACTCATGAGGAGAAATCTCAACTAGCTAATGCTAAGCTTTTTCAACAATTCTCCAGAGCTCAAGCAAATTTTAATGACAGACTGAGCAAAGTTGAACAGAATCAGCTTTTACTGACTGAGAAGGTTGATTCCATTGCAAACTCTCTTGAGTTAATCACCTCAATTCTGATTCAAGATGGTGATGATGTCAAAAAGGGGGAGAGAATTGCTAAAACCAAGTGTAAGCAAGCTCAAACTCTATCAAAGAAAGATCATCTGGATGATGAAGGTGCTAATGCTGATAAGGGCTTAAGAAATGAAAATTCTAGACAAGGTCATGGAAGGTCTACTAGGTCAAAGCCGAATTTGGTGATAGATACAAATATTCAGAGTACTTCTGGTTCAAAGCCAAAGGATTTGTCATTCACTGACAATCCACAAACAGATGAAGAATTGGCTGCAAAACTATTTCGTGAAGAGAATGTTGAAGCTACACTTGAGGACATACAAGCTGAAGAAAAGCTGTTGCAAAAAGAGCATTTAAAAGCTCAAAAGTCCAAGAAAGTGAAGAAAACTGTTAGAGCTTCAAAGTCTTCAAGGCCTGTAATGAAAGGAATTGAGATCAAAGAAAAATTATCTGGTATTCAAGAAGAAGAAGAAGAAGAAGATAAAGGAAAGCTGATTAGAAAGTCTTCTCTTGATGCCAAGCTGAAGTTAAAGGGGGTGATGGGTGAAGAGAGCAAGAATAAGATGATAGTTACAACCTCTGTTGATACACATGTTGTACAGAAGAATGAAGACACAACCTCTGTTGCTGCACAAGTTGTGACCACACCACTATTGTCTTCTCAGTTGAAATCAAAGTTTGGAAAAGGAGTTCTTCATGATTCAAGTCTAGCAGCTACAGCTCCAGTTACAGCTCCAATGGATTTCACTGATGGTAGAGCCTTATCTGGTAAAATCGGATACAACAAAGGAGGCATAGGCTCACATAGGGATAAAAGACAAAATGTTGCTCCCAGAGATCCTTCTTCACTGTCTGTTCCAGGTCGTGGTGTCACTCAAGAGAGTTTAGACAGACTGGAGTCAGTACAGCTTGTCTATCAGAAGAGTTTAGGAAAGGATTTTCTGCTATACTTCATGGCTGATGGAACAGTGTTCAAGATTGCTGAGAATGATATTGATTTAAAATACTGGGAAGAACTAGAGTATGTTCTGTATCTTTTCAGAGTGAGAAATCAAAGAGCTCAGTCAGTTGCAAATGTGCTTAGACAAAAGATGATTCAGAATCTTGCACGAAGAAATATGAAGTACAACAGCAAGTATGTTCCGAAGTACAGAGATTGGAATGGGAATCTGATAGAAATGGAAAAGGGGACTACAAAGCTGAAGACTGATCTTGGAATTACTGTTCTGGATTTTAATGTGAAGTCTGAAGAAGTGAAGTATATCAGATTGGGGAATGAAATGAGAAGAAACAAGATCTATGATCTCAGAGCTGCTATCTTTCAAACTGATGAGAATGATCCAGATTTAAGAGAGATCAAGGAAGCTATGCAGATTGAACTTGAAAATGCTGAGAGGAGACTATTGATTGATTATCTCAGAACAACTCCAGATCTTGAGGAGGTTAGGTAGACAGAATTTGTAAGTAATTCGTATTTTCTGTAAATTTTGCTAAGTCAAGTTTAAACTCTGATTATATGTTAAACACTGTGTTTTTATTTGTTCGTTTTGACATCATCAATTATTGTGAACTTGTACATTTCTCTAATGAACAAGTTGGGGGAGATTGTTAGATATAATTGATGTGATTTAATGTCAGTGTTTAAGTGTTACAGATAAAAAGAGTTTAACTTACTGGTTGAAAGCAGTTAACAGAGTTTGAGTATACGCTGATAGCTGGAAGCGCAAACGCTGACAGAAGAAAGCGTAAACACTGCTAGCTCAATACATGGAAGCGCAAACACTGTTAGCTGGGAGAGCAACAGAGTTTGCTAAAGTCTGTCTACTGGAAGCGTCTACAAGTCAACAGAGTTTGAAGATTGATACAAGATAAATATGGAAGCAATATCTTTGAGGATTGGATAGCTGTCAAAGAGATTGAGTTGACTTAGAAGACGTGTAGCAATCGTAATTGATATCAATTGTATAGCTTAATTTTAGGAGAATCAATTAACGATTGTACGTAGCTGTATATCTTATAAATACAGTTAGGTTAACCCTAGAAGGGTATCCATCGTGAACGAATATCATTTTTGTAACCTAAGCAGCTCTCTGTGATATTTTACATCACTGAGAGAGGAATTGTTAATTCCAAACAGTTTTAAGAGTTAAAACGTGTGTTCTTGTTATTTATTCATACGGTATTTGATTATATATTGTGTATTCGACCTAACACTTGTCTTAGCAGTGAATAATAATCATACATTATTGCATAAGTGCATAATCTGAAGTACATCAGTCTTTGTGGGAACGAACTTAACTTAACCTTATATTACTTGTGACCGCGTACGCTTGCGCGATTTAGTGCGAACAATCATTGAGATTGTTGATACTTGTTGCTCTTTTATGAGCTCTTGTTACTACCTGTGCCATTTTTTATGATTCATACATGATGTGATCTTCATGTATGAACACTAAACTACTGCTAAACTCTGAATAATTACAAGATCTGGAGTTGACTCTAAAAGATTACTAAATCTGGAGTTGTTTGCCCTTTGTGATTTTTTTTGCCCCTTAGTATTGCTCTTTAGTGAGTTTGTTACCCTATGAGGGTTTGCCCTTTGTGGGTTTCTGTTGCCTTTGATTAATGCACCAAGTTACTACCTTGCTACCCCTTACTACCAAGTTTGATTGATGCTACCTTGCTACCCCTTACTGTTATGAATAATTTTGCTGTGCAGTCTTTTACACAATCTGCTAAAACCTTTATCGTACTATATTACCATATTAGCTTACCTAACTACAAGTGATGTTGATATGTGTGTTACTTCCAAGTTGTTACTTACAAGTGCCTAAAGTTCTGATGGAAAATACAAGTTCTGATGGGTTGTTTTGATTGATTTTTCCTTGTTGTACTCACCTTGCTGTTATTACTTACCTGGTTCATCAACAAACTCCAGTTGCTGTCATGGATTTTGAATTCTGAGGTTACTCTTGTGGTCAGCTTCTCACATGCTACCTCCTTGACGTTACTGATTCCTGTTGTCCAAAACCAACACAACAAGCTGTCAAGTTGGATTGCTACTTGTCGTTTTGTTTGATCCACTTCAAGTTGGATGTTTGCTTTGCTTTACCACATCCAACTTGAGGGGGGATGTTAGATATATCAAGGTACAATAGTCAATGAGTGATAGTTAGTAGTTAGTTAGCAACTCTATCTATATATAAACTCATTTCCCATCCTCTTATAACTGACTTTACACAATGTAACCATTCATTTCCTTATCTGTAAAAGACTTATTCAACAATGGCGTTTATTCATTTTCCTCTTCATTCTAGTTGATTAAACATGATTTGTAACACAATCCAATCCAAATCCAATTTTTTTTTTCCTTTAAGTTTTGCTAGTTTCTTGATACTTTTTTTTTGGGCGAAACATCTAGTTTCTTGATGTTTTGTTTGTTTTCTTCTTTGACAAGAACAAAATTTATCAAATTTGCGAAACATGAGGAATGTATATAAGTTCTTGTATTAAAGTAACAAATTAATGAAAAAAATATAATTTTTTTTATAAAATTAACAAAATTAATAATTTTGAAGATAATGATCAGTTTTAATATTTTTGAATATTTCACCGATAATCGGTTATTTCAATTCATGTAAGATATTTCACTCAATATTCCATTAATAATTAGATATTCCATATATTAGATAGTGACAGTTGGTTATCCAATGAATTAAAATTGACCAAAAATTTTAAAATTTTAAAGTGATTATTTTTGTTTATTTGTATAAAAAATAGATTAAAGACTTTTGGAAGTCAATATTTTTTGTAAATTTTCACGTTCGATTATAAAGACTTTTGGAATTTGTGGATATAAATGACAGACGAAGGTGAATATTTTAATTGGACTTTACCAAAATATTTATTTTGAGAAGTGTTGGTGATCTTTCTCCGTTGAAAATTTGAAATATCTAAATCAACAATTGGATATTCATGTTACATATTCTTGATTGGTAAAATATTTTATTATTTTTTATATGTAAATATATATTAATATATGATACGTATTTAGAAGTTGGGTATTCATTCATAATACAAATTTGTCATATGAATATTACATATAAGAAATCCAACTCATAAATGGATATCATAAAATAAAAATTTAAAATACCCATTTATGAAATATTATATCATATAAATTAAATATCAATTTCACAAATGTATATCTTAAATTTTAGAAAATTTACCAAAAATACTAAGTTTAAATTTTCTTTTTGAAAAAATACCATCTTCTTTAATTAATTGCATATTTACTAATTTTTAAAATAAAACATTTAATTTGCAATTATACCTTTAATGTTTGCTACAGTGACTGGGCTTCTCTGTGTTGGTAACGTCGATAAGATGAAGTATGCAACCTTCTTCTACAGGGATATAACATAATTAAGTCTCCCTCACAGATACACACATGAATATCTCTTATATATAATTATACATACACCTCTCTCTCTCTCTCTTAATCACTGTTGCAACTTCCTCAACTATTGTCTTTTCCAGCTTCGAAGGAAGTCCGACGACCTTCAAATTCTCCGATTTATTGCTTTCTCAGTCATCTTCGCCGATTTGTTGGATATCGGGGCCGCGGGCCAGGGAGAGAGGAATGGTTGTTGTTAGTTGCCGATTTGATGAATATAAAAGATGAAGTATGATTAGTTAATTATGTACTGTTAGTTGATTTGTTGGTTACTGTTAGTTGATTGATTGATTTATGTTGATTATGTACCATAGATTATGACTGTTATATTTGGTAGTAAAATGTATGTCAAGTGTTTGCTTAAATGTCACAAAGAAATATTAAGTTGCATATGAGGTTGCAACTGAATGCAACCAGATGCAACCACATGCAACTAAACGCAACTAAATATGCAACTGAATGCAACTAAAAGTTAAATTTCCATTTTTTGATGATGCTCAGCCCTTATATAAATCTGGAAGTTGGTAAAAATAACGAAAATTCAAATTACAATTTTTAGTTGCATTCAGTTGCATATGTGCATATGCAACTGAATGTAACTGAATGCAACTAAAAACTAAAAGTTAAATTTCCATTTTTTGATGATGCTCAACTCTTATATAGATATGGAAGTTGGTAAAAAATGAAAATTCAAATTACAATTTTTAATTGCATTAAGTTGCATATGCAACTACATTCAAGCAGATGCAACCTGTTGCGCAGCCATTACAAATAAGATAGTATTTTTACTAAATTGTCAAAACAATTGCATCTAGTTGAATGTAGTTGCATCCCGTATTTTTGTAATTTTTTTCAAAAAATGGTATTTTTGCAAATAGAACTTTAAAATAACAGTATTTTTACAAAAAGTTTTATATGTTGGGGTATTTTTCAAAAAAGCCCTAAATTTTATTTATCATTTATTTTCCAACCTGGTTGTATCGATCCCGACAAACATACCCAATAAATATTTTTTTAAAATTTTAATTACAAATTTGTTATTTTTAACATTCTTTGAAGTGCCCGATTTCAAACGTTGAGAAATAATTCATATTGCACTCCAGCTTGACATAAAAATTTGAATTTACCCAAACCCTAACCCAACCAAAACCTCGTCGGAGACATCTACCAAAACGCCAATAAAGCATGGTTCTAAAAATCGGGCAAATCGTTGATTAACCGGTCAAAAAATCGTAAGTCGGAGACCTGCCGATTTGTTTTCATGAAATCGCCGAAAAAAATGTTTTTCGATCAATGGGTCAAAATCGTCGGAAAATCGGGTCAAAGCCAGCAAAAATTGGAGAAAAAATCAAGCTCATCGGTCCCCTTCCTCCAATATACACACTATAAAACCACAAAAGAAGACGAAATAACTATATAAATATGGGTATCATATTATTTAGCTTAAGAAAACGAAATCAAAGGTGGTTTTACCTTGAAGATTGGTGAGAGAAATTAGAGGGAGGGAAACAAGAGAGAGAGAATAGAGACAGTCGAAAAAGAAAAAGGAAGAAGTAAGAAAAGGCCGAAGAATAAGGAAGAAGAAAGAAAAAGAAGAGAGGGACAATAAATTTTTATCCACAGTACATGTCCTACGCATTGAGGTAGCTTATTTTTAGCTATAAAATAGTAAGATTTGTAAAGATGCTGGGCTGCTAGTAAATTTACTTGTAAAGAAATCACTTGTATAGTACTCCCTCTATACCAACCATTTCTTAACATATTCTATTTTGGGACGTCCCAACCATTTCTTAACATTTCTAAAAATAGCATATTTTTAATAATATAAATTTCTAACTCATTATTAACTTTTCAACTTTCCCCCACTAACTAAGTCTAATTAAGCCTAAATCAATCTAAATAGAAGTACAGTACTCCGTAATATTTTGACAATTAAAACCCACCAAATATTCTCTTTCCTTATCTTTTACAATATCCATCTCGATTGTTCTTTCACTCTCTCCCACCTCTCACTTTTAAAATTCTGATTCGTTATCTCTTTCAACCCTCATGAACCCTAAAAAATATCTTCTTCTTCATTTTATATATTTCATTTAATTAAGATGGATCCTGATATTGAAAATATTTCTGATCCAGCCCCCCTTTTGGATGAGGATTCAGAAAATCAAATTAACCCACTCCCTCCTTTTTATGTTAATCCACCCCCTCTTTCTCCTCTTAATTCGCTGCTTGTTTCTCCTATTAATATTATTGAAGACACTCCTGAGAGGATCTGTTCTGATTGGGAACGTATGTATGAAAATAACAAGTTGAAACGACGGAAGCTGGAGTTTGATGAGCCACAACAGTTGAAGTTTGATGACCCATCAGGTCTTCTGCAGATTTGCTTGCCTCAACTTTTCCATTGAATATGGTAAGATTTTTTAATGCTATTTTTTGCATAATTTTTTTTGCATATATTTACACAATATTACAAAAGATTACAAAAGATTACATAATATTTTTGCATAATATTTAGCCCAAAAACAGAGTCTATGGCTTCACAAAAGATTACAAAATTTAGCCATAAAGATTACTCGTACACACATCACTGAGTCAGCATAATTATGAACTTATAGATCAGATAAAGCATTTTCCACCAAGTCCAGTGGTGCGGTAATGTAGGTTGGAAGTATTCCCAATCTTTCAAGCCTTTTTTTCCAATATGGGGAAGCTTGTAGTTGTTGTTCCCTTTCTGTTTCAAAATCGCATTCATGCAGTTCATAAGAGACAACCAGACATGGTTCAATGTTTTATCACTAACTTCTTCGTATGCCCTTACTACGGCATCAACTAGTTGGCATACTATTTTTAGAGATTTTTCATGTTGTAAACCTTGAATAATTCTAAAAAAACCTAAATCATTAATGTTGAGATCATGACTATTTGTTGGTTGGTTGGCTAAGCTTATGTGAAATCCATCCGATTGTGCTGCATTTACGAAATCTAGATCACTCTCATGAATATGAGATTTCGCATTGTCTTGTTGAATCACAATGTGTCCATGAGAGTTTTTGGGATTTTTGGGTGATAGCATAGAGACAACTTAACTATATTTCCCAGTACTTAGTTTTTACTAAGTAGAACATACTGTCACAACCAGAGTATGTCTTCGTATTCGAATAATTGCTATCATGTAATAAATGTATGATTTGGGAGAAGTTCATATGTTTGTTCAAGCCTGAAGGAATGCATCCAAAAGATAGCAAGAATAAAAGTTACTGTCATGTCCCTGACAGTAATGTTACAAGAAGACAAATGTTGCAAAGTCACGACAAAGCTATATTTGACAGCAACATTGGCCGAAGCAAGAGACAGTAACATTCTCACACTTGACAGCAAGTCTGGAGCTCCGACAGCAACATTGACGGGAGCTAGTACTGTCAACCTCTGAATATTCCTTTGACAACAGACTCTGCGGTTAAGGTTACTATCACCTTGAATTATTTGAATTGGGTATTTTCTCAGTCAAAGCCCGTGACAGGTTACATGTTCAAGAAACAGATTTGCTGCAACACACTATCGTTTGTAGCAGAACTGCAAGACTACGACAGAAGCTTAAGAGATTCACAAGACAAGGCTGGTCAATTCGAGGAGCATGTGATATCCACATCTACTAGAATTGTATTAGCTAGAAATAGAAAGAATCTAGGTTGCTTTACTTATAAGATTTATCCTGTCTGTATAGCAATTAGGGAAAGTCACATGGGTGTGAAAATTGTAATGAGCTACCACTTGAAAACGGCAACAGCTCAACACCCCATGCGATAGGGACAATAGAGTATCTTAGTCTACTTAGATACATCTTAGATTCTTTTCTATTCATGTACGCACACGAAGCAATCTGTATCTCTTGAGATATCGAAGCTGGAGAAACTCTCTCCAGGTTATAGCAACACTTCACACAAAATAAATAAAACATTTATTTTGTGAGAAATCTTGTTTCACTTATTGCTTGCATACATCTACTGATAATCTATAATATTTATTTTTGTTGTTGATTTAAAGATTCGATTTTATCAGTATTGCTTTCAACCCCCCCTTCTGCAATACTCCGGGACCAACAACTGGTATCAGAGCGTACATATTGATACACAAATCTGAAGATCATGATGAGTATTCAGAAGTCAAGTGGAATCAAGATTCCAGTCTTTGATAAAGAGAACTACAATTTCTGGAAAAGAAAAATCTTGTTATTTATCAAAGCTACCCATCCACTGTATTTGGGAATTCTTGAGAACGGCCCCTTCATACCTCAGAAGGAAGTAGCTGCTGCTACTGAGAATGGTTAAACCATTCCAGCCCATTGGGTTGCAAAGAAGCCTTCAGAGTACACATAGTCCGAAAAGGAGAAAGTAGTCTTGGATGACTATTTACAACTCATCTTGCTCGACTCACTTACATTAGACAAAGCCATGTGTGGTAATGTCATGGGATGCAAATCTGCAAAAGAAATGTGGAGCAAGATAGAGCTGCTGTGTGAAGGAAGTGAAGAAGTTCGTGAGAACCAAAGACAAATTCTTGTACACAATATGAAGCCTTCATGGCGAAACTAGGCGAAGAACTTACACACATGTTTGAAAGGTTCAGTAAGCTGATAGCTAAGTTGCAAATTCATGGAAAGTTCTATGGTAGAAAGGAGATTAATATCAAATTTCTGCTCACTCTCCCTGAGCACCTTGAGCACAAAGTTACAGCCATAAGAGAGGGAAGAAACTTGAGTGATGTCTCTCTTGAAACTCTCTATGGTGTGCTCAAATCATACGAACTCGAGCTTTTTCAAAAGAGAGCTATTTAAACTGGAACCAAAGAAAAGTTAGCAAACATGTCAGGAGCCCTCATAGCGCATGAGCCACAAGTAGCTTGTCCAAGTGAACCATCACAAAGTTCACAACCAACACAGATGCCATCTTTGAAGATTGAAGAAGAGTTGGATGACGAGGAGAAGGTGGTTCTGCAGCTGAAAGATGTTGAAGATCAAGACTTCTACACAATAGAAGAGATTGAAAGCATGGATAATCCAACTATGGCTTATATGGCTAAGAGATTCAAGAATATCAAGTTCAGAAGGGACAAGTCATACAAGCCACAGGGTCAATCATCTAAATTCAACAAGGGAAGTTTTTCAAAGGCCACTGGTGGAGCCACAAGAGGAGGATACAAGACAGGGTTGGTGGATAGGTCGAAGTTCAGATGTTACAACTGCAATGAGCTAGGTCATTTTGCTACTGAGTGCGGAAGACCAAGACAAAATCAAGGAAAGGGATCTGGAAATCAGTTTAAGAGAAATCAAGGGAAAGCCTATGTGGCTGAAGGAAAATGCTGGGATGATTCTGAAGATGAAGAAGAAGAGGAGTTTGTGAACTTAGCCCTCATGGCTAAATCTGATGAAGAAGCTTCAAGTTCATCAAATCAGGTACCATCTCTAGTCTTACTTGATATGTCTAAAACTGAGTATAAGCATACCATTGAGGATTTAAGTGTTGAGATGTTTAACATTCATGTTAGTTTATCTACTGCTCATGAAGAAATTGTTAAGTTAACTAAACAGAATGAAACTCTCAAATCTGAAAATGAAATGTTGTTGCTAAGAACCAGTCCCCTAGATTCATTAGCTCAAGAGAATGCTAGATTGAAGAATGATATTATCTGTGCTAAGCAAATAGAAGATTTTCTCAGGAGTCAAATTGCAAAAAATGAGTTTAAACTCAAAGCTTTTAGAAACTCTTCTAGGTTAGTCTAGAAATATCATGATAATCACACTGAGAATCAAAAGGTAGGAATAGGTTTCGAGTATGGTAGAAGGCATGGAAAGGCAATTGTTATTGATGATAGTGATGCTGTCAAACCTCAAATTCTCAAAAGAGTTAACAATCCGATTTTCAAAAATCTTCAAGCTGATTTTGATGAAACCTCCTTGTTCATCAAACAAGAGCTTCTTGATGAAGATGAGTGCATTGACAGCACACTGAGCAAAGGAAAAGATACTGTCAAATTCCCCATGATAGAAACTCTACCAAGCAATCAGATAGAATGTTCTAAAGTAGCTGACAACAAGGATGAGACAGAAACTTCAAAAGATACTGTCAAGAGAGAACCCAAGACAACAACTTTCAAACCTGCTGTCACGACAGAGGCAAAGAAAGGTAATGTCAAGGGTGGCTCGACATCAACTTCAGAACATATTGTTAAAACAAATGCCTACAAGCCTAAGAATAGGAATGGTAAGTTAGGGATTGATAAGAAGAATGGATATAGTCATGTTAAGGATGCCATAGGAAGCTTTGCAATAATTGTGGATCATCTCATCATTTAACATTTGTTTGTAAGAAACCCAAACAGGATAAGGTTAATGCGTCCAATGTTAGTGGTAACTTACACAGAACTCCCATTATGCAAAGAAGTTTGGATGTCTGTAATAACATTGACTTTATGCCATGCAAAATTGTTGTTATGAGTACTTGCTTCAATCTGCCTATTCTGTCTACTGAAAAATGCTCCTATTTAGAAACTGCTGAGACTTCTGTGCCTGCCTATGTTGGTAAAAAGGCAGCTTCCACCAAGAGAAAGACTAAGTCTAACTCTAGAACCAAGTGGACAGTAAAAGAAGTCAGACAAGAGGATTCTAGTGTCGATTTAAATGTGAAACAGAATGATATGAACAATGATGCTGTAACTGCAGGACCCAACAGAGTTTGGGTACCAGATGCAAATTAAAATCATCTGTTTTGCAGTGCAAGAAACAGAAGCAGGTCATGTGGATCATCGACAATGGATGCTCCAGGCACATGACTGGTGATATAGCCCTGCTATCACATTTTGTGGAGAAAGCCGGCCCAATCATAACTTTTGGAGACAACAGCAAAGGTTACACTGTGGGATATAGCTGTTTGGAAATTAGAAATGTTGTCATTGAAGATATTGCTCTTGTTGATGGATTGAAGCACAACCTACTCAGTGTCAGCCAGTTCAGTGACAGAGGATTCAAGGTTGATTTTGATATGATGGTTTGTGATATCTATCACAAGAAAGATCGAAGCCTCTCTTTGAAAGGAGTCAGGAAAGGAAGCTTGTTTGTTGCAGATTTAAATTCTGTCAATAAAGACAAGGCTTACTGTTTTTACAGTAAAGCATCAGTTGGTGAAAGCATGCTTTGGCACAAGAAGCTCTCACATCTCAATTTCAAGAATATGAATATTCTGATGAAGAAGGATTTAGTGAGAGGACTACCTCAACATGAATTCTGTCAAGAAGGACTATGTGAGGATTGTCAAATGGGCAAATTGAAAAGATCTGTGCACAAATCAAAGCAAGTGAATACCAACACTGAGCCACTCAAATTAATTCACATGGATTTGTTTGGTCCAGTAAATGTTCAATCTCTTGCAAGGAAGAGATATGCCCTGGTAATGGTGGATGACTACTCAAGGTACACTTGGGTGAAATTTTTAGAGACAAAGGATGAAGCTGCTCAAGAAATCATTGATCACATAAGAGTTCTTAAAAGAACCCCCAATGCTCAAGTTCAATATCTGAGAAGTGACAATGGTACTGAGTTCAGAAATGCCACACTAGGAAACTTCTGCAAAGAAGAGGGCATTGTCCAACAATTCTCCACTGCCAGGACAGCACAACAAAATGGAGTTGTAGAAAGGAAGAATAGAACTCTCATCGAAGTTGCGAGAACTATGTTGAATGATTCTAAATTACCAACAGACTTCTGGGTAGAAGCCATTAATACGGCTTGTTACACACAGAATATAACCTTGATCAATAAGACTCATGGAAACACTCCTTACTATTTGTTAACAGGAAAGAAACCTATTGTCAAGTATTTTCATGTATTTGGAAGTAAGTGTTTCATGATGATTGAAAACCATGAAAGAAAAGGAAAGTTCGATGCTAAAGCTTATGAAGGCATTTTCATGGGATATGGTTTGGAGAGGACTGCCTATAGAGTCTATGTCATTGATCATAAAGTCATTGCAGAAAGTGTGAATGTCACATTTGATGAAACCAAATTCCCAGGACTGCAAGAGGATGGTCAAATAGAGCCTCTTAGATTTGAAAATCAAGGGTATTTGGAAGAAGAAGAAATTGTTGTTGATGAACCTACTGGTACTCAGGATATTGAGTTTGAAAGAAATGCTGTCAACACCAATGATGCTACTCAAACTCCAGCTCAATCTCAAACTATATCAGCTAATCATCAGAATGAGAATGATTTTGGAGACGTTGAAGAACATGAAGGAGAAAACATCAATGGTGGAGAGTCAACACCTCAAAGAGGAAATGATGAAGCAGATCAAGAAAGAAGCTTGCCTAGAATCACTAAGTGGAACAGAGATCACACTAGTAATCTAATCATTGGTGATCCCACTACTGGTATAAGGACGAGAAGAAATATTTCTGCTGACAACATGTTTTCATGTTTTCTATCTCAAACTAAGCCGAAGTCAATTGATGAAACATTGTTGGATTCAGATTGGGTGATAACTATGCAAGAATATCTAAATCAATTTGAGAGAAACAATGTATGGAAGCTGGTCCCTAGACCCAAAGGGAAGTCAGTAGTTGACACAAAGTGGGTCTTCAGAAACAAGTTGGATGAAAGTGGAAATGTGACAAGAAACAAGGCAAGGCTAGTAGCTAAAGGTTACTGTCAACAGGAAGGAATCGATTATGATGAAACATTTGCTCCTGTTGCCAGACTTGAAGCTATTCGGATATTTTTAGCCTATGCTGCACACTATAACTTCAAAGTGTTCCAAATGGATGTCAAAAGTGCCTTTCTTAATGGAGAATTAGAAGAGGAAGTGTATGTCGAACAACCACCTGGATTTGAGGATGCTGAGTTGTATGACTTTGTCTACAAGCTGTTCAAAGCACTTTATGGATTGAAGCAAGCCCCTCGAGCTTGGTATGAAACTCTATCTACTTTTCTCATTGAGAATTAATTTACAAGAGGTGTAGTGGATAAGACACTGTTCTACAAGCACCATGGCAAGGACATCATTCTGGTTCAGATTTATGTTGATGACATAATCTTTGGTTCTACAAATGAGAAGCTGTGTGAAAAGTTTTCATCTCTTATGAAGAGAAAGTATGAGATGAGCATGATGGGAGAACTATCAGTTTTCCTAGGTCTACAAGTTCATCAAAAGGATGATGGTATCTTCATAAGCCAATCGAAATATGTCAAGGAACTTCTCAAAAAGTTCAACATGGAAGATGCATCGCCTGCCAAGACACCTATCTCTACTACAACCAAGCTGGATTTGGATCCTAAAGGAAAGAAAGTGGATTCTAGTACCTACAGAGGCATGGTGGGATCGTTGCTATACTTAACTGCTTGCAGACCAGACATCATGTTTGCTACATGTCTCTGTGCAAGGTTTCAAGCTGATCCAAAAGAATCACACTTAGTAGCAATCAAGAGAATCTTTAGATATCTCAAAGGTACTCCAAACCTAGGCCTTTGGTATCCTAAAGATACTGGATTTGACTTGGTTGGTTATTCGGATTCAGACTATGCTGGATGCAAGATTGACAGGAAAAGTACAACAGGAAGCTGTCAATTTCTGGGTGGAAGATTAGTGTCATAGTTTAGCAAGAAGCAGCATTCTGTATCTACTTAAACTGTAGAAGCTGAATATATCGCAGCTGGAAGTTGCTGTGCTCAAATTCTTTGGATGAAAAATCAGCTAATGGATTATGGCTTGGAGTTGTCCAATATCCTTATTTATTGTGATAACACTAGTGCCATAGCTATCTCAGACAATCCAGTTCAACACTTCAGGACAAAGCACATTGATATCAGACATCATTTCGTAAGAGAGCATGTTGAAAGGGGAACTGTGAAGCTGATTTATGTTCCAACAGAAAAGCAACTTGTAGATATTTTTACGAAGCCACTAGATGAAGCAACCTTCAACAAGTTGGTAAGTGAATTGGGAATGCTAAATCTGGTATGTTAACTTACTAGTTTTTACATTTTCAATGTGGTTAAAATTGCAGCTCGTGACCTTAACTTTCAATGTTACTGTCATGAGAAGTTACTGTCCTATGTGCTACTTGTTTACTTGACAGCATGTTTGCTATGACTATGCTAAATTCAAATCACATGCTTGTTTTAATTTCTATAATGAGTAGTCACGTGACATTAAATTATCTCATACGCCTGCTTAGTGATAAGTACTTGTGTCATTTGATATGACTACGGGTATTTGTCAGTCTTTTTAATTTAAAAGTTAAATTACTACATTAAAAAGAGGCAGTTGGAAGCTATAGAGTCACTTAATGTGTTATAAATAAGACCAAAGCTAAACCCTTTGTTCTCACTTAACACCCTAAGAACTCTAGAGTCCAAAATGAGCAAGAGGAAGGCAGAAGATATGTCAACATCCAGTGTGCCCAAGCCTCAAAAGGAACTGCTGGTAGAAGCTCTTGGAGAGCTTAATAAGAAATGATGTTTAGTTCTTAAGAACTACTTTGTATTTTTTTTGTTTTTTTATAAAAAGTTCATCGTTTCATCTTCCCAGTGTTTTACATGCAGTTCATCTCCTTTACTTTTAGCTATCTATGAATGGTCGCTTGTTTACTTGTTTGTGTGTATGGATGTTTGTGGATGTGTGCTAAAACCAAAAAATATGTGCCTAAATCGATTAAAATGCTATTTGGTAATTTTCGCTTAAGCAATAGGCAAAGTCGATTAAAATTCATGACATAAATTATTTCCGCCTAAGTTGCTGTCAATAAGTAAAGATGCTGTCACGAAGTGCCTTGACAGCAAGTTTCTTAGATGACACAATTGGAAAAGTCTCTGTCATGAAATTTAAAGGAAATTGTATAAATTGCTTAATGGTGACAGTATGTTTTTGCAACGATATTACTATCAAGCAAAACCTGCTGTCATCCTCTCAAAATTACTAATGAATTTGTTACAGCGCACAGGTTACTATCAAGATTAGTGGACCGAATTAATTGGGATTTCCCCTTCTCAGTAAGACATTTGCTATTTTCATGTAAGTAACTGTCAAACACACAAACACACACAACTTTCAACAAAACCTCTATCTCTCTCAAAAGCAAAAATCTCTCTCCGAAGCTCAAAGCAAGAAATGACACCCAAACAATCCTCTTCTCAAACAAACTTTGCTGGTATTCTCACTACTGAAGATGCTGGTGAAGGATATAAAGGACTCGTATCCTTTATCAACAAGTCATATCTGGGTCATGCTATAACATCTACACCATCCTTGAACCTGGAAAGGCTTGAAGAATTCTGGAACACTGCCTATGTTCCAGGAGGTGCAGGTAAAGACACAATACAATGCAAAATCAAAGGAATCACCTGCATCCTCACAATCAAAGGCATCAACAAAGCTTTGGGAACTGGACTGCAAGCTAAAGAATCATACAAGGAACTTGCAAATGATGAAACCCAAAAGAAGTTTTTCTTGAAAATTGGGAATTCTGGTCCTGTTCTTGAAGAGGGTACATCGAAATGGTACTTGACTGGTGAAATGGACAAAAAGCATTTGAGAAAAGAATGGAGCATAATTTTTGATGTCATGGTGAAGGTTTTCTCAACCAAAACCTATGGATGGAATGGAATTCCCTCCTATATCAAGAAGCTTACTCACTCTCTTGTCCATGGATACAAAGTAGATGTAGGAAAGTTGCTTATGAGTCAACTCAAGTCAGCTCTAAGCAGGAAGGTACATGTTTATCCTCGCTTTCTTACTATGTGTTTGAATTCATTATGTGGTAATGATAATGCATCTCTCTCTATAGAATGCAATGTTTTGAAAAGAAATACACACACATCACTCAATTCACAAAATTCAAATGCACATATTCCACTATGTTTCACCAAGCACATGGCTGATCAAGAGCCTCATCTTGACGTAGCACTACCCTCTGGGTATGTTGTCTTCTCCCTTGAGAATGAAGCTGAATTAGACCCAAATTCAGTTAACCCACATTCTACTGCATACATTCCTATCAGATCCTCTAGACAACCAAAGACCACAAAAACAACTTTGCAAGAATCCAAGAAAAGACCCTTGGAAACTGGTGTTGGTAGTAGTTCTGAGAATGTTGAGGGAGAAACTGCACATGATTCAACAAATAAGGATGTTAGTGAAAGTGAACCCACAGTGGTTCCTCTTGAGCCTAAGAAGAAGAGAGCTAAGAGGGCCAAAGCCACTATCAGCCACCCCCACAGTCTCACAAAAGGCTGTGGAGAGTAAAAGGGAATCAAACACATCCCTAGGTGCTTCTTCTCAACAAGAAGTATCTATTGAAGCTGGCCTGTCTCCCAAGGCATCCTGTAAAGAGTCAGCAAAACCTCATGTACTCACTCATAAGGAGCCTACACTTGCAGAAATGCACACAGAGATAGGGCACAGTGAGGGTCATGAAACTTCTACTCTTGATGTTCCACGAGTTAACCCTGTGGAACAACCAAAAATCTCTTCTAAACCATCACCTTCTTTATTCTCTAATACATCAATTGTTTCTTCTCAACAACCTAGAGAAGGGGACAGTCCAATCCCTTCAGGTTTTGATCATCCATCTCAAGTCATGGATGAGCCCCCATCAAGTGGTCCACAAGAACCCATTTCTCAAAGTGAAATGGACACCACTCACTCAAATACTTAGCTAGATCAAGATGGTACTCTGCCAGAAAATGAAACAGCCAACATCTTGGTCGAACTCCAAAGAGCAACTGACCTTCCGGAAGTTGCTGTCACAGCCTCAGTTGCTGTCAAAGACACCACAAAAGTTGTTGTCAACCCACCTGTGGACAGTAACATTTTGGGTAAAGATGTTGTCGCCTCTACAAAGTTTGATCATGATACTGTCATTGTTGAAGATGCTTCAGATGATGATCAACTTACTATCTCTACTTTGAAGGTACAATCTAAACTTTCTACTTCTTCAACTAAAATGCATACAAGTACTTCTCATACCCATGCATCTAGGATGAGTGAGGGAGTGAAAAGAAAAAGAGAGATAAAAGAAAAGAGAGGTGAGCATAAAAATGAGAGGTAGTCAAATGAGCTGGCAAAAGGTGAGGGACTTGGGCATGTCCAGATTGAACTTGAGGGAACCCCACACACAAAGGCACTAGGCCTTGAGAGTCATTCTGTGAGGAGTGATGAGATCACTCATAAAAACAATGAGTGTGTGAGAAACCCCATAGCCTCCTTGCCCCAGTCTCTTTCTTTATATCAAAAAAGGTTGAGAACTGGTGGTCCTTCTAAACAAGCTGAATCAAGGTTGAAATCCCTTGAGGGCAGATGTGCATCCATGGAAGCTAAACTTGATGCTCTATCCACTATGGTAGTGTTAACACAAAATCACGCAAGCGTACGTGGTCACAAGTAATATAGATATAAGTCAAGTTCGTTCCCACAGAGATCTGGTTTTTGATTCAGTATTGTACCTATGCAACAATGTATGGTTTTAATTCACTGCTAAGACAAATAACAAATTGGGTTTTAATTAACTAAATCTAACTAAAAAGCAAATTAACAAACTAAGAATTAACTAACTAACGAGAATTGGAATCGAATTACTTCTGCAAGATAAACCATGGAATCCTAACTTCATTAAATACTTTGCTTAGATCTGACGCCTTTAATCACTATATGCAATAGTTATGATATCTGGTCGGATAACACGAAACAAGTATACGCTACTTCTCAGTATACGAATACCAAACTAAACATACATCCACAAAAGAGATAGAAGATGAATAGACACCAATTATGCTTAGACCCTATATCTCTATAGAATTTGAAAACATAACGGTTGAAGAACAAGTTATCCACATGGATCACATAGGGCAGCATAATATCTCTATTTACGCTACAAATCATGATGTTAAAACATCAACCTATCCTATGCTAGCATGGCAAGTTCTAAATCTCAAGATCCACTCTCGCTTCACAAGAGAATAACAAATTAGATGTTAGCTACGCATCTAAATTCATAAAGCACAACCATACGAGGATATCAGATATACATCACACACAGATCTGTAAAGCATCAAGATACTAAAGCTCCATAAATAAATCCGTTAGAATCCCATGACAACGATTAGTTCATAATCGAACCTCTCGTCATCATGGGATCTGATGAAACCATGATAATGAAACAAGATATGAAAAGATACAAATAAACCTAAGTAATTGATATGTAATCATTCTACTCCTAATGATACAAATTACAAAGGTTGGATGTGTTTATATATGCTCTAGAAGTCTTGCCCAGCAAGAAAATACCAAAACAGAATTATAATAGAATTTCTGCAAAATACGTTTCCTAAACGGATTATGTTTTTAAGGAAAATTCGTAGCTGACTTTTCTTCAGTATTTCTGGACCGTCCCAGTTGTATTTGGACCTCTGGACCACTTTAGAATGATAGAGAATTCCGTTATCTTCGCGTGAACTGCTTACGGGCCTCAAACGGACTTCTAAAACTCAAGATATGGCCAAAATAGTAAAAACTGTAATTTTTCAGCACCGCGCGCGTGTAACCTGCGCCCATCAGTCTGTTTGTCGCGCAACCTGCGCCCACCACGCGCAACCTGCTCATGCAAAACCTGTCCCATATTATAGAAAATCTCCCAATCTTCGCGTGGGCAGTAAGATCGCTGAAAACGGACTTCTAGAACTCCAGATATGTCCAAAACAGTGTAGACTGCGCAACCGTCTCAGAAATCCGAATTTTAATCAATTTATTCTCCAAAAACGATAGAAGCATCAACCTTAATCAACATTCTCGTAAATCTGCACAACTAAACAAAACACATCAAAACCACCACAAACTTGAGTCCAAAACAATCAATTTAAGCCGATATGGAACGTTCCAAGTGGATATAAACTCCACTTATCACACCCCCAAACTTAAACCGATGTTTGTCCTCAAGCATAAACAATTACAACTAACTAACTAACTAGTACCACTTCCGTAGGTGATCACGGTTGCATTTGGCATATGCAAGAAGCCCTTTAAACCCCTAGGCAACCCTAGTGGACGAGTAAGGTCTCGTGAGGGCCTATAGCGAATGTACCCACAAAATCCATTTAACCTAATGCAATGCAATGCATGAATGCAACTAAATGAAAATGCAATTAATCTAGTACTAATATCCTACCATACCTTCAAATCCTCTCATGCCATATCAACTTAAGAATCAAAGTAAATACGCAATGTCTTGGTGTCGAAAGTGCAAGTATTCACATAGTCTACTCAATGAACATGCATAAGTTCTCACAAGTCCATGTCAAGTGTAAGAATAAGTTAGTAAACATGCTAAGCCTACAAGAGTACATTTTTGAGAAAAAACTCGGGATCTCATACGCAAAAACAAGCAAACACTCACAATCCACTCACAAAAGAATATTCACTCAAGAACAAGGGTAAGTGTATCACTCAATTCCAACAAAATCATAAGCATGCTTGACATTTGGTATCAATCTAACTCTTAACACAACATACATCAATGACGATAATCAAAAGGTCTTTATTTTGGTTGTAACGGGGCTAGGGACAAGGTATGTCAAATAAGCCGAATCAGGTGAAGTGTCAAAAGCTAGTAAGTACCATAATAAATCATACACAACACCCTATTTTCCCCCCCATAAAATAATTTTTACTAAAACAAACACTCGACTAGTCGACTAAAGTAGGATCACCACAAACACAAATATGCTCTCATAATATTTTTTTTCTTTTTTTTTTCTCTTCTCTTTCTTTTTTTTTTCTTTTTTTTTTCTCTTTTTTTTCTTTTTCTTTTTTCTCGAGAGCTAAATAAAACACAAACAATAATATAAACAATAACAATGATCCCACAATTTTATTACACATGCCGACTATCAAGTAAACAACCAAACCCAATTTCCAATATTTCCCCCAAAATTATGACCAACAATACCCCTCCTTTGCACACCTTATTACTCCCTTAAACACTCTACTAGCCTTTGACAATATGGGTTCAAATTAATGTACGGCTAATACAAGAAAAAGGTCTAGGCAAGTAATGTGGTATGTCACCGAAAAAATAGGATTAAGCTCAACGGGTTAACTAATTGATCATGTAAATATGGTGTGGTAATATGGGAAAATATATGCGGTTAATCCTAAATGCCTTTATCATTTTAATCGTCAAATAATGTCATGCGTTTCAAGAAAGACCTCAAACAACTGCTAGCAATGCAAACAATCCGTGGACACTCAAGCAAACGAATACATTGCAAATAAATATGCAATATGCAATAAGGCTCAAAAACTCACTTGGTGGAAAAACATACTCAATCCCAAGCAAAAATCTCTCTAATGCACCGACTTGTATTCAAAGCATGCAAACTAAATCATCTTGCACATATTCATGTCCTTCTAATCACTTACAACATTCAATAAGTCTACTAGCTTCAACTTACTAGTGTATGTGTGTGCACAAGAACAAAGCATATCACTTTTCAAACAAAAGCGTCAACAACACAAAATTCCTATCAAACATGGGTGCAAATGCAACTATTATGAACTCACATGGTATACGAAAATAAAAACAGAATGTCCTATATGAAACAAACGTAGATAACACGAACATAAATGCATAATTTACTACAACTAATATGCAAAGCATGAAATCCTACATGAACACAATAACTACTACAAAAACTACTTATCCCTCAAACCACCCCCAAACTTGAAATATTCAATGTCCGCATTGAATGGAAAGTTATACAAGGGATAGTAGAAAACATACCTAAATAAAAATGCCGAAAAGCGTGGGTTGCCTCCCACGAAGCGCTTCTTTAACGTCAATAGCTTGACGTTACTTTCAAGCCTCCATTAAGGATGATAATAGTTTGCCTGATCCTCTCTTCGTGATACTTCATCATCATCACGGCGGCACACTTTCTGCCCCTTCTCCTCGTTTGGCCTATTCGTGTAACAACTCTGTCCTATTCCAATGCCTTCATCTGTTGACCCAAAATCTGTCAATTTGTAGAACAACACACAATCGCGGGCTTCGCTTGAATATAATGGAGGAGGGTAAATGTGAGTTACTGAAGCCTTTGGTTCCTCAACGAGAACTTCCTCCATTGGCTCTAATGCGCTACCTCCATCTTTAAACTCTGAGACAAGTAGAAGATCTGCATCTTTCTCATGATCATCAGCCTCTTGGTACGCACATACCAATTCTTGAAATTTGTACAACTCATCAGTGTCTGTCCCAAATATTGCCCTTTCTAAATCATCCACCATACTAACATGATCAAATTCCTCACACAGCTTATGAACGCTCACCTCACCTTGGAATTTGTCTTCCTCAATTAAGCATGCAGTACCTTGCTCCAAGTCACCGTTATTCTATGGAATTGCCTCTAATATGAATTGTTGTTTCTCTTGTTCCAAGGCACTCAAAACTTGAGCAACAAGTGTCCCCATAGATTTGATAGACTTCTCATGATTCTCTACAAGCATCCTAATCTCCTTCAAATCATCAACCTCATCTGACTGAAAAGTAGGAATAGGTTGCTGATGTTGAAACTCTTCACTACCAAAGACATATGACATATCTGGAACATCTTGCTGGTACTATTGAGGATGGTACTGAAAATATGGTTGCTCCTCATAAGTGACATATGGATCAACTCCTTCGTAGTAACAATACTGTGAGGGATCATGAACGCCCAAACACTGCTCACATGGCTGAGGCTGTTGAATACCACCTTGGTTGCTCCAGCACTGATACGTCTCATGTGCGCCCGCACATAGCTCACAAACACTAGCCACTTGCTGAACTCCATAGTAAGTTAGAAAATCCATCTTCAACGTCAACACTCTCTGACAAGTACCTGAAACACCAACGAACTACAAGAATAGATGAGAAAAAGAAATCCGAGTCAGTGAACTCTAATGACCACTATTGACAAGCACATAAACCAAAAATAAAACACCGATAATCCCCGGCAGCGGCGCCAAAAACTTGTTAACATAAAATCACGCAAGCGTACGTGGTCACAAGTAATATAGATATAAGTCAAGTTCGTTCCCACAGAGATCTGGTTTTTAATTCAGTATTGTACCTATGCAACAATGTATGGTTTTAATTCACTGCTAAGACAAATAACAAATTGGGTTTTAATTAACTAAATCTAACTAAAAAGCAAATTAACAAACTAAGAATTAACTAACTAACGAGAATTGGAATCGAATTACTTATGCAAGATAAACCATGGAATCCTAACTTCATTAAATACTTTGCTTAGATCTGACGCCTTTAATCACTATATGCAATAGTTATGATATCTGGTCGGATAACACAAAACAAGTATACGCTACTTCTCAGTATACGAATACCAAACTAAACATACATCCACAAAAGAGATAGAAGATGAATAGACACCAATTATGCTTAGACCCTATATCTCTATAGAATTTGAAAACATAACGGTTGAAGAACAAGTTATCCATATGGATCACATAGGGCAGCATAATATCTCTATTTACGCTACAAATCATGATGTTAAAACATCAACCTATTCTATGCTAGCATGTTCTAAATCTCAAGATCCACTCTCGCTTCACAAGAGATTAAAAAATTAGATGTTAGCTACACATCTAAATTCATAAAGCACAACCATACGAGGATATCAGATATACATCACACACAGATCTGTAAAGCATCAAGATACTAAAGCTCCATAAATAAATCCGTTAGAATCCCATGACAACGATTAGTTCATAATCGAACCTCTCGTCATCATGGGATCTGATGAAACCATGATAATGAAACAAGATATGAAAAGATACAAATAAACCTAAGTAATTGATATGTAATCGTTCTACTCCTAATGATACAAATTACAAAGGTTGGATGTGTTTATATATGCTCTAGAAGTCTTGCCCAGGAAGAAAATACCAAAACAGAATTATAATAGAATTTCTGCAAAATACGTTTCCTAAACTGATAATCTTTTTAAGGAAAATTCGTAGCTGACTTTTCTTCAGTATTTCTGAACCGTCCCAGTTGTATTTGGACCTCTGGACCACTTTAGAATGATAGAGAATTCCGTTATCTTCGCGTGGACTGCTTACGGGCCTCAAACGGACTTCTAAAACTCAAGATATGGCCAAAATAGTAAAAACTGTAATTTTTCAGCACCGCGCGCGTGCAACCTGCGCCCATCAGTCTGTTTGTCGCGCAACCTGCGCCCACCACGCGCAACCTGCTCATGCAACACCTGTCCCATATTATAGAAAATCTCCCAAGCTTCGCGTGGGCAGTAAGATCGCTGAAAACGGACTTCTAGAACTCCAGATATGTCCAAAACAGTGTAGACTGCGCAACCGTCTCAGAAATCCGGATTTTAATCAATTTATTCTCCAAAAACGATAGTAGCATCAACCTTAATCAACATTCTCGTAAATCTGTACAACTAAACAAAACACATCAAAACCACCACAAACTTGAGTTCAAGACAATCAATTTAAGCCGATATGGAACGTTCCAAGTGGATATAAACTCCACTTATCAGGTAGCTACTGGTTTTGCTGATATTCAACAAACTCTTCACTCATTCTCTGCCATCCTTAGTGCTGTCAACTCAACTAAGGGGGAGAAAGTGGTAGATCAGAATGAGGGTGAGGGAGAGAAAGTGGTAGATCAAAATGAAGCAAACCTGGTAGAGAAGGAGAAACAAGGTGAAGCTACAAGTGAGGGGAAGCCTACAAGTGAGGGGGAGCAAGTTTTGGAAGAAAAAGATGGAGATGAAAGTGAGGGGGAGCAAGAGAAAGAAGAAAGAAACTTTGGTGAAGAACTGAAGGCAACAGGAGATGATGAATTGTTTGAAGCAGAAATAGATGGTGAGGCAGTATTGTTATCCAAGGAAGTGTTGGAGTAATTAAAGGGGACTCAAAAGTCTAAAAGAACATTATAGCCTCCACTGAAAATCAATGAGCCAAATCATGAGGAAGTCGAAGCTCCATTCCAGAAGTTGCAGAAGGAATGGAGAGAAAAAGAAATTCAAAATGCTCTGGGTAAAGGCAAAGGAAAAATGCCTGAGTATATGGACATATCTGCTGGCATATCTACTGGAACTACTTGGTCAGATGGAAGTGAATACGCCCTTGAAGATGCAGAATTGATGATGGTTGATCACATGGAGAGTACTTTGAACAACAAAGATGAAGAATTCAGTAAGTTGATGGATGAATCAATTAGTGAAGCAGGGGGAGCTTTTACAAAATTGGCATCAACACTGAAGAGCAAAGTAATAAGTATCTCTGTGAGAATCAACTTGAAAAGAAGATGGGCTGTTCAGGTTTATTTGAGAAATCGGTTGACCATATTCATCACAATGCAACTTTTACAAAGTTTGCATGCTAGAGTACTCCAAGTCCTTGGAACCCTAGTAGTAAGAAATTCAACAACCTTCAATGATAGTCTGATAGCACAAATTAAAAGGATGGTTGAAGACAAACTCCCTGAGGTGATTCAAAATCCTTATGGTGTGTGTTTCAGAAGGATCACAAAGACAGAAGCTAGAAGGTTGGATTTCTTACCATTGGATAAAGTCTCAGGACTAAGCACTGAAACAATCATGATAGTGCTGAAGAAACATCTCAAATCCAGTATCACAAGTGAAAAGGTTAAAGCTGTCAAAGATATTCATAGGCTGTTAGCAAAAAAAGATGAGGAAATTAGCTCAATCATAAAGAAGCTGATCTCTGATGCTAATGCCAAGATGGGAGGAAGCTGCAACTATGATGATGCTTTGGATGATGATGAGGATGAAATTGGAGGAAGTGGTGAACCTGGAAGATTCAGGAGTTCTAGAAAAGAAGCATCTGAGAATGTTGCTACACAAACTCAGATGGATGCTACCCAAGAAGAGCAAGAAACTCCCAGTACTGAAAAGAAAGATGCTGTCAAGGAAAAAGGGGAGTTAGAAATTTGTGAAGCCTTGGAGGCAAGTGTCTTGAGATTAGCTGTTGAATGCTTTAATGCTGAAAAAGATACTATCAACAAGGATACTGTCAAATTGGCTGAAGACACCCAAGTAAAAGTTGCTGTCAAGAGCCAAACAGTCGAAGCTGTCAAAGTTGCTGTCATGAAAGATGCTATCAAGGATCAACTTGAAGAAACTGTCAAAGTACGAAAGCTTGTCAAGAATTTCACATCTAACAGAAGGAAGACAAGAGCCCAAGCCTATCGTACAACCAAGATAAAAGGGAAAACAGTTGCAGCAGCAAAGAAAAAGAAGCATAGAGCAGTTTTGACAGAGAAGCCCATTGATAAGAGAAAAGTAAATAGTTTTGAACTATTGAAAAAGTCAATTGATCGGAGCATATCATCTGTCTCAGTGGAACTAGACCCAGTCAACGAAAAGGTACGAAAGTATGATCTTAAGGACTGTGGAACTACATGTATAACTGTAGAACCAGACTTCACTATGGAGATAGTCTCAAATGTGGTAAGCATGCGTGATCTCTCATGCAATAAGGTAAAGGTAAGGAGAAGAATTGATTTCTTCGTTTTGGAAATGATGATCACTCTCATGGAAACAAACCAAGATGTTTCCAGCAGTATCTTAGAGCATGTCAAAGAATACTATGCTCAAAGATATGCTGAATTCTATGAGAAGTATGGTGACTGGAGAGCACATGATGATGTAGACCTTAAAGTTAGTTCTGATGGGGAACCAATGCCTGATGTGGACCTGGTAGCAACACATCGTCCTTTTACAAAGGCTAGCATGGCTGAATATGAAGCAGAACAAGCTTATCGGGCTGCTAAAGCTAAATCATCCCAATCCACCAAACCTACCAAACCTGCCACATCTGCTAAACAAGGTGCTGAAGACCTAGAAGCTCAACTGAAGGAAAGCTACAAGAAACTCAACATGCTATTCAGTGAGGAAGCAGGTTATCAGCCCTTTGTACTGGATAATCCTCTGAGAATCAAGGATGACAAGCAAGAAATCTATGTTGATAGTTTTCACAAGCTGAGGACCAGTATACTGAAGGATCTCTACTGGAAAGTTGTTGGATCTGTTCATAAGCTCGAAATGCTAGTTGCTTGGGAACTAGAGGTTATATTCGATCAAAGGAGAGATGAAGATCCAAAGCTAGACAGAAAGAGAAGAGAATCCTTAAATGCTTTTCCTTGAAGGAGGTTCAAATTCATCCAAGGAATTCTGAAGTTCAGAACATACACGTATGATTTTGAAACTTGGTTTGATGTAAAAGATGCTGAAGTATTTACTTCTCGAGTGATACAAGGGTACATTGAAGACATTGAAGATGATGCCAGATCACCAGAAGAAAAAGCTTTAGTTGAGAACCTCAGAAAAGCAAGAAATGAAGCTCTCAGAAGAGAGGGAAAAATCTGAACAATTCGAGACTGCCAAAATCAAGCTAAGTTAAACTCTGATTTGCTCATTCAATAGGAGCAATTGAATTGCAGTAAATTCATAAGCTTCATGTTCTAGATTTTTCTTTAACATTTATCAGTTATAGTGTTTCAGCTATTCTGATCTATGTTAGTTAAGTTGTCAGCACGTTTTGATTGTAAATTTGTTGTTATTTTCCATAAAAACAAATTGGGGGAGATTGTTGGGATTTATGGGTGATAGCATAGAGACAACTTAACTATATTTCCCAGTACTTAGTTTTTACTAAGTAGAACATACTGTCACAGCCAGAGTATGTCTTCGTATTCGAATAATTGCTGTCATGTAGTAAATGTATGATTTGGGAGAAGTTCATATGTTTGTTAAAGCCTCAAGGAATGCATCCAGAAGACAACAAAAATAAAAGTTACTGTAATGTCCCTGACAGTAATGTTACAAGAAGACAAATGTTGCAAAGTCACGACAAAGCTATATTTGACAGCAACATTGGCCGAAGCAAGAGACAATAACATTCTCACACTTGACAGCAAGTCTGGAGCTCCGACAACAACATTGGCGGGAGCTAGTACTGTCAACCTCTGAATATTCCTTTGACAGCAGACTCTGCGGTTAAGGTTACTGTCACCTTGAATTATTTGAATTGGGTATTTTCTCAGTCAAAGCCCGTGACAGGTTACATGTTCAAGAAACAGATTTGCTGCAACACAGTATCGTTTGTAGCAGACCTGCAAGACTACGACAAAAGCTTAAGAGATTCACAAGACAAGGCTGGTCAATTCGAGGAGCATGTGATATCCACATCTACTAGAATTGTATTAGCTAGAAATAGAAAGAATCTAGGTTGCTTTACTTATAAGGTTTATCCTGTCTGTATAGCAATTAGGGAAAGTCACATGGGTGTGAAAATTGTAATGAACTGCCACTTGAAAATGACAGCAGCTCAACACCCCATGCGATAGGGACAACAGAGTATCTTAGTCTACTTAGATACATCTCAGATTCTTTTCTATTCATGTACGCACACGAAGCAATCTGTATCTCTTGAGATATCGAAGCTGGAGAAACTCTCTCCAGGTTGTAGCAACACTTCACACAAAATAAATAAAACATTTATTTTGTGAGAAATCTTGTTTCACTTATTGCTTGCATACATCTACTGATAATCTATAATCTTTATTTTTGTTGTTGATTTAAAGATTCGATTTTATCAGTATTGCATTCAACCCCCCCTTCTGCAATACTCCGGGACCAACAAGAGTCTATTGGCCATTTTGCTTTGATAGCAGGGATAATTTTTTCAACTAAACATTGTTTGATGACAAGTTTATTGATGCTGATCTCTATAGGTTTAATTTCCATGACACCCCTAGCCCTGTTCTTACTTACCCTCTTCGCTAGTTCTATAAAAGTGAATGGAAAATGCCTATTTTTCCATCAAAAATGCAAACCCCATCATTGTTATACCTAGGTCTAGCAACCGCACTCATGAACATTATTTTGGTTATAAACTTTTTAGATTTAGAAGTCCTATGTGGTTCTTGTTCGGTTGGAAGGAGGTAATATTTCTGTGATGTTCTTGTCATATAGAACCATTTTCGTCAATGGGCACACAAAAGAACATACCATCATATGTTGGGTTTATATTTGAATATGTTTCAAGACAAATTTTACTCTAGCCTTCATATTTTCATTTGTTAAAAAAGGTTTTATGGCATTTGAATGGGCTCTAATCTTACCCTTTTGAATAAGTCTATGTATAGTGGATTTAGATGCAGATAATTGACATGCTAGTGTTCTTATATTAGTTCTAAGATGTAAGGGTATTGATCTTACTTTTTACAAGTCAAGTGCGTAGCTTTTCTGTCCTCCTTTATACTTTCTATCCACATTTGGTGTTCCCCATCTTGTATTGATTTCAACACAACTTTCTAGATGCTATACACTGTTATCCTGCTGATCTTATATTCTAATGCAAGCTCTTTAATCAACCCATGCTTTAATTTGTTGTTGGTGAAATTCAGCGACAATAAAAATGCGAGATGCTTTTTTTCTGGATTTGTCAACCTCCTTTGTTTTGTAGTGAGCACTCCTCAAGTTGTGTTTCTTGAATCTGGGACTTGAGAACTTTGATCTGCCATATTTTATTATTTACTGGACGTTTGGACCTTGAATGAAGACAAGAGATTCACTAGGATGGATAACTTGATGTATTTATGTAAAGCTAATTAGAGATAGAGATGATTATGTATGTAAAGTTTGACTATTTATAAGCTGTACAATATATAAAAATATTTAAGACGTTGGTGGGAAGTTTAAAAAGTTAAATATTTTAATTAGGCGGGTGAGATTTGTGCCGGGTGGGATTAGTTTTTTCAAAATCTTATTTTTGTATCATGCATGTGAGATGACTCACTTGCTCCACTTGGTTTTATAATTTTTTATTTGCTTCTTGGTCTCCGTGAAAAACTGAAATGTTAAGCATTACATGGGACAGTGGGTAATGATTAACATTTCAGTTTTTCACGGAGACCAAGAAGCAAATAAAAAATTATAAAATCAAGTGGAGTAAGTGGGTCATCTGACATGCATGATACAAAAATAAGAGTCTGAAAAAACTAATCCCAACCACCGCAAATCTCACCCGCCTAATTAAAATATTTAACTTTTTAAACTTCCCACCAATGTCTTACATATTTTCATATACAAACTTTTCACATATTGTACAACTTATAAATAGTCAAACTTTACATACATAATCATCTCTATCTCTAATTAGCTTTACATAAATACATTAAGTTATCCATCCTAGTGAATCTCTTGTCTTCATTCAAGGTCCAAACGTCCAGTAAATAACAAAATATGGCAGATCAAAGTTCTCAAGTCCCAGATTCAAGAAACACAACTTCAGGAGTGCTCACTACAAAACAAAGGAGGTTGACAAATTCAGAAAAAAAGCATCTCGCATATTTATTGTCGTTGAATTTCACCAACAACAAATTAAAGCATGGGTTGATTAAAGAGCTTGCATTAGAATATAAGATCAGCAGGATAACAGTGTATATCATCTAGAAAGTTGTGTTGAAATCAATACAACATGGGGAACACCAAATATGGACAGAAAGTATAAAGGAGGATAGAAAAGCTACGCACTTGACTTGGAAAAAGTAAGATCAATACCTTTACATCTTAAAACTAATATAAGAACACTAGCATATCAATTATCTGCATCTAAATCCACTATACATAGACTTGTTCAAAAGGGTAAGATTAGAGCCCATTCAAATGCCATAAAACCTTTTTTAACAAATGAAAATATGAAGGATAGAGTAAACTTTGTCTTGAAATATATTCAACCTTTGACATTACATATAAAACCAACATATGATGGCATGTTCTTTTGTGTGCACATTGACGAAAAATGGTTCAATATGACAAGAACATCACAGAAATATTACCTCCTTCCAACCGAACAAGAACCACATAGGACTTCTAAATCTAAAAAGTTTATAACCAAAATAATTTTCATGAGTGCGGTTGCTAAACCTAGGTATAACAATGATGGGGTTTGCATTTTTTATGGAAAAATAGGCATTTTCCATTCACTTTTATAGAAACAACGAAGAGGGCAAGTAAGAACAGGGCTAGGGGTGTCATGGAAATTAAACCTATAGAGCATCAATAAACTTGTCATCAAACAATGTTTAGTTGAAAAAATTATCCCTGCTATCAAAGCAAAATGGCCAATAGACTCTCATAGACACATTGTGATTCAACAAGACAATGCCAAACCTCATATTTATGAGAGTGATCTAGATTTCGTAAATGCAGCACAATCGGATGGATTTCACATAAGCTTAGCCAACCAACCAACCAACAAATAGTCCTGATCTCAACATTAATGATTTGGGTTTTTTTAGAATTATTCAAGGTTTACAACATGAAAAATCTCCAAAAACAGTATGCCAACTAGTTGATGCCATAGTAAGGGCATACGAAGAAGTTAGTGATAAAACATTGAACTATGTCTGGTTGTCTCTTATGAACTGCATGAATGCGATTTTGAAACAGAAAGGGAACAACAACTACAAGCTTCCCCATATTGGAAAAAAAGGCTTGAAAGATTGGGAATACTTCCAACCTACATTACCGCACCACTGGACTTGGTGGAAAATGCTTTATCTGATCTATAAGTTCAGAATTATGCTGACTCTGTGATGTGTGTACGAGTAATCTTTATGGCTAAATTTTGTGTAATATTTTGTAAAGCCATAGACTCTATTTTGGGGCTAAATATTATGCAAAAATATTATGTAATCTTTTGTAATGTTGTGTAAATAGATGCAACAATATTATGCAAAAAATGGCATTAAAAAATCTTACCATATTCAATGGAAAAGTTGAGGCAAGTAAATCTGCAGAAGACCTGATGGGTCATCAAACTTCAACTTTTGTGGTTCATCAAACTCCAGCTTCCGTCGTTTCAACTTGTTATTTTCGTAGATACGTTCCCAATCAGAACCGATCCTCTTATGAGTGTCTTCAATTATATTAATAGGAGAAACGAGCAACGGATTAAGAGGAGAAAAAGGGGGTGGATTAACATAAAAAGGAGGGAGTGGGTTAATTGGATTTTCTGAATCCTCATCCAAAAGGGGAGCTGAATCAGAAATATTTTCAATATCAGGATCCATCTTAATTAAATGAAATATATAAAACGAAGAAGAAGATATTTTGTTTTTAGGATTCATGAGGGTTGAAAGAGATAATGATGCAGAAGGTTAAAAGTGAGAGGTGAGAGAGAGTGGAAGAACAATCGAGATGGATACTGTAAAAGATAAGGAAAGAGAATATTTGGTGGGTTTTAATTGTCAAAATATTACGGAGTACTGTACTTCTATTTAGATTGATTTAGGCTTAATTAGACTTAGTTAGTGGGGAAGAGTTGAAAAAGTTAATAATGAGTTAGAATTTTATATTATTAAAAATATGCTATTTTTAGAAATGTTAAGAAATGGTTAGGGTTAGGACATCCCAAAATATAATATGTTAAGAAATGATTGGGATGGAGGGAGTAGTAAGTACTCGCTCCGTCCCAAAATATATGTCCCTTTTTTAAAAAACCCACATATTAAGGTAAAGGTTGGTTGAATAATATTTTCCAACTAATACCCTTAATTAATACATTGAAAAATGAGAATAATGTTAAGTTTGAAAAAAGTCAAATTTTAGATACAATAAATGTGGGGATAGTTTTGGAAAATCACCTTTAATTTGTATTGAAAAAAGAAAAGGGACATGTAAAATGGGACAAATTCATTTTTCAAAAGGGACATATATTTTGGGACGGAGGGAGTAGTACGTAATTAGTTTCATGTGACACAATTGTTACGGGTTAACTGGCAAATTCATAACTGAACTCGTACTCAACTTGTAATTGGGTAATTGAACTCAAAAAACTTACATTAACGTCATCAGACTAATTAAACCTTGCAATCTCATAATTAAACTGTTAAAAGTCTGCACCACCGTTAATTTTTGTTGACTTTTAACGGAGGTCCGTTAATTTTGTACACATAAGCTACCACATGGACTTTTCTCTCTCCTCACATTTAACAAGTCAGCTGCCACATAGACTCATTCATTCATTTCATTAATAAATTATTTTCTTTTACAAATTAGAAGATAATTACAATTTATAAATACATATTCATATTCAATTCCCAACTTCCATCAATCCAATTCCACCCATCTTCATCCCCTTCGACTGCAACCACCGTTGCTTTCTCCTCCGACCACCAGCTCTCCACCTTCACCGTCGTTCACCTCTTCACCTTTGCCCTTACTCCGCCTCGACCTCCTTCTCCGCCTGCAACACCGCCACAAATTCATTGTTGGGGAAAAAAGGGTGAACAGCTGGGGGATGCAAACTGTGCGGTGGGGGAGAACGGCGGCTGTGCTGGTGAGGCGCGGGTGAATGGCGCCGGAATAGGAAGGGAACAACGGTGGTGATATGGGGAAGATGGGGGAAGGAGAAGAGGTGGTGTTGCGGCCGGAAAATGAAGAGTGGCGGTGGGTGCGAGGCGGCGGTTGAATTGTGCGAACGGAGGAGGTGGCAAGAAGACGCGGGAGAAGAAGACGATGAAGCAGTTTGACTTCATCTATCCCCAACCTATACATACACACACACATAAATCTATACATACATCCACAACTCAAATCTTGAAAAATCAATGATTTTTCAACAATTTCTAGGCCTCTAATCTCTAAAATAACTTTGTTGTTACTGTATTTATTTGAGATCAGTTGGCAGGTGGAAGATATAAGTGGGGGAAGAAGAGATAGTGTTGGGGAATATGGGTGGAGGGGTTGAAACAGAAGTGTGGGTGAAATTGAGGACGAAGGGGATGGTCGGAAATGAGTTGCGACGTTGGAGAAGAATATGGCGGCTGTGAACTTGGGATGCAGATGGAATGATGGAAGTAGAAGGTGGAAGGAGAAGGTGGGTGGCGAAGAATGAGATGAAGCAAAAAGGGGACAAAATCATAAAAAGGAAGGATTTTAATTACTGAAAAGATAATGAAAATGAAGAACAAGGGAGAGATTTTACAGGGAGGAGAGACGTGAGATTGTGAGGAAAGAAAGAGACAACGTGTAAATTTTTTGACATATCAGCACGTCACGTCATTTTTCCGTCACGGAAGTTACATGGAGTTAACGGCGATTGGCCAATTGAAAATTTTAATTACTTTGATAGTTGACTGCAAGTTTTTTGAGTTCGATTACCCAACTGCAAGTTGAGCATGAGTTGAGTTATGAAATAGCCAATTAACCCCAATTGTTACTCCCTCCGTCCCATATTGTTTCTCTTGTTTCATATGTCGGGATTGTTCATGACATGAGACAAATTACTAATTTACGTCTAATCTATAAGATCAAATATAGTCCTGAGTGATCTTGTTGGATTCGTATTTATGAGTACTTTAATACAGTGAAGTTTTTATATTTAATACTAATACGAAATTCAAGATATTAACGATCAAAAGTGTGCATTGGCAAACGTGTCCAGTCAAAACAGGAAAAACATTAAGGGACAGAGGGAGTACTAATTAACATGTTAACTTTTTTTCCCATTAGTTAAACACACTCATATAGAGCTAATTTTATTGCATACCTATATTTTTATTTATATATTTATATAATTTAAGATTTATTATAAAAAAAAATTAATATTGAAATATGTCCGATTTTATTCCGATAAATCCTGATTTCCAATAAATCACAAATAGTTAATTCTACCGTTTTGATAAATAATTAATTTGAATGATGATATTAACTTTAATCAAATAAAATCATTAAAAATAAAATAAGTCTTTCAAAAAAGTACCTCCTACCAATTTCTGACTTTAAACTGTTTTTTTAACTTTAAATCATTTTTTGACTTACTTTAAATCATTTTCTGATTTATTACCCATAAGAAGACATTTTTGAGTTTTAAAGTTAAAAATCACTTAAAGCTTACGTGATTGCCAAACGGGCTCCTAGTCCGATTAGGGATTTCTATAACATTGCAATAAAGTTATTGAAACGACACTGCATCAATTCTACCTATGAATTCTGTTGAAACAAATCCATAATAGTGAATGTCTGTGTACATACATATAAAACCCCCAAAAATTACTCTTTTTTGCTGGTGAAATCACCGTTGAAATTGGACACCTGAACGCCTCGAAAATCGTGCATCTCCATGGCGTCAAAACGACGTCGTAATAGCACTCCGCTTCCCTGGATTGCGGCGATTGAAGCCCTCGCCTCTTATCAAACTGATGCTTCTATTTTAACTGGTATGTATATATGTCATCATATTTACTTCATTTTATTTTTTATTTGATTTTGACATTTCTGTGCAATTTTATGTATTATCTTTGAATTTTATGTTATTGTTGTGAATATTGATGTAGATTTAGTGAACAAGAGTCCGGGGGAGTTTCGGGAGAATGAGGGGAAGAATGCGAGAGAATTCGTGTGCTTGAGAATTTTGGAGAGTTTGTCTATTCTCGAAAAAGGAAAATCTAGAGATGCTTTACCTAAACCGAATTCTAGTGCTCGTATTAGTCCGTCGGGTTGTTGTGAAAATGTACTTAGACAAGTACAATGTAAGGTATGTGTGTGTATTTCCTAAACCGAATTCTAGTGCTCGCATTAGTATGTCTCTGTTTCTCGATGTTTTTTGAGTGTTTAATTAGGTGTTTATGTTATTGTGTGTATTATCAGTTGTCTAGAGCGAATCAGGAATCGACTGAATCTGGAATGTCAGGAATGGATGTTGAGGCGTTTGTTCGGGATAAAAGGTCTTGTTTGCCTAAATGTGGTTTGGAACAGGTAAGGATTGTAATTCTTTACAGTTTTAGGATGTAGTGGAAGCTTTGAGAGGTTGAAATTTGCTTAATGTTTGTTGTGTGATTCTTGTGTCTTGTGTGTTGGCAAATAGCTGAAGGATGTGATTTTGAAAGACAGTGATATGATTTCTTTGGCTTTAAAGGAAAATAGTGGTTTGTTAAGTAAAAATCATTCTGATGGGAATGCAACTAGGCCTGAAAGGAGTGACTCTGGTGCTTTCGAGAAGCCTCCAGTTGGGGACTTGTCATCTGGAAAGACGGTTATGAATGATTCAGCTACTGCTAATCAAGAGGGGTCATCGGCTTGCAATCAACTGATTGTGTACAAGGATCATCGTAATATTTTTTCCCTGAAACGTAAGCAGGATGCCTTGTGCGCTCAAAAGCTGGTAGAGGGTAAAGAATTGGATACTTCTAATGAGAGAAGGAATGTTGACGATGGTCCTGGAGCTGCTGTTCAGCACAGTGGCAGAGAAGAGTCGTACTTACCTAGAGAAATTCGGGTGGAAAATTTAAGAGAGACCAACACTTCTGAGAATGTTGATGATGATTGTGTTGCAGCGAAGAAGCTTAAAATTAGCTCCACTGTCGGTGATGCCGAACTCTTGCATAATCAACTACAAGGTACTTGTAGTGTTGAAAAAATGACTCAAGGTACATCTGGTAAAGAACATGCTAAAAACGATTGTGAAGGCTTTGTTGAATTGGAGAATAGAGGCAGTTCAGCACCATTTGTCAATCAAGGAACAAAATCTGTTGATGGAGCCGACGAAAACTCCATACGCCGTGGTGAGGTTAAAGCTACAATGGAGCATGATCATTTACCAGAAACTTTTAGTGATGATGAAACTGATGAGATCCTGATAAGAAATAATGCATTTTTAAACTCTCAATATTCACACAGTCAAGATTCCTTGGCAACATTGAATGGAACAAAAAAACTTTGTATGGTGTGTAACATAGGTGGTCAGCTGTTGGTTTGTTCTTCTGGGTCCTGCCAAAGAGTGGTCCATGAGAAATGCATGGGGGTTGCACCCACCTTTGATGCAGCAAGGAACTTTTACTGTCCGTTCTGTGCATATTCACAAGTGATTTCGGAGTACTTGGAGAGCAAAAAGAAGTATTCCTTGGCAAGAAGAGCTCTTGTGACTTTCATTGATCGAGATGAATATCGATTGAGGAATTCCTCCAATAATTCTCGTCCGGCAGATCAGAATCACTTAAGGGAATCTGAAATTTGCAATAGATGTGTTGAACAAAGCAGGCCTGAGAAAGCTGTGAGCAGAGAGATTGAAAATAGTTCCAAGAATAATATGAGAGAAAAGCCTTCAGTATCCCGTGATTCATCAAGTAGGGAAAGGGCAAGAGATGCAACTTGTGGAGCAAATGAAGTTGCATTAGAAGACAAGAGAAATGCAGAAAGGGGTAGTTCTGTGTGCATCGAATCCCCAAGTGAACTAGAACAGCAGGTTCCTGTCCTAGGTTTCCAGAATGCTGAAGCTGAGAGTTCGCTGCATGAAGGGAGTGAACAACTTGCCTCAATTGATAAACTTCAACAAGTTTCACGTCAGCCAAAAAGTGTGGCCCTAGTTGAAAATGAAAATGAAGAAGACCAATATGTAGCATCCCAAGCTGTCAAGGATAGCGTAGTTCAGAACTCCAAATCCAAAGATATGACAATTGCTCATGGGTGTAAGCAACGTGCTGGAACAGAAAAGGAGCAGGATGTTTCTAATCAGCGACCAGTTTTAGCTTGTGAACCTGCAAAGCCAACACATTCTGGAAGTTCGGGAGGGAAAAAGAAATTGATCGCTCATCACTCCTTAAGAGTCCGGAAGGGAGAACCGCAGTAGTAAGTTTCTAACTTGATACTAAAGAAATTGTTTCAAATATAAATGTTACCTTCCTAAATTATCACACATGTATCTTTCTTATCGGATGGATTGTTTATCTTTTCTAGTTGCCAACTTTAGTACTGCTAGCCTACCCAAATATGCTAATATTTCTTATATTTTGCAGCACATATCCGTCACTCCCGCAGTTGAAGAGAAAGAAAATTCCATGGTCAAATGCTGAGGAAGAGGCACTAAAGGTTGATTTTCTGATAGTCTTTTGATAATAAATTATTTGTTTGTGAGCCTGCGTAGTTTTTATTTAAACTTGTTTTTGTGCCCATGCCTGGGGTTTGTTCATTGGCTCTACTTTGTGTCATCTTTTCTGAGTGGACATATAGTCGAAGACCAAAATGAAGTTGGGTTTAGGCCACCTCATACCTAATTAATGGACCGTGTATTGGTATTTCCAGCCCAAGTTTATTACTCTCCCATGAAGCCTGTAAAAATTTAGTGCTCTAAAATAGTTTTTTTCTTTCCGCGTACTACTATCACTTTACTCTCTTGATAGTATTCAACTTGTGGATGCAACTGAAATCTTAGTAGAAATTAGAAACTTAGCTTTGTTGCATTCAGGTTTTACAGAAATTAAAATATTATAGTTGTATACACTATACACAAATATCAAAGAAAAGCGTAGGGTGAATTTATTAGGTTTTGAAGAATTTGAAGCAAAATTGCTGAAAATATACATCTTCCGTTTGAGCATATATAAGAATACAGTATATACATATCGTTTTGTAGCATATGAAATAAAAATCTTTTAGTGCACCACAAAACATTTGGGGTATTAGGAGGACGTACAACTCAATCGTAGATTTTCTAATTGACAAGTGTGCATTTTGCTGGATACATTGGACATATCTACACGAAGAATAACAAAAGATCTTTAGATATTATCTTTGAGCACTATAACAAAACCAGCTATTGCCACTATAATGTTTGTGGTCTGTAATTACATGCAACTCTCTCTCACTTAGAAAAGAAAAGAAAATATTAGGATTAGGATGTTTTTACATTGATGACCATACTCAACTATGAAGGTTCTTTAGATTCTTAGGATTCCTCCCATGCCTCTGTTATAAATTTTTTCCCATACACCTTAACTCACGTTCAGAAGGCATCAAATGACCCCTCTTTAAGGCGGCTCTGAGTTTGTTTTTTATATTGTCTACTCGGCCAACTGCATTCAAGTCACCAGAAAATTAATGAGAATCGTCACATTGAATCTAGATTTTACACTGTTGTTTTCGATTGGAATGGTATGAGGTAAGAGTAGAATAAAAGAATGTGACGGAAATTAAATGTGGCAGAGAATGACGAATTAGGTTTGTGTGAAAAAACATGATGGAATGCAACTTCGTATCACGAGATTTGTCAATTACACTAATAGGAGGTATGAATGAAGATTCACTTAGTTGCGGAGGAATGAATTTTATGTTGCATAAATATCCTCTAGTTTATGTTCCATCCCATCCCATCCAAAGCGAACACAGCTTTTGCCTTGGAATAATACAAATTAGGGCCTTTTCAGTTTAGTCTAGTTTAAAGAAATATTGATGAGCAACCTAACTGCTGTATATATATATATATATATATATAGGATCATGATCAAATACAAACTTTTCTTAAATACAATTTAATAATTATAATTAAATAATAATTAAAATTAAAATTTTAACCACATAATTTAATTTTTCAAAATCCTTTTGGGGTTCACCAATACCAAAATAGGCTAGAGAAATATGAAATTTTATTTGTTTAATATGGGGTGTGTTGAACGGTATTTTAAAATTTGTTGAATAAATATTACATAATTCTCAAGTATCCTTCTCACAAATACCAAATTAGGGTATATAAATATAAATTTAGGGTGCTGATTTATGCACACCCTAAACTTATTCATGCACACCCTTTCTTTTCATTTGACTAAAATATCCTCCAACTATTTTATATACCCTTACTCAAATAGACTTCTTTACTTTTGTGGCAATGCTACCATTATATTAAATTATTTTTATCCTTTTATTATTATTATTATTATTATTATTATTATTATTATAAACATAAATTTTAATAAATGTAAAATAAAATAAAAATATAAGTAAACCCGAAACATTTTCCAAATAAGAAAAAACAGCTCACATTTTTTATTTGATGATAATATGGTCATACAAGATTGTCACATTAATAAGTTTGAAAACAAGGATCGAATGATTAAAAATAATTTTGTTCTTAGTAAACATATTTTTTTATTTTTGAATAAAATTAAAGAACATACATTTATTTAGAAATATGAAACACATAAATCAATAAAAAATTGATGCAAATATATAAGTTTTATATTAACCATGTACAAAAACATTATTTTAAAAAATCATAAAAATTAAGAAGAAATTAGATACATTGATCTAAATTTATCAACTTTCTTATCTTAAAAAATTAAAAAATAAATAATATAAATGTGATACGAACATAGTGAATAAATAAATTTACTTTATTATATTATATTTACTTCCATACATTGTTACTCGAAGAAATAACTCATTATTTTTAATTTGGTAAATATAATTGTAAGTTATAGGTATAGCGGAACTAATAAAATTAAGAAAAATAATAAAACTTTAATAAATAAATTTAAGTTATTTAAGATTTGATATACATGTTGATGTAGGTAAGGTTATTTTGGTCTAAATTTATTTTAGGGTGTGCATGAATAAATTTGGGGTGTGCATAAATCACCACCCTAAATTTAATACAGTTTTCTTAATGATACCAATGTAAAATAATTTTATATATTTGGATTCAACACAAGTATAACTATTATTCAACATTCAACATCATCTGTTGACTAAAGTTATATATCAGTTGAACACTCGTTATAAAAATAATTTAATTTTTCGTAAAAAATATTGCAAATATGTTTTTAATAACTTATAAAATGTTATAAATATGTTTTCGTTTCCAATTATATGTATTCAATAAAATCTTAATTTTTATTTAATGAATGATGTTGAACCGAAGTTATATTTGTGTCGAACAAAAAAGTTTGTAAGTTTGCATTTAAGAAAATTTTTACTGGAACTTAGCCCTATGTAGGATAGGATCAAATACAAACTTTTCTTAAATACAAAATATAAATTGAGTATATTTATGTAGAAATAAATAGTATAGTTATGTTCTAAATTGAGTAATTTTGTTTGTTGGTTAGGATCCATGGGGTAGTGGATCTTTTGCGCTTAATCCACCCAAGTTCATTGTAATTCTTGTTTCCACTTTGTATAATCATCTTTGCAATACCATATTCATTGATCAATATATTTGGTGAGTAGCCATCAACAAAGATGTGCCTTACCAATGTCTGTTCATTGTTGCAGGCAGGAGTAAAGAGATTTGCAAGTAATCATGATAGACAAATGCCATGGAAGATGATTTTGGAATTTGGGGGTGATGCTTTCGTTAATCGTACAACTATAGATCTAAAAGATAAATGGAGGAACATCTGCAAAGGATCTCCAAAAGCATGAAAGAATCTAGTTGGAATCTGAATATACTTTGTTTTGACTTGACTTGTAAATTGTCCATCATCCTTTTGTGACTGCGCTGTTTTTGGCTTCTACAAGGAAAGCTTACTTTAACACTGTTGATTATATATTTGATCAGCAAATTATAGATTTTTGTATGTTCCACTTTACTTTATGAGTTATCAGTTGATTCACAAAGTGTGAAGAAGAATAGTAGAGATTTCTGAGTTTTACCTGGTTGTGATCGGTTTTTAAGAGTTTTATGGAGAAAGCAAACTTCTCAATGTTACTATTTAGACTTGTCCATAGCAATTTTCTCCTGATTTAGTTTACTTTGGATTATGAAAATGACAGGTATTACGGGTCTATTCGATTAAATTTACAACCTGATAATTAGAAATGTGTTTAATTAACAAATCAGGAGAAGTTTGCTTCAGACCTCTACAGTTTTGATTCAGACCAAGAAGTTTATCTAGGGATGGGGGCACAAATCTATCTTTGCTAATATAAAATGTGGGTGCGTAATTCAAACATAAATTGTTCAAAAAAATTAAAATATACACAAAATGAAGATGGGATTTAGCTGCATGGTTCAAACTAATTGGTAGTTATACGGGCTTCAAAACTACAGTGACAACATTTAAAAAATCGTATCCATATCACTGCACTGTTGTTTGCTGATACTTCACTTCACCATATCTACACTCTTCACTTGCCTTCCCATCTTCTCATGAAAACTAACAGAAAGGTTTCACTTTCCCCAAAAGCCATGGAAGAAACAAGAAAATGAGGACTATCAGGGAGCCCTAGAGAACTATACTTTGATTGGGCTTTTACGCTGCTGTAGTGCTGTGGCTCAGGATGGAGCTGCAAAATTATATAGACCAGATGCTTACCTCCATTTACCCCAGGAATCTACTTTAACCCCTTAAACAAATCAAATAAATGGTTTCCAACAAACAAGATCTTGCTGTTCCTGGCTAATGAGCTACAATCTAATTGTCCAGCTAAGTGTTCACATTATTCATCAAAGGTTCCACCAAATCAAAAAACTGGTGCATTGTCTCGAGTAGGGCTGATAAGTCCAAAAAGAAACTGGTATATTAATAACTAAAGTTGTCCGGTGTCCAAAAGTTAAAGCAAATGATGTGCAGTTCTCATTAGAAATTACCTAGGGAGAACATCGAGGGAACCTCAGCTTGACCAGAACGAGTTTATTCAGCAGCTAGGTATTATTAAATTAGCCGATCATCTGGATAAAGGAGAGTCCTCTAGTGGGTTGACTTCTTTTTACCAACATTGAATCAATATTAAATCCTGTACGTGTAACACCTGCAAAGACCAACATTGATGCTAAAGCTGTAAACTTGTAATATGGAAAATTAAAACCTAAATTCCACACCTTCATATGACTAACTCTATCCATTGGTTAGATCAAAATTTCAAAGCGTAAAGATCGATGCTGTAATTTTCATTTAAAGATCGATGCTGTAATTTTCATTTACCAAAGATCCATATACAGTGCAAGATCCTAATTCTTAAATAACCACATAGGAACACAAATCAAGAATGCCAACTTTTTCGAAATTACATAAATCTATCTGATCTCTTCGGCATTGCTTATCTTTTCTCTTAATGTCATTTATAAAACACTTTCAAGTTTAACTTAACCATCATGTACAACGAAATTCGCCAAATATAATCAGTGAAATCTCTGCACGAATGCGGGCAAAATAGTGCAGACAGGAAACAACTACCTAAAATTATCATAGGATGATTATTGTTGGGTAAATTAACCAAAGGTTGAGACTCAGTGATCGGTGCAAACTTACTTTTTCTGGAAAGCAGCTAGAATCTTGTCAGTAATAGATTCACCATATAGGGGACAACAGCTTCGACTAGCTCACCTTCAAGACAAGTAAAAATATTAGCTATACAGATGTAGTGGTACCGGTGGATGCTAAGAAAGAAAAAAATATTCACTAGGAAAAATATATACCGCTGTTTGATAAAGGTGACCTACTCCAGGTCACATGCCACAAATGATCAATTTACCACGTTCCGTCAACATAAGGGCTTAATTGCAGAGCAAGGCCTTATCTACTAATTTTACAAATGTAATGGAGTTGGGTGTCAGTATAAGGGGAAGATACAATCCTATGACTACTGTACTAAAGTAAAAGGAAGATGCTTCATACCTGCAGTTGATACTAGCCAACATACACATCAATTAGTAGTTAAGCGGCCAGTACATTTGAATTTACTCACAACCTCCTACAGAACAGGTCAGCACTTTGGCCAGGTTATTTGCCTTTTGTAGCTCCCCTCTCGAACAGAATAAAGTCATTAGGTCACAGTAAGAATCAAAGTCTTTTGGTAAAGATTCTTTATCTAAGTAATTATGACGATGAACAACTTTATCTAGTTCAACCTCATTGTATGTTTTTAACTCTAAGTAAGTTTCATCATTCGAGATCGAACACCGAGAAACAAAACTTTTACTTATACTTTGGGCTCCAAACTTCTCTAGCGGGAAAAACACTGATGCAACTTCATTGAGGACAGTGTTTGCCTCTTGAATTCTCCCTTGATCACACAAAAAACTAAGCAAATGTTCCATAGATTCAGTTTTAAAATTGGTCTCAACCTCTTTTAGCAGATTGATAACAGATGGAGCCTGAAGCATCTCCCTTATAATGCTACGTGACTCTTCCATCCTTCCTTTCGAACATAGGCCCCTTACCAAAAACACAAAACCTAAGAAATCAGGCAAAACCCCTTTGCTTTTGAACTCGAAAAAGAGCTTCAGAGCCTTTTCCATGTCACCTATATGGTAACAGCAATTTATCACAGCACTAACAGTAAAATCATCCGGTTTGAGGCCTTTATCCTCCAAATTAAGGAGAAGATCTAAAACTTCCTGCATTTGTCCGAATCGGCAGTGCCCATTAATCAGTGAGTTGTAAACCCGTGTATTTGGCTGAGAACCCTTGATAACCATCCTCTCAAACAACTTTCTGGCATCAAGCAGACACCCTTCTTTAGATAAAGCGCTGATAAGGGTAGAATATGTGATCAATGAGGGAACCATGTTAATGTTCTCCAATGAATCAAATAGCCTGAATGCTTGAACAAGGCATCCTTGACGGCACAAACCATTTATAACTGAATTATAGGTGATTATGTTTAGAATAATACCCTTATTCCTTGCAAAAGAACATATATCTAAGGCCTTACTTATATACCCTTCTTTGCAAAGTCCATCTACCACAATAGTGTAATCAACTACATCAATGGAGGGTAGATTAGTTTTCGATTCCATGACTAGATTATATGCATCCAAAGATTTACCATTGTTTATTAGTTTTGAAAGAACAGATACAGGGAAAGTGATATCCCCCTTCATCTTTCTAAGAAATTTAAGGGCCTCATTCACATTTTCTAGACAAAGAAGATGTAGAAGTATCCTGCTTACTTCAGGTCTAACAATTCCGTATATTTTTACCAATGTACTTACAGTAGGCCAAGTCAGCAATATCTTGCTTTCACTGTTAAGTGCCCTCAGGATGCAATAGTGCGACCAGCTGGTCACAGTTGACCCTTTACTCCTCAACATTGAGTACACATCATATGCGCCCTCAGGAAATCCCCTTTTATATAGAAAAGCTACAACATGGTTGCACGAAATATCAAATAATTCAGGCTCCAAACTATCAATTTTACGAGTAAAATCTAAAATTCCCTCTGCACTTTTTACATGGAATATTGCTTTTAGCAAGATCAAGAGCATACCTACATCAAAGGACACAGCTCTTTCACCAAACTCTATAAATACATCAGTAGCCATTTCTGTCATAAATATCTTGCAGAGCCCATGAATGATACAACTGTAACACTCAACAGAAAAAATGGATGTCTTCCGCAACTCATCAAAGACTTCAAGTGCCTCGTCAAGTCTACCTGCTTTACAGTATCCATCAATCAAATTAAAGTAAGTGACAGAGTCTGCTGTTAATTCCATTTCTGGCATCCTCTTGTAAATTGCTAGGCCATCACCATAAAAACCAACCATAAACAGTGCTTTTATAAGACTGTTACACATAACCAGATCTAATCGGACACTCTCTGCTTCCAATCTGTTCCTCATTTCTAACATCCCTGTGACGTTACGTTCTCTTATATACCCCTGTAATATAGTACAATAAGTAACAACATCTCCAAGTATGCGTTTCGAAACATCATCTGCCTCACATGTCCTCCCAACTTTACACAAGCCATTAATCACAGTATTATACGTTACAATCCCTAAACCTATACCTCTTTTCTCCATGTCGGCAAGAAGATGAAACGAATAATCCAAATAACCTCTCCTACAAAAACCATCAATCAAAGTTGCATACATAATCTCATCCATTTCAACCCCTAAATCTCTAACCAACTTAAACAACTTGAACCCCTCTACTAATTTCCCTTTCTTGCAAAACCCCATAATGATTGCCGTATAAGTTACCACATTAGGCCTCAACCCCTCCTTCTCCATCTTTCTCAACAACCCAACTCCCTTTTCCACAACCCCATGTTTCGAAAACCCATCAATTAGTACCGTATACCCTATAGTATCCATAACTATCTTTCTTTCCACCAACTCTTTATACTTCAATAAACCCTCCCTCATAAACCCTTCTCGAAAACACCCATACATCCAACAAGTATAGAACACAACATCAAATTCTAACCCATCTTTCTCTACACCACTAATCAACTCATTTAATCTACCTAGCCTAAAATAAGCACCAAAAAGAGCAGTATAAGTCACAACATTTGGATGCAACGCATAAGACTTTACAGCATTTTCGAAAAACCCAATAGCAAGATCAGGCTTATTAACCTCAACAAACCCAGAAATTACAGAACTACAAACAAAATTATTAAATGGGTTTTCATTAGTCATCATCATCATCTCCAAAACTTCAATTGCTTTATCCATATTCCCCATAGAACTAAATGTATGTATATATGAAAAATAAGTAAAATAAGAAGGAGAATTACCACTAAATCTCAGCTGAGCAAGAGCTTTTTCTGGGTCTTTTGTATCTATACATAATCTTCTATATAGTATACGAAAGGCACCATTTTGGTGTGTAGATACATGAGTTCTTGAAATAAAGATGCAATTTTTAATCAAGGCCATTGTGAATTTATACATGGTGTTGGTGTAGAGTGAAGTGAGATTAATGAGATTTTTGTGGTAACTGGGCTGAGTTCATATGACAGAAATGTAAGAAATTGAATTGAAATGTGTAATTTTATGCAAAAAAAAACCCAAGAACTGGAAATCAACATGGAGGAGGAGAACAAAGAGGAGGGCTAGTTATTTAGTAAAAAAAAAGAAAAAAAAAAGAAAAAAAAAAGAGGAGGGCTAGTTCTGTAATTTCGGTTTTAGAAATTACCAAAACTATTTTTTTCTCTTAACTTATTTGGGGATTAACTTTTTTTTCAAAATATTTAGGAACATGGTTTGTAACCAAAAATAATAATGTGTTACTTTTTTGAAAAAAAATGACAAACTTAATTCTTTTATTATAAAAAAAATGACAAAATTAATTCTTTTATTATAAATTTTTACTAAATTGACTACTTTGAAATAGGTGGCCATTTATGACCTTTTGGACCTCCCTTTGGTGAATGCGTCCATTTATGACCTTTTGGACCTCCCTTTGGTGAATGCGTATTACATTCATATAGATACATGCAAGCTCTGTTCACGAGCTTCTTCGACTCCGGCAACCATCTGACATACACTGAACTTACAATCTATAATTATCATTCAAGATATTTAAATCCTGATAATCTATATCCATGATAGACAAGGTATAATCAACAATTACAACATATATATGATGTTAGGAATCTGCCCGATTTCCTACAAATGCGGAAGCGATTTGGTAAATATGTGCGCTTAGATCCCACAAATATACGTGATAGTAATGAAGCAACAAACCAACAATACAGTAAAAGAGACAAGAGATTTAACGTGGTTCGGCCCAGCCTACATCCACAAGAGCAACAACTTCACACTAGATAAAAGAGATTACAATATCCGGGTATCCGGCCCCTTGAATTTCATACAAAAATTCAGCCCTACAATACCTATTATGTATATCCCCAACTCACTGAAGTGTTTATCTCAAAACCTCCCCCTATCGCTGTTTCCCGACAACCTTTCCTTCTCTCTCTCTCCCAACCCGGACAGTGCCACACAACCTGATAGGGACAGTGCCACACAACCTGATAGAAAGACCCCTGCAGCGGGACCACCTCCGATGGCTGCAGTAAAACCCAAGTACCCTAAGGAATAGTTTAGGCACGAGGACCTTCTATCCCGACACTTCCTGAAAGCGGGCTAAACCGGCTCCCCTACTAGACGGACTATCTAGCAGCCATAGAGAGAGAAGAGAGAATTTTGGTGTAATAACTAATGAAGGGGGAGGGGGTATTTATAGGTGAAAGGGGGGGTTGGTGAGGAAAAGGTGGGCGGGGGGGGGGGGGGTTGGTGGAAGTTTGAAAAGAATGGAAAGGCCGGTGCCTAACAATCTCTCCCTCTTTTCAAACTCACAGTTAATCACTTGCATTCCATACATGCACCCTGTTGACACAACTCCAACTTTTCCTCGATCCGTATCATTCCCTATGATAAAACTCCCCCCGAGTCCAAGACTCCAAACTGTACCCTAGTTTGCGCATTCATTCTCGAATGCCCACTTGCTATACGCACAAGTGTACCATTGACCTCTATTTGTCCAACTACATACATGTGAAGCAATCTGTTGTATACACACATACTCACTTGATTCACGTCGGCCAATCCCATATGTAGTCCATCACACACGCAAGTGTGACCATCGATCTTTCATTTACTCCCCAACTGCATATCAAACAAATCAATCTATTGCATGGTTCACTGCTCACTTGATTCGTGTTGATCGATGCCCATATGCAGCTGCAACACACCAACTACTCGTTGATGTTGTGGAAGCCCTTCGACCAAGCATCCATCCCAGCAGTCTTTGCACCATCGTCTAGACTGGAAGGCAATACAACCGCAGCAGTATCCTTCAAGTCACTCTTCCCTCGTGCACGAGATAACCAGATTTTCGAAGTTCCAGTACGTTCTGGCCACGTACTAATCAGACGATATATTCCCCCACGTAGCTCTCCCTTTATCCGAACCACACGGCCTCTTTTGATATTCATAGCTCCCCCTACTATAGAGCATCTGTAGCCTTCTGAAGCTAATCGACCGATAGATATTAGATTCTTCCTCAGCTTAGGCACATATCTTACCCCGTTCAAGTTGCGAACTATTCCATCGAACATTTTGATTTTCACAATTCCAATCCCCTTGATCTCACAAGTAGATCCATCAGCCAAAGAAATTGTTTCATTCTTTGTATCTTGGAATTTGTCAAAATGCCCCCTCTCGGAACATACATGGTAAGATGACCCTGAGTCTAATATCCATTCTCATGGAGAACTAGTGCCTCGATTGAAGACGGTGCAAACATCTTCACAATCGAGAGTAACCACAGCCAATGATGCATCTGGATCCTTCTTATTAAGCGGACAATTCGACCTAATATGACCCCACTCCTTGCAACCAAAGCACTGCATGCCCTTTTCACTGTATCTGAATTTACCTCTGCTATTGGTAGATCCTCTCACAGCACCCCTTCCTCTATTATTTTGACTACGCAAAGCCAAAACTGTCATTCCGTCCTTGTTACCATCCTGGTTCTTCCTTCTAGCATTTGACAAAAGTGCTGACTGAACCTCCTCCATTTTTAACGTGTCCTTTCCGTTCAAAATGGTTGTGACCAAATGATCGAATGACTCCGGAAGCGAAGTAAGAAGAATAAGGGCCTTATATTTTTCCTCCAATTTTACATCACTCATCTTTGTTGGTTTTCCCTCCTTCCCCTTTAAAGCCCTTGCTAGCTTCTGTTGGGTTAGGATATCCTTTACCCTTCTCTGCCAAAGAGTAAAACTTCCTTTACCATCATATGGAGTCACCTTGAATCCTCCAATACTTGCCATGATCTCCGTTTGCACACACAAACCAATCCAAACAACTAAATCAATTTGCCAGGTAAGTGTAAGAAACAATGGGAGCACTTCCGTCAAAATGGTGCCAAATTAGACAACCACTTTTCTTAACGACTTTCCTTCGGCACCAATAATTTAGACACAACTAGCTCTGATGCCAACTGTTAGGAATCTGCCCGATTTCCTGTGAATGCGGAAGCGATTTGGTAAATATGTGCGCTTAGATCCCACAAATATACGTGATAGTAATGAAGCAACAAACCAACAATACAGTAAAAGAGACAAGATATTTAACGTGGTTCGGCCCAGCCTACATCCACAAGAGAAACAACTTCACACTAGATAAAAGAGATTACAATATCCGGGTATCCGGCCCCTTGAATTTCATACAAACATTCAGCCCTACAATACCTATTATGTATATCCCCAACTCACTGAAGTGTTTATCTCAAAACCTCCCCCTGTCACTGTTTCCCGACAACCTTTCCTTCTCTCTCTCTCCCAACCCGGACAGTGCCATACAACCTGATAGAAAGACCCCTGCAGCGGGACCACCTCCGATGGCTGCAGTAAAACCCAAGTACCCTAAGGAATAGTTTAGGCACGAGGACCTTCTATCCCGACACTTCCTGAAAGCGGGCTAAACCGGCTCCCCTACTAGACGGACTATCTAGCAGCTATAGAGAGAGAAGAGAGAATTTTGGTGTAATAACTAATGAAGGGGGAGGGGTATTTATAGGTGAAAGGGGGATTGGTGAGGAAAAGGTGGGTGGGGGGGTTGGTGGAAGTTTGAAAAGAATGGAAAGGCCGGTGCCTAACATATGATATAAATGTTTGTATGTATATGTATCATCGGCAATGCATGTTTGAACAAACTGAATTCAAGGATTTGCAATACCCCATTGGCACATGCGTATCAAGGTAATACTCCTTCCCCAATTGCGTATTCTGCAGGACACCTCATTCCCACTTGTGTATTTAGTTAAAAAAATGTTGAATACTCGTGTGTGAAATGTGTAATCGTGATACCCCTTTTTAGAATGTGTAATCAATCGGCTATATTTGCTCATGAAATTGAAATCGGTTATTTTGGTACAGTTCACATAGAAAAAGGGTTAAACTTGTCCAATAGTCTACTTTTTTTTTACTGCTAATCAATCAGACAGATGTAGTTTATGTTTTTTTGAAAAATAATTAATTAATTTCAATTACATTTGAGATTGCATATTGTTGTATTGGATTGCAAAATCGTTTTGTCGTAATTTTTTTTATGTTTACAAAAATAAAATAGAAAAAAACGTAATTTGTAAAAAAAATTAAAAATGTCATATTATTCAAAAAAAAATAATTCTTTTCATGTATATTTTTAGTATGGAGTTATATGTATTCTTTTTTATCGCTTATCATTGGAAAGTAATTTCCAAATTTTGAATTCGATTTACACTCATTTCTATATTAACAAATTTTAATTTATAAAATGTATAGATCTAATTATTAAAAAAACATAAATCCTACTTAGATGGTCAAAAGTCAAAACTTGGAACTAAACCATTGAGATCTCAATTTATGTTACACTATTACATTACGAGTAATCTAAAATTGGGTGAAAGCCCAATATAACCATTTTTTTACAAAATATTGTCCAAAATATCGACCGTCAGAAAAGGTGTCTGAAATAATCAATTGAATGCGCATATGGAAATTGCAACTATTGTGCACACATAATCTGAATGTGGGTACTCTGGCTCCGTTGCAACATGCATCCAATGGATGCGAGGGGAACTGGTAGAATGTTGCAACTATATGTATTGATTGTCTGCGAAACCTTGTATACGCATATGTTACATGCGTGGGCTCTACTTCATTTTATGCATACACATCCCAGGCATGCGAGATCTGGATTGAGCCGTGGGTTCCTTTCGGTCTTTTATGCAAGCTACAACATCACATCATGGTCAAATTATACAAAACATGTCATGTACAAACATATTGTAAGAAGTAAAGATCAATACCTGAAATCAAGATTACAAGAACAAAAGTACCGAAAATATGTTCGAGGCACGTGAAAATCACGCTCTTCTTAAAACCGACAAGCCCCTTCCGTGTGATGGTTGAAGGTGTGTTGGTTTTCGTCTCAGAGGATACAATGAACAAATGTGATCTTAAGCACTTGAAGATCCGCCTTCTACGAACCGAACAAATACGCCAACTATCCCACAGAAACAGAACCTCGAGCTCTAAGAAGAATACAAAAAATGCTATAAATTGTTTGAGAGATTTTTGGTGTAAAAACAATGATTCCCAAGGACTCCTTATATACGAATAGAATATATGTAACCCGCTAAGCAAAAATTATGTAACCCCACCATAATAATAAAATCACATTATTATAGGAGTTACAAAACCAAAAGAAAAGAGTTACAAATCAAATACATAAGTTCAAGTCAAAGAAAATAATATGCAATTAATATTTTATTTAAAATAATCCAACACATATCGATTGCCTAAGTGTACCCATCGTTTATCCATTCGGGATCATCGCCAACAAACTTCCAGCCATCATCTCAATCTCTCATCAATTAAAATTTTATACTATGTGTGTATGTTGCAAAATGTGTACAACAAAGACAAGTCGGTGGGGGGTTGTAATGTGTAATTGTTTATGATGATAAAAGAGAGATCAGAGATGGGTTATTTTTAGAAAAGAATAATATAATGGCAGTGAATTGGACTATCCGATCGGCTAAATATACTCATCCCGTGGATGCAGGTTCAGTAGGTTAGAAAAGACACAAAACCCAACATCTGCTATTTAGGGCATTCAATAATAAAATATGAGTAGTGCTAGATGCACAGAAAATATACACAGAAAAATTTACATAGGGGGTGTTTGGAAGTTAGAGGTTTGAGGTGAAATTAGAGGTTTGGGGTAGATTAGAGGTTTGACCAAATCAAACATCTAATATGAGTGTTTGGTTGTTAGATGTTTGAGTTAGAGGTTTGGTATCAAAAAGCTAATTTTGAAAAAGTTCATTTTATGAGCTTTTTCAATTAGAGGTTTGCTATGTGTCACAAAAAGTTATTCAAAAAGCTATTTACCAAACACATTTATTCAAAACAGCTAATTTAAATCCGCTAGTCAAAACAGCTAATTCAATCCGCTAGTCAAAACAGCTAATTCAATGAGCTACAGCTAACAGCTATCAGCTAATTGCCAAACAGGGCCATAATGAGTTGGATTCCACTAATTGATGTTTTTATTGGTTGATATTAATGTGAATGCAATGAGTTGGATTCCACTAATTGATGTTTTTATTGGTTGATATTAATGTGAATGCAGGGGACCTATTGAATTATAACCAATCACATTGAGACACCTACCATTCTGTGAAAGTTTTTGTGAAACTTTATGTAACTCTAGCATTTTCCATAAAATATTGGTTATCTAAGGTATTTTTTCCTACAATTGGGAATCATTAAGATCAATGAAAAAAAAGCCCTTGTACAACTAATTATATAATTAACTAGCTTATAACCTGTGCAAAGCACGGGTTACTTTTAAATACTTTTAAAATTATATAATTAAATAAAATAAAATAAAATAATTTATTATGGATATAATTTAACTTTATAATATTCATTAACAAAATTATTAGTAATAATAATAGCTATTTAATAAATGATATGTATTGATTATAACTAATAATATAAAATCTTAATGTAAATTTGTTGTTGACGGCATTCGAACCTTAGATCTTTAGAAGAGGGATTTAAATATAGAATATTCCTAATTATTAGATTTAACCGCTATTATCTATTTACTAAATATTTAACGGTTACTATTCTTTTGGATGGTTTTGAACCAAATTGAACCAAACAACCAAATTATACCCATGTTTGCTTATTATATAATATACTAGCTTAAAACCTGTGCGATGCACGAATTTTTTTTAATATTATATGAATTTGTTTTCATTAATTTGAATTTATTTTTTTTAAACATGAATTTTGGAGGCTTAAATTTTTAAATAAGATCATTTGATAATAATTACATAAATGTAATCAGTGATATTTCTAGAAAATAAGAGATTTGCTTGCTAGTTGGTTTTGGTTTGTTTGAAGGGGATCCTTGCATGTTCACTTTAGTCGCATTCAAGCATTGCATTGTTTTTGCATTGTTTAGTTAGATGGATTTTGTGGGTACATTCGCTATAGGCCCTCACGAGACCTTACTCGTCCACTAGGGCTGCCTAGGGATTTAAAGGGCTTGTTGCATATGCCAAATGCAACCGTGATCACCTACGGAAGTGGTACTAATTAGGTAGTGTTAGTTGTTTATGCTTGAGGACAAGCATCAGTTTAAGTTTGGGGGTGTGATAAGTGGATTTTATATCCACTTGGATCGCTTCATTTCGGCATAAATTGATTCACTTGGTCTCAAGTTTGTTGTAGTTTTGATGTGTTTTGTTTAGTTGTGCAGGTTTGTGAATTGTCGATTAGGGTTGGTGTTTTCCGTCGATGATGAAGTTGAATTTGAGCTTTGGAATGAAGGTAGAAGTCTTTTCCTAGGCTACCGTGAAGGTTCATGAGTCAAAGGAATGAAGGACGGGAAGTGGCAAAAGAATTGGAAGAGAAAACGGATGAGAAATAAGCAAATTATAGCAAAAATTCGGATTTCCCGGGTAGGTTGCATAGTCTTCACTGTTTTGGCCATATCTAGAGTTCTACAAGTCCGTTTGAGGCCCGTAAGCAGTCCACGCGAAGATTGGGAAATTTCCTTGAAGAATAAAACAAAATAAAAATCTGGACAGAAACTTGCCGCGCAGACTGCGCATTAAACGCGCAGGGTGCGCCAGAATCAGCACAGAAACCGTGCAGGGTGCACAGAAAACGCGCAGCCTGCGCAAGAATCAGTAGCCAAGTGCGCAGACTGCGCAGAAAGTGAGCAGGGTGCGCGGTTACTCGCTGGAAATTCTGAAATTCTTTCCCGTTTCGAATAATATTGCTGTTTTATGACTTTTCTTGTTGGAAAAGACTTCTAGGGCCTATATAAACACATCCCATCATTGTAATTCATATCATTACATATCATAACTTAGAATTGCAAGGGAGAAAAGTGGAGAAGGATTCAAGCTCGTGACAAGCAACGAATCTAGATCTATATTATCTTTTGTATTCTTTTCTTAGGCGATATTTTGGATTCTAGATTTGTTTTCTCAACTCTTTATTTTAATATTATTGCTACTTTCATTCAATCTTTGTTTTATATCATGTTTTTATCAAATCCCATGGTGATGAACGGTTCAATTATGAACTAATCGTGGTCATGGGATTCTAACGGATTTATTTATGGAGCTTAGTATCTCGATGCTTTAAAGATTTGTGTGTGATGTATATCTGATATCCTCGTATGGTTATGCTTAATTGTTAGATGCGTAGCTAACATCTAATCTGTTAATCTCTTGTGAGGTGAAAGTGGATCTTGAGATTTAGAACTTACCATGCTAGCATAGGTTCATAACTGTTATCAATATGATTTGTAGTGTGAGATGAAAATACTTATACTGCCCTGTGTGATCTTTATGGATAACTTGCTCGTCAACCGTTATGTTTTCAAATTCTATAGACATATAGGGTCTAAGCATAATTGGTGTCTATTCATCTTCTAACTCTTTTATGGATGTATGGGTAGTTTGGTATACGTATGCTGACAGGTAGCGTGTACATATTTCGTGTTGTCCGATCAGATATCATAACCATTACATATAGTGATTAAAGGCGTTAGATCCAAGCGAATTATTTAATGAAGTTAGGATCCCATGTTTATTCTCATATAAGTAAATCAGTTTTAAATCTCATTAGTTAATTAATTCTTAGTTTAATAATTTGCATCTTAGTTTAATTTAGATAATCAAAAAACCCCTATTTGTTATTTGTCTTAGCAGTGAGTTAAAACCATACATTGTTGCATAGGTACATCTACTAAATGGAAACCTAAACCAGATCTCTATGGAGCGAACTTGATTTATATCTGTATTACTTGTGACCACGTACACTTGCGTGATTTTGTGTTAACAAGTTTTTGGCGCCGCTGCCGGGGATCATCGGTGTTTTATTTTTAGTTTATGTGCTTGTCATCAGTGGCCGTTATCGTTCACTGACTAAGATTTCTTACTTAGTTTGTTTGTTTCGTGGTGTTTCAGGTACTCGAACGTGTATGCGAACACGTTTGCAGGCTCGTAAGGAAAAACTGGCGGAAGACGATCTTGTAGTAGATAAAAGCGAAGAGGAATTTGAAACTACAATAGAGATGGGTGATGCAGCAGCAGTTAAGGCTTTGAAGGACTATTCTCAGCCGAAAATCAATGACATCCAGTCTAGTATTATCAGGCCAGCCATTACAGCTAATAACTTTGAAATCAAGCTTGGCACAATTCAGATGGTGCAGAATTCAGTTCAGTTTGGGGGTGCTCCTACGGAGGATCCTAACATGCACATCAGGGACTTCATTAAGATCTGCGACACTTTCAAGTTCAATGGTGTGTCGGATGATGCTATCAAATTGAGACTTTTCCCATTCTCGTCGAGGGATAAAGCTAAGGGTTGGTTACACTCTCTACCAGCTGGTTCCATTACAACATGGGAGGATCTTGCTCAGAAGTTTCTTACGAAATTCTTCCCTATGGCGAAAACTGCAGCAATAAGGAATGCTCTAACTCAATTTGCACAGCAATCTGGAGAATCTTTGTGTGAGGCTTGGGAACGCTACAAGGAGATGCTTAGAAAGTGTCCTCATTATGGTATGCCTGATTGGATGGTTATTAATGGGTTTTACAATGGGTTGGGAGCACAGTCTAGACCTTTGCTAGATGCAGCATCAGGTGGAGCTCTATGGGCTAAGAGCAATGATGAAGCTTATGATCTAATTGAGACTATGGCTGCAAATGAATATCAAAATTCAACCCAGAGATTATCTCAAGGCAAGGTAGCAGGTATTCTGGAAGTTGATGCAGCTACAGCTATTGCAGCTCAATTGAAGGCCTTAACTATGAAGGTGGATTCTCTCACCAACTATGGAGTACGACAGGTTGCAAGTGTTTGTGAGTTATGTGCGGGCGCACATGAGACGAGTCAATGTGCCATATCTTCTGAATCGGCACAGTTTATGAGCAACTTCCAGCGGCCTTCGCAACCAGCTCCAGCCATCTATCATCCCAATTTCAACTGGAGCAACAATCAAGGTGCTCAACCACTTCAGCAGCCTTATCAGCAGCTGATTAGTTGGATGGCGAAGCGAAAAAAGGCAAAACTTTTGCTGAAAAATCTACTCCAAAGCAGTCTACAAAGAGCAATCAGATCTATCGACCCCCTCCATTCCCAAAAAGACTTCAAAAGCAAAATTCTACTGAAAACTCTCCTCCGAAGCAGAAGTTGGTGAATCAGATCTATCCTCCTCCTCCATATCCTCAACGCTTGCAGAAACAAGATCAAGAAAAACAGTTTCAGAAGTTTATGGATGTCTTCAAGAAACTGTCCATTAACATTCCTTTTGTTGAAGCATTGGAGCAGATGCCGAGATATGCAAAGTTCAAGAAGGATATTTTGTCACGAAAGAGAAGGTTGGAAGAATTTGAAATAGTGGCATTGACGGAAGAATGCAGTGTTGTTCTGCAACAGAAATTGCCTCCGAAGCTAAAGGATCCAGGTAGCTTTACTATTCCATGCACTATTGGTAATTTATCTTTTGAGAAGTGCTTGTGTGACTTGGGAGCTAGCATCAATCTCACGCCCTTGTCAGTTTTCATGCAACTTGGTCTGCCTGATCCGAAGCCAACCAACATCTCTTTGCAGTTGGCTGATAGGTCGATCACTTATCCGAGGGGTATAGTAGAGGATGTCTTGGTGAAGGTTGATAAGCTCATATTTCCTGCCAATTTTGTGATTCTAGATTTTGAAGAAGACAAGAAGATTCCCATAATCTTGGGAAGGCCTTTTCTAGCTACGGGCCGTACTTTGATCGATGTGCAAAAAGAAGAGCTTACAATGAGGGTGCAAGATCAGAATGTCACCTTTAATGTGTTCAAGGCCATGAAATTTTCGACAGAGGATGAAGAGTGTTTCAGTGTGTGAATGGTTGATACGGGTCAGAGAAAGAAGTTTGATCAGTTGTTGAGTGAAAAGTCGGACATGCACATACTAAAGCATCACATCAGTGATTCCATTGATAGTTCTTCAATTCGAGATCTCTCGAATGTCAAGCTCGGAAAACTTCCATCTCATTTGAAGTATGTCCTTCTGAATGATGAGTTGGTGATTTTTAGAGTGTGTCAAGATAATGTGTTAAGAAGGTGGATCATGGATGATGAGGTAGAAGAGTGTTCTTATCAATCAACTGTGAAGCATAAACACCTTAGAGGTGTGAAGAAGAAAAAGAAAAAATCGATTGGAGGAAAAGTCAAAGTGAAGTTTGATTTAGAAAAGATGTGGGAAGATAGCGAGAAGGTTGTCAGACAATGGGTTAATGGTCCTTCTGATAAGGACAAGTCAAATGCGATCTTCGAGACACCATGATTTGAATCATATTTGTCTGGCTAAATGACGTTAACGACAGCACTTCGTGGGAGGCAACCCATGTGGTTCCAATGATTAGGTATGTTTCCTACGATCCCTTGTATTTACTTCCATTCAATGCGGACATTGAATATTTCAAGTTTGGGGGTGGTTTGGGGGATGAGTAGTGTATATGTAGTTATTTGTGATTGTGAGTAATTGTGTTCATGTAGGATAGCATATTTTGCATGTTAGTAATAATTCATTCATATGTGTTCGTATTCTTGCATGTTTGTTTCATATAGGGCATTTTGTTATTTTGTTTCCGTATACCATGTGAGTCCATATAGTTGCAACTATATGGACTCACATGGTATACGGAAACAAAATAACAAAATGCCCCAAAAACTTGTTAACACAAAATCACGCAAGTGTACGTGGTCACAAGTAATACAGATATAAATCAAGTTCGTTCCACAGAGATCTGGTTTAGGTTTCCATTCAGTAGATGTACCTATGCAACAATATTGGTATGGTTTTAACTCACTGCTAAGACAAATAACAATTGGGGGTTTTTTGATTATCTAAATTAAACTAAGATGCAAATTATTAAACTAAGAATTAATTAACTAATGAGATTTAAAACTGATTTACTTATATGAGAATAAACATGGGATCCTAACTTCATTAAATACTTCGCTTAGATCTGACGCCTTTAATCACTATATGTAATGGTTACGATATCTGATCGGACAACACGAAATAAGTACAAGCTACCTGCCAGCATACGTATACCAAACTACCCATGCATACATCCACAAAAGAGTTAGAAGATGAATAGACACCAATTCTGCTTAGACCCTCTATGTCTATAGAATTTGAAAACATAATGGTTAATGAGCAAGTTATCCATAAAGATCACACAGGGCAGTATAAGTATTTTCATCTCACACAACAAATCATATTGATAACAATTATGAACCTATGCTAGCATGGTAAGTTCTAAATCTCACGATCCACTTTCACTTCACAAGAGATTAACAGATTAGATGTTAGCTACGCATCTAACAATTAAGCATAACCATACGAGGATATCAGATATACATCACACACAAATCTTTAAAGCATCGAGATACTAAGCTCCATAAATAAATCCGTTAGAATCCCATGACAACGATTAGTTCATAATTGAACCGTTCGTCACCATGGGATTTGATGAAAACATGATATAAAACAAAGATTGAATGAAAGTAGCAATAATATTAAAATAAAGAGTTGAGAAAACAAATCTAGAATCCAAAATATCGCCTAAGTAAAGAATACAAAAGATGAAGTAGATCTAGATCCGTTGCTTGTCACGAGCTTGAATCCTTCTCCGTTTTTCTCCCTTGCAATTCTAAGTTAAGATATGTAATGATATGAATTACAATGATGAGATGTGTTTATATAGGCCCTAGAAGTCTTTTCCAGCAAGAAAAGTCATAAAACAGCAATTTAATTCGAAACGGGAAAGAATTTCAGAATTTCCAGCGAGTAACCGCGCACCCTGCTCACTTTCTGCGTAGGGGTCAGATTCGGATCGGATTACCATAAATCCATATCCAAATCCGCTAAGAATTTTCGAATTCGGATAGGATCAGGGGTCGGATATTTTTTAGGTCGATCCATATCCGATCCGTTCTGATTTCTTTGAAGAAATAAAAATTAAATTTATGACATATATATTGACAAATCCAAATTTATATTCCAAAATAATATTGTTTATAAAAAAAATTATATATCACATATGTTATATATATTAGATATTACATAAATATATAAAATATATAATAAATACAATATATTCGGATCGGATTGTTATCGGATCGGATCATACAAAATCCATATCCGCTCCTTATTGGATCGGACCCTTATCGGATCGGATCATTAATGGATCGGATTTTTTTAGAAGGATCCATACCCGCTAATTTAGCTACGAATCAGATAGGGTCGGGTATCCGATCCATTGACAGGCCTAGTCCGTGATATAATTGGAAAAAGAAAGATTTTAGTTAGAGAAAAGAGAAAAGGTAACGTGTTTTGGCTGAAAAAGGTAACTGCCCGTGATATAATTGGAAAAAAAGAGATTTAATTATAGAAAAGAAAAAAAGTAATGTGTTTTGACTGAAAAAGGTAATTGATTAGTTAAAAGTAATTATAATATGATTATGTTATTTATTAAACAAAATTGCTCTTAATGTTTTAAAAAGGGTGAAATTTTAGTTAGATAAAATATAAAAGATATTGTATCTATCTAAAAAAGGAAATTCTTTAGTTATTGAAAAATAGAAAATATGTCTAACCTGAAAAAGAAAATTGATTAGTAAAGGATAAATTTTAGTTAGATAAAATATAAAAGATATTGTATTTTACCTGAAAAAGGAAATTATTTAGTTATTAGTATAGGAGAAATTTTATTTAGATAAAATATAAAATATATTATATTTTACCTGAAAAGGAAAATTATTTAGTTATTGAAAATTAGAATAGATAATATGTTTAACCTGAAAAAGGAAATTGATTAGTTAGTAGGATGTATTTTATTTGTAATTAAGTAAGGATAAATTAGTAAAATCAATAAATATAAACGATTTTGTATTTTACCTGAAAAAGAAAATTATTTAGTTATTGAAAAATAGAAAATATGTCTAACCTGAAAAAAAATTGGTTGGTAAAGGAGAAATTTTAGTTAGATAAAATATAAAAGATATTGTATTTTACCTAAAAAATGAAATTATTTAGTTATTGAAAATAGAATAGATAATATGTTTAACCTGAAAAAGGAAATTGATTAGGTAGTAGGATGTATTTTATTTGTAATTAAGGGGTAAATTAGTAAAATCAATAGGTACCGACCAACCAAACTTTTTAATGTTTCGGCTTTTATATACTAGTATAGATATATATAAGTATAGATATCAAATTGTTGTTAAAAATTGATATAAGATTTTACACGTTCAATTTAATATTTGTACTCTATCTTATTCTTAAAATTTGATTTAGCCGATTTTACAGTCCACGTGAAATTAACAAAATAGTATTTAATTTAGTGATGGTTTAACAATTATTTTCCAATTAAATCTACGCAGAAAGAGAGAAGAAATTGTCAAATTTTTACGGTGAAAATTCTATTCGATTTATGAATTCTACTTATAATTCGTTTTTATTATCAAAATATCCTTGTTATTATTTGAAGATAGTTCAACTAACAACCAAATTAATTATAGAGAATTTATCAAAAATACCGGATTTCCTACTTTTTTTGCATAAATACTGTCTTCTTTGATTTAGTGCAAAAATACGACATTCTAATTTATTTCTTGCAAAAATACGGACCCCCATTTCTTCCATCTCTATCTTCCCCCCCGCCAATTTCACCCCACCCCCACCCCCCTCCCCCACCCCCACCCCCTCTCTCTCTTCCATCATCGTCGACCTCCGATCAACCTCCATCACCATCTCTGATCAACTTCCCCCGCCCATCCACCCCCGCCCCCCGCCCCCATCTCCGCTGCCTCCTCCGATTTCCACCATCTTCTCCGATTTGTTTTGATTAATCGGGCCCCGCGGGGGCATATTTTCGATTTGTACTTATTTTGAAATGTATAGTCAATTTTAATTAAACAAGCTCGATCTCGAGAAACTGATTTGATTTTCGATCGGCAGTTGGAGCTGTGGAGTAGATCGGAGTCGGAGTTGGAGTCGGAGATGGGGGAGTTGGTGCGGGGAGATGATGATGACGGAGATGGGGGAGGTGGGGGAGATGATGACGGAGATGCAGATGGGCAGGTGACGGGGACAGGCGGAGAGACGGCGGGATCGGAGGTCGGAGGTCGGTGGTTAGATGAGAGAGATGTGGAGGGTGGGTGAGAGAGATGAGAGATTGAGATCCGATATTGATTTTGATGAGATGAGATGATGAATCGTAATTTTAGAAAAAGTAAAGTAATGGACCGTATTTTTCAAAAAAGGAAAGATGATCTAGGTAGTTTTGGAAAAAGCCCTTAATTATATCCTATATAATAAAAGTAAAAGAGATAATAAGCAAATACTACAAAAGGTCTAGAGTTCGATCCTCACGAACAACATATTTTATATAATATTTAAATTTTAAACATGCTATAAAAATAACTTCATTCCCGTAAATACATTAATTTATTTGATTTCCTAAGTTTAGACATGTTAATGATTTAAATCATATATAATTAGGTTTTATACATTAAATAACATTATCAATGTAGAACTTCTACATTGAATAGGATTAATGTAAAATTCGTAATAATATTTTCTCTTGAGATTCAGAGTGTTTCTATTTGAATAATAATTATTAAATCATCACTAAATTAAAGATAATTTTATGAGTTTCACATGGATTGTAAAATCATCTAAATCTGATTTCTAGAACTCAAGATATAACCCAAATAATAAATATGAATTTTTTTAATACTAATAAAAAATAAATAAATTTAATTCTATTACAATCTTTATAAATACACTACACCATATATGGTCTTTGCCAACACTTCAAATCAGTGTTGGCATGTAAAATGTAGCCTTAGATGGCTTAATTTTGATATAAGCCAACACTCTATTTCGATGTTGCAATAGATGTCAATATATGATACCTTAAATATAATTGGATTAGCAAAGCCAACACTTGTAAGGGTGTTACTGTAGCCTTAAATATAATTGGATTAGCAAAGCCAACACTTGTAAGGGTGTTACCGTAGATTACCAAAAAAAGTGTTAAAAAGGGGGGAAAATGGAAATATTAGTGGAGGGAAAGGGAAAACTTAGTGGGGGGGGGGGGGGGAAGTAAAATTTTGGGGCCGCCTAAATTTTATTCAATAATATCCATTTTACTCAAAATACATATAATCCATTTTACTCTCTCTCTCTCTCCAAACACAAAAAACTCTGTAAGTATCTCTCTCGGTGTAAGTATCTCTCTCTATCATTTTACTCTCTCTCGTTCTCTCTAATAGATTTATTCGTTCTCTCTGTTGATTTGAAGCTCTTACTGTGGGTTTGAAGCTCGTTAATTTGGTAGTCTCCTTCCCTCTCTATCTCCTATTTCTCTCTATATTTCTCTATATTTGCTGTGTATATATATCTCGTTGTCTTCATCTCTCTCGTTCTCGTTCGAATTTAAAGCTAGAGTTGTGTGGTTGGTGTTAGTTTGAAGCTAGAGTTCTCTGTAGTGTTCAAATTGGAAGCTAGGGTTCAAATTTGTAAACCCTAATTTCAATTTTTTAACATTTGAGGATTTTTAATTTTTAATTTGGTTGGTGTTAGTTTGATCTAGAGTTCTCTATAATGTTCGAATTGGAAGCTAGGGTTCGAATTTGTAAACCCTAATTTCAATTTTTTAAAATTTGGGGATTTTTAATTTCAGCATTAAATTTGTTTTGTGAGATTTGAAGCTAGTAATTTGTTCTTTATATTTATATGAGGCTATTTATATTTGTGGGATTTATACATACATATATTTGATATTTTGTTGTTTGGCTTGTTACTGTTTTGCTTGTTACTGTTTCTTTATATGCCATATGCACTTGCTGTTTCTTTATATGCCATAATTGCCATATACATACACTTTATCTGTAATACGTAACAGCTCACATATGTTAATACCTTTAATCCTCTGTAATATGTTTTCCAATATTCATATTAAGTAATTTTTTCTTGGATTTTCATTGTTTCTTTATTTCACTACTAGTCAATGTTTGGAGTTACCTTTATTTCCTGATGTTAATCATTGTATATATAATTCGGTTATTTCGATGGTCCTGATGCTTTATTTTTTGTAGTTATTGCAACTGTCAACCAAAATACGACAGAACAACAAGTTCACTTTGATAAATGGCTTCTTTGACATCGATTTTACTGCATTGCCCTACGTTACATAGATTACTTGAATCTGATGTATATGATTTGACTTATGTTTTTTTATCTTTATTACAGGATGGCACCTAGCAAAATGACTTTTCAATTGCACCATGGTGGAGAGTTCACCAAAACTAAGTATCTTGGGGGCTCAGTGTTGACTTGTTCAGGTGTGGACACGGATTCATTTTCATATCCTGTACTGATGGAATGGGTCAAAGACCTTAACTATGATGAGATTGGAGGGGTATACGTCAGGGAAGAGAATAATGGTGGTTGGACATTGGTGACTGATGATACTAGTTTTTGTGCATGTATTGGAAAAATAAAGGCATCTGAATTGCATTTGTTCATTGACTGCGATGTTGACAAAGAGATACCACCAATGAAACAAATGCAGCCTCATGTTATTGTAAGACCAAGAAAGTGTCCTGTTAAAGTTAAGGAAAATATTCCAGCAAAGGAAAAGATTCCAGCAAAGCGCAAGTTTGTGACCATAAAAGATATAAATCAAGATAAGGAACGAAATTAAGATGAGTACGCGAAAGCAAATACAGTTCGGTACTACTACTACAAGTCTTGCAAAGGAGGGAATCTCTTCGAAAGCTGCCATGGAGGAGGACAGTGAAAGTTCTATTGAAGGGATGGGAAAGATGAGTACACGAAAGCAGTTACAGTTCGGTACTACTGCTACAAGTCTTGCAAAGGAGGGAATCTCTTCGAAAGCTGCCATGGAGGAGGACAGTGAAAGTGCTGTTGAAGGGATGGGATTGGAAGAATACTTACGTGGTTTTGAGATACGTGATAAGGGTGAAAATGTGTCAGCTGATGATAACCCAGATGAAAACTCTGTCGAAAAAACTCCTGAAATTAAAGGAGTGAATCAGTATGAAATGAATAGAAATAAGAGAGTTGCGGAGATAAAACAAAAGGCTTTGGAGCTGGGATTGACCAGGGTAGCGGGGAACTCGAGCCTACACACCACAAAAACATTCCAGGCAGTAAATGATAAAAATGATGACTACTGCCCAGAGAATGATGCAGTACAACAGAATACTGATGAAGATGATATGGTTACCTCTAAGGTATATTTCTGCTTTCATTGGTTCATCTTATGTAATTACTTTATTTTCAACTTGGCAACTGATTGTTATTGGTGTGAATTAATTACTTTTAGAGGAAAAAAAGGCCAAGAGAGTTGAGGTTGGGATGGGACCAAGAACCCGATCCCGAGTTAATAAAAAAATGATGGATAGTGACAAGGAACCAACTGCAACTGAGCTTAAGGTTGGTACCATGCCTTAAAACACATTTTTTACATCTCTAGTTTTTAAGACCTATTACCCATTACATCTCTAGGCTTAGACCATCTTACTGTTGGGTATATTACAACTATAGCAACAATGAGGCAGTGATATATATATATATATATATATATATATATATATATATATATATCTTAAAACAAGAACAGGCAATAACCAATTAACAAAACAAATCACGAAGGCATAAACAAGAGCCAAATCAGAGATTGTAATTAATGAGAGAAGTAAGAAACAGCTTATCTCTATAGAAGCTTTTAGCAATACTGATAAGATAAAGAACAGCTGAGTCGCCAAACCCTTCGAGAGGACTTGACTGTTCTTGAAGAGAATATTGCCCCACTTACGCTGTGTTGGGATGCAGTAATATTACTTCCAGGATAAAACAGCACAGATCAATGTGTTCATAGATACACTAGAGATCAACGACGACTAACACCTCAGTTCGCCTGAGAATTATGTATATAATCTGTATGTATTGAGAGATAGCAGAGAGAAGACAGCTAGGGTTTTTTCTGTCCTTAGAAGCATATTCTCAACGTTCTATTCTGTATGTATATAATACACAAAATAAAATGTAACTGATATTCCATAAAAGGAAAGTAAATATTTTGATTTAATTTCATTAACTGCATCAGTATTTATTTTTCAGTTACAACAGCATCAGGATTTAACCATCCTCAGGATCTGATGTCCATCAGGATTGGTCAACATCAGTGTCTGATCCATCAGGATTTTGGTCCGTCAGGATCTGATGCCCATCAGTATTTAGTTATGTTCAGGGTCTGTCCATCAGGATTTGATCTCTGATCAGGCCCAATAATCCAAATACTGATCCAATAATAGTAACAAATAAAGTCTGATTTTCTGTTAAAATAAATCAATATTCCAGGTAATAAAATCCCTCGCCCAGGTCGCCTCACGTACGCGAGACGCCGAGACATTCGCCCAAATCGCCCTTCGACCCGACCCGACCCGACCCGTGTTGTGTCGTGTCGTGACGTGGCGAGGCGGGCGGCGGCGGCGCGCGCGCGCGTGTGCGCGCGAGGCCCACTCTACATCCATGCACACTCACATGCCTTAGTAGTTGTGCACTACACTTTCACATGGAGCTATATAAAGCCACCAACCTCTCATTACCAATTCTATGTGGGACTCAAGTTATTTCAACTAACTAACCCACATAACCCATTTCAAGCAAGCAACTTCAACTCAATTTATTTATGGATTCCACTAAGAAAATGTCTTAGATCCAAACATGAAAGTTTAAGTCCTCATAACAAGGAACAACCTTCACTTGTTAGTTTCCAGAAATTACATCAAGAACATATTATAAATATGCCTCAAACTTTCCATTTTCTAACAATCCCCCACGAATCCATACAGAAATGCATATCGATTCTCATCATGACTTGTAATGCAAACTATAATGCAAACCAAGATATATCCCTCTAGCACTCCAGGAAACCTCCTGTAATGCAAACCAAGATATATGGTGCCTTTTAGATATCTAAGCACTCTATCAAGAGCATCCCAATGAGTCTTGTTTGGACAGCTTATATATCTTGCTAACTTAGACACTGAATATGAAATATCTGGCCTAGTACCATTAGCAAGATACTGCAAACTCCCAATAATCTGAGAGTACCTTAACTGAGACACAGGAACTCCTGAACTATTCTTGACAAGGGCAACTTTCGAATCATATGGAGTACTCGCGATTCTACAATTTGAATAACCATACTTCTCAAGTATAGATTTCTCTATATAATGAGACTGTGACAAGGTTATTCCATCAGTTGACTGAGTCAACTTGATACCAAGAATCACACTAGCCTCTCCCATATCCTTCATTTCAAAATGCCTTTTTAAGAACCTTTTTGTCTCGTTAATAATCTCAATATTGGTTCCAAACAATAAAAGTCATCCACATACAGGCACACAAATAATACATTCATTTCCTTTAACCATGTAATAGACACACTTGTCAATTTCATTAACTACAAATTCTGATTCTAAAACAGTTTCATTAAACTTTTTATGCCAGTCTCTTGGAGCTTGTTTTAAGCCATATATAGACTTGATTAACTTACATACTTTCCTCTCATTACCAGAAGCAACAAATCCCTCAGGCTGATCCATATAAATCTCTTCTTCAAATTCACCATGAAGAAAAACTGTCTTTACATCCATTTGATGGATGATAAGACCATGTACAGAAGCCAATGCTACAAGCATTCGAATTATTGTCATTCCAGCAATCGAAGAGTATGTATCAAAGTAATCAATGCCTTCCTTTTGCTTAAAACCCTTAGCTACTAGCCTAGCCTTATACTTATCTATTGAGCCATCCGGGTTCATCTTCCTTTTGAAGACCCATTTACATCCTATAGTAGAACATCCAGGAGGTAGATCAACCAACTCCCATGTTCTGTTAGAAACAATAGAGTCAATTTCACTTTTCACAGCACCTTTCCAGTACCTAGATTCTGAAGAATCCATGGCATGTCGAAAAGTTAAAGGTTCATCCTCGATATTGTAAGTGATAAAATCACTTCCAAAATCCTTGAATACCTTAGCACGCTTACTCCTTCTAGGTTCCTCTACTTCATCAGGAGTAGAGCTACTACCAGGATCTGCCCCCACATTTGTCATCCTTTCCACATGATCAGGAATAGAACTTGATGTGTGAGTGGGATCATCATCAGTATTACCCTGAGGTATACCAGTCTTCATTTCATCACTAAATTCAACTATAGTGTTAGCCACAAGACCAACATGGTTTGTTTGCCTTTGGTTTCTTAGCCTTGTTCTTGTCCTTAGACTTAGTGTTTTCCTTCTTAGTGACAGACTTTCTTTTGTCCTACAATCACTACATTCACCTTCGAACTCCCAGCATGTTCAGTAGGCATCACATGTCCTTGCTTGGACTTGTGTTGCTCCTGCACAGAGATGTCCAACATCAGGTTTGTCCAAGTGATCTCTCCTTTCTGTCTTTTTAGGGAGAATGCAAACTCTTCCCAAGACTTAGGGAGCTTTTCAATCACAGACATAACCTGAAACTTTTCAGGAAGATCCATACCAGACTCCTTCAAAGCATGCACCAACATCTCAAACTCATGCACCTGCTCAGTCATGGATTTAGTATCCACCAGTTTAAAGTCAAGGAACCTAGCCACAGAATAATTTTCCAACCCTTGCGAGTCAGTATTATGTGTCTGGTCAAGCTTCTCCCATAAGAGCTTAGCAGTGTAGGAGTCAGATGAATAAACATCGAATAGAGTGCTCGCTAAAGCTGCCAGAATAGCAGCCCTAGCCACCCCATCCTTTTCCTCCCACATGGTATAAGCCTTAACAATTTTAGCTTTCTCCTTAACCACAACTGGTTTCTCATACTGCACCACTGGCCATAGACCCTTTACCATTAGCCACAGTTTCATCTTTTTTTGCCAACGAGAAAAACCAACACCCCCACCGAATTTATCAGGCATTCCTGACAAATCAATAGGCTGTGGGAAACGGTACGTGATCCAATCAATGGTGGGTATAGTAACAGTAGACCCAGAGCCAGTCTCAATAACGGGAGATTCAGTTTCGTTAACCATCTTGTTAATTAACAATATATAACACAAATATTCTCTTCAAGATTGTTGGTTATATTACAACTACAACAACAATGAGGCAGTGATATATATATATATATATATATATCTTAAAACAAGAACAGAGTTAATAAAACAAATCACGAAGGAATAAACAAAAGCCAAATCAGAGACTGTAATTAACGAGAGAAGTTAGAAACAACTTATCTCTACAGAAGCTTTTAGCAATACTGATAAGATAAAGAACAGCTGAGTCGCCAAACCCTTCGAGAGGACTTGACTGTTCTTGAAGAGAATATTGCCCCACTTACGCTGTGTTGGGATGCAGCAATATTACTTTCAGGATAAAACAGCATAGATCAATGTGTTCACAGATACACCAGAGATCAACGACGACTAACACCACAGTTCGCCTGAGAAATATGTATATAATCTGTTGTATTGAGAGATAGCAGAGAGAAGACAGCTAGGGTTTTTTCTGTCCTTAGAAGCATATTCTCAATGTTCTATTCTGTATGTATATAATACAAAAAATAAAACGTAACTGATATTCCATAAAAGGAAAGTAAATATTTTGATTTAATTTCATTAACTGCATCAGTATTTATTTTTCAGTTACAACAGCATCTGGATTTAACCATCCTCAGGATCTGATGTCCATCAGGATTGGTCAACATCAGTGTCTGATCCATCAGGATTTTGGTTCGTCAGGATCTGATGTCCATCAGTATTTAGTTATGTTCAGGGTCTGTCCATCAGGATTTGATCTCTGATCAGGCCCAATAATCCAAATACTGATCCAATAGCAGTAACAAATAAAGTCTGATTTTCTATTAAAATAAATCAATATTTCAGGTAATAAAATCCCTCGCCCAGGTCGCCTCGTGTACGTGAGACGCCGAGACATTCGCCCAAATCGCCCTTCGACCCGACCCGTGTTGTGTTGTGTTGTGTCGTGTCGTGTCGTGTCGTGTCGTGGCGGGCGGCGGCGGCGCCCTCGTGTGTGTGCGCACGAGGCCCACTCTACATCCATGCACACCCACATGCCTTAGTAGTTGTGCACTACACTTGCACATGGAGCTATATAAAGCCACCAACCTCTCATTACCAATTCTATGTGGGACTCAAGTTATTTCAACTAACTAACCCACATAACCCATTTCAAGCAAGCAACTTCAACTCAATTTATTTATGGATTCCACTAAGAAATGTCTTAGATCCAAACATGAAAGTTTAAGTCCTCATAACAAGGAACAACCTTCACTTGTTAGTTTCCGGAAATTACATCAAGAACATATTATAAATATGCCTCAAACTTTCCATTTTCTAACACTTACTACGTATTTCATTTTGTAGCCAAATGATACTCCAGTGGTTCCTACCGTGGAGAAGCTTAAATTATCAAAAGATCAAGCTGCTGGTTCAATGACAAGGTACTTGGAGTTACGGAATCGTCAAAAAAGCCAGGCACAAACTGAGATTTTACCGTCACAATCGCAGAATGAGACTAATGACTTGGCATCACCAAAAGGTATCTTTATATAATTCTAGTTGGTCTTGTTGTGTAGTATTTTTTGTACTCTTCATAACTATTATTGGTAATCCTATGTACAATGCCCTGCATTTTAAAAAATGAAAGTGATGACTTTAATTAGTGTACTTTAATTATGTGGTCATAAATTAGTAATAGTCAATTATCTTAAATTCTTTAAATTTAAATGGTTGAACAGATGCACCTTCTGAACCAAAAAAAAAAGTGCAGAGGAAAGTTAAAAATAAATCATGTGCACACCAGAAGCGAGAAACGAGAAATTGTCTTGGACAATCTCGGGCAACCTATATCTGCTGATGATATGGTGGCTGAATTAAGCAATTTTTTAGGGACAACAGTGAGGGATTATGTTTCTCTTACCTATGTTAATTGGCATCAAGTTCCTGACAAAGTATGTCAAGGTAACTCCCTCTATGAACCACATGTAGTACATGTTTAATTTTTATGTTTTGTCTATAAGATAGCTAACTTTAGCATAAAATTTGTCCTAGGACAAGTATATCATTCCTGAGGTGGGTAGAGGCTACGTAATGACAACATTGCGTGATCAGTTTAGGGGTTTCAAATCAAAAATCAAAAAAATCACTACCGTCCCTATGAAATTGACGAGGAGAGGATGAAGAATAGGCCTATGGAGGTTCCTGAAAAAGATTTCAAGATTCTTTTACAATATTTGGCTGATAAAAAAAGTTCAGGTAATCTTAAAATTAAATGTTTCATAAGAGTGCATCATTTTTTTAGCATCTGCATTTTATTCTTTATGTCTCTTTGTTTATAGGACATTGCTAAAAGAAATGTAGAAGCTCGAAGTCTTTTAACCGAAACACATACAGCCGGGCCTAAGAGTTTCGCCCAAGTCAGCAACAAATTGGTATATTTATTTATTTTAATAATTTTTTAATGAGGAAGTTTACTTAATGGATAGATGACCATTTTATGTCTTTTAGTAGTATTTGTTGAAAATATAATAAGTTCTTATTCTAGAGCCTTTACCACTTTACCAAATTTTATATAATAAGTTCTGCCAGTAGAATAGTTGTGTATATTCGGTTATTTTTGGTGAGTTTGTAAAGAAGAGTTTTCGGATAGTCTAGAGAACTTTGTCTTGCTTGTACTATAAAATCTGTAATGTGGAATATTGACTGATTATTGATGGTCTGTTAGGTTCTGTACAAATGTCTGGAATCTTTGGTCCATATTTTATTTTTTTTATATAGCCTTACATGTTCTAAAACCTCCCTTATCGTATTTATGCAAGCTAACTGAGAAACTTGAGAAGATGCCGGTTGATGCTAAGGAACCGTCGCCACCAGTAACAGAGGTTGAAATTTTTGTTGAAACACGCAAAAGAGATGAAAATCGCGAGTATAAGTTGCCTACTATAGGGATTCAAGAAAAAGTTGTAAGTGTAGTTTGGGTGGTCTTTTAAATAATGCAGTGTTACATATTTTCATTGTTTGTGCTAATCGTTCTTCTTACAGTCAACTGTTAAGAAGATTCTGGATGAGGGAGGAAGCATTGAGGCTGCTAACGAGGCAGTTTATGGTGGGAAGGAACACGCCCGTTCATACCTGCTTGGGAGACTCATTCGGAAGAAGCAGCCAAAGGAAAAATCTGCTACCCCAGCCCCTGCATCAAGTATCTCGGATCAGTACTTGGCAGATTTATAGAAAAAATTAGGGAACAACTTGCACGTGAGATGGATGAAAAAGTTGACAAGAAGGTTCGAGAGAATGTCAAGTTGATGATTACTAAGATAGCAGAAAAAAATCCAGAATTGAAGGTTGATATTGATGAGCTGTCTATTGAGCCATCAGGCAAGGTTTCAAGTGATAATGTTTCTACTTGATGTTTTTCAAGGGGAAAGCATTTAGAATATTATGGTACTTTATTATGATGATTTGATGACATTTAGAATATTATGGTACTGTGTAATCACTTATTTTGGGTAGATTTGGCAAGTTGGTTTATGTCCAACTTTGACTGTGTAATCACTTATTTGGTATGCTTGTGAAGTTGAACAATGTAGTATTTCCTTTTGGCATTTTTGTCTTGCAAAATTTTTCTTAAGGATTTAGCTGTGATGTTCATATATAGTTTATGTAGTTTATGTTGCAACTGTGTAGCTAATATTTAGAAAGTGTTTACTAGAAAATTGTTGGGATAACAAAAAAAAAAAGGTATTGCTAAAATATGAAAAGCGTTGTAACAAATATATTTTGCCAAAGAAATAGTGATGTTGCTAAATACTTAAAGTGTTTTATCGATTAAATGTTGCAATAAAGTCGAGAAGGTGTTGCCAAAAAACAAAGTGTTAGATGAACCAATGTTGCAATAGGAAAAAATCGATGTTGCAATAGGTCTATTACAACATCCCCTTTAGTGTTGTTATACACCCGAAAGTGTTGGCATAGATGACTAATCAACATCTATTGCGATGTGGCCATAGGGTGGCAAAAGTGTTGGCTTACCCACCTAAGGCCACACGAGCAGATCCAACACCACTGAAATTTGAAAAAGTGTAGCCTTAAACCAATTGTGGGCTAATGACAACACTTTTCATGATATTTTACACTTTTTTGAGGTGTTGGCAAAGACGATATATGGTGTAGTGATATATCCTTTTTAGATTATAAATTTATTTTTAAAATTTAACTCTAATCAAATTCTTTTTATCAAATTTATATACCATGCCTCTCCTCTTAATCAATAAACAGATCATACTTTTTATTAGACATTTTATTTGATTTGAAAAACAGAAATATGAATTACCCTTGATCATGCTATAGTGTTGAACAGTTTTGTACACTTTTTGGCAGTTTCCAAACTTTTCTTCTGCATGATAGACTATTCGAAATTAAGCATGTCAAGGAACAAAAATAACTATGAATGATCTACGTAACTGCTAAGCTTGATGTAGTTGTTGGAGGTGTATTCTTGGATGCAACTTTACGAACAAATTTTTTATGTATATGGCTGATGAGATTTGAATTGTGAAATTTTATTATATTTATTAATTTGTAGTATAATTTTAAATGTATTTATATAAATTTTTAATTTTATATATTGTTCATGGGAATCGAACCCTTGACCTATGGAGTACCATCTTATTATCCCTCTTACTCTTATGATTTAATAGGATATATTCCCTCAGTCCCAAAATACATGTCCCTTTTGCAAAAAAAAATTGTCCCAAATTACATGTCCCTCTATTTTTTCCATATAAATATCTCTTCTTTCAAAACAAATTTAAGTCTAATTTTCCAAAATTATCCCTATATTTGTAATTTCAATACTTGACTTCTTTAAAATTTAACTCTATTCTCATTTTTCAATACATTTATTAAAGTTATTTATTGAAAAATCTTATCCAACCAACCTTTTTCTTAATATGTGTATTTTTTTTAAAAGGGACATGTAAATTGGGACGGAAGGAATAATGTTTATTGAAATGACTACTCGAATGTAATAAATGTGAACTAACTAATAATTATATTTAAATATCATCAAATTTATAAAATAAAACATGTGTTACTAGTACATGCTTGTAATTTAAGTGATGCATGACTAGATAACCCTTATTAATTAATGGATAGTTCTATATCTATATCATATAATTAAATGCATTTGGATTTCAACAAAATATGTAAGAAAAAGATATTTTTATATGAATGCATGAAGAACTATAATAATAGTAATACTAATAATAATAATAAGGGAAATGCTAACAATAGCCTAAGAGCTATGGTTAAACATTAAATATTCTCATCTTTTCAACATTGACTTTAGTTATTTAATTGTTTTTTAGTTTTTCAATGCTCTTTTACAACATTAATTCAATTTTCTACTCCCTCTGTCCCGCCCATTTGTTATCATTTCAAAATAGGGTGTCGACACGCAATTTAAGGTGGATTTTAAGAATAGTTCCATAACTTATTTTTGAAAGTTTCTTTTTTTGTATAAAAATAGAACAATCCTATTTTTATACAAAAAAAAAGAAAATTTTAAAAATAAGTTATGGAACTATCCTTAAAATTCACCTTAAAATGCGTGCTAGAAAGTGACAAATGCGTGCTAGAAAGTGACAAAAAAGTGTAAACAAATGGATGGGATAGAGGGAGTAAGTAATAATAGTGGACCCTTGCATTCACATTAATTTTCACTAATAAAGAAAATCCCAAATTGCTAAATAATTATATTAAAATTCGTGCAAACTTGATATATTGAGTACAAATTTGATATTTTAAATGCATTTATCCACTTGCATTAATACTTAATAATAATTACTCCCTCCATCCCATTATAAGTGACGTTTTTTGACTTTATTCAAATCCCATATTAAGTGACGTTTTTAGGTTTTCAAGATACATATCCCTGTTTATTCCTATAATACTTAATTCTATTCATTTTCCCATGCTAATGAATTAAATGACTTTTACCTACTCAACATCTTCCATCTTCATTCCATCTATATAAAGCACAAACTGATGTTGTATCTCCATCTTCATCTTCTTCTTTTTTTTCTTTTTTTTATAAAAAAAAAACTTTTTTTTTTTTGCTTTTGAGTTCATTAAAAAATGGAGACAAGTAAAAAAGATAAGCAAGAATATGTGACAAAGGCTACTACAGAAGAGAAAACTAGTGACAATGATGTGAAGTTTGATTTTGATCTAAATGAATATCCAAAAGATGACGGAGGAGAAGGTTATGCCGGAGATGCTACTCAACAGACCGTCCATATGATGTGGGAAATTTATTTTCCAAACATGTTATGTTGTTTAAGGAGTTAATTATGTTTAGTAATTTGTTTGTTTGAGAATACTGATGTTTATGATTTGATTTTTAAGTTGCTCATCACCATCTAAATCTTGTAATCCATTTTTAATGAATGAATGTGTTATTTTTCTTGTTATTCTTATATTATTCCTCTCTTTACATTTAGTTTATCATTTTTATTGTTAAAATTTGTTAAATAAATGTATGCATGCTTTTATCTCTTAATCAACTTATAAAGAAGATCATTTGAATATAATTTACAAACTAAAATTTTATAAATTTTAAGAGTATAAACTAGAAGAAATTGAGATTATTTTTTTTATTCATATAAATTAAAATCATATTCTAAAAACAATCAAACAAAATTTTAATATTTATTTATAGGAGTACTCTATAAATGTGCAAATAAAATTTCTATGTTAATATTCTAGAAACAAATTGAGGTTAATATTTATTTATAGGAGTACTCTATAAATGTGCAAATAAAATTTCTATGTTTTATATCTTCCAAAAAATCTAACTTTTATTTTAATTTTTATAAATAGAACACGTTGTTTTCCATTTACATTATGATGGAACATAATAAATTTTTTTTTTTTTTGGAGATACAAGTTAAGTTTATACTCTAAGACATTTTTAAAGAAAAATAAAAAAATTAAACTTTATTTTTGTTTTTGTAAATAGTTTATGTTGTTTTTGTTTTTTTTATGTAAACTTTGATTTTTAGATATACAAGTTAAATTTATTAACTAAGATACTTTTGGAGCAAAATTAAGAGTAGAAATAACAAGTCCAAACAAGTCTAAACAAAGACAATTAACAAGTCTAAACAAATTTATGATGAAAGTTAAAAATTGGACTTAAACAAAGACAATTAACAAGTCTAAACAAAAAATTGAACTTAAAAACAAGACTGCCATCTAAAAAACATTGATCATCCTAATGTGAAATTAACCAACTGTATGCATCTTCTACCAATTTTGCATTATAGATTAGTTGTCGAGGAAGCTTCCCTTGTCTCTCTAAAATAGTTTTTCTGATATGGGGTATATTATACTTGTTGGAGCCACGTGCTTTCAATATTTCCACCATACATTGTTGTAAGGTGCAAAATATTCTGTTTGACATTCTAGGTAAAAAAATTTGAAATGATCTTTCTACAGCACTAATAAGTTCATCAATGGTTTTTGGAGACTCTTTGTAACGCAAGGATTGAATGGCATTGAAAAATCCAAGATCCAAAATATTTAGATCAGGGGAATTTGCTGGCTGACACATTAAACGGATATCAAACCCATCTTGTGAGGCGGCTTGACAAAATTCCAAATCATTTGGGTCAACATGGGTTCTTGCATTATCCTGTTGTATGTAAATAGTTTTAGAATTTCCATCAGGCCACTTTGCACGAATTGCTGGCAAAACCTTTTCAATCAAGAATGACCTTATTGTGTCTCTCCCAATAGAAGTCATAACTTTTGTTTCCAACGTTCCAGCCATTCTGTTAACACTGCTTCTCTTAGCCGGTTCCTTGGTGACAAAAGGAAATATACCAATCTTTCCCGAAAAAGTTTCATTTCCTTGCATGTCAAATCGTGGTCGTGCTATTGCAGCTAAAAACATCACCTTTAAGACAAAATTTTTACTTTTGCATGTTCTATGAGGCTCTTCTTCATCTGGAAGGAGATAATACGTCTCTGATTTTTTTGTCAAGTAAAACCATTTCTCATCAATGTGAATAACATTTTCCATATCCACAAATTGTGGATTATGAGGGAGAGAATTTTTATCCAACATTGATAAGCAAAATTCAACCCGATTTTTCATATTTTTATCCGTAAAAAAAGGCTTGAGAGAATTAGTATGTCTTCTTAAGGTACCATCTTGATAGCGCCTATGTAGTGTTGACTTAGGAACATTCAATGGATATGCAGCAGATTGAAGTGTTGTTCGTTGAGACAGAGGAATCTTTCTAAATTTTTCAAGATCAATCTGCACTCTCTTGCGACCACAATTTTTGGTCTTACGATGTGATACATCAACTTCTCCCTGGCTTGAATTCTCTTTTGCACGTTGCCAAATACGTTGAATAATACGTACTGGTACACCAAATTCTTGCTGCAACAGCTTTTGTAGTTCCCCATTTAATTTTTCCATTTACACTTTTCTTCAACATAGCAAGATAAATAGCATGACGTTTAGCATTTGATAAATTTTTCTTCTCCCTCCTAATTGTGTTTTGTGACATGTTTTCATCTACAAAAAATACAAAACAATTTTTGTATAAATTATCTAAAATAAATTTTTTATAATAATTTTTACATGTTTAAATATTAAAATCATAATTTAGAAATATAATTCTAATTTAACAATTAAAACATAATTCTAATTTAACAAATAAAACTTAAAATCAAAGATTAGATAAAAAAAAATTAGAATCTTACTTTCAATGTAAGGAGTTTCATCATCAGGGGGAGGAGGCTCATTCAAATCAAATGGAGGAGGTTCATTCAAATAAAAAATGTAACCATCTGTATTGCTCGTGGAAAATTCATTAAAATGTTCTTCATCCAAAAAGGTAAAATCACCTACAATCATATAATTAAAATAAAAATAATCTTCTAAAATAATTTAAAAAAACAGGAAACATACATTAAAATTTAAAATTAGAAGATTACCATTTTGATCCAAAATTAAAAAATCTTCCGTTGACAACACTTCTTCATTTGAAACATTATGACTACCTATAATAAAATAATTGTTTCATTAATAAAGAATTATATCTAAATAATCTAAAATACATGAAAGATAAAATTTAACAATTTAAAATTATTATTTGATTGTGTAAGTGGAGATTTCTTTCCTTGGGACAAAGTTTCTTCCCGTAAAAGATTATGATCACCTACAATAAACAATATGAATAGAAAAGATTATTGTTAGTAAATCCAAAAGTGTGAAATTTTCACTAATAAAATTTCTTTATCTAAAATGTTATGATTACCTACAACAAAATAATTTAGAAACAACAATAAAACATTCTATTTAAAATTCTTAAAATGCATAAAAGAATATAACAATACATAAAAACTAAATAATGACAAATGAAAGTAAAAAGGTACCTCTAATATAATTTAAATCTTCTTCAAAATGAGAAGGAGACTCATTCAAGTTTAAGTAGTGTCCTGTATTCATCATCTGGAGTGTAAAATGAGTTGTTCATCTTACAATACGTCTTTATATAGATATAGTTGGAGGGAAATACAATAAAAATGTTTAAAATATGAAAATTTTAGATTAAAAAATTAGGAGGGAATGAAACTTTTTGGAGGGAATGAAATTTTTTGGAGAATGTCATCTTGCAATAGGTCTTTATATCATATAGATATAGTTGGAGGGAAATACAATAAAAATGTTTAAAATATGAAAATTTTAGATTAAAAAATTAGGAGGGAATGAAATTTTTTGGAAAATGTTTATGGAGGGATTAATCAAATAGGAGTAAAAGAAGTGAAGAGTTTATACGGAGTAGTTTAAAGTCAGCTAAAAAATTAATGACTAATAAGCTGTGATGATTAGGAGTCAGCTAATAAATGTAATCTTAATATATGTGCCCGGTCAAAAAACGTCACTTATAATGGGATGGAGGGAGTATAGAGTAAAGTTCTATAGAGTACTCATTTAATTGGAGTACTTAGAGTACATATATATTTTGCATTCAAAATTTTGCAAACTTTATTATTTTGTAAAGCTTATTACGTGAATATCACTATTTCATCGAAAATCTTAAAAATTTTATATGTTTTGCTAACAAAATATTGCAAAACGAATTGTTCTGCAAAACATATATGTTTTGATTGCAAAACATAAAGAATTTTCAAGATGAATATATTTCAAAACATACATGATTTTCAAGATTATAAATGAAATTATGATATGCATATCATATAACAAGGTTTGCAAAATAATAAATTTTAAGGAAATTCTCAATGGTACCCTCTTAAAATTGGCTTTTCTAAATGGTACACAAAATAGTTTTGGCTTCCAAATGGTACCATTATATTATAATGGTACCATTGGGAAGCCAAAACTATTTTGTGTACCATTTAGAAAATCCAATTCTAAAAGGGTACCATTAAGAATTTCCCTAAATTTTAAAATGTTTGAATACCGAACATATATGTATCCAATTAAATAGTACTCCATGCAACTTTTCTCAATAAATATATAAATACAATATGTTATACAGTAGTAATCATGTAGCCGTCTCAACTCTCATCTACATATCCCAAGACAAAAAACCCCTCTCCTCCGCACTCCTCTTCTTGAAAACCCTAACCACCGCCACACCCCCACCCAAATCGACCATGGACGACGTCGTTGAATCCAAACACCTCTCTCTCCCAGCCCAAGAAGAGTCGATCCTAACCTTCTGGGCCCAAACCAACGCCTTGGAAACCCAGCTCTCCAAAACCGCCCACCTCCCCGAATACATCTTCTACGACGGGCCTCCATTCGCCACCGGCCTACCTCACTACGGCGCCATCCTAGTCGGCACAATCAAAGACATTGTGACCCGATACCAGTCCATGAGAGGCCATCACGTTACCAGACGGTTCGGGTGGGATTGTCATGGATTACCCGTTGAACATGAGATTGATTTGAAATTAGGGATTAAGAGTAAAGATGATGTGTTGAAAATGGGGATTGGGGAGTATAATGAGGAGTGTAGGAAGATTGTCACCAGGTATGTTGGGGAATGGGAAAAAGTGATTACGAGGACCGGACGGTGGATTGATTTTAGGAATGATTATAAGACTATGGATTTGAAGTTTATGGAGACGGTTTGGTGGGTGTTTTCGCAGTTGCATAACAAAGGACTCGTTTATCGGGGGTTTAAGGTTATGCCATACAGCACTGGCTGTAAAACGCCTCTCTCCAACTTTGAAGCAAATTCAAATTATAAGCAAGTGTCTGATCCCGAGATAATGGTTACTTTCCCAATTGTTGATGATTCCGATGGTGCGGCATTTGTGGCATGGACAACTACACCATGGACCCTTCCTAGTAATCTTGCCCTCTGCGTAAATGCTAATTTTGTTTATATCAAGGTCCGAAACATAGTAACAGGGAAAATTTATGTTGTGGCTGAAACACGATTGGCAGAGCTTGGATCTTCCGGTGGGAAGAGTAAACCGTATGAGGTTTTGGATAAATTTTCAGGGGCTTCACTTGTTGGAACTAAGTATGTTCCGTTGTTTGATTACTTTAAGGATTTTTCGGATGTGGCATTCAAGGTTGTTGCAGATGATTATGTTACTTGGGACAGCGGAAGTGGGATTGTACACTGTGCTCCGGCATTTGGGGAAGATGATTACCGAGTTTGTCTTAGTAATCAAATTATAACCAAGGGAGAGTCTCTGGTTGTGGCAGTTGATGATGATGGTTGCTTTACTGATAGAATTACCCACTTTAAGGGCCGCTATGTCAAGGAGGCAGACAAAGACATTATTTTAGCTGTCAAGGACAAGGGCAGACTTGTTAAATCTGGAAGCTTTACTCATTCATATCCCTTCTGTTGGAGATCGGATACTCCACTTATATACAGAGCCGTTCCTAGCTGGTTTGTTGCAGTGGAGAAATTGAAAGATCAACTGCTAGAAAATAATAAACGAACATACTGGGTTCCTGATTTTGTCAAGGAAAAACGTTTTCACAATTGGCTAGAAAATGCAAGAGATTGGGCTGTAAGCAGAAGTAGATTTTGGGGCACACCACTCCCGGTTTGGGCTAGCGAGGATGGCCAGGAAATTGTAGTTATAGGTTCTGTTGAAGAACTTGAAAAACTTTCTGGCACAGAGGTTAAAGATTTGCATCGTCACAAGATTGATCATATTACAATTCCATCTAAGAAGCATGGCGTACTTCGACGTGTGGAAGATGTTTTTGATTGTTGGTTCGAAAGTGGGTCCATGCCTTACGCTTATCTTCACTACCCATTTGAAAATGTTGAGCTATTTGAGAAGAATTTTCCTGCTCATTTTGTGGCCGAGGGGTTGGATCAAACTCGTGGGTGGTTCTATACTCTCATGGTCTTATCTACTGCATTATTTGGAAAACCTGCTTTTAAAAATCTTATATGCAATGGTCTAGTTGTAGCCGAGGATGGGAAAAAAATGAGTAAAAGATTAAAGAATTATCCATCACCTATGGAAGTTATTAATCTCTATGGTGCTGACGCATTGAGATTGTACCTTATTAACTCCCCAGTTGTTCGTGCCGAGCCTTTACGTTTCAAAAAGGAAGGAGTCCATGGTGTTGTAAAAGATGTTTTCTTGCCATGGTACAATGCGTATAGATTTCTTGTTCAGAATGCAAAAAGACTTCAAGTCGAGGGCCTTGCACTATTTGCACCTTTGGATCAAGCCACCCTTCAAAAGTCTTCCAATGTTCTTGACCAGTGGATCAATTCAGCAACTCAAAGTCTAGTTCATTTTGTTCGGCAAGAGATGGATGCTTATCGGCTGTACACGGTCGTTCCGTATCTCCTAAAATTTTTGGACAATTTAACGAATATTTATGTTCGGTTCAACCGAAAGAGACTTAAAGGGCAAAGGAAAACGACAGAAGAGGACTGCAGAACAGCACTTTCGACTCTTTACTATGTACTTCTAACATCTTGCAAAGCAATGGCTCCATTTACACCGTTCTTCACCGAAGTTCTGTACCAGAACTTGCGAAAAGTTTCCAGTGGGGCTGAAGAAAGCATTCACTATTGCACCTTTCCTGAAGTAGAAGGAAAGAGAGGCCAACGCCTTGAACAAAGTGTCAATAGGATGATGACGATTATTGATCTAGCCCGAAATATCCGTGAGCGGAACAGTAAACCTCTCAAAACACCGCTCAAAGAGATGATTGTTGTACATCCTGATGCTGAGTTTCTTGATGACATCGCAGGAAAACTCAAAGAGTATGTGCTGGAGGAGCTTAATGTGCAATCAGTTGTTACATGTAATGATCCTCTGAAGTATGCTTCTTTGCGTGCAGAACCCGACTTTAGTGTGTTAGGTAAGAGGTTGGGAAAGTCAATGGGAATGGTCTCCAAAGAAGTCAAGGCAATGTCACAAGAAGACATCTTAGCTTTTGAAAAATCTGGTGAAATAACCGTGGGTACTCATTGCTTGAAATTGAGTGATATCAAAATCGTTCGGGCATTCAAAAGACCTGCTGATAGGACAGATGAGGAGATGGATGCGGCCGGAGATGGTGATGTTTTGGTAGTACTGGATTTAAGGCAAGATGAATCACTTCTTGAGGCTGGGTTTGCTCGTGAGGTTGTAAATAGGATCCAGAAGTTACGAAAGAAGGCTGCCTTAGACCCTACAGACATGGTAGAGGTTTTCTTCAGATCATTAGATGAAGATGCATCAAAGTCTCAACAGATGTTGAATTTACAGGAATCATACATCAGGGATGTACTGGGATCTTCTTTACTTCCTGCTAACATGATTCCTCAGCACGCGGTGGTTATTGCTGAAGAGATCGTTGATACTTCAAGTTTAAAGTTTGTGATCACATTGATGAGGCCAGCCCTTATGTTCAACACTGATGCTATACTCGCATTATACGCAGGAAATACAAAATTCTCGGAAAATTTGCAGACATACATGTTGTCGAGGGATCATCACAGTTTGAAATCAGAGTTTCAAGCTAATAATGGAAAGATTAACGTTAGCTGTATCATTGACCAGCCTAAGGTTGAGCTGTGTTTAGGCGAGCACGTTTATTTGACCGTTGGTGATTACTTATCAAGATCAAATGCTCTTTGAGTATGTTCTTTTTTTTCTTTCAGCCGGCTATCCTTGATCAAGTTTGGCTAGAGAAACGAGGGCAATGTAAAAAGAACTTGTATATCGTACTGGAAGTAGAAAACGCATATCAAAATTTAAACTATTCTAGCCAAAACAATTCAATTTTTGTGCAATAGAATTGGACTAATTCAGTTCTTTATATATAAAAAGGTGTAATCCCTTTTGATATGGAATAGTCGATATTTCATCTTTAAAAAAATAATAATAATAATCATGTATCATCGTTGTCTAATGAATAGATTTATGCTAAAAGCTAATAATTATTATATTTTTAAAAATTCTTCTAAGAATAGACAAGTATTGTCTATTTTTATATAAATTTTACAATAAATGAGAATCGAAATATTATATATATATATATAGGGGGCTACTCCAATACAAACCTCCTTAAAATACAAACCTACAAACCAAGCATAATCTAATATTTCAAGCTAATCTAATGACCAAACTAGAGGTACCCAATACAAAAAATGCTTAAAATAATTGGCTCTATCCAACAAAAAAAAATAAAAAATAAAAAAAAATAAAAAAAAATTCACTGTTCACGTGATGACGTGGCAGTGGATTTCACTGGTTAACGGTGCTTCGCACCTTCTTGTACGGCGCTTCGCGCCTTTATCATTCTAAAGTTGTAAGGAATGGCAATCAATGGTAAAGGCAATAGACGATTGACGGGTGTGTCGAGAGCCTTCGGCCCTCATGACTACCTAACTCATCCGTTTACTATCTTAAATGCTTCGCATTTTCACGGCAAGATTTTTTTTTTTTTTTTTGAAATTTTTTTATTTTTTTTGTTGGATAGAGCCAATTATTTTAAGCATTTTTTGTGAAGGTACCCTTGGCGGAAACCTTAGAATAGATGAAATATAATTAATTTAGTGTTGGTTTGTAGGTTTGTATTTTAAGAATGGTTTGTATTTGAGCACTTGCCTATATATATATATATAGGGTTGGACTCCATAAAGAACACTTTAAATAAAGAACAACAAAGAACACCTCATATCTAATAGATCCATTGCCCCTGGCGGGGCCATCCAATACAAAAAGTTCTTATTTTTTTAGGCTCTATCCATCCAGCAAAAAAAAAAAAATGAAAATTTTACTGTTCATCGATGACGTCATCAGTGACGTCATCATGAACAGTAAAATTTTCATTTTTTTTTTTTTTTTTTTTTTTGCTGGATGGATGAACTTTTTGTATTGGGTGCCCCTGGCGGGGCCAATGGATCTATTGGAATAAATGATTTTATAGTGTTCTTTATTGTTCTTTATATAAGAGTGTTCTTTATGGAGCAAAGGCCTATATATATATATATATATATATATATATATATATATATATATATATATATATATATATATATATATATATATATAGGCAAAGTATCAAATAGAAACCAACTCTTAAATAGAAACTAGAAACTAACATTAAATAAATTCTATTTCATTCATTCTAATGGCCCCGCCAGGGACACCTTCACAAAAAGTGTTTAAAATTATTGGCTCCATCCAGCAAAAAAAAAAAAATATATATTGTTCACGCTGACGTCACTGCCACGTCAGCAGTGAACAGTATTTTTTTTTTTTTTTTGCTGGATGGAGCCTAGAATATTATGAACTTTTTGTATTGGGGTATCCCTAGTTTGGTCATTAAAAATGGAGGGGATTAGGTGTGATTCTGTGTGTGAGGGTGTATTTGATTAGTGTGTGGGTGCCCCTGGCGGGGCCATTGATCTTAATACATCTAATGGCTAGGATTAGTACCTTAGTTTTCTTCAAAAAATAAGTTCTCTTTTGAGCACTTGCCTATATATATATATATATATATATATATATATATATATAATAAATTGAAATTAAGTGCCCACCCATTATTTATTTAATATTGCTTACAGACTAATTAGTAGTATTTTTAAATAAATATCGACGAAAATTGTACATACAAACTACAAAAAAAATTAGATTTTACTTGTAACTTTTTTAAAAGTTAATAATTAATCTTCAATATTAAATAAATATGATAATAAGGAAAATTTAAAAAAATGATGTGAAATAATAGAAAACAAATCCTTACCAACTACACACTAGAATATCTAATCCACCATCATTTCCATTCTACAAATATAAGTAAGTTAACGTGAACATAGAAGATCCACAATTGTCAAAAACATCTTTAAAAATAAACATTTTATAAAAGCCGTAACAAATTAAAAACAGAAAACTTAAGAAATTTTTAACAATTAAACGAGAAGTTTTACTTTACAAACAAATATTTTTTTTCCCAAATTGTTTAGCTAAAAATAAGTATAAAACTCAAATTTAAAAGTATTTTGTATCAAATATTTTAGGGCTTTTTTCATAAATATATAGTAAAAAATAAATTTGTGCACATTTACTTTTTTTAAGAATAACTATTTACAATTTTACTAAACTAAGTTCTAAATTAAAAAATACTAGAAATTAGGGCACCCCGGCCCAGCCTCCCCAGCTTCGTTTAGTACTTTTTTTTAAGGTGGGGTATTTTGGATTGCAAGGCCCCGCCAGGGGCATATGCAATTGAATGCAACCACATGCAATTTTTTTTTAAAGGTGAGGTGAATTTGGGATGCAACCACATGCAACTGAATTTCTGATTGTAAGTTCTATTTTTTAGTTGTCATTTTCGACCACTTTTTTAATATATATATATATATATATATATATATGGGCTTGCTCAAATGAGAAACCTCTTATAAACAGACCCTCTCTCATAATGAGCCCCCTCTCATATTTCTTGTATTTTAGAGGGTCCCGCCAGGAGCATCCAATACGAAAAAGACTTATAACTCTACCTTCTATCCATTTATGAAAAAAAAATTGAAAAAAAAATGATGACGTGGCAGCAGTTTTTTTAAATTTTTTTTGATGAATGAATAGAGGGTATAATTATAAGACTTTTTGTATTGGGTGCCCCTGGCGAGACCCTTTAGAATAGATAAAATATGAGTTGCACTCATTATAAGAGAGGGTCTCATTATAAGAGGGGACTCATTATATATTTCAAAAAAGTGATCGAAAATGACAATTGAAAAATGGAACTTTCTTATGCAACTGAATGCAACTACATGCAACTGAATTTTTTGCAAGTTCCATTTTTCAGTTGTCATTTTTGACCACTTTTTTGAACTATATATATATATATATAGTTCAAAAATGGAACTATATATATATATGGGTCCTGGTCCCTGACAAATGATTGTCAGGGACCGGTTATTTAACAATCGGTTCCATAGCCGTTGGATCGTTGATCCAACGGCTGAGATTAAAAAAAAAAAATTTTTACTGTCCGCTATAATTTTCCGCGGATAGGCAGATTGCCTATCCGCGGAAAATTTCCGCGGACAGGCAATCTGCCTATCCGCGGAAAATTATAGCGGACAGTAAAAAAATTTTGTAATCCAGGGGGGCCGTTGGATCAACGATCCAACGGTTTAGAAACTGATTGTTATTTAACAGGTCCATGACAATCAATTGTCATGGACCAAAACCCATATATATATATATATATATATATATATATATATATATATATATATATATATATATATATATATATATATATATATATATATATATATTTCAAAAATGGAACTATATATATATATATATATATATATATTACAAAAAATAGGTCGAAAATGATAACTGAAAAATGGAACCTTTTTATGCAACCACATGCAACTGAATGCAACTTTCGTTTTTCAGTTGCATTCAGTTGAATATGACCCCTGGCGGACCTTCCAACCCAAATTCACCAAAATCAGCCAACCTTAAAAAAAAAGTTAAAAGTGGTTGCATTCAGTTTCAGGTGGTTGATCCACCAAAATCACCCCATCTTAAAAAGAAAAAAAGTTGCATTCAATTGCATGTGGTTGCATTCAGTTGAATATGGTTCCTGGCGGGGCCTTGCAACCCAAATCCACCAAAATCACCCCACCTTTAAAAAAAATAAAAATTGATGAACAATGACCTGCCCCGTGACATCCACGTGGCACGTGGCAGCCACGTGGCAGGTCACTGTTCATCCGAATTATTTTTTAAAAAAAGTTTTAAAAAATAAAAATAAAATTGGGTTGGAAAAAGAAAGATAGTATTTTTGTAATTAAAATAGTAAATATGCAATTAATTAAAAAAGATGATATTTTTGCAAATAGAAATTTTAAACCTAGTATTTTTGATAAATTCCTAATATTTTAAGATCACTAATTTTAATTTTCAATACTTTCAAAAAAACAAAATTAACAACTTCGATTTAATTTTTTTCATTTTTCGTATCGTCATGATCTGAAATAATGACATTTTTATCTCATATTTAATCATTTTTAATCAAAATAATAATTTCTGGAAGAGCTGGCCAAAAATATCCTTTTGATACGCATTTACTAAATGCTTAACACAAAAACATTCATGTTACATTTGCAAAGGGCTTAACTAAAAAATTAAAAAAAAATCCACCTATTACGCATGTTTTAGGTGGGTAATAAAAAAATTATATTACTTTTATGCCAAATGCGTAACACCTTAATACCCACACATGAATGCGTAATAGCTTAATATTTAGGGTTAAATAATTTCCATTCGGGGTTCAACGGGTTCGAATATTTGGGGTTTAAAAATATTAAATTTTTTAATTAAAATTTTTAAATTTATCTGTTCCTTAATTTACGGGTTCAACAATTAACTTTTGGGGTTCAACTTTTCCATTTCGGGTTTTAGAAATATTCGGAATGACGAATAAATGGTATACGAACTTATGGTTTAGGGTTTAGGGCAACCCTAAACCCTAGACCCAAAACCCTAATTTATCCTTATTTTTAAACGTGCTAGCATTTAAAAATCAGGCCGCCGGATTCAATTTTATAATTTTTAAATTTATCTTTATTTCATTCGAGGTTCAACGGTTAACCTTTGGGGTTCAATTTTTCCATTTCGGGTTTTAGAAATATTTAGAAAGATGAATAAATCGTATTAAAAATACAATTTGATTTTAAATAAAAAAAAATATGTATTACGCATCCAGAGAATGCGTAATATAATTTATTACCCTCCCTGCCAATGCATAATAAGTTATTGTTATAAAAAAAAAAAATTAATGTTACGCATTTAGAAAATAGTACATAACAAGTATTAAGCATTTTTAAAATGTGCAACAAAAAGATTTTATTAACCAACCCTTTGCGCGCGTGGTATTCCGATCATGGTCATGAGCATTAAAAATTTTGGTAATCTTGTCCATTACCCTCATGATCTATTAATGCATGTCTCATCCAATATTTGACCAGTTTTTTATAAATCGTTCTTAATCCAAATTTCGTTACATCACATCGTAGTCGGTTCTTCTAACGATTAATCAACCAAAAAGTCAAACTAAACAAGAATTTTAGAATATTACACACTATTGAGTATTCAGTAATGATTGATTTTCACTTTGACAATCTGAATCAAATTTCGAATATTTTTCAAAAATCAAATTTGATTTTAATTTTCAATATGAAATAAATTAAAGTATATTGTTCAAATGCAATCAACTTGGACTTAAGTAATTCGCAAAATTCATCATAAATCCCCATAAAATCATTATTTGTTTCCCGAATGCAAATGCATTTAATAGTAGAGTAGTACTCGCTTTGTCCCTCCCATTTTTTTACAGTTTTTTTTCACTGTTCGACACGCATTTTAAGGCTCCTAAAAAGTATAGTTCCATAACTTATTTTTTAAATTTTCTTTTTTGTATAAAAATAGAACAATTTTATTTTTATACAAAAAAAATTTAAAAAATAAATTATGAAATTATCCGCAAATTGCACCTTAAAATTCGTGACAGAATTACGTCCCCAAGGTAAAGAACCAAGGGGACAGAGGGAATAGTACTTTATCTTAAAAATTAAACTGGAATTTTCTCAATATTGGACTTGAGTGTTAAAATTTCCTTACTTAAATTTTTGCCATCCTCATCAGTATAAAAGAATAGCCCATGCCTAATACTGATCGGTTACGTGTCCTCCCTCTAAACCTTTATCCATTGTAACATAAAATCATCAAACTTTCAATAATTCATTATGTTATCATTTATAACATTTAAATTCACAATTGAACGTATATCAAACTCATTATTTGTCACAATTCAATCTAAAAAAAATAACAATTTAACATACATTAATTATAAATTTGTTTTATTAAATTCTCAGACACTTTTATTTTAAATGTTACTATAATTATGTTACAATTTCTTTTTGTCAAATTTGTACACTACCTCTGTTATAGAAATTGGCCGATTTATGAAAAATCGCCGATAAATTGGATAAAAATCGGTCAAAATTTTGGAACCGATTCGGCCGATTTTGCAAAAATCGCCGATAAATTGCCAAATTTTCAACCGAATCACCCGATAAATCGTAAATCGGTACCTCAACCGAATAATTCCGATTTCCGAAATCTGCAAATACTGTACACTACTATTTAAATTGAGTAATAAATTAGAAGGAGTAGGGAGGCAACATTTTGTTTTTATTTATTACGTATGGGGAAAAGATTGGCAGATTGCAGGTGGAGTGGATCTGGTAATTACTAGGCATGGAATCTTTGGTGCTGAATTTAATAACTTCTCGATGCAATCAAATCTATATACACGCACAGCACAGCATATTTAATTTTCACGGTTCTAACTCCTCGTTTGAATCAAGTTTATATTTTTTCTATTCCTTTTGATTCTTAATATTAAAATTTTATACATAAAAGGAAAATTAAAAAAAATTATCAAATTATTTTTAAAATGCATCTTAAAACATGCTAGAAAATGAAAATTGAAGAAAAAAATGTTAAAAAAATGTTAAAAATGTATCTTACAATTCGTATCAAAAATTGAAGAAAAAAAATGTTAAAAATTGATTAGAACAAAGGAAATATTCCTTCTGTTTTTTTATATCTGCATTGACCACATAGCTAAAATTATTATTTTTAAATTTTTTTTTTTTAGAATAAAAATATGTAATCAAAATTTTAATTCACAAAAAAAATTAACTGAAAATATTAATTTTAACTATGTAGTCAAACCACTTAAAAGTATGTGCCAAATGACTTATATAAAAAAACAGAGGGAGTATATACGTATATTACTCTAAAGCACATGCTAGCTAATAGGAGTATAATTTTTAATTCTAACATAATTTTCAAAATACGTAGGTATTATTATGCAAAATCAATTTCTAAATAAGCGATGATCTTTAGTTTATTTAAAATAAAAGTGTATGATCTAATAGTATCAAGAGACTTTTAAATAATTTCTTCTTAAAAACTTGAGAACCCTTTCTCTCTCCTCTTAATTATTTTCTAATTTCTACTAATAAAATATTCATTTACACATAATTAACTATTTTCTATTAATAAAATATTCATTTATATATGATTGAATTTAAATGTTTATCATACATAATAAGGCTTAAAATATTAATAAAACATAAACTAGGAATTGAGATAAAAAGTATTGTTGAAGTTGATACTAACTTGCAAAAAATCATAGTATAATTTATAACTTGCTAGGAACCAACTAGGAAATTGATGAAGATGTTCTAATGAAACTCAATAATGCAGCAAGTCCAACAATGTTTTAGTTAATTTTTTATAAATATAATAAAATAAGAGTTCTTAGTATTTTAGAGATCTTTGTTATATATAACAACTCCAAAAATAATTTTTATATCCAATCATTATTATTATAATAATAATAAATTTGAAACTAACTTAAATATGATATAAAGATAACTAATGAAAAAATGGAGTGAAACAATTTTTTATTGATCAAATTAAAATTAGTTACCATTGTGGTTCGGATGTATATGTAATTGTGTATATCACTTGTTAATTGAGGTTTTAAGCTAGTGGATCTCATTTTATGTAACACTTACATTTCTAGTTAATGTGTTTATGTACATTTAAAATTTTTAATTTAAAATTAATTTTAGCTTAAAATATTTAAGTATTTTCGAGTTACTTTTTTTTTAACTAATTTTTTTTCTTATATCCATTTTTATATATTTGAGTCATATTTTAACTCGTGTTATATTCTTTGAATATATATATATAAATTTCTATTTTTTAGTCAAAAATTTTAAATAGATTACATTAAGTAAAATTAGCCAAACAAATATATCTAACTAAAAGTTAAAATTATCACTTTTCACGTAAGTTATACTTTAAATTATAGAAATATTTTTTAAGTTAACCTAAACGAGTTCGTAGAGTAATCTAAAATTGGGAATCTGATTACAGTGAAAAACCCCCCTTGTACCACTAACTAATTAATTAATGTTTAATGAAAATGAATACTCGAATGTAATAAATATAATTTAATTAATAATTATATTTAAATGTCATCAAATTTATAAAATAAAACAGGTGTTACTAGTACATATTTGTTGTTATGTCCGAATCTCGGCAAAGGTCTTAAATAGGTTCAATGGACTACATTAGGGGTCCATCTCTTTTAATGGGCTCAAATATCTTTTAATGAACTTAAATATTGAATATGGATCAACAAGGCATGATGTCTGATTAGGGATAGCCTCACCTCTATCTCATAATATGGTCTAAAGATAAATCCCTTAAATACACTATCTTACCCTAGGGTCACCTCACTATGACCTTCAGCTAATACTCAAGACGTGCTCTCATGCCAATGACAAAAAAAAAAAAAGAATCTAATGCTTGGGGTCTCATGCTAGGACTCGAAGGGTGTCGTGCTAGGCCTCCAAAGGTCTCACGCTAGGCCTCAAAGGGTCTTATACTAGGCCATAAGGGATCATATTACCCCCGGATCGCACTCGCATATGGTCCCTAGTGTGGGATCGCACTTAATTTATCTCTTCATAGTAGGGGTCCAGTGTTGACTCTCATGCTAGCCCGGCCTCGGGGTCGCATGCTAGCCCGACCTCGGGGTCGCATGCTAAGCCCAGTGGGGTCGCATCAGCCCGGCCTAGAGGTCGCATCAGCTAGGCTCCGCCATTTTATAATCTTATTGTGTTTATCTCTATATGAAGGCTCATAGTTAAAGCCAGTGAGGTCGCATGAGATATGAAGGCTCATAGCAGGCCCAGTAAGGTCGCATGAGTATCTCCATACTTGGGATCGCATCGCATGACTAAGCCCAGTGAGGTCGCATGCTAGAGCCAAGCAAGCTGTCCATTAGCCTCGCAGAAGGGGCCTCGTGATTCTAGCATCATGTTAGCCATAGGTAACCTTTATTGGGCCATGAATCATGAGCAGAATTAATGGATTATTTACATCAGCCCAAAAGTGAGTGGACTTGGGCCAAGATGAGCTTTTAGAAACCCTAGCCCGTCTAGGTAACTTCTTCTCCAAGAACTACGTGTGGCTTGAATATCTATAAATAGGGTACGTAGGCCTCTTGTTAGGGATGAGAAATAGTTAACCCTGAAAATCAACCAACAAGATCAGCTACAAACATCACAAATCTCCTCCCATATTCTTCGTGTTCATAGCAAAATATCATGGATTATTATATATGTAATATGTAAAATAATTATAATTAATTATTATATATGTAAAAATATGATATATTATAATAATCATGTATCATGGATCGTTGTGTAATTAATAGATTTATGTTAAAAACTAATAATTATTATACTTTTGAAAATTCTTATAAAATTATATATGTACTGTCTATTTTTAAATAAATTTTACAATAAGTGAGAATCGAGATATTGTATATATATAATAAATTGAAATTAAGTTTCCATCTTGACTCCCAAAAAATGACAAAAAGTTCCCCCGGCTATATTGTAAATTATTTTTATTAAATTATCAAACATTTATTTTAATGATATAAAATGTTACTGTTAGGTCCGGAATAACGTAGAAGGGGGGTTGAATACGTTATTTAGCAATATTTTGATTTTTGATGTGGATATGAGATCAAAAATACTGAATCGAAATAACACTACTATTTGGGAAATATCTTTTAATAGATAAAACCCGGAGGTTTGTTACACAATCTAATCCTATGGATCAGCTACAAAATCAAACACTCCTAGGATAGTTTAGGCACGAGGACCTTCTACCCGACACTTCCTGAAAGCGGGCTAAGCCGGCTTTCCTACTAGATGGACTGTCTAGCAGCTTACACAGAGATGATATAAAAGAGAGAATAGAAAGTTGTGTGTGGAGGTGTGTTTTGAAATGAAATACAGCATGCCTATTTATAGATTTTAGAAAGTCACTATGTTGTACTATTTCAACAACCCCCGTGGGCCCCTCCAGCCACTTTTTGAATAGTAACCGCCATATGAATAGTAGCCACTTTTTGAATAATAGCCGCCATATGAATAGTAGCGGCCATATAAATAGTAGCCGTGAATAGTAACTGTGAATAATATTACTATTTTTGGCTGCTTCTTTTGGGCTTCTCTCTTTTGTTTCAAATATTCTGCTGAATTAATTCTTTTCGGAAAATAGTTCAAGTACCAGATTAATTTAATTATTTATTATAAATAATTAATTAATCTGTTACTTAGTTAATTTTCAGAGTAAATTAATTTTTGACAATACCTTGAGATATTATGTTTGTCCTTGATCGTCAATAGGCTTTGGCAATTCTTTCTGTGAATTAATGTGTTGATCCTTCTCGTATGTGCTGACACTTAGTGCACTGGTCTGGTTCACAAGTGACTAGCACTGATCTTGATCTTCACACCTTCGCTATATTCCAATTGATTAGCCTGCAGCAGTATCTTCAATAAATACATGGAATCTTTTGGCCCTTCAACTGAATCATCTGTACATCTTATTCTGTCACTGAGGCTTGATCATGTTAATGAACTTCTTTCAGCGACTTGATCCTTGTTGGTGCCTGTTCTTCAAATTTCACGATCCCTGTATAGAGTTAATATTATTTATCTTTTATCCTAGTTGAGTTATATATGTCCTCTATTACATATTATATTACATTATGCTTTACAATCTCCCCCTATTTGATTGTTAGGGTTTGACAAGAAAATTCCTAGAGGATAACTCAACTGATACAACAAAAAATGAAATATAAAGATAAATAATATTAAAGTACATTCTGGATCATATATATACTTTTCCAGATTTCAAAGTGCAAGACAATTGTTCCTCTAGACTGAACATATCTTCAAGTTTGCCTTTGCTTTCTTTCCACATAGCACTAATACTCCCATTAGCTTTTCCTTTCCCAAAATAAAGTTAATTCCGTGTCAACAACCTTTTCGTTGCCCTTATGCCTAGTAGATTTTTTTGATCATCCACCTTCTCCCCCTCAGTTGGGTTATCCTCCAGATTAGTAGGATGTGGAGTTGGTAAATTAGACGAAGATGGCTTTACCAAGGAGTTGATTGCATGACTAAACTGGGTTGCCATGGTATTCAATTGAACCTGGAATGCATCATGTTGAATAAGTTACAAATTTTTGATTTCTCCAATGGACTTACAAATATTTGACAACTCTTTCTCCATTGTTTGGACCCGTGTAAGGAGTCTGCTGTATTCCTTTCTGGTTACAGGTGCATGTGGTTGAGTAGGTTGCTCACTTGTACGTTCTGCAGGTGTTTCACTCAACACTCTATACTCACTTGGTTTAGTGGTTTGGGTTACACTTACATGTTCTGTTGGTGTTTCCCTCAACTTTCCTCTGGAGCTTCCACCGATATGTGTACCTGTAAATGAAATCATCCTAGCCCCTTTTTCAGAGGTCACAGATGGTGCAATGAAAGTTCGTGAGCTTCTGTCCTCGTGTGAAGCGAGTTGCCGACCACTGGTTAAGAGTGGTAAATCTCGAAAGAGATTCAGAGATTTTCCCTCTGGGAGGTTAAACTTGAATCGATTAAATGGCACAAAACCCAAGTTTCCCTCGTACGTCTGTGAAGACACTTGGTTCATAAAAGAACCACCTACCGATGGATCTTTCCGTAAAATGGAAGATCCACCAGCAGTTATTGAGGTAGGTAATTCCACCTCGGATGCCTGTGAAGGCATTTGATCTTTAGAAAGATCATCAACCACTCTTATGTTCCGTGAAATGGAACTCAAGATAGTTGCTCCCGTCAATTCAATCTCATTTACATTTGTACTCATTGGATAAGAAAGAATTGTTTCACTAATAGTTGTCGTTACCTCAGGTTCATTGGTTTTACTCCGTTTAGAATGAGGTAGAGCGGCTGATGTAACTAACTCCTTATGTGGTGCTGCTGAGGCACTATCTCCCTCAATAATGTGAATAACCGGTCATTTAAGTGACAATTGAGGTGTAGGAGTTTGTTGTGTTTGTGTTTGCATTTGTAGAATGGGCTCTTCGACCTGTGTTAGAGTCGGTGGGATTTCCTGCTCTTGGTCGGGTAAGATGGCCACTGGGGGCTGTAGAAACTGTATTTCCTGTGACACAATAGGGAATACAGAGGTTGGAATAGCAGGGATTGAAATATTACCTTGTCGTATACCTGCTCTCACTGGTCGTGGTAACAACGGAAGTGGGACAGTCTTTAGATATTCAGTTAGGACTGTAGGCACATCCGTATATTTCTTTTTGCTTATGTAATTAATTACATTCATTTTCATGGAAGAACATTCCACCTTTTGACCATTTTCCAAGCGTACCCTGTCTTCATCATTCAAAAAATCATTTAATATTAACTGTAGAAACCTTGGATATAGACATTTGACATTTTGAGTCCGAACATCTCTTGTTCCCAAGAGTTTCATTTTTAAAATGATTTGACCAAGCACTATTTTTCCAAAATTAATCCTCAAATTATTGGCGACCGCATACCCTATTATTTGAATAAATTCAGGTATTCGATCTTGATTTGCTCTATCTGAGGAAAAAACATGGTTAAGAGTGTGAAAGAAAAAATTCCAGTACTGGGTTAGAAATATTCTAGAAAGATTACCAGTATTGAAATTGCCATCTTGGTACCTTATAAAATGAAAGAACATTTCAATCTGTTCAGGTGTAGGATCAGAAACGAGATTTTCCAAAGGAAAATGAAGAATTCGATTAACATCTCGTTCAGTGACCCTAATCGACCTACCAAATAGTCGATATGTGAATGCACACCCATCCTGTCCAGAAGTGTTAACCGCACTGCAATATAGTTCACGCAATGCATCATGGTTAAGCTGCACCTGTGTAACTAAAGCATAGCGAATTAATGAATGTTCATTCAGAAATTGTGTCCAAGCCCGAAATTGCTCATCCTGAATGGTTTCGATTTGCTGAATGGAAATACACTAGTACAAAACTGACCTATTACGACACCTTTTTTGGTCTTTTACGTCGGCTTTTTGGCGACGTATAGAGAGGCGTCGTATAAAGTCACTGTCTTTTACGTCACCTTTTTAACCGACGTATAAAGTTTATATATGTCGGTTAAAGACCGACGTATAAGACCAGAAAGACCGACGTATAAGACCATAGAAAGACCGACGTATAAGACCAAAAATGGCATCGTATAATGTCATAAAAAAGACCGACGTATAAGATAAAAAAAAAAGCCGTCGTATAATGTCCTAAAAAGACCGACGTATAAGATGAGAAAATTCGTCGTATAATGTAATAAAAAGGCCGACGTATAAGATTAAAAAGGCGTCGTATAATATCATAGAAAGATCGACGTATAAGACCAGAAAAGCCGTCGTATAATGTAATAAAAAAGACCGACGTATAAGACCAAAAGGGCGACGTATATGTATTGTCTAAAATGACAATTTTGCCCCTGTTTATATTATATATATATATATATATATATATATATATATATATATATCAAAATTCCTGTTATTATAAACCAATAAAAGTAGTAAAACTTGCAATGCAAATTTCTCACCAAAGTGAATAATTAAATTAAAATAATTATTATTACATGGTTGAAAAATACATCTACAATATTTATAACTTGATCCAAGTTACCACGTTATACATTTAATTCAAGATACATCATGACTATCTAAATCCAAAATATAGTATCCATTTTCCGATTGCTGCAAGGTAAGATCATATCGTACACCTCCTACTCCTCCTTTCCAGCACCTACAAAAATTATGTGTATTAACTTGTTAGCACAAAAGTACAAATAAAATATAAACTTAACATAATCTAGAAGGCCGTGAACATGCAGTGACTGATAGCAACCAAAAGGATCTCTACTTGTACTACTTCATAAATCTTATTCCCAGTGACAATCAACAAAAAACTGTCATCAGTACAAAATACCAGGCAGTAACTAAAAGTTACAGAATGATAATAATAAGGCTTATAAAATATTTGAATTAGATTATGAGGCCATGTGGAGGGACATATACAAGTCAATGGTAGTACATGTCAATCTTTTGATTTGAGAAGTGGTCACAAATTTTCTAAAATTGGAACCAAAGTTTTAAAAATGAATCTTATTACGTATTTTAGCATCTTGTTTCTTCTTTTTGTATTTGATTTTACCAGTTCCTGGTCCATTGGAGGAAACCTGGGATCTGAGGGCTGGCTTTCTTGTTTTGTTTTGGAAAGAGGCAAATGTTACACATAGGCTAACCTGTTACTTCATAAATCTTACTCTATGTTGTTAAAAGGATCTCTACTTGTACTACTTTATAAATGTATACCTGAAAGCAAATTAAGCTGCAAATAATTTTAAGTTTTACCTTCACTAGTAATAAAATCCAACACCCTGAAAAATGTACTTTAATCAAGTTCATTCCAGTTCTGCTGCTATCTATAAAGGATGACAGTGCTTAAATTCTTGCGATTTAGTTCACATGTTAAGGTTCTTAGGAAAGATGGAAAAATAAATGTATTAGGTACTTGAGGCAACATGTGTTAGTTTCTAGATATTACCCTGTGTTTATAGTTTAAAACTTGGTAGAAAAGTGGTAACCATGCAAGGGAAAAGACCAAACAAGGATATATTCATGTTTCTGCCACAAGTATGTACTTAACTTTCTTTAGCATAATCGGTTTTCTTATGCATATGTAAACTATTCACAAAAGATGAGTTCAGTCCACTGCTCTCATCCAACATAACATCATTGTGAATGATGCGACTATACTGAACTAAAACTATGTTATCAATGCCACAAACATCATTATCATTACAATACCCTAAACTCATTTATGGTGCAGAATATCATTTATGGTGCAGAATATCATGGCGCATAAAGTGAAATCAGATTGACTGTATGCATCATAAACCGTCACACCTTCATCCCATAATAGTTTTAAGTCTTCAATCAGCGACTGAAGATAAACATCTATGTTATTTCCCGCTTCCTTAGGACCTGATATTAACAACGTTAACATTATAAACTTGCGCTTCATGCATAACCACGGTGGCAAATTATAAACCGTCAAAAGAACTGGCCAGGTGCTATGAGTACAACTCATAGTGCGATATGGATTCATGCCATCTGCACATAATCCAAGTTGTAGATTTCTAGGTTCCATACCAAATTCAGGAAACTTTCCATCAATGATTCTCCATTGTGGAGAGTCAGTAGGATGTCTGAGCATCCTATCAGATTTTCTCCCTTCTACATGCCATCTGAGAAACTTTGCATCTTTTGCACTCGCAAAGAGGGTCTGAATCACTGTACTATAGGTAAATACCACATTACCTTCGCAGGAGGCCTAGTCTTATACTCTTTAGAAGTATTATTGCCTTGTCGCCTGTACCTAGATGCTCCACATTTGGGACACACGTCTAAATCTTCGTGCTCATTTCGGAACAACACACAATCATTTGGGCAAGCATGTATCTTTTTCACATTCATGCCCATGGGACAAAGTATCTTTTTTGCCACGTAGGTAGAAATAGGGAGCTGGTTAGGAGTGGGAAGTATTTCTCCTAAAATGTGAAGCATCTCTGTGAAACTCTTGTCACTCCAATTATGCTTTACTTTTAACTTACACAACTTCAAGGTTGTAGACAGCCTAGTAAATTGATCTTTGCACCCATGATATAGAAGTTTCTTGGAATCGTCAACCAAACTAGTAAGAATGTCCGGTTGGTGCATGAAATGATCTTCTATATCTTGTATCATCTCCTCTACCCTATCATTCCCCGTATCTTCTTCATCATTGTTAGCCATACTATCTTCCTCCCTACCACGTTTTGTACCTGAGGTCCTCGTAGAGTCTACTCCTTCACCATGCCAAATCCACTTCACATAACCCTCCTTAAAACCACGACGAAAAAGATGATCTTTCACTGTATCAACACTACGATACTTTTTTAAATTATTACAATCACGGCATGGACATAAGATCATTTGTTCTTTTCCCTCTTCCTTTTTCTTCTTTTCCATGTATAGCATCGCACAAGTAATAAAGTCTTGAACACCATCAATATACTCGATCATTGTACGTGAAATCTTGTGCATCCATGTATGCCGATCCATGATGTATTACTACAATAATTCAATAATAGATTTAAATTAAAGGATCATTGATATTTAACAATATAGTAGATTTAAATATTTTTAAAATTTTTATGCATAGATTTGATTTTAGTTTATATGGAATTAATTTTCAGTTTCAGATTTGTATGGAATTTATTTTCAGTTTCAGATTTGGATAGATTTTAGACAAATTTATACAAATATGAAACTGAAAATCTGGTGTACATGTATACGATATATGAAACTGAAAAACTGAAAGTTTTGTTATATGATATATGTTTACGGAAAAATTACTTGTAAAAATTATAGCTCAGAGCTAAATGTTTATTACTAGTTCAGCCCATCCTAATTCCATCACCTAATATATATTGTTTTACTATTCGTAGGTAACACGTTGCATTGTTCCTAAAATGGCTACTAATCCAAGGCATTCTCATTGACTGGCCATGGACACCCCTTGGAATATTTAAAAAAATCAATGATATAATTCGAGTTTACACAAATCAATAAGTTCAGTTAACTCATTTGAGGTTGTGACTGCCTTATGTTGAAAGACAGTTGTGAAATTGTTAACCAAATTTCTTGTACTCAATCTGTTGGTAGGTGTGCACTAGCGAATCTTTCACTCAGGATCTGCATAAGACCTTGTGGTTGAGATTCTATAAAGAATCGATGATTTAACACCACTATTGCTTTGCTTAATGATGTTGTGGACTATTTAATTATAAACAGGAACTCAGAGGAAACATGTTATGGATTTTGAGCTACACCTAAGATATTAGAAAGTATAATGCATTTACACAAGTGTCAAACTAATTAAATTGGTAATAAGACACGGCTTTTTACCTAAGAACAATAATGATTCTGGTAAACACAATTTATTTAGATATATTTTCACATGGTAACAAACATAATCACTTAACACAATCAGTGGTGTAGAAAGTCAGAAAAAAGACAATCACTAACACAATCACTAAACTGCATATTACATATCTTCAAGATGAAAGAGACATTATAAAATATGTAGTCTACAATGTTCCAAAGCCATTCAACAAACCAAATTGATCTGCATTATGACAAATGCCCCTGGTTTTACAAATTAGGATATATAGGCTGCTAAACAATTAATTTGGATTTCATATGCACATTACCAAGTAACGAGATGGATATATTCAAGAAATATATAACTAAATCAAATCTGCATAAGAAAGGAATTCACTTCTATAATTTATACAAGAACAGTGGTCATATACAATGCATAATTCTAATTAAATTTTAAGCATTTTATAATTCAGTTACACCTCTGTTTTACCCAGGTACACCTCTGTTTTATCCTTACGTTTTGCAATGTTAATTTGTTCAATCAGAGTTAATTTATATCTTAATTAATGTCCTAGGTACTTCTAACAGCTAGAGAAGGAGAAAAATTAAACAACACATATTCAAACACCTAACTCCTAAACATCAAAACTTTACAACTTTAAACCCCTAAAAATTAAAACTGTATAACCCTAATTACGATTCCCCATATCAAGAACCCTAAATTTACCCAAATTGAGCACTAAAAAGTCAAATCAAGAAAAGAAACCCTAACTTCACTAATCACAGTAGCATAAATACCAGTGTTCTAAAAAGTGGTAATCGGCTCTAAGCGGTAAGACGACCTTCGAGCACTTAAGCGGCTAGGCGGGCGCTTAAGCGGATTTCAATGCGGATCAATTAAGCGGATTATATAATATATATTTAATTATATATATATATAAGTATATATATTTAATAATTATATAAAATCGGGGAATAAGCGGTTAACATAAAATCGGGACGGTTGGGGGACCTTCAAAGCTTAAGCGGACCGCTTAAGCGGTTAGGCGGCCTTATTTTAGAACAGAGATAAATACATACAAGTGCATATATTTATGTATTAGCATAGAGAGAGAGGGAGAGAGAGGGAGAGAGAGAGAGAGATAGAGAGAGAGAGAGACAGTATCGAGTGAAAAGTCCGGAGAGAGGCAGTAAGAAGATCGATTAATGCAGGTAGTGAGAAATTCGAACCCAATTAAGTTGCAGGTAGTGAGCGGGGTTTTTGAAGATTGGGTTTCTATTGGGTTTTTAGTTTAGAGAACGAAGAGGAGTATGACTGATTTGGGGAAGAACGGATTTTACTGTCAATTCTTCTAATTAAGTATCGAATAGTAATATTTTTTTAAAATTTATTTATAAGAATATACGTCGGAGTTACGAAAGCCGTCGTATATATAAATGTTTTATATGTCGCACAACTAGAAAGCCGACGTATATGTGCTAAAACTTTATACGACGGTTACAAACACCGACGTAAAATGTTATTTTATACGTCGGTTAAAACTAAACCAACGTATATGTGAACAATACACGACGCCTTTCTTCTAAACCGACGTATAAAGTCATCTCAAATGTATTATATACATCGCTCTTTTGAAAATGCGATGTATAAAGTACAATATACGTCACCTTTTTTTATGTGCGACGTAAAAGAGGCGACGTAATAGGTCATTTTTGTACTAGTGATAGAATTAACTTTAGCAATTAAAAAGTTTTCCTGCAATGCCATTTTCAAAACTTTGAGGAAATTCAAAAACAAGGGTTAGTGCGTATAACAAGAATATAAAATCCGCTCTAAAAACCACCAGCTAGATTGTGAGATCTTTCCGGTCAAAGCTTGAAATATTCAGCAATTGTGTGTATATGCTCTGTATATCTGAATAATGATGATGTTAAACACAAACAAAAACTCATCATTTATAAGGTTTCAAGGATTAGTAGGTTAGGTGTAATAGTAACAGGTTATGTTTGAAAAATAACACCGCTCAATAATTTCTCACCTAACTACCTAATTAGCCGAAAAAACATCTTATCACCGAAATTTGTCGGCCGAAAAAACGTCTTATCACCGAAACCTATCAGCCTATACACATACACATATTTAATACTTCTAATTAATATGGATTTAAAAATAATCACACAGTAAATCAAGAATTAATCCACAATAATCAGATAAACTCACAATTAAATAGACATAAAATTAACAAAATATCATTAATTGATATATGTCAATAAAATATTTATTTAATTATGCTACAATTAACTCAATTATTTACTAACTAATTACCATAAAATATAGCATTTATAAGCGTGGTAATTAATATAGAGATAACTATAATATGAGGACTAGATGCAAAACAATTTCACAAGTCCTAAACAAATGGACATTTAAAATACATGTGAACTTATAATAAATTGCAGTTATTGATTATCCAAAATTAATTAGACAGATTTAACATCCCAAGTTCACCAACTAACCTGGAGAAAGTGGATTCATCCAGTGGTTTAGTAAAGATGTCTGCAATTTGTTCATCTGTGGGAACAAAATATAATACCACAGTTCCATTCATGACATGCTCTCGTAAGAAATGATACCTGATATCAATGTGCTTAGTCCTGGTGTGTTGAACTGGATTGTTGGCAATGGCAATGGCACTCGTGTTGTCGCATAGAATTGGAATTTTGTCCAACATGAGTCCATAGTCCTGAAGTTGATTCCTCATCCACAGGATCTGAGCACAACAACTACCTGCCGCAATGTATTCTGCTTCGGCTGTTGAGGTAGATACTGAGTGTTGCTTCATGCTGTACCAAGATACCAACATCATTGTTTGCTCCCCCTGAGCTGTTGCTTTAAGAGTTTGATGAATCAGAGTTTAGTGCATCATTAGTAGTAGATGCATTCTTTGATGTTTCTTCACTTGACTGGGGTTCATTTTCATCGTTCACTTGCTCCCCCTCACATGTGCTGCTGTCTGATCTACTGGTATAGATTGAACAATAGAGTCTGAAAGAGTATCAGAATTTTGTAGATCAGCATTTGTTTCTTCATTCTCCTATCTCAGCTAGTCATGTTCATCAAAATCTTCAAGTCCTGTTATCTTCTTATCATCAAAAGACACATGGATAGATTCCATGACCACTTTTGTTCTCAGATTGTAGACTCTGAATGCTTTTGTGGATAGTGGGTATCCAACAAAGATTCCTTCATCAGCTTTTAAATCAAATTTGGAAAGCTGTTCTGGATGAGTCTTAAGAACAAAACACTTACATCCAAACACGTGAAAGTACTTCAGGTTCGACTTCTTATTTTTCACCATCTCATATGGTGTTTTACCATGCTTGTTTATGAGTGTAGCATTCTGTGTGAAACAAGCAGCTTGCACAGCTTTAGCCCAGAAGTAAGTTGGCAGCTTTGCTTCATCAAGCATGGTCCTTGCAGCTTCTATGAGAGTCCTGTTCTTTCTCTCTACTACTCCATTTTGTTGTGGAGTTCCAGGTGCAGAGAATTCTTGCTTTATTCCATTTTCTTTACAAAACTCTTCCATGACTGCATTCTTGAACTCAGTACCATTATCACTCCTTATGATTTTCACTGTATGCTTAGATCCTTTGTCCAGTTGTCTGACATGCTCTGTTAAGATTGATGTAGTTTCTTCTTTCTTGTGCATGAAATATACCCATGTATATCTGGTGTATTCATCAACAATAACCAAAGCATATCTTTTCTTTCCAATAGACATTATATTTACTGGACCAAATAAATCAACATGCAATAAGTGATATGGCTCAAGAATTGAGGATTCAGTCTTACTTTTGAATGAAGTTTTCCTTTGTTTTGCCTTTTGACATGAGTCACATAGGCCATCTGGAGTAAAAACTGATTTGGGCAATCCTCTCACAAGATCTTTCTTCACTAGCTCATTAATGCTGTTGAAATTCAGATGAGAAAGTCTCTTGTGCCAATCCCAGCTTTCTTCAATTGATGCTCTACTCAGTAGACAAATTGCAGAGCCATCAGAGTTTGTTGAAAGCTTGGCTTCATAAATGTTACCATGCCTGTATCCCTTTAGAACAACTTTTCCTGTAGATTTGCTTACAACTTCACCGTGTTCTTCAAAGAAATCTACATGATAACCTCTGTCACAGATTTGACTCACACTTAGCAGATTATGTTTGAGTCCTGAGACTAGAGCTACAGATTCAATGATGACATTCCCAAGTTTGATATTGCCATATCTCAGAGTCCTTCCTATGTTGCCATCTCCATAAGAAACACTTGGGCCAACTTTCTCCACAAATTTTGATAGCAGGGCTTTATTTCCAGTCATGTGTCCTGAGCATCCACTGTCCAGAACAAGGATATTTTTCCTGTTACCCTGCAATCACAAAAACCACTAATGATTAGTTTTAAGGACCCAGACTTGCTTGGATCCTTTGGCCTTATTAAGTTTGTTAGCTTTTGCAGCAGAAGTCTTATCAGAGTTTGTGCTAACATTTTTTTATCAGAATTTATACATGTAGAATCAATCTTGAATTTATTCAAAGAGGGTTTAAGTTCATAATAAGCATAATACAAATTATGATACTCTTTGCATGTATAAATAGAATGCCAAATACTTCCACAGTGAAAACAAGGATTCTGTGTCTTAAACCTAACTGAACCACTCTTAACTCCTGACTTAGGAGGTATAGAGTTTATATTTTTATTCTTCTTGCAAAAAGTAGCAAGATGGTTAGGATTTCCACAGTTGTAACATTTCTTCCTAGGAGCATTGGGAATAGGCATATAGTTATTGCTTTTATTGATGCCTACCTTTCCATTTCTGTTTTTCCTAGGTTCTTTTACCTTGTTCACTCTTGTTATCTCCTTCAGCCTGTGTTTAAGCTGTTTCTGAGACATTAAGTCAATATTTACTGATTTGACTTCCTGTTTTGGTTTGTCAGATTTTGGTACAAACCTCACAGGATTAATTTTGGGCTTTGCAGCCCTTTCAGTAAATACAGGTTTAGAGGTCTCAGCTTCTAGGTTGGCAGTTTTCTTTTTATCAGTGTAACCTAGACCTTCTTTCTAACAATCATTCTCTATGATAATCTGAGTAGTTTTACCAGAGTTAGTCCAAGTTTTAATAATGTTTCTTTCTTTAGCAAGTTCAGATTCAAGATAAGCATGCCTTTTCAATAATTCAGTTTTAACAATAATAGCATCATCTCTCTCTTTCTGAATTTTTAACATCTGGACTAATTCTAATTCTAGATAGTCATTTCTCTTTCTAAGGTCTAGACTTTCAGATTTTATTCTTTCATTTTCTAAAGTCTGATCTCTGTAGCTAACATACAAGTTTTTAAGAAAGAGTCTTAACTCAGATATATCAGTAGTATCAAAAGCTAGAGTAGAGTGAGGTACCTTGGTCTCAGTAGCTTCAGAGATACTATCAGCATTTGCCATCAAGGCATAGTTGACCTCATCTTCAGAGTCTGAAGTATTGGCCCAGTCCTTCTTTTTTGTGATGTAAGCTTGACCTTTATCAGTTTTGACTTTCTTGCACTCAGGTGCAAAATGTCCTTTCTTACCACAATTACAGCATTTGATCTTGGACTTGTCCACTTTCCCAGATCTGTCTTCCTTTCCCTCAGCTTTTCTGAAATCTCTGTCATGATTGTATAGCTTTTTGGATCTTAACTGTTGTATAATAACAGAGTGGCTCTGATGCCAATTGTTAGGTCCGGAATAACGTAGAAGGGGGGTTGAATACGTTATTTAGCAATATTTCGATTTTTGATGTGGATATGAGATCAAAAATACTGAATCAAAATAACACAACTGTTTGGGAAATATCTTTTAATAGATAAAACCCGGAGGTTTGTTACACAATCTAATCCTATGGATCAGCTACAAAATCAAACACTCCTAGGATAGTTTAGGCACGAGGACCTTCTACCCGACACTTCCTGAAAGCGGGCTAAGCCAGCTTTCCTACTAGATGGACTGTCTAGCAGCTTACACAAAGATGATATAAGAGAGAGAATAGAAAGTTGTGTGTGGAGGTGTGTTTTGAAATGAAATACAGCATGGCTATTTATAGATTTTAGAAAGTCACTATGCTGTACTATTTCAACAACCCCCGTGGGCCCCTCCAGCCACTTTTTGAATAGTAGCCGCCATATGAATAGTAGTCACCATATGAATAGTAGCCGTGAATAGTAACCATGAATAGTAACCGTGAATAGTATTACTATTTTTGGCTGCTTCTTTTGGGCTTCTCTCTTTTGTTTCAAATATTCTGCTGAATTAATTCTTCTCGGAAAATAGTTCAAGTACCAGATTAATTTAATTATTTATTATAAATAATTAATTAATCTGTTACTTAGTTAATTTTCAGAGTAAATTAATTTTTGACAATACCTTGAGATATTATGTTTGTCCTTGATCGTCAATAGGCTTTGGCAATTCTTTCTGTGAATTAATGTGTTGATCCTTCTCGTATGTGCTAACACTTAGTGCACTGGTCTGGTTCACAAGTGACTAGCACTGATCTTGATCTTCACACCTTCGCTATATTCCAATTGATTAGCCAGCAGCAGTATCTTCAATAAATACATGGAATCTTTTGGCCCTTCAACTGAATCATCTGTACATCTTATTCTGTCACTGAGGCTTGATCATGTTAATGAACTTCTTTCAGCGACTTGATCCTTGTTGGTGCCTGTTCTTCAAATTTCACGATCCCTGTATAGAGTTAATATTATTTATCTTTTATCCTAGTTGAATTATATATGTCCTCTATTACATATTATATTACATTATGCTTTACAGTTACAATTTCTTTTTGTGAAATGGGTAGAGTTGTGTAAAATTGTACACTACTATTTAAATTGATAAATTAAAAGGAACTAGCTTCAATACCCGTGCAAGGCACGAAAATGTTTTAATTTGATTAAATTATTTTTTGCAGATTTTGTTTGATTTATTTGTGTGTTAATGGTTCGATATTTGATGCATTTTACATCACATGTTATAAAAATTTGTTATGATGATGAACAATTTTCGATTTATTATGATTTTATTTCATCATAATTTAGTATGATCTTATCAATGAAAATTGTGTTGCGGCTATTAAGTATGTATATTTTATATTTTCTTCCATCTCCAAGTTGGCAATGTCATCTAAATAATTGTAAGAAGCGAGTATGACCTGAAGTACAATTTTAATCCTCATTATAATTTTCACCACATTTTAGGTATGAGTGACAAGGGAGACTCGATATATTTTACTAATTTCATGCTCTATAATCCCTGCTATATAAAAATAAAAAAAATACCATACCCAAACAATTCATGCAATTTTTGATTTCGAAATAGGACCACACATGACAAAGATACAAAGAATTTACTTGAATGCATATGCGTGCATTGGACAGACTTCACAAAACTAAGTTCCCATTTGACAAATCTTAATTCGACTTATATGTTACTTATTTTGGAAAAAAAATTCGTATTTACATAGTGTTTTTAGAGAAAATGTGTCTGGGGAGTTTAATATTCGTTATATTGCAAAAATAAGTTACTTATTTCAGAAAAAGTACATATTTACGTAATTTTTTCAGAATAAGCAAATTATTTCTGGGAAATAAGATTTCCCAAACGGGGCCTAATTGTTTTTGCAAATAATTAGAGTGATGAGATATTTTTTTCCTAATAAACGATCCTCTAAATATTCTATAAAATATTTACATTCAATTTTTAACTTTTACATTAAATAAAATGATACAAGTTTTATTAATAATAAATATGTGATTCTTGTATGTGTATAGAGATATATAAAATTATATAAAATTTATTTGGCACATGATATGTGAATAATGTAGGGTACCTGAGCAAAACAATTATTTTTTCTTGAATTTTTTAAACATCAGCTACGTAAAACTAATGTATTCTAATATTTAACGAAATAGGCATTTGGTATAGCGGTTGTAGTGGTGAACTAAATTTATTAAAATTATGATATAAAAATTAATTGACACATGATATGTGAATAATATGAGGCACCTGAGCGAAACAATTATATTTTCTTGATTTTCTTTAAAAAGCACCGCTAGATAAAACTAATGGATTCTAATATTTAACCAAATAGGCATCTTGTATAGTGGTTGTAGTGGTGAACTAAATTTATTAAAATTATGATATGATTTGGATGTTATGGGTTCAATTCCCAACAACATGAAGACATTTTAGTATTTTTATTGATGTTGACTCTTGGGGGCATAATTGTAAAATAATAATAATAAGTTGAGGGCATAATTGTAAATTACACATGAATAAAATGTGACATGTTGTCCTATTATATTATATATATATATTATATACTAAATTTATTAAAATTATGATATGATTTGGATGTCACGGGTTCAATTCCCAACAACATGAAGACATTTTAGTATTTTTATTGATGTTGACTCTTGGGGGCATAATTGTAAAATTATAATAAGTTGAGGGCATAATTTTAAATTACACATGAATAAAATGTAACATGTTGCCCTATTATATCTATATATACTATACCATAATAAGCGAACGATGGTATAATTTGTATTTTGGTTACCCTTATTTTTGGTTATACCCCATTCACAACCGTTAGATCTTTAACTCAAATAGATCATGACCGTTAGATACAACAATACTAAAAGTTGGAGGTTTAAGGTTCGAATCCCGCAAATAACATTTTAATATAAAATTAATACTAAATTATGTTATACAGAAAGGTTGAAGGTTCGATTCCCACTAATAGCATATTAATTTAGATTTAATACTAAAAATTATTTATATACAAAGGTCTAAAATTTGAATTCTCCCAAAATATTAAAAGTAATGTTTATAATATTATATATACTAAACTATAAGTAAATTAAAAATAATTAAAAGTAACCCGTTCTTTGCACAGGCTATAAGCTAGTATATAGTAGATAGTAATACTCCTTACGTCCCAAAATACATGTCCTTTTGAAAAATGAATTTATCCCATTTTACATGTCCCTTTTCTTTTGAAATACAAATTTAAGGTGATTTTCCAAAACTATCCCCACATTTATTATATCTAAAATTTCTCTTTTTTCAAATTTAACACTATTCTCATTTTCCAATGTATTAATTAAGGATATTAGTTGAACGAATTTTCTAGTGTGTGCCCAAGGGCACATGCTAAGAATCCGTATTAGTTTAGTTGTCAAATTTTGATTGATGGAGATTTTATTAATAATGATGGACCCCCTGCATTCACATAAATATCCACCAATTAAAATTTGACAACTCATCAAACACGGATTCTTAGCATGTGCCCTTGGGCATAAACTAGACAAATCCTTAGTTGAAAAATATTATCCAACTAATCTTTTTCTTAATATGTGTATTTTTTAGAAAAGAGATATTTAAAATGGGATGGAGGGAGTAATAGATAGAATAGTAGATAGTAAATTGTACACTACTAATTAAATTGATTAAATAAAAAGGAGTATGGAGGCAACATTTTATTTTATTACGTACGGGGAAAAGATTGGCATATTGCAGTATGGGAAAAGATTGGCAGATTGCAGGTGGATCCGGTAAGAGTAGTGCTATGGACTCCAAATTGGATCTCAAAAAGAGTTCTCAAATGATGTGACATTAGTAATTTGGTAATATAGGGCATTTTAATTGGTGTGATTAATGTGAATACAGGGGGACCCATCATAATATGATCAATAAAAAAATGACACGTGCCATTTGGAAAATTTTTTGGGATCCAATTTGGAACATCTAACATTTTCCATCTGGTAATTACTAGGCATGATATCTTTGGTGCTGAATTTAATACCTTCTCGATTCAATAAAATCTATTCACGCACAACATATTTAATTGGGTCTTTTAGCAGGACTCCCTCCGTCCTGTCCATTTGTTAACATTTCAAAATATATAGTTCTATAATTTATTTTTAAATTTTCTTTTTTTGTATAAAAACAAAATAATATAAAAATAGAACAATTCTATTTTTATACAAAAAAGAACAATTTTAAAAATAAGTTATGCAACTATCCTTAAAATTTACCTGAATATGTGACAAAAAATGTTAAGAATTGGATGGGACGGAAAGAGTATGTGTCCAGAAGCACATATTAGTGACTTACTTTGACACTGTTATGAAATGATTTATTTTTAATAGTGAAGTTTTTTGTGTATATAAAGGAGTCTATTATTAGTAATAAATAGAAATTAATCAAAATTTGACAACTAATTTTTTATTGCATGCCCTTGAGCACAAATTAAAAAAACCATATTTAATTTTCACAACTCTACCTCCTCATTTGAATCAAATTTATATATACGCATATTTTCAGAAGATAGGGGACACTATGTCCAGGATGATGAAAATGATTTCAAGAATTCAAAGCCTGGTAGGAAAATTATGTTTTCAAAATCCTAATTTTTCTAATTATTTAATACAAAAGGAAACCTTATGATTTATGGTGCTTTGCAGATCTATGGGAAGGCTACATGGACCTTGGGCCACCAACAAAAATATGTCAGAAATGTAAAGCAGTCATGTGGAATGAAGAGCGCAATAATAAAGGATCAAGCCGTAGTGAGCCGACCTTCTCACTGTGCTGTAGGGATGGTCAGGTAGTTCTTGAGCCGGAGAAACAACCTCCTCCTTATTTTGCTGCCCTGTTGTCTGGAGGAGATAAAACAACACATTTCTTGAATAACATAAGAACATACAACTCTATGTTCCAGTTTACATCTATCGGAGGTAAAATTGATAAGAAGATCAATAATGGAAAAGGACCATATTGCTTCAAGTTAAATGGTCAGAATTACCATCTTGAATGAGGAAATTGATAAGAAGATCAATAATGGAAAAGGACCATATTGCTTCAAGTTAAATGGAGAATCTCCAAAATTTTGCCAGTTATACATATATGATACCGAGAATGAGGTACAGAATCGTATGAATGCCATTAATGGTAGTGACCAGCTTGATCCGGAAATTATTCAAAGCCTGCTTGAAATGCTTGATGAGCACAACAAATGTGCAAGGGGTTTTCGTATGGCAAGAGACCGTTTCAAACTTGATGAACCAGATGAATTTAACCTTCAGTTGCTTCATTCCAGATCAGCATCGGGGAGGACTAATCACGTAATAGAATCTAATGATGTTGCTGCATTAATTGTTGGTGATGTAGATGATTGCTCACTATTCAGGGATATTATAATTCAGACAAAACAGTTGTATCTGCAACGAGTTTTTGAAACGTGATCTCAATTCATGGCACTTTAATATCCGCTTTTATTCCCATATGGTGAAGAAGGTTTTCACCCGGAAATTCCTCTACATAGTAAACCACGTAAGGTCAAGACTCAGGTTTTTTCCGATGAATGTCCAGATGAGAGTAAAGCCAGAACAACTATTTCCATGAGAGAGTATTACGCCTACAAACTCATGATACGTCCTAATGAAGGTATAAACAATACTGACATGACTGATTTAGATTTTATACCAAATAATTTTAAAATAAATTATTCTATTTATTGACAGGAATGACACTTCATCTAGCTGGCAGGCTTTGGCAACAATTTGTTGTTGATGCTTTCGCTGCCGTAGAACAATACAGGCTTGACTGGATAAAAACGCATCAACATGTCATATGTTCAGATTTGTATAGGTCAATTCGTGATCGCATACACAGAGGTGATACAGAATCATCCAGTGTTGGTCAAAATGTCGTTTTGCCTGCTACATTTACAGGCTCACGGAGATATATAAATCAGTATTTCAAAGATTCCCTTGCAATTTGTCGTACCATTGGTCATCCATCGCTATTTTTGACAATGACATGCAATACTCAATGGCCAGAGATTCAGGAAATGCTTAAGAAGAAACCTGGTGTTGATGTTAGTAATGCCCCAGATATTATTGCACGAGTGTTCAAATTGAAGCTGGATCAACTTATTGATTTAATCAAGAAAGAGAATTGTTTTGGCAGATGCATTGGACGTAAGCCTACATTATGTTTTACTCTTGATAATTTATACATTTTCAATATTGATTTAACTTTGTTTTTTAAATAGCTATGCACGTGATTGAGTTTCAAAAGCGTGGTCTACCCCATACACATATGCTCATTTGGCTCCATCCAAGCGATAGACCTAAACAAATCGATCAAATTGATGAACTTATATCAGCTGAAATACCTGACGAGAAGCTTGATCCCATTGGTTATGAAATTGTTAAAAATTTCATGATTCATGGACCATGTGGTAAAGATCATATGGAATCAAGTTATATGGTCAAGGGAAGATGTATTCGACATTTCCCAAAGAGGTAAACATATTCACTATATATATTTGTATTTTTTTTTTTGAATTCTTAAATAATAATTCACGATTTGTGTTAATTGCATTTTTTAGTTAGAGTTTAATTAACAGATCCAATGTCATGTACTAATGGTAAATTAAATTACAGGTTCAATCCAACGACATTTTTTGACGACTGCGGTTTTCCAAAAGGTGCAACTTCCTACAAAGACCTACGTACTATAAATGGTAAAGTTTATGAAACTTTCAAAGAAGCATGTGACGCACTAGTACTACTCAGAGATGATAGACAGTGGCATATAGCTTTACAGGAAAATGCTCAGAGTGCAATGCCACGTCAATTGAGAGAACTTTTCGTCCACATATTGACTAATAATACAGTTGCAGATCCTTTGAGACTATGGACTGAACATTGGAAGAGCATGTCTGAAGATATACTTTACATTAGGAAGAGACTTACCAGTAATCCCAATCTTCGCCTAACTGACATTGAATTACAAAATTGGTGTTTGGCAGGTATATATATTTTGTCAATTGTTGTCAATATCATTTGAAAATATTTGGGTATTTCTATTTTCATGATTTATTATAAAACACAAAAATAATTACCCACTGTTATTTAATGTTTCCATAATTTTAATGCAGAAATTGAAAAGCTACTTAAAGATGTTGGTAAAAGTCTCAAGGACTATAGTACTCTCCCCTTCCCTGATGAAGAATATTATGGAAATACTGAAAATATGCTTATAGCTGAAGAGACCGGATACGATAAGGAGGAAATGAAAAAGGAGCATGCCAAGCTTTTTTCAAACCTAAATAAAGATCAACTTAAAGCTTATAACGAAATCAGTGACAGTATTGAACAGGGTAAAGGTGGAATGTTCTTTGTTTATGGTAGCGGTGGTTGTGGAAAGACTTTTCTATGGAATACACTTTGTTGTCGCTTTCGGAGTGAAGGGAAGATTGTTTTACCAGTTGCTTCTTCTGGGATTGCTGCAACATTACTTCTAGGAGGTAGGACTGCTCATTCTCGATTTCACATTCCTTTGAAACTTGACCATATCTCAATTGCTGGTATCAAGCATGGAACCAACATTGCAGAATTATTGCAACAAACCAGTCTAATTATCTGGGATGAGGCTCCTATGCAACATCGTCATGCATTTGAAAGTGTTGATCATTGTCTTAGAGACATTATAAATGCAGTACATCCATCGAGATCGACACGACCTTTTGGTGGCATAACTGTCGTATTTGGGGGAGATTTTCGACAAATATTGCCTGTCATTCCAAAAGCATCGAGAGCACAAATAGTTTCTGCATCTTTGAATTAGTCAAAATTATGGCATCAATGCCAAGTATTATTATTAAAGCAAAACATGTGTCTATCTAGAGGAAAATCAACTGAAGATTTACTACATATCTCTGAGTTTTGCAAATGGGTTCTTGATGTTGGTAACGGTGAGCTCCCGACTATAGGACCCGATGATAATATCTCTGATCCTCAGGTATTAATCCCTGAAAAATTCTTGATTAAATCTTCTGGCGTAGCAGTCAAGGACATTGTTGATGTTGTCAATCCAAATTTTTTGAATAAACTATCCGATGCTACTTATTTGAGGCAGAGATCCATCCTCGCTCCTACAAATGCGGTTGTTGGTGATATCAATGATTATATTCTTGATCTTATACCTGGAGACTCACATACATATTATAGTCAAGACTCGCTAGCTGAAGATTTCCAAACAGGGAATGATTTCCAAGCTGCATTTCCAGTTGAATATATTAATTCAATAAATATGCCATGCCTTCCGAGACATGATCTTAAGTTAAAAGTCGGTTGTGTGGTAATGCTTATGAGGAATCTAAATCAGATAATGGGATTGTGCAATGGAACGAGGATGATTGTGAAGAAATGTTTAAAAAATAGCATAATTTGTCAAATCCTTTGCGGATCTCAAGCAGGATCATTGCACATCATTCCGAGAATTGAGATGATTCCTACAGATACTAAATGTCCATTTGACTTCAAAAGAGTGCAGTTCCCTGTACAATTATGCTTTGCAATGACTATTAATAAAAGTCAGGGACAATCCTTGGACAATGTTGGCCTTTATCTTCCCAGTCCAGTTTTCACACACGGTCAACTCTATGTTGCAGTTTCAAGAGTAACATCTACCGCCGGTCTCCATATATTGATTTACGGTGAAGATGGTACTTCAACAGATTTCACAACGAACGTGGTCTATGAAGAGGTCTTCTACAATTTGCCAAGTGCGTCTGGATAATTACTTAACTGTATATGTATCTATGTATTGGAATGCAGTTTAGTAGAATTGTATTAGAAACTTTGTATTAGATGGCATGAATGTTGGTGCTGTTTTGACTTTATGCTTCCGGGGATTATGATGTTCTAAATATTCATTTCATTTTATAACAGTTGGTTACATATCATGCTATTCTTAAGTATGTAGATGTTGACCTAATATTTAGATTTCTGTTACAACATAGTAACAATTATCCTCGAGCCATATTATTTAGTAATTTCAATCTTAAACCCTTATATTACCGCTTGAATTATCATATAACAATTTCTCTTATTCTGTTTTGGTGGATAATGATTTCGTAACCATAATTATAGGAATATTTTGTTAGTAATTACATTATGAAAAGAGATAAGATTTTATAGGATATATCAATATCAATTGGAGAAGTTCAAGGAAGTTGAACTAATTACATACAGAGGATTAACATTTCTGTTAAAATATGCATATAATTTGGAACAATTGAGGGATTTTCCACTACATACAATATCTTCATAGAAAATTACTTTAAATCAAATCGTATAATAAGGATACATTGTTGTTATATTGTATATTTTATTAGTTATGGCTAATCATACAAGTTTGAGAGCATACAAGATTGTTAGATTTTATATATGAATAATTTAATATTGTATAGATATGTCTGGTTTTAACTACAACTAAACATACAAGATTGAGAGTTCCACTTTCCAGACAAAATTGTATATTGATCCAATTATTAAAACCTAAAATTAAAATGCATGAATATACATATGATTTACTAAAATAACGTCTCTTCATATATATAACATGCAAATAACAATTCATTGTAAAAAGTAACAAAATCTTTTAACCCAATCAAATATTCCCAAAGATAGCAGCGACATAAAATCTGACTTAATCGTTAATTAATAATAGTAGAGATATTCATCCATTGCGGACGTCAAAGACTACCCCATCATGTTCCTCCTAAACTGTGAAAACCAATTTCTGGTTCTTTCGTAAGTGATTGTCACGAGTAAATTTGTTCCATCCTGCTGACAACCTTGGTAAACCAGTTTTGTTAAATACTATGCCAACTTTCCAGTTTCCATTAGGAGTTCTCAGGGAAACCTGTTCACCAGTTACCCAATCTCTGTTTTGTGGTCTGATGTGTCTTGGTATGTGCTGAAACAGATTAAATTATTGATCAATATAACAAACTTTAGTTAATCATATACAACAGACCACATGTAGCTTATAATACTATACATACCACTCCATGTGAAGTAAAATCCACATTTGAAGGTGCCATGCATGAAGTAAATGTATTATTCATGACATTAATTGGATTTTGAATTACTAAATTCTCTTCCTCATTGTCAGGCTCCTGAGGTTGGCCTTGCACAATTAAGCCAAAGTTAGATGTTCCTGCATTATCGTGCATCTCTTGGTCTAAATCCATACATGTGTTTCATTTTGCACATTAAAAATCCAGTCCAACTATTTGCATAGAATTGATATTATCCAGCAACAATTAATAGGCAAATGTATATCAGTAGAAATTACTACATGTACTTGCTCCATCATCAGTCACAATTCTCTCTATCTTTTTCTTATTAAATATGACAATATGAAATTCTCCAGCTCCACAATAGGTAAACAGAACCATATCTTTTCTCTCAATATGGTTTAATGTAATTAGCTCTAGCAGGCCAGACATCCTTTTCTCATTTGCCAAAAAATTACCATGGAATGTATCACCATTCTTCAATGTTAATGAAATTGCATTAGGAATCAACTCTCCAAATCGCTTATAAAATGAGTCTGGCATGATCTAAAAAACCAAATGTAAAACATGGTTATATTCCCAAAAATTACGCAATTAGTTATTTTCATTTTACGTCAAAAAATGTTCCCAAATAGTTTTAGATTGTTGTATAAAACTTACCAACTCCCCAGATTCATAAACTTTACCAATAACAGAAACAAAAAAATTGAATCCAACACCACTGTGGTTGTCTGCATTTATTTGTCAAAAAGTAATTAGAAGAATCGCAATCTAATATCCGGATTAGGATTGTTTTAGAAGTGTATAAATTATCAATCTAATATCAAATGTTTTAAAAGTGTATAAAATAACGTACCTTGGCGCAACGGTGGGTCTATTGTAATGTTTCGGATTGTGGTATACTCTATTTCTGAATAATCATCATTTAATATATGAACCAAAAACTTTCCTTCCCTTATAACAGAACACAAGTATCGATCCAAAATGCTTTGTTATTTCTCTAAGAAATGTACAAATGTTATAGAAACATTGCTCAATCCTATTAAAACGAACGTGTATTTCACGACCCGATGGGAATTGGATTGTAACATTCAGGGGAATCTTATCTCCGTGTTCCAAACTGACTTCTTCGGGAATTTTCTATTCCAAAAAAATATGGATAAATTTAGCTCTTATGTCTAGATTTCGCACAGTTATTAGTCTAATACAAATGTAAACCGTAAATTTCTTACCATTTTGCCTTTTTCCAAGTGTTCAGGCTTAAAAATGATCACAAAATCAGGAAAGATTGAGCTATTTAGGAGCATCTACAAATTATTATAAAAGAGTGTAAATCAAACAGATTCAAAGCACATCCAATAAATTTACCAACAATTAAATATGTAGAAACTCATACCTTTTCCGAACTATCCGCATCATCCAACTCTTGCATCTCTTCAGCATCACTTTTGCTTTCTTCTTCAGATTCTGTAAAGAAAATGTATATATTACATATACCTATGTTGTCCATGGATAAACTGTTCCTTAAATTTAACTATACCTGTCTCTGAGTATAAGTTAACATTCCAAAACCATCCAGTGTTGACGGAACTTGAAATTCCATTACAACGACTTGCATAATCTATCTCTTTCCCGTCATTATCATAAATCCTTCCTTACATTACAGAACTGTTGTCAATAGTAAAGATAATGGTCTCTTTTCCCTTCAATTTGAAGCGCTTTAGCATTTGCTCAAAGTTTGAAATGTAACCACCTTTAGAATTATAAAATATGAAGCAGCCTTCACCAGCAATTTTTAGCCTTTGAATGTTACTCAATTTCTAACCATAATAATCTTTTATCCTTTTTGGAAAAACCTGATTAACATAACATTGTTTAAAAATTATGATTTCTAACTTCGCAATTTATGACCGCTCAGAATTACACATATAAAAGTGGATACACACATGGGAAATTCATCATGCTATCAAATTTTATCTTAGTAATTCAAAAAATACATACCAAGAAGCCATCAGTTATTAAGATTTCTGATACAACTTTGAAGAAAGATGTATTCCAATCTGCAATTCCTAAATCTCAAGAAACACATTATAAAATAATTAGAAATATGAGTTAAACCAATGCCAATGTTATTTATTCAGAGCA